>OX465191.1:18932071-19558848 GCA_949987655.1 Polymixis flavicincta | reverse complement strand
CCACAACTTTGTATTTTACTTTAGAACTAGCAATTTATTTGAAAAACATGAATCAAGATTACTGTATATTCCGTTCATGTTTCACATTGCTTCATCGCTCATCAGGGAATATTTGTCAGATAAATTAAAAAAAAAAAAACTGTGAAAAAACTTCTACATCCGATATTTTGAAATCGACTTTAGCTTCCATTAAACTAGTTTTGTTTTAAAAGGACCTCAACCTGCCAGCCCTATCTTTAAGTTAAAACAAGTTTTCCAACTAAGCAAACGAAATGTAAATGTTGTGTAACGAACGCAAATACTATGAAATTGTTAAGTTACTAAGATAAATACGAAGGGCTAAGCTGGGTCCCTGATGAGTCTCAACTTAATGATGACGTCACGACTTTTAATCGGGACCAAACGCTTAAGAAAAGATGTTCGTGATAAAATAAGTTCAGATTTAATTCAACTTTCATAACTTAAAAACCTTTAACTTTTAGCAAAATTTTGTCTGTGTTACCTTTAATTTCTGATATTATTTGAGCTTTGCCAATTAAAAAGTTAAGCTTTACAAACTCGAAACGTAGGTATATCGAAGTTCTTACAACTTTAATAACTAATTCTTTCATAACAACAAAAAACTTAATAACTCTCCAACTATCAAAATTAAAAACATGGCGGCGAAATAAGCAATTTGCGAGCGAAAATCGACTTGGAAAGATTCTATCAGTTTTTTGCTTGGTACCTAGTGCTTACATTAAGACTGTACAAGACTACAATCACTAGAAAACGCTCAAGGCTACGCTGTGCTAAACTTGCACCTGTTAGATTGTTCATTTTGATAATCTATTATTGTTTGGTATATAATGTCATTTGTCACGTTGACGAAGCCTTGAACAAGTGCAGAAGTACCTAATTTGACTAGTTTACAAAAATAACGGTCTCAATTTGTGAAAATAACTTGGATGTTGTTACTGTAAATGATTACGTAGTATTTAATTACACTTGTAATATATTTGGGTTTTCTAGTATTACTTAAAATAATAAATAGACTGATTCAATTGACTAGCACAATACTGGCAGTTCATATCGATACTTTTAAGTGTCTTAAATTACGAATCAGTTCTTATTAAATTGCTTAATTACCATAAAATGTTTTCTAACGGTTTAACTACATAACCTTTGTTTATTAATCTGTGTTAGAAGTTATTAAGCCAAATGAGTGACGTTCTGTAGCTTGTTCAAAATGGCGGTAGTTGTTTAATGTAAGTTGACATTGGGAAGTTATAAAAAGGATTAAAAATAACGTTATTGGGTCAGTTGCTTGGTAGATGTTCAGGAGGTTAGTCCTAGTGCCGTTGTTGTGTGGAATAAATCAACCAGATGTCATGTAAGTTAAGTAATTTGATATTATATAATAATTATTGCTTATTATAAAAATGTTGTTGTACAAGTTATATTATAGTCGGTTTTCCTAATGTTTTAAATCATAACAATCATATTCATGTTCTATTCCTAGCTATTGTAATAATGTAATAGCAATGTTATAATAATTCTAAGTTCTCTTGGACAATGGTCCAAGAGTTGAAATTAAATGTATGTAGGAAAATAATAATTCATAGTAATGTAAGAGATGTGTTGATGAAATACTTCAATACTGTTTCCATGGAGTTTCTTGTCCTTCTTCTCCATGAAGACCTAGTTTTGGAACGGACGACTAGCTTTCTGATTCAATATTGACAAGCCTAACTGAAATAAATGTCTGGTCTTGTCTTTCTGTGCTTTACTTCATGAAATCCTTTCCCTACAAACCATATTCATAAGAACCTGCATATACAGTAAATAAGCAGTAACCATTCTGTTAATCAAAGCTTGATATTTGTTTTAAATGTACACACTTATAAATGTATATACCCCTTTATTCTGACATCAGAAGTGGGATGGTTCTCTGGCCTTTTAAAACCACTTACTAATGCATTTTATTTTGCTATTTTCATGATCAATGTTCGAGCTGCTGACGATATTTTGAAAACCGTTGGCGGGACGCTGACTTCACTCGCACCATAATGATGACATCCCGCTGCCCCTGACATCGGAGCTGCGGAGCTGCAAGTTACTATGTGAGCTTCGAGACTGGAAAAGTATCGGGAAGCTTTCCAGGAATAAGAAGTAGCTTAAGTTGGTAAGGCCCTTAGAGGCTGTTTAATATTTACAAATGGATACGATGATAAATTGAAAGATTAAGTATTGCGAAATACTTTTATATCATTTCTATTGTTTATCGAGCATTTATTAGTATGTTTTTACTGTTAATTACTTATGTATCATCGAACCAATTACTTTAAAAGATAATCAGAGGATACAATAGTTAGAGGAAAGAGAGAGGAAGCAAAATAGTAATTTTGACTTTCTTAAATGATACAAGAACAAAGTTACTTTCTTCCGTGATACATACCTAACTAATTGCTTTGTACAATAAACACTTGTGATTAGGTTACCGGGTAAATAAATTTATTAAATCAGTTAACTTCATAAGTTTAAAGATGCTAAATGCAATTTAATTTGTCTTTCTCCATGTCATAATTTCCACAAATGAGAAGAAAAAAAAGAAAAAAATACTTAGTACCTACATGTAAAACTCGATTTGATAAATTTCAAATTGCGCCACGACTTACCTGAAATTCAAGTGGCAATAAAATCAATTTGATTACACTATGGATTTTAAAGTTGTTGATACTTTCTAGCTTATTCAGTAGTAGCCTCGAAACGTGTCATGAACAGCTGTGTATGCCTAAGGTAGTTATTTTTTTTTTTTTTTTAATAATTGCATAACGGATTATGAATGGTAAAAATATTTTCGGATGTGGTAATAAACCCCGAATTTATAGTTATACTTTTTTATGACTTTAGTAGAGTATGTACTTAATGCAATTTTCTTTCTATTTCCTCATGACGTTTGTATTATTTTATGATTTTTAAAAATTAGCTTTTAAGATTTTTATTGAAAGACATAATTATGAAATTGTGTTATATTCGATTTCAATTTCCAATGCTCACAGCGATGAGACTTGAGAGACAGAAAAACTTGATAACTTAGTTTGGTTAAACTGAAATGAACCAACTAAAAAAATGCAAATGGTACAACTGACGTTCAAAGGTGCCTTATAAGTGCCTTTGAAATAAATGCTTTGACTTTGACTTTGATTTTGACGTTGACTTTGACTTTGATAAGTTGCAATTTAGAGGTTGATTTTATTGTGAAATCAATGGAATAATTGCTGCTGGGGTCATAGGCCTGGTGTTAACTAACTCACGTACAGCAGGTGGGGCCTTAACATCACTTGGGTCATAGACTAATGGAATAATTGCTGCTGGGGTCATAGGCCTGGTGTTAACTAACTCACGTACAGCAGGTGGGGCCTTAACATCACTTGGGTCAGAGACCAATGGAATTATTGCTGCTGGGGTCATAGGCCTGGTGTTAACTAACTCACGTACAGCAGGTGGGGCCTTAACATCACTTGGGTCATAGACCAATGGAATAATTGCTGCTGGGGTCATAGGCCTGGTGTTAACTAACTCACGTACAGCAGGTGGGGCCTTAACATCACTTGGGTCATAGACCAATGAGAACAATATAAGTTGAGACAAGTACAGTTCAGCATGGCTGTGAAAGGTTATTTTCAGATTTATTGGCATTGTGATGATGATTTTGGTGCATTTCAGTTTGACCGAACGTTCAAACGTTACATGGACAATTGGACATGGATTGTATATTGAGATGATGGATAATTCTTTTATCTTAATAGACCAACGTATAGTGAATTTAAATTGTAATATTGGTTTGGATGTGCTTTTACTATATATATTTTTTCGGTACGGTGTGATTTGGTATTCTTCTTCAGTTTACAAATTCTTTTCTTTTCAAATCAAGATGTATCACACCTCTTAAAAATACGGTACTGAGCAGATTATCGCATAAGAAAATTTATTAATTTACATAACACCAATCGAAATAGTACGTACCTACCTTTACTGTCGAGTTAAAATCACCCAAATCTTTTATTATCAAAAACCTGGCTATTTTATGAAATGAAAAATAAAATATTTAAAAACAAATGACGCTTACGGTGTCACGTTATTAATTCGGTCTGAAATATCAAATGATGGCTGAATATAATTCTGCGCTAATTGACTTTACAAACAAATATAAAATGCTGAATGGGTAAAGCTGTTCTATTGTGAAATTGGAAATTATTGTTGAACTAGCAGCGCTCCGCGGTTTTACCCGCGTAGTTCCCGTGGGAATACGGGGATAAAATATAGCCTATATCACCCAGGAATAGTGTAGCTTCCCAACAGTGAAATAATTCAAATAGATTCAGTAATTTCGGACCCTATTCAATGCAAACAAACAAACAAAAAATAAACAATCAAATCTTTCCTCTTTATTAATCTTATTGGTATAGATTATTACAGAATAGATAAATTAAAGTAACGAACATATTTTGAATGTGAGTGTAACAAGTAATTTATAATCGATGTTATTTGAGAATTATATAAATGCTATTTTAGTGGTCACGGTAATTTAATTTCGGTACTTGTGTAAGGTTCTGATGTTTACAAAATTATTTCGGAGATAATTTTAACGAAAACGAAATATACCAAGTCTTAGCAGAAAGTCGGAATAAATAGTTGGTACTTTATTTATTGTCGTAAAGGTAATTCAATGAGTCCCTCATTACTGAAGATCGTGGTCACTGGATGAGCGGACAGTCATTCTCCATCTACTCCGGTCCAAAGTCGCCAACACCACTTGCTGAAATTTATTGGAGGGCGTGGCTTCTTTTATTTATTTATTAATTAACTATAGATGACTTACAGCTGAAACAAACAATAAATAAAGAATGGTATGTGATACTGACAGCCAATTAAGTAGAAGTCAATCTAAAAACACACTTTTGCTAGAACTAATTCATTATGATTTTTTCAAAGTAGTGAGCATCACATGGTTATTATTATTATTAATTATTTTAATTCAGAATTCATTATTACATTCCATAACTTGTTAGTAAAAAAAAAACAAAACTTAAAACTATGTTTGCAAAATTAATAATTATAAAAAATTGAGCTATTACATTTAACATAATACAAAATTGAGCTACTTCACATTATATAGGGCACCACCCGAGTACCACCCATGTACAAAACTAAGATTTTCCTTAAGATTAACTTGTTTGAAATAATTCACTATACTTTGGTTTCTTGTTAGGTGTTATTAAAAGTTATTACTTCCAATGTAAAAGTATTGTTCGGAGTGGCCATGTCAAAAATGTATGAAATTGTTAATAGAAAATGTGTTTATTGAATAGTGTTCAATAATATTGTCAGATTGACCGAACGATGAATTATTCGAATTATTTTCATGATCACTGGTCAGTGCTGCGATGCAGCTGTTAAACATGAATGACTTACTGAATTGTTGCTATAACAATTCTTTTGTGAACTTAATTATACCCTTACGTTAATAGTTATGACAAAATTGTTAAATGTTTATACGACATTAGGGAGGTAAAAACAAAAAACTGTATCAATATGTAGACAGATAAATTGTTATATGCCCGGAGCACATAAAATGAGAAACAATGTATAATTTTTTGTTGGTTCTGTCGTTTTAGTGAGAAGGAAGATTAATAGGTACTTCGAGGACGAAGTATTTTCAGTCTGGCCGTGTTCGATCATTCATTTTGATATTATAATAAGTATTGTTTGTTGGATAATGACATCGGTCACATTAACGAGGCCTTGAGGTACCTACCTTATTTGACAAGATAGTATTCACAGGAAATAACTGTATTGACTTGCAAAAATTACTAAAATCTATAATGATTAAGTAGTTTTTAATAATACCTGTTTAAATATACTTTACCTTAGGTTTTGATTTGATACTTTTATATAATGTGCAAGTTTAACTGGTCAACTATCAAGTGCTGTTGTTTTTGTGAGACGGTGGATTCATAGGTACTTCGAGAACGAAGTACTTGTCAGTCTGGCCGTGTTAGATTGTTCATTTTGATAATCTATTATTGTTTGGTATATAATGTCATTTGTCACGTTGACGAAGCCTTGAACAAGTGCAGAAGTACCTAATTTGACTAGTTTACAAAAATAACGGTCTCAATTTGTGAAAATAACTTGGATGTTGTTACTGTAAATGATTACGTAGTATTTAATTACACTTGTAATATATTTGGGTTTTCTAGTATTACTTAAAATAATAAATAGACTGATTCAATTGACTAGCACAATACTGGCAGTTCATATCGATACTTTTAAGTGTCTTAAATTACGAATCAGTTCTTATTAAATTGCTTAATTACCATAAAATGTTTTCTAACGGTTTAACTACATAACCTTTGTTTATTAATCTGTGTTAGAAGTTATTAAGCCAAATGAGTGACGTTCTGTAGCTTGTTCAAAATGGCGGTAGTTGTTTAATGTAAGTTGACATTGGGAAGTTATAAAAAGGATTAAAAATAACGTTATTGGGTCAGTTGCTTGGTAGATGTTCAGGAGGTTAGTCCTAGTGCCGTTGTTGTGTGGAATAAATCAACCAGATGTCATGTAAGTTAAGTAATTTGATATTATATAATAATTATTGCTTATTATAAAAATGTTGTTGTACAAGTTATATTATAGTCGGTTTTCCTAATGTTTTAAATCATAACAATCATATTCATGTTCTATTCCTAGCTATTGTAATAATGTAATAGCAATGTTATAATAATTCTAAGTTCTCTTGGACAATGGTCCAAGAGTTGAAATTAAATGTATGTAGGAAAATAATAATTCATAGTAATGTAAGAGATGTGTTGATGAAATACTTCAATACTGTTTCCATGGAGTTTCTTGTCCTTCTTCTCCATGAAGACCTAGTTTTGGAACGGACGACTAGCTTTCTGATTCAATATTGACAAGCCTAACTGAAATAAATGTCTGGTCTTGTCTTTCTGTGCTTTACTTCATGAAATCCTTTCCCTACAAACCATATTCATAAGAACCTGCATATACAGTAAATAAGCAGTAACCATTCTGTTAATCAAAGCTTGATATTTGTTTTAAATGTACACACTTATAAATGTATATACCCCTTTATTCTGACACACCCATATCAAATGGACGTATGAAATTAAGTCATCACGTCTCCCTATGAGAGGTCTTCATGCTACTTCTCTTGTATATTTTAAGCTACACCATACTACTAACATAACCAATGGAAATCCAACTTTAACATCATCAAAATAAGGTTTTTAATCCTATAATAAGAGGTTTATATTCGTTTTAATGGCGGAAAAAATCGCATCGTCATAGCGTCGACGGTAAAGCGTGACGAATCGCGATGGAGACGTCAATTCCTTTACATTCTTAACAAAACCAACAAGTGAAGTATGACAAAAAAGAAGAATAAAAGGGAAGCAAAAAAGGGAATGGACGTATAGCTACTGAGTGACGCCGGTTGTCGTTCACGCTTTCTTTTAGTACAAGGGTGGGTTGAAGTACTATCGAAAGTGTAGTAAAAGTACCTTGTTTGGAACTTGGTGTTGATTTAGAGATTTCTATTCAGACCATTGTGTATTCAAGTGTCCTTACTGGATTGAC
This sequence comes from Polymixis flavicincta, assembly GCA_949987655.1. Taxonomy (NCBI): domain Eukaryota; kingdom Metazoa; phylum Arthropoda; class Insecta; order Lepidoptera; family Noctuidae; genus Polymixis; species Polymixis flavicincta. The sequence continues at coordinate 19,551,207 of OX465191.1, read as the reverse complement.
TAGAAACAATGGAAGTGAGATAGATTTAATCTTTTTCAAATAAATACATTTTACTGTTGTTTTTCGAGTGTACTATGGGTATATCTCTTCCTAACTCACTGGGATGTACAAACTTGATGTAATTTATGTATTAGTAACGTTTTATAATAGATCGAGAATGATAAAAATGTAATTAAGCCAATTTATTACTTTGGTGTTTAATGCTGTAAGATTTCAAAATATTATGTGAAACGATACCAGTGAATATTCTTAGTAAAATAATAGTCCCACAGAAAGCAACCCAACAAATAAATAATATATAAAAACAATTTAATGCATTAGCTTAAACACAAAACAAGGAAAACCCCGATGTTTGCTTAAGTAACATTCCACAGAATTATCGGGTCAACAACGAAATAACTCAAGAGGAACTCCCTGTACACAGGATTCTGTAAGATTATATCTAGAGCCAGCTACATAAATTACACTTACTGTGTCTCTCCACAGCGCACTTATTGTTTTTTTTTCCTCCAAATATCGCGTCGGTACTAAATGCGAGAATGTCACCCCAAATGAATGTATTGTCGACGATGACATTTGAAATTACATTCGAATTGTAGATTCGAAATTCGAAGTTCGAAAATAGAGTTTGCGGGCGAATTGGATTCTCGGTGTCGAAATATTTAAATATCAATATGGGTATGTAAAAACGGGTTTCAAAAGTAATAAAACATATTACTTCCCCTATCATATTTATGCGGATCCTACATTACCATTTTTAAATGATTTGTTTTTATTGGAATAATAAACAAAGTGTCCAGTGTTTACATTAATTTACAAAACTTAAAATTTTAAGACATGTGACATCTACCAATACGCACTGGGCCCGCGTGGCCTCCTTGCCGGATTACCGCCATGGGATCTGGAGGCAAAGGTCCTCGCGCAAATATGGGAGTGGCGCGAGGAGGCCAAACGCCGGGGCGTAAGTCCGCTGCCGCAGGAAATCGCGGCACAGCGGACAGAGCTCCGGCGGGATCTCATGGTGACATGGAGAGAGCGATTGTCGCAACCCAGTGCTGGGCACGCCACGATTGCGGCGGTAAGTCCCCTCTTTGAGGAGTGGTTTGAGAGGCGGCATGGCGTCCTCACCTTCCGCCTGACGCAGGTCCTCACCGGACACGGTTGTTTCGGGAGGTTCCTGTTTCGGATAGGGCGGGAGGATACGCCCGGGTGTTTCCACTGCGAAGATCGCCCTGAGGACACGGTGGAGCACACGGTGGCGGTCTGCCCTGCTTGGGCGGAGCACCGCCGTGTCCTCGTGGAAGCGATCGGCGGCGGCGATCTCTCGCGTCCGGCCCTGGTCCAGGCCATGGTACGGAGCGAGAGGGCATGGGGAGCCGTCACCTCTTTCAGCGAAGCAGTGATGCTCGCGAAGAGGGAGGCGGCGCACGTGAGGGAGAGGCAGCATATGCGCTCTCGCGACCCCAGCCGCCGCAGGATTAGGAGACGCCCTGGGCGTCGGGAATCCCAGGCCGATTTCCGGCCACCGTAGGCATGGGCTTGCGGACGGCGAGTAATGGGTAGCTCGCTGTCCGGTAACGACCAAGCCCAAGTCGACAACGCGTTGTGTTCCACGCGCGCCTCAAAGAGATGTCAGCACAAAAAATGATGGGGCCCGCAAGGGCCGATGCCTGCCAGGGGTGCGGGTTTGTTCGAAAGAGACACCACAGCCCCTGACTTACGGGCTACTGAAGGAACACGGGTGGGTTTTAGTCAGTAAAAGTCTAACACGCCCTCCTGCTCCGGCGGGAGCGGGAGAAGTTATTTGATGATTTCCCACCCAAAAAAAAAAAAAAAAACAACTGGGCCCGCGTGATGGATTATGGCCCACTCCCTCTCACTGAGAGGAGGACTGTGTTCCTGCAGTGGAGTGTTATATAACAAATGCAAGTACAGTCGCCAGCAGGTCAAGCTATCCCAAACTGTAAATTTTTCCCAATTGAACATAAACCTTAGTCCTTTGTAATAAAGTTGAAAAACTATCAAAGAAATTTGAAAGATTGGGGTAGCTTGATGTGCTGGCCTCTGTACATGCAACATTACGCATATAGTAGGTGCGTTGTATGTCCAATTTGAAAATTACAATTATTAAAATCATTGGTAGTTTATTTTTTCAAAATACAGTGAGGAAGTTAAAACAAATTGTAGTAACAAATCAAACATATTGCTTAAAACAATATTTATTTAGCAATGCAGTTAATTTAATACCAAAACAAAACATTTGATATATTTTAATTAGTTACCTGCAGATTTCGTAAATAATAATTACCGTGATTGTGTGAACAATTTACATGAAATTGCAATAATTTATAATAAGACAGGTTTATTGTTCGATGTAAGTAATTACTGGTTCAATTAAGTTTTATATTTAATTATGATGAATAGAAATTATCTGCAATGCAATAATCTAGATTTGCAGTGTCACGTCCAGGACACGATAAATGAATTGCCTATCAAGATTAAACGACGCAGTAAAGTGTGCAATTACAATTAACTTGTGTCCGTAAATTATAAATGTAGTCTAAGGTATGATTATGATATCACAGACTATAAATTCAGCTTCTAGAAGTTTTGCTGTCAACTCCCAGAAGAGGTTTAAAAATCAATAAATATTTAATACTTACTATGCCGACTAGGTAGGAGTACATACCTATAAGATTTTGCAAAAGAGTTCCTTCAAGCATTTTTTTTTTAATCCGTATTTTAAGTGCTTGCTTACTTTATAGAACGAACTTAATAGGCATTTTACTCTAAAGGAGCAAAATAGGGTATTAAAGTTAGTATGAAAGTTCATCACGTTTGCAGATACAAATCCCCATCAGGAACATTGATTATCCATCGAGTAAATAATTTATATTAGAAGCAACATAGCGTTAGCAGCGACAACGCTAGCAGATGTTGGCCTGATTTTGCGAACACCGACCCCTGCTACATCTTAGTGCAAAAGAAAAGCGTTGCATCTAAACTTAGTTGAAACGAAAATATCGTTTGGCCGTTTTCTACATTCATTATTAAAATCACGCCTGTGTTCATAGTATGTATATGTTATTACACTTTGTTGGGGGAGAAAGGGCGAGCCTATTGCCATCAATTGGTCGCTAATCCGAACTTCGGGCTGCCACTGAGAAAACTTCTGATAGAAAACCGAACAACGCTTGCCTGAGCTGGGAATCGAACCCAGGATCTCATGCATGAATAGCGCTTGCTAACACTAGAACAACGAGGCACTCACATTAATGTTGATATTAAATATTTAATTCTTCAAACAAGCTCCCTTCACCGCTCTAGTTCACATTTAGTACCAAACACTACACCAATACGATATTAATTATGAACGACACCCATTTCCGTCCTCATTACGACAATTTGCATTCTAACAAACGCAAATTGCGCAATGTAACACTAACTATTTTGAACGTTAATAGACTCTCTAAATTAGTACAAAATTTTGCGTTCAGATTTACATATTAAATCATGTTATTTAGGATTTGTGTGATGGTCATTATGATGATTAGAAAATTAAATTTCCGAAAACAATAATTATTAATATTCTGAAAATGAAGTACTAGTATCTTTCAATACTCCACTTTTTGCGTTGGCGTACTGTTTTAATAACTGTAGGTGTTTTAATATACGTTCACTTATGAAGTTGGGAAAGCCTACAAAACCAAATAAATGAAAATTATAGGAGCAATAGACGGCCTACATCTAGAAGATGAAGATGGTTGAGAGAATCTGCTAGATCCTGAATAGCAGAGGAAATACCAAGATGACCAAAAATACCTCGTAACAAATGCAATTTGACTAGAATAACTAGATGCTGGAACTCAGATAAACAGTCACTCCTTATCTTAAAATGCAGGCTCCAGTAAGATTGGAAGCCGACCCAAACATAGTTGACAACGGAAACGGGTGGAAAAATCATATGTTGACGAATCATGAAATTATTCTATAACTTAATACCCTAAAGTAGGTTCCCGCATTGTCGTTGCGGGGGGGCTCAGTAGCCGTGGTCTCCCAGCCACGGCGAAGCCAAGAAGAACCGTTGCGGTGAGGTGCACCGCAACTGAGGCGGGCCGTGATGTCAAATGGAAGGCATCGCGGCTGAGGGTTACAGGCTGCGGCGGAGGAGGAGTGCCGGTACTTCTGAGTAGCGCTCTTCCCTTCCGTGGCCTGGACGGGGTCGCCACCGTTTGATGGCGGACGCGGTGGGGTCGCAGGGGAGAAGGAGTGTCGGTATAGCGTTGGCCGCTCTCCCTATCCCCTGCGGCCGAAAAGTTGTAGATGGGACAGCGCGTTGTGTTCCACGCGCGCCGACAGAGATGTCAGCACCAACTGGTGGGGTCCGCAAAGGCCGATGCCTGCCAGGTTTGCGGGTTGTTCGAAAGAGATACCGTCGCCCTTGGCACACAGGCTACTGATGGAAAACGGGTGGGTTTTAGTCAGTAAAAATCTAACACGTCCTCCTGCTCCACCCAGAGCGGGAGAAGTCATTTGATGATTTCCAAACCTCAAATATAAAAAAATACTCCTAGATACAGCAACGGCACCTACTGCTGAAAAGATTTATGGAACTAAAGCTGCAGTAAGTAAAATCAACAATATTTACTAAAGTTCGTCCTCATTATAATCAAAAGCCTTAACTTCATAATACAAAACTTGATTAATCATAATACAAATTACATGAACATTATATAAAGACATTTCCGTTTTAAAACACGATACAGAATTTTAAACCAAAATTATGAATGCCTGTCGCGATTTATTTCAGTTGTAAAAGCCAAAATTGGTTTCAATTAATCAAATTGAAACATTAATTCAATTAAGTGTTGCCGGTTCTATAAATTAATTTAAAACATGCTATTCTAATTTTGTAACGTTCGTTTTTACGAAGGAATTCTTGTGTCTTGAGTTAATTGAATTTGAACTTTAATGTTTCGGGCTAGTGTTAGTATTCAATTGTTGAGTTTCTATTCTAATAATACTGAACACTTAAAATTGGACATAGAAACTAATGTTTCTAATAGATTTGTTCAGAAAATGGATTGTTCAGAGTAAGTTTCAAGTTTAAAATATGTATGAAGAACAGAATCAAATGGATTTAATTTAAGCAGGTAAAATTTGCATTCACTCCTTTGATACTCTGCTCACAATAGCATTAAAATGTGACTGTAATATTCAGTCATTGCGAAATCTTTTACCCCATCCATCATTGAGCATTCCTTTAGGAAGCAATACTCATCAAAATCCTAGCACATATTAATCAAACGAAGCCTGTGTTCATTTCAAAGCGAGGTTGGCTGGTGAAACCAATATACCATTGACTAATGTTACCTGAGCATCAGAATTTGCATATCAAACGTTGTCCCATAGGACTGTACCTAATGTATAGAGACAGAAATTCGGTCATAATAGTTCTCCCGTGACGTTTAGCCAAAGTTGAGGTGTTATGCTGTTAGATATAGCGAATATATGAGTTGGTTTTACATTTGTAATATGATTTCAAAGTATAACAAGCTTCCCACTTCTTTGCTAGATTTGTCTTTTGATGCGTTTAAAGCTCAAGTAAAATCCATTCTTTGTTTAAAGGCTTACTATTCCATTAACGAATATTTAAGTAACAAGAATAGTTGGTCGCTGTGATTAACACAAGACAATGTTTATATTATTTCTCCGGAATTAGCGTATCTAGTGATAGGTTATATGGGTTCATAATATAATTATTTAGTTTAATACTTTTTTTCTCTCAATTTTATTGACCAAGTGTTTTTTTTTATTTTTATTATCTATCTATTATGTCATTAGTTATTGACATAATCCAAAAATAATCCAGCATTGCATATGTACGCTATAGAGCCCTTTATACCAGGAGACTTTTTTTTTTGGTAATATGCTTAATTGTTTATTACTTTGCGTATGTATGTATAGAATCAAGTCCATCCGACTAAACAGACAGCTGTGCTGCTGGGGAGTTTGTTGCGCTACTTCTTCTTCCCAGCTAAAGCACTAGGAAGTGTCGATCGGTTGGCGTTTCTGGGGGACTGTCTTATGTATTTTGTCGTTCGAAAAGTGCTGATTCTCAGCCTAATTTGAATAAATGACTTTTGATTTTGATTAGCTAGGAACTACGCCCTAATGTGTGATCATACACTACAGATTTATTGAGCTCTACAAGAACCTAAGTTCCACGGTAGCTTTAGATAGGTACATCTTCATCATCAGCCTAAAGCAACTCAATTGCTCGACACAGACGAATCCAATCGCATGCCTTTGGAACTCTTCTCACCCATACATATTTGCTCACAGATACTGTTCTTATTAAATATAGAAAGATATTGGGCACAATTTACAAGGTAAGAGAAGTAAAGTCGAAAATAAGAAGACTAACCATAGAGGCAATAACATCAATAGACTATCATGTAGATATACTCATCCCAATGACCGCTGCAAAATACGGTCAGAAGATAGTAAGGGTACGAATAGGATCGTCATCATCATCATTTCAACCGAAAGACGTGCACTGCTGGACGTAAGCCTCCATCTAAAAGGGGTTTTGCCATAATCGCCACGCCTAGCAGGCGGGTTGGCGTTCGCAGTATGGTGGTAAAATGCATAGAGAACGCTGTTGCCCATTCTCTAGTAAGCCCCTTAGTCGCCTTCTACGACACCCACGGGAAGAAATGGGATGGTGCTATTCTTTTACGTCCGGCACCACACGAATAGGATACGCAATCTATATTTATACTTATATGGTTATATTCATATTATAAAGAGGTAAAGTTTGTGAGGTTGTAGGGGATAATATCTGGATCTACTGAACCGATTTTGAATATTATTTTACCAATAGAAAGCCACGTTATTTGTAAGTGTTTTATACTATATGTTCATCCGAAAAATAGAAATATTTTTTCATGGTAGTCAGATTTGCAAAGTAAATCGGAGAAAAAACAACGAAAACGTTTCTTACCAACGCTACCTTAACGATGAGAGATATATCATTGAGTTCTAGAGAAAAGTTGTAGTACCCAGGTAGTACAACTTTTCCCTAGAACTCAATCATAATATCTTCAGCTAGTTGTTTTATAAGCTTCCATTACTTGCTGCCCCAAATCACTTTATTACTAAAGTTTTGGTGAAAATTATGAATGCAATTAACATCGTTAGGTCTTTTGGCTTTCATTTAGTTTTGATAGTCCATTCTATTTTCTATAAATCCCATCACTGGGTCAGATAGGCAGTCGCTCCATGTAAAATACTGTAACCCAACAGCATCCAGCTAGAGGCTGATCCCAACATGGCTCGACAAATGATATTGAACTGCCTCGTTAGTCTAGTGTCGCATTTCGGTTAATCACGAGGGTTCAATTTTCGGGTCGGGTTATGCGTTTTTTTGGTTTTTCCGTCTGGAATTTCGCAATAGCAGTCTCGATTTTTGCCCAGTTGAAGGCAATAAGCTCACCCTCTTTACATCATCATCATCATCATTTTAGCCGAAACCCGTCCACTGCTAGACCGCAGTACCTTACCGCAGCATAATGCAGTATCTCAAGACGAAAGTCTTTCATCAGTGCGTGTTACCGGTAATGACATATGGAACCGAAACGTGGTCACAATGGGCCTCATAAGCAGGCTTAAAGTCACCCAAAGGGCAATGGAGAGGGCTATGCTTGAAGTTTTCCTGCGTGATTGAATCAGGAATGAAGAAAACCGCAGGAGAACAAAGGTCACCAACATAGTGCAAAGAATTGTCAAACTTAAGTGGCAGTGGGCACATTGCTTGCAGAACAGATGGCCGATGGGGCCGAAAAGTTCTGGAGTGGCGACCGCGCACTGGAAGACGTAAAATTGGAAGGCCTCCCAGAAGGTGGACTGATAACCTTGTAAGGGCTGTAGGAGTCCGCTGAATGCGGGAAGCACAGAACCGGTCGAAGTGGCGGACCTTGGGGGAGGCATAAGTCCCTCTTTTACTTGTGACTTAAAGATAACTAGCGAAATGTGAGTGTACATGGTGTACCTCTGCCCAACCCCTAGGGAAATACAGACATGATGATATGTTGATAATGAACTTCCATCTTCAACAATAGCAGAAGTTCCAAGGTAGGTAAAGACAAGTTTCAAAATTCACATCGCTCATAACTTAAACCCTCCAAAACCGAGGACCGTGGAGCACAGTGATAATTCATCAAGACATGATAAGGCAGTGTTGTGACTTATGACACGAATGTATTATATTACATCCACGGTTACTATGTTTAATGTTAGAACTGACGGCGTGATGGGTTTTGTTAATAATGTTAGTCGTCACTGTTTTTAGGCGAATTAGGGTAGCGCCATTTTTGTTATTAATTTTTCATGTGGTGTTGGGATAAAAATAGAAATAAAATTCAATGTTAACAAGTCAGTTTAAAATTATCATTTTAGAGATATCTCATCTTTTCAAATTATCTAAAACTGTGACACTTTTGACAGCTATTTGTAAGTTTGCCTACTTTCTGAAGGAGCTGTCTAAGGACAGAAAAAAATGGCTGTCGTCAAGGTACCTACTAGATAACTTGGAGGTTAATAAATATGACCATAATAGAAAGAAGTGGAAAGCAGTAAATTGAAAAAAGCATATTATGAAATTGAAATAGAAGAACAAAAACAAACAAGTGGATCAAATCGAAATCCAATCCAAAATTGAATGAAATTTTGACGGTATAACTACTAACCTAGATTGCACTAGAACCGAAATCAGAAGTGCTCAATCTATTATACAAAACGAGGAGTGAGTTTTACAACCATCTCCAATTTTGTTCCATCCAAGACACCGCAATGGGCCAGAAAATCTTGTAGATAAAAATAAAACATTATTATTAAGGCTTGTATTTTATAAAGCGCATCAAGGGCTCCTGTTTAAACTTGCCTTGTACTTGTAATTTTATTCCCACCGTTGGTGGTGAAACGTTCATTAACGTTGAAGGAACGTTGTTAAAATATATGTATACGTCATGTTAAATTTTCTAAACTTGGGTAATAACTTGGGTTCTGCGCCACGTAATTTCACTTGCTACGTACAACAACAATTTATGCAACATGGTTTGGTTTAATTGTTTATTTTTTGAAAGCGATAAGGCCGCCCATTGTATATTTTGTAGTGTACCTTGTTTCTTTTTTGTAATGATTTTTTTTGTGGTGTACAATAAAGTATATATAAATAAATAAATATATTATTAGTTAGAAAATATTTGACAAAGTATTCATAAAAATCTAAAGTGCTTGGCAGTATATTTTTTTAAACTGTGTGGCCTGTTGACAGTTTTGCTCTCGTTTTTCTACACCCATTACAATAATGAAAAAATAAAATGCATTTCCTGTCCCCACATTCACTGCAAATCCAATTATTCTTAATTCAAAACACGCACTTTCACCCCACAATCACACAACACACACTTATTTAATTCGAAAACTGAATTTCGAACAATTATACCCACCGGAAACTTGGCTGGTTGGCGTGACAACAATCTATGATTTTTAATTACACCCAATAGGCCCCGCCTTGTCTTGTAATATATACCAAAACGTCCAATCAAATTAGGCAACGTTGACGTAAAGTGTCATTGGAACAAACCCAGGGAACATTAATCACACCATTTATGATTTAAAATTTGTACCGGCCGTTGGAGTGTTAATATTCTTTTCATATTTTAAAAATTCAACGTCGAAAAATTTAAATTCGAATTGACAACGGTTTCGAATGAACGATTGAACGGTCGAATGATTGATGAGTGAGAGGATTCTTGATGGTTTTTGATTTTATTTGATTGCTTTGTAAGACAGAATGTTCTATTATTGAATGTAATCTGATATTTAATTTATTTCGATTAAATTTTCGACTTATTTTGAGTTTAAAAGGGAATTGCGTTTTAAAGGAACACTTTCGTTATAAAATAAACAACATAAAAAAACGTTTCGTAACACCCCATTTCAAAAAAGACTCATTTTTATCACAAAGGAGTTGACACATTCTTTGAAACAGCTCTTCAGTGAGTTGACGGAGTAAAACAGGTCACTAAGGTGCAAGAGACGAACTGCTGCTCTAACGTCAACATTAAATACTATTTACACTGAATAAAAAACTTGCTACAAGTAAATTGGAAGCAACCCACAAGCGTATAATTTCAAACGTTGCAGAAGAAGAATAAACGAGAGATTAAAAAACATATATAGACTGCAATTAACTCCAAACAAGCATCCTTCGTTAGCACAGAACAGTTTTATCCACGAAGTTTTTAACCGCTATATCTTTTTAATATAACCGTCTAACGAATTAAATAATAGATATAAAAAATAACGAATATATTACACGTACAACATATAATTCACAGCTGCTCAAGCGGATGCCTTCACACAAATTATGATACGAAATAACACATTTCTCTCGCCGACACGACTCAACATAATATGGGGAGCCTCGGAATTAACCATAATTGCTTAATTCAGAGATGGACACGCCAAAGTCTTTGGTCAGAAGTATAAGTTGTGGCCGTTGTAGGTGATGCACCAAAACAGACGCAGAGCTTGTGTACCATAGACACTTGCAGTAGTGTGCGTTGTGTTGTTAGCGCACCGGCAAGAACGCCAGTAAGCGATGAGACCTCGTCGCGGGTAGACGTACGTTCGGTTTTGTTGTTAAGTGTGTTTTGTTGTGGTTCGAGTTCGTGTATTTAAGTTAAAGTGACGATTTATGAATGAAAGCTTTTTAATTTAAATAGTAGATTGTTTTATAGTGATATTTGGAATGAGTGGTGTGTGTTTTGGATTATTTGTCATATTTTAAATTGTAAGTAATGAAACAATTACATATTTTCATCATGGTCCCGAAAATGATTTTAAAGAATTAACAATGAATTGCATTTTAGCTGTTAGAAATATGCAAAAATGATTTTCGTCAGTAATTCTCAGTCTGAAATAAATATTTCATTTTCATTTCATTGTTCTCTTAATTTAAAATTAAACCCGAAAAAAGTGTTGATTTAATAAGATCAGGTTGGAGAATTCAAAGTGATATAAAATCATGAAAATTTATTTCTTCATGTCTTTTACGAAGTCCATAGTAAATATAAAAAAAGGTTTGAAACATGCAACGAAATAACTTCAGCACATAAAAATGGTATTACTGACACATACTCTTCACATGAACATTGTTAAACAAGATCTTTGCGGCAAAGCCTTTATTTACAAAGAAGAAGACAAAAATATAAGGAATCACGATACAGAACGAGATGGAAACATATAAATTCACGGGCATCTTCCAGGTAATGGGAATAACGTGTGAAGGGAATCCAAGTGGCTATCATTAGATGATGTTTTTGTCTATTTCTAATCATGGAAGATGCTATGTCATTGGTTCGAAACCTATTTTCGCTTGGTGGAGAAAATGTTCTCTTTTATGTTGATAATCAGGCTAAAACTAATGAAGGAACATAAAAATCAATTTAGGGCACAAAAATATGTATAAATTAGTAAGTACTGAATTGTCTATTGCTGCAATATATAGCAGAAGAAACGTGCCGTGCACGTTTCCGTGTGGTGCCGGACGTAAAAGAATAGCAAACAGCATCCCATTTCTTCCCATGGGTGTCGTAGAAGGCGATTATAGGACTTGCTAGAGAATGGGCAGCAGTGTTCCCTATGCATTTGACCACCATACTGCTATCGCTAACCCACCTGCGTGGCGATTATGGCAATTCCCTCCCTTCTTATGGGAGGCTTATGTGCAGCAGTGGACGTCTTTCGGCTGATATAATGATAGCAGAAGACTATATTATGGTTGGTTCAAATTATAACTTTCCTATTAATAATGCAAAAGAATCAATGACATTCAATAATACTGTCATAGATTAACCTTCTTTAAGAAACTGTCGAGTCCCATAGCCAATTGAAATAGAACTCTAGATTTTAGCATCCATAGAGATCACAATATTCGTCCATCAAATTGTAAACGTTAGGCGGGTTAACCGAGAATTGTGGTTAGTTATAGTGAGTGCAACTATGGTCTAGCTATCACCAATAACTTGTACGCGATTGTGGTCGGGCTCAACGCTTTGAAATAATTTTATGGTTGAAGCTTTGGAAATGCAACATTACTTCTAAATATTTGCAAGGCAGGAACAATATGATGATGAAACCAGTTCTTTGACTCTGTCTTGCGTAGTGTCATAGCATTACTGAGCGATAGCCGAGTTGCGTGGCTGTGACGCATATTTACCCCATTTTCTTATTTTTTTGTGTATAACTATGTTGTTTCTTTACGTCATGTTTACCTCAAATAAATGTATTTTCTTCTTTTTTATAAATCAAACCTTTTTAAATCATTGAGCTGGTATAAAATTAGATAGCATGATAACCAAGTTGAGTAAATAAAACATGCTAGGGCCAGGCAAGAAATGGAAAAACTTGGACTCTTATTGTTATATAATATGTAGTAATTGAAACAATACTATTGAGTCTTGGAGCACTGTTCCGAAAATTTTCATTGCTTTTAGATACCGCTTAGTATCTACAAGCAGTCAGAAAGTTTTCTTATTACCTTAACAGTCATGCTCATGATGTCATATTTGCTTATAGGAATACTAGTTAAAAACCAAACAATCTAAGAATAGTCCCGGAAATGCTTGAGTGCTGATTTTTTTTAAATACCGAAACAAGTCCCAAAATTTTAACAGCAACAATTTTCAAGTATTTAACTGTCCAAAAATTCATAATGATGTCTTTTAAGGAAAATACTTTAATTGTTGTCCATTCTCTTTTCAGATGCCGTCGCATTTCGAGATACATCGTTAACAGGTTCGTTAGTCCGAATAAAATTATTTGTTTTATGGCACTTTAGAGCCAGTATTAAAAAGTAATAAGCGACTCATTATATTAAATAAAACAGGCAATTAAAATAATAAGACAATTTATTTTATTTCGTATAATCAACAGTTAATTGTACTTACGCCGGTTTTATAGGACTTTCCCGATTGTAGAAACGTTTGAAGAATAATTTATTCTAAATGCGTTTATATACGTCCTAAACAGCTTCACTCGAGAGACTTCCACAGAGTCTGTAAAATTCTGTATGAATATACTCGTACATTGTAATTTTTTACAAAATAAACGAATAATATACCAATATTTCAATTCAATAACTATGAGAAATTCTGTTTTGTTCACGTTTGTATACCCTAAGTTCACCAGTATATTTTTTAGCTATTATTATAACACCAAATTAACGTTGTTCTTTATTATTATATATGTGTGCTGTCCTGTTAAATTCGATGACGATCAGTGGAGCTATTCTGTTAAATTCTCACCATAAGAATTAAGGTGAAGTAAACTGTCATTAGTCAATCCCTAACATCAGTTGGAATGACAGCTTACTTCACCTCAATTTTCACGAAGATATATTAAAAGATGGGTTTAATGATTATGAAAATAGATTCCTCTTCGACCAATTCCACCAACCTAAGCATTGTCTACAAAGTTTACATTATATCGAAAGTGCCCCCTCGTAAGAGAAAAACATTCACCCGTAACAAGAGGCCAGACTAACCCAAATTTGTATTAGTAGCAAGCGAAATTATCATAAATCCAATTTTTTCCACCCAGCTTATTTTACAGGCCATAAAATTTTGTATTCTCATCTAACGTATTTTTATTCATACGTTTTTGAACGTTAAATTTGCGGGTTTTAATGGCCGTCTGTAATACGAGTGGAAGTACTAAAGTGTGTTGTAAAATTGTTTGTTTTTCTCTGCCTAGAAGTTCTTTTATAGTAGTTTTGTGATTGTTTTGATCTTTATCTTTGAAAAGATTGGTATTTACTTCGAATTTATTTCTTACGGCAGCTTTGTGTTTATATAAAGCATTTTTCTCATATTCTGAGATTTCTTAGAGCATGACTGCGCTGATACTTAATTTAAAGTCAACTCATTATTTTGTCTTATTGAATTTTGATGGTTCTGTTGTTAATAGTAGATCTTTGACAGTCGTTACTAGGTAATCAGAATCCTAAAACTTTTAGTAAGGGTTATCGTGCTGCCAGTAGTTAATGGATATCACAATACGATATGGGTTGTGGAGGTCAGGTAGGCAGTAGCCCCATATAAAATACTGGTATTCAGCAGAATCAAATTAGACTGGAAGCAGACCACAATTTATTTCTAAAAAGGCTAGCAGATTGTTTGTGGATTTTGAGTGATTCGTTTTCTATAGGTTTCCTATTTTGCGTTATATATAATCTGGTTGGACTGTAAGCCGCCAAAACATAGTTGGGTAAAGGCTAACCAGATAGTGATGATACAAAACTAATGTAGGTAACACATTACCAATATTATATACTCAATTTCATTTACCAGTTATGAAACGTACACAGTGTTAGTAGTTAAGCTTTAGTTACTAATTTACGTAACTAAGTACAAAGCGATATTATTGATTACCTTACCCAAGGGTTCCATCTATTATTCAAACTTGTTAGCTCTTGAGTTTCCGTTTATTAAGCTTAGCTTTTTACTTAGTATTTGCAAATTAATAATGGCGAAATATTTTACTGATAGACACTCTAAAACTTTAGCTTCTAGTGATGTACGCTTTTTCATAACTAATGAATCTCTTAAAAGTTTTTCAACTGTTAATGATGTAGGTACAGTTTTCGAAATAAAAGAGCTTTGATTAGAGAGATAGAAGAGAAGAATTAGAGAGATTCAACTCTCAGGCCTTTCCTAACAGTCTCTGTAGCTAACCTAGGCTACTTTGACCTATCGGGTTCGATTAGATACAAGTTGGTCGCAGTTATTTGGCTATTTGGTAATTTTAGGACTCTAAACAGGATTGTTTGATGTTTACAAAAAAGAGGCACTTTCATTATAATTAGATTGTTCAATAATATTTTAAGGAAAGCATTGTGCGAATTATTTTAAGTATGATTAAATTCCTAAGTAAGTAAGTAATGCTTTATTTACCAAAATGTAGGTGAACAAAGTAGTATGCTGTTAAGAGTACTAAGGCACATAAGGTACGTCTAACCAAATTTTGAAGTGACTTTTGAACGCCTCATTTTAGATCCATGCCAGGATAGTTTCATAAAGTGTAGGTTTTATCAGCAAGGATATAATGTGACCTAGTAATTATCCACAGAACATGTGAACAGAGTCGCGGGAAATTGCTAGTTAACCTAAATTGCTTCGCACTTCAGCGAGCAAAACTTCCAAAATACTGGGCCACAAACAATTCCTTTTTCGGAAAAAGAACGCGAAAATTCTTTTCCATAATTATTCTTGTTTTAATGTGGGTCGTACACAAAATATTTTTCGGTGAAAACAAGCTTACAGGATGACGAACAATCGAAGTTGCTCGAATATATCTTGAGTTTTGGCAAAAGACAGTAGGCGAGCGGAAATTAAGCGTCGTCTGCGCCCTCCATTATACTTTTGTATTAAGTTTATGGGTTGCTTTAAGATTTTGTATAAAAGATTATGTACATTTTTCTTATCTGACGGTTTCTGGTCAATTACTGGGTTCCAAGTTTGAATAAACTTGTGATTACGGTCTGAAGAAGCAAATTACTGAATTTTTGGAGTGATTGAGTGCATTATTTTCAAGCACCCACCCTTGATTTATAATCTCAATCATAAATCAATTGTATATTTTTTGAGAAGCTGTATTGTGTACTCAATATAATAATAAATTAACCCATGCCAAAAGTAAATGACTTAATTAAAATCCCTAAAGTATTTTTGCCGTTATGTTTTTGTCTCAAGCATCTGATAAATCGCCACTGCTAGGTTTTTCAACTTTACAACGAAATGTTACCACTGTGGGCGGATAGTTTAACTATATCAATTATGTCGGCAAAAAATTTGGTGACAGCACATCATCGTAAACCTCTTAAGTTTCTGGGAACTAATTCTTAGGTAAAGAATAGTCCCATGAGTCTTTGCATCCTACCGACTATGTGGCGAGTGTTGAGAGCAAAGAGACATTAGTGTATATTTTGGTAGTATCAGATCTTCTTGGGCCTACTAATTTCTCAGTTTGTGGGGATTGCAGTTATGATATGAGCTCTTTTATTAACCGCTATGTCAAATGTCTTCGAGTGTCTTTAGGGGAAGACCTCATTTTAACATAAGTACACAAATATTCTGATGTGGAGCCTAAACAGTCCATTACATTTTTAGTGTGAGACTTATTTAATTTGTACAAAAAAAAAACAATCTAGCTTTATTAGGAACATTCCAGCAAATTCCCAAAACTTGCAACACCGCCAAAAATTCTTCCAAAAAAAAATAAAAAATGTTCTAAATTCGAGCGCGCTTATTACCCGCCAGTCGGACATGTTAAAACAGATGTTTCGTGCTTGACGTAAGGGTCAGGCCGGTCGCCATCTTGGAAGTTCCCGCCAATCGCGTCCCTGTCAGGGGCGGGAGTAATAATCACCGGCTGTGATTGTAAATAGAAGAACAGATTATTTTCGAATTTTCGGTTATGGTAATATAATAGTATAATACGAAACCTAAAATGGACGAAGACCTTAAAGGGTTTTGTTTTTTTTTTAAATAACGTTGCCCCACACTAGGAATATTCTCCTGTTTAGTGGGTGCGGGTGGGTTAGATGTAGCACAATTTACAATTATGCATTAATATTAAAACAGAACTTTGCCATTGACAATATAAGACACAAAAAGGTTAGTAAAATTCTGTTTATTTTTACAAATCCAACTCGAGAAGATCCTCATTTTTCATTAAAATCCTCCACTTAGTTCCACGTCAAATTAACTTCCTAACAGATGTTTTTAGGTTCATCTGACGTACAGGTCAGTCGGGGCGGCATCTTGCATCTTTCCTTGCATCCCTGTCAACAGCAGCAAAGTAATTACCGCCGATGGCTTCGTGGTAATACGAGATCTATTTTGAAATGAGAGAACTGGATTAAATTTGTTTTGACTCTTCTTAGTGAGATTGATTTTGAGACGGTTACAATACTAGGTAAATTTAGTGTGCACACTTGTCTTACGCTCAGGAATATTTAATTCTAGTTTTCAAAAGCCTGAATCTAAAAGATTATTTCATGTTAATTTCATGAGTTGATTATATGTAAATGTACCTTTCGACAACCGCAAATGATTTCCATTTTCAAGCGTTAAGAAGGCCTTTTCGTTAAACGAGTAAATCTTACTTTAGGCTAATGGCGTCAATAAATTTTAATCAAGTCTTAACTTTTTGTGTTCCGCTATTAATGAAGACTTGTTAGTATTTTGATTTCTACCATATTCACAGATTCTTGCAATCAAAAAACAAATTATATTACCACATAAAAATTCACCGTAGAATTTTTTTTACTATTAGCACAACCAATAAACGTGAACTTATACTAGAAAATGCTAATTATGAACATAAATTATATGGTCCATAATTACTTGC
Source organism: Polymixis flavicincta (assembly GCA_949987655.1). NCBI lineage: Eukaryota > Metazoa > Arthropoda > Insecta > Lepidoptera > Noctuidae > Polymixis > Polymixis flavicincta. The sequence continues at coordinate 19,533,726 of OX465191.1, read as the reverse complement.
TAATAGTCTATTCGAATTTGAAAAAATAAGAGATTTAACAGCATACAATTATCATAAATGGCTAAACCAGTCGCTTGACTATTAATCTTTAGCTTCGAAGAACTGATGTGGTAAAAAAAATACATTTGATTGGAGAAATTTTCAATCATAATTGCTGAACTCAGCGTGAAATTCAAGTATATTACAAATGTTTTGCAGTCCGATATTAGTACAAGAATAATCTCGGATGTTATTCGTATACTAACTACTCGTCTTATCTTGCAGACAACAGTAGGTACTTTAAGCAAGCTTAGACAAGCCATGTTACTTATAGATATTAAAGATATATTCTTTTGAAAAACGAACATAACATAAAGTACCAGCACCAAGTCGGCACCTTTTGCACATAAACTAGTAACGAGCATCCCACTACATCGTTTACGAATACTACGTCATCACTTTCCTAGATCTGCGTAGACGGCGATTTTGAATCGAGCTTGTATTTGTATCGAGATGGTGTCTTTATTTGTATATGCTTTTTTTTTTTTTTTTGGGTGGGAAATCATCAAATAACTTCTCCCGCTCTGGGTGGAGCAGGAGGGCGTGTCAGACTTTTACTGACTAAAACCCACCCGTGTTCCTTCAGTAGCCCTTAAGCCAGGGGCTGTGGTGTCTCTTTCGAACAAACCCGCACCCCTGGCAGGCATCGGCCCTTGCGGGCCCCATCATTTTTTGTGCTGACATCTCTTTGAGGCGCGCGTGGAACACAACGCGCCGTCGACTTGGGCTTGGTCCTTACCGGACAGCGAGCTACCCATTACTCGCCGTCCGCAAGCCCATGCCTACGGTGGCCGGAAATCGGCCTGGGATTCCCGACGCCCAGGGCGTCTCCGTATCCTGCGGCGGTTGGGGTCGCGAGGGCGCATATGCTGCCTCTCCCTCACGTGCGCCGCCTCCCTCTTCGCGAGCATCACTGCTTCGCTGAAGGAGGTGACGGCTCCCCATGCCCTCTCGCTCCGTACCATGGCCTGGACCAGGGCCGGACGCGAGAGATCGCCGCCGCCGATCGCCTCCACGAGGACACGGTGGTGCTCTGCCCAAGCAGGGCAGACCGCCACCGTGTGCTCCACCGTGTCCTCAGGGCGATCTTCGCAGTGGAAACACCCGGGCGTTTCCTCCCGCCCTATCCGAAACAGGAACCTCCCGAAACAACCGTGTCCGGTGAGGACCTGCGTCAGGCGGAAGGTGAGGACGCCATGCCGCCTCTCAAACCACTCCTCAAAGAGGGGACTTACCGCCGCAATCGTGGCGTGCCCATATTTGTATATGCTGAGGTAACTTTTCTGATCTTGTCTTAGAAAGCACCATGGCTGAGGTTCATAGTAAAGTTGTAGTTGAAATTGATATTGAAGATTTATGTCATGTTGAGTACAATTATATAGCTAATATTAAACATAAACTAATACAATTGTAAAGATTATAATAATGAAGAAACACTGTTTATTAGAGCTTTAGATACAAGAAATAAATGTTGGAACTACAGATAAAAAAAAAAAAAAAAACATTTTATTACATGTATCAAATAGTGTTCATAAATAAAATGTATTGGAACTGAAAATAGTTTTTGGTCTATTTCTATTATTTCTAGCTTATGTCCTCGACATTTTTCGCGTTGAATTCGTTAGACACGTTAGATAAACATATAACGTAATGGCACAACACGGATACAGTGACTGATGCATTCTTACAGATAATTTCTGACGAACGGTTATCACTATAAACCCCATTATACTGATGACAATAATGCTCAGCTTAATATTAAAAATAAAAGAGATGTTTTAAAAGATACAGTAGTTAAATTTTATGAAGATAATCATGATAAAGGAAACAAAACGATACAGATACATCGGGACATCGGATCAACCGACATAGCGGATTTCGGAACACCAATCATGGCACCTGTTTCACGTCCCTATTTCATTTTTAATGAAGACGTTATATCCGCAGGTGTTCAATCTTATTATGTTGTTTAATTCATTCTGCCCTTTGTTTTCTTATAAACCTTTTTTTCATCTTATTCGACCGCAAAAGTTTTATTCCTCTAAAATTTATTACGACACAAAGGTGCATTGTAAATTGCGTCTGTGAGGTTTAACAGATGTAGGTAATTAAGTTGTTAAGATTCTACAATGTTTTTATTGGTATCAAGGGACTGTTGATGACGATGATCTGTAGTCTTTTTAATTACGAATTAAACAATGGGAGCTTTATTGTGGTAATGATGTTGTAATAAATCTTTGAATGTTACGGAATGTTCTTTTTCGTTGCTCTTTTGTTTTTATGGGAATTTTCTTTTGAATTAGAGAAGTGAAGCTCTTGATGAAAAAAGTGTTTATTGTTTCGGCAGCTTATAAGTAGCACCAAATTTATCGTTTTTATAGAGACTTTATTTTTTGTTAATGTTCTAATCATGTCTACGTCAAACATCATGTCTAACATAATAATCGAATAATTTGAATTGCATCCAGTATTAATTAATAAACTATCATAATCCATACAATTGCTAGTAAATTCTGCTTCCAATAACAGATTTATCGTCACAAATGACCCTTCAATAATAGAATCGGATACAAGACACGAAAAATCACAGTTAATTATGACTGAGAACCATTAAAAAATAAAAATAACAAAGTACACATATTCGAGCGTACTGCATCTTTTTTTTAACTGACATCTCTCCGGAGCAACGTCTCGACATCGACATCGCTTTGCGTTTCGAATTTCGAATCCGTAGACGTTTTCCACATCCCTATCAAAATACGAATGTCTTTTCAACCCCTACGGTATCAAACTAAAACGAACTTTACTCTGAAAGAGATAAATGTCAAATTCGGTTGCTTATGTTCCTCAAGCAGTGACACATTGGAAACGGAACGAACTTGAGATAACATTCTGGATTCGATTTGAAGTTTCTGTTTGTGCCTCCAGTGTATTTTAAACTCTACAGAAACGAAGTTAAAGTTGAATTTATTATGGTGTTCTAAGTCTGATCGGCTTGGAATAAAAGTTATTGAATGATCTCTGATTAGATGATTATCAGTACAGACGCAATGGGTCTTGCTCCGCGGTTGTAAGAACATTTTATATGGTAATTGAAATGTAATATAAGCATTGGATTTTGATTTGCTTATCGGGTAGTTTACGATCGTATCTGTACGCGACAAGAGCAAACATTGTCTTCGATAATTACGATAGTATGTATCGATTTCTCGTATGGTAATGAGCGAATCTGATACATTGTTTGGTGTAAACACGGAGCGATAATTATGGAGGTAACATACAAAGAGACTATGTGAGAGTGAGTTCATATAATTACAATCTTGGCGGGATTTTGGTGTGCTTTTTGACTGAGTTGACGTGTAAAGCCTTAATTTTAACTATAATAATAATAATAAATTAATTAACTACATATTGCCCGCGACTTTGTCTGGGTGTATTTTGTATTTCATAATTTTAAGGGCCCAAAAGGTAAGAGCAGTTGTGTCCCAGTGGTAACGGTGGTGACTTACAAGGTATAGGTCGTAGGTTCGAACCCAGACAGGCGCTTTACTTTGGACTCAAAACGGTGAAGGAAAACATCGTGAGGAAACCAGCACGTCCTGGAACCAAACATTCGAAGATATGTGATATCTACCAACCCGCACTGGGCCCGCGTGGTTGATTATGACCCACTTCCTCTCACACTCCTCCCTGTGAGAGGAAGTGTGCCTGTGTCTCAGCAGTGGAAACATTATAGGCTGATTATGCTACTCAGACCCATTACTTAGCCTCTGCCCTTCCTCCGTCTATCTATCAGCTGGCTGTATCTCATACACGGGAAAAGATAGGCAGTTTTCGCAGAGTGTAATATTTCTATTGCCACTCAACAACATCTATATAAATAAAAACGGAAAAGTCCTAATTGACTGACTCATCAACGCCCAGTCCAAACCCTTGGACCTAGAGAGCTGAAATTTTGCACAGAGGTTCCCTTTATAATGTAGACAAGGAACAAGGAAGGATTTTTCGAAATTCAACCCCTAAGGGAGTTAAATAGGGGATGAAAGTTCCACGCGGGTGAAGTCGCTGGCAAAAGCTAGTAGAGAATAAAGATAAAATTAAAGGGGTCTTTAATTTTAAACTTTATCATAAGAGTAGAAGAAACGTGTTCATAATGTAGGGTTAATTATATTGAAAATATAGAATACTAGCTTCCGCCCGCAGCTTCGCCCGCGTGGATGTCAGAAAATATCCCGCGGAAACGTACCACCGGGATAAAAAGTATCCTATCTGTTAATCTAGGTTATAATCTATGTGCCAAATTTCATTCAAATCCGTTCATCTGTTTTTGCGTGATTGAGTACCAAACATCCAAACAAACTTTCACATTTATAATATTAATATAGTAGGATAATATACAGAAAAAGTTTATATCCAGTGCCCAAACTGTAACCATTAATTCAGCATATCATTCTAGAACCCCTAGCGCAGAAATTTTTCGACGGATATACAAAAAAATAATCAGCTGTTTCATAGAAAAGTGCAATACTTACGCGGAAAAATGGAACAGCTGTTTTTCTTTTTAGCTAGGGGTTCTAGAATGATATGCTGAATTCATGGTTACAGAAGAGAATACGAAGAGTTCCGTGCCACAGTTCAATATAATTGAACTGTGGCACGGAACTCTTCGTATACGAGTTGGACTCGTACTTAGTCAGTTTACAATACAAATCTCCAGGATGAAAAGTAGCTCATGTCGCCAAGGTCCCCGTCTACCTATTCAAAAAAAAAATTGTACGATCGCTTTGCAAAAAGAAATACACGGACAAATAAACAGACAGACAAGCATACTTACTGTCACATTTACAATATAATTAGTATGGATTTTGTACCGCATAGTGACTAAATCTTAGTCGAATACTGATGAGGATCTACCTACCATCAATAAAAAAGATATAAAAATAACAAACCTCTCTATGTTCTATGTGATTCAAAATCAAAATATTTTATTTCAAATAAACCTGCATGGGCACTTATGAAACGTCAGAAGCTAGGTGCACGGTTCCAAATTGTTGTTTCCTATGGAGAAGAGCCGGCAAGAAACTCCACTGTTACTCTCTTAAAAATAATTGGCTTTAACAATGATTCCAAATTACAGAGATAAAATGTATGGGAGGACAGTGCAGGCTTGTCAATAAGTACCAGGTACTTAGACGAATACATAATAGAAAATCGTCTACAAATCTACAGTCTGTAAGGCCTACAACGTTCTCTCATTCACAATATGTAAAATAATCTACATAAATAAAATTAACCTATTTAAACATAGTGACATGATTTCCATGACAATCACTAAAAATTGTCGATATTAAAATTGTTGTATAATGTCAAATAATTAGGTTTGGTTTCCGCTAGTTAGTCCTTCAAATGGACCATTGGGCGTAAGCCATGGCGGCCGTGGGTTCTTATTCCAGCCAGCCCACCTCCCTCCAGAAGTTAGCTATAACTCCTGGTCTATTGAGAACATCTGGCTGCCCGAAGGTTTCTGTTCTAATCTAGGCTATGCCTGTGCATTCGAAAAGCACATGCGGAACGGTTTCTTCAGCCTTCATGCAAACCTCTTAAAAAACGGTAACGCAAAGTAAAAAGTAATTACGATTCTTAATGGAATGGGAAAACGTGTGGCTTCACTCGAAATATTACAGCCTTTCTTGGTATTTCGACTTACATGAAAGGAAGCCTGACTTTTAGCCACACCTTGGCAATGCGTTAGCGAAATTGTGCATAAAAGTTTACAGCTCGTTCCGCAGGCTTAGTGTTTATTATTATACCTAGTGTGAAAATCTATACAATAAATAAAATTGAAGTGTCTGTTTGTAAATTGCAATGTCAAAATAACAACGTTTTACTAAATGCTGATGAAAGTATACACGGCACTTTTTTTATCTGCCGTTAACGCTCCATTACTGCGCAAAGACCTCCCTACTCTCTTTCCAACTCTCACTGCCCAAAGCCGATAAGGACCAATCTTTATTAAAGGAGTCCAGATTATCCTGCCATCTCCACCTGAGCCTGCCGCGATGTCGTTTGCCATTAAGCGGGACCCACTGGGTCTTAAATTTGGCCCATTGATCGTCTGACATACGGCAAATATGTCCAGCCCAATTCAATTTAAGCGTGGCAGCTTTCCTAGTGACATCAGTTATTTTCTTAATGGAACGGATTGTTGTATTCTTAACCCGGTCTACGAGTTTGATACCCAGAATACTTCGTTCCGTAGCAAAGAAGAAAGTTCTGGCAAAGAGCGTGGACTTCTGCTGAATTATCAAATACCAAGTTTTGGGAACCATACGTGAGAAGGGGAAGAATACATACGACGATGAGTCTTCTCTTGAGCGATAAAGGAAGGTCGACCTTCATTAAATCTTTCATGGCCCAATAGCTCTTCCAAGCATTTTCGGTACGTCTTGCAACTTCTTTGTTTTGTCATACCTGGAAAGAGACTATTTTATCGAGATAGAGATACTCATCGACATATTCAACCTCCCCACCCGCCACGGTGATCCCACGATGCACGCTGTTTGTCATCAACTTGATCTTTAATAGGTTCATTGAAGACCAAGAGAAGTCAACTCGGAAACTGAAGATGAAAAAAGGACAATACCGTCTGAAAAACGGCACAAAAAAAAATTATCGGTCTATTTGTTCCGGCTAATCTACGAAACGACTGAATCTATTTTTGGGTTTTTCACTGGCATATCTCTGTTGCTATAAGGAGTGACATGGGTAACTTTTTGTTGTGGTAGCACGTTCCCGTGGGATAATTTCCGCCGTCCACGTAGGCAAAACCGCGGCCATAGCTAGTCTATATACATATGTAATATTATATTAATGAAGTTAAAACTGTACATTGAATTTTAAAGTAGTTGCTCCGAGGTGGGTAACAAGCCGGCAGTACAGTTTTGATAATTTTGCCCATTTGTCTATTTGTCTGGATTGGCGCAAAAACAGCTGAACGGATTTGGATGAAATTTTTCACACAGATCGTTTTTAACCTCAATTAAGGCTGCCCTCTCAAAAAATGTTTCAAAACAGCATGTAGATGAAACCACTTTTCGCCGGCGTTTACTAAGAAATTGTATTTGAAAAAAAACCGGTCAAGTGCGAGTTGGACTCGCGCACCGAGGGTTCCGTACAAACCTGTGGGTATATAAGTATAAGTTCAAAATTGTCAAAAATATTTTTTTTTATATGACGAAACTAAAAATTTTCGGTTTTCGTAATTTTTCCTATATCTGTACTATAAGACGTGACTTCGTACAAAATTTCAAGATTCTAAGTTCACGGGAAGTACCCTGTAGGTTTTGATTCCCGTGCGAGTTTCGAAAATTTGCGGAATTTTGCGGCCTAAATGGCTGTATCTTTTGATTGCGTTGACTTAGAAGGTTGATTTTTCTACAGCTTCCAGGGAAAGTAGAACTAAGTATCATATAGAAATTTCAGTTTGATACCTCCACGCGTTCCTGAGAAAAACGGTCTTGACAGACGGACGGACGGACGGACAACAAAGTGATCTTATAAGGGTTCCGTTTTTTCCTTTAGAGGTACGGAACCCTAAAAATATTAGTAATCTACATAATATGATACGTCATTTGGTTTAGGCTTAAACTTTTCTGTGGGTATTAAATAATAAGAGAAAAAAAAAAACACCAAATCACCTCCAAATCGTTGAGTGAATTTTACTCCTTATTTTTTTTTAAGAAAAGAATAAAAAAAGAATGTCTTCTGCTTTGCAATACAAAGTAAAATGATTTGATTTTGTTACTTTTTATAAATATTCATTATTTTTGTTATAATAAATTAAAAATGCGACCGATTAAAGACTGCACGGCTAAATCACTTCGCACTCGCCCACAAATTTAGTGCGCCCAAATGCTGAAGGTCCTTAGCGTGGATACATGCCTTAACATATAGGATAATTTTGATCCCGGTACTACGTTCCCGTGGGATACTTTCTTAGACCCACACGGACGAAGCCACGGGCAAATGCTAGTTTCTTCTAATCAGCAAAAAGTACTGTTGCACTACGCTGTTAGGACTTGAGAAATTCTCAAGTGAAAATGTTAAAAACCTGATTAAAACGTGTAATGGAGACCGAAAACGGAAACTTTAAGCCGTTAAGACTTCTTTGCACGAAAAATAACATATGAATAAGAAATTGGGGCACACAGACGATTAAGCAAGGAAGTTTGTAGCTTGATTGCGGTAGCTGAGATTTAATCCTGTTTAGAGACAAATATGGCACGGTCTAGAGGCGATAATGGTGGTTTTGGGAAAAAAGTTCTTTTTTTTTTCATGAAAACTACCTGTATTCCTTCACGCAAAGTATTTCATAGTTATGATATTTCTGGGTACACAGAATACTAAATAAATATACAGAAAGCAAAGAATCATGGCTTTCCATATTATCAGCACATATTGGCTCCTGTGTTTTAATGGCGCAGGATTCAGCGTTTCGCTTTGTTTATGTACGTTTTTTATGCCAATTAAGAATTTATTTACCTATATATACAGGGTTATTGGAAAAACATCAACAACCTCTTAAGAGGTAGGAAAAAAAATCAGGTGTTCCTTACATTTGTGTTTTTATAAATTATCTAAATGTAGGGAATAGCTGATTTCTTTTTCGCCATTTCATGTTTGGTATCATCGTAAAATATGTGCATAATGATGAGCATAATGACCTCTTAAGAGGTTGTTGGTGTTTTTCCAATACTCCTGTATAAAAACGAAAGGTCATAAAATTTTATTCATACATTCATTCACTCACTGACTAATCACGAAATATCAAAAACTATTACTATGACCTATGAAGATGAAATTTGGCACAGAGGTAGAGTATGAGTAGGAAACGTCAGTCAAGAAAGGATTTTAGGAAAACCCTCCCAGTAAAGGGTTGAAATAGGGGGTGGAAGTTTATAAGATATTTTTTTTTTCTCGTTGGGCTAGAACAGCCAGTTTCAGGTAATTTTCAACATTGACGACGGGCGGAGCCGAGGGCAGCTAGTTATTTATTAAATCTGTAATTTTTTACCGCAATATTCCCAATCATAATCACTTAATTAACAACACGCTGATAAACACAAATTATTGCCAAAACTAGTAGCCCGAAAACGATCAAAAAGCAACAAAACCAACCTGACCGTTTCGACCAAAAAAAGGGACAATAGACCCGGCAGATGTTAAGCACAATTAATTTTATACATCTCTATTCGAAGGAAGCCATCTTTAAGATTTGACGCGTTATAAATTTTTATAATGTTTTGTTCGCCACACATGCTATGTTTTATTCAGTTCGGCGAATACTTGGGACACTGAAGATGGGAAAGAGATTTGAAAAGTAGCTTTTGGGTTGGAGCTGGATAAAAATATTGTTACAGATGTAAAGTGAATTGTTTATCTATTCGAAAAAGATTTAAAAAAATTCTACATGGCTATTATTCATCTATGATAAAGGTCAAAAAGAGGTTCTAACCACACAGTAGATTATGAAACAGACTATGTAAAAACAATTTGTGTAGGTAGACTATTTTCATATAAATGTATTGCAATATCCGGAGTTCCGGACACTTCAAATGAACCAGAAATAGAACTATTGATAGCAATAGGATTTAGCTATAAATAAATTGGAACAAGAATAAATCAAAGAAGAAATTTCTGACTGAACTGAACAGGAGGTATTTAGGTAATCTGTATCAAAGCATTTTCCAAAAATTTAACTTAAATGAAATCTCTAAACTGCCACACCACAATGTAATGAGAATCTACTGCTGAAGTATGCAAAGAGAAATTGTATGAATATTTTAATATTATTCTAAAACTCCATCCAGTCAATAAACTCGAGAGTTTTAGCATTTATTAACACAATAGCTTCATTAACATCGGTATTTTATTCAACACTAAAATGTCATTAAAGTTCATAACTATAAACAAAAATATGGCAGATGGTCTTACGTAGGTACCCCGCGGTAATAATTTCTATTGTGTGAAACTGGTCGCTATTCAAATTTTAGGGTCAAATTAACAACCTTATTTGCCTTCAGTACGGGCTATATTCCATTGTATGCTAGTAAAAGTTTCGCTTACAATAGAACGATTTGCGCATGTATTTGTGCAAAATTATGAATATCACAATAAAGTGAATACTACATTGAATTTGATTTAGTTAATTCAGTCATAATGCAATTTACACGGGGGTGTTTTTGGATCTGTCGTACACTATTATTATTTATTGTTATAATTATCCGAACATTTAGCAAATGGTAGCACTCTATTTAAATCTATTATTTGTGGATTATAACGCAGTTTCAATAGAAGCGGCTTTGGCCACTGTTATACTCAAAATAGGATCATAAGATTTAGTTTTTGTTTAGCTTTAATGGAAATATCTGAACCGAAAACAAAACAGGAAGAAAAAACGAAACAGGCAACTTTATTAGCAAGAAACGAAAGCACAAAAAAAATTTGTAACTATTTTATTAGAATTTGTTTTGCAACATGATTGTGAATTCCTATATTCACCGAAACAGAAGCTTTATACAAAAACAAAATGTTCTGTTCAACCGAAAAAAAATCGGCACTATACCGCTGCGTTAAGCATTATTATTTTAGGAGCGTGGCGCCTAGCATATGTTGCTAAACAAGCTGGTAACGTTTCAATAGCGCCCTGTTTACGACAGGCACTAAAAAAACTTGGATAGCACGCCTGGTGTTTGTGTAGACGGTTCCTTATATTATGACAAAGAAAATTAAGCAGCATGTCGGTTGGAATATGCTTCGGTCACTTTGAAGCACGGTAGTAAAGTAAATGAGAAAGATGAGGTTACTGACTGTGGTGTCCTCTTGGGCTATAAATAAACCACGCTAGTTGTAGAAAAGATTGTTAATGAAAAACATGAAGACCAAGAAAATAGCTTAACAATAAACGTGAGCCATAAGTCTGTTTAGAAGTCCACGGAACCCTAAAAATGAATAGTAAAATTCACCCCTCGGAACCATAAACCCTGTTTACCATCGCCACTTGTCAGGATGACTGTAAGAAAACAGTTTTGCTACCATTTTATTATCTCTTTTAAGGGCTTCGTTTAAGGGGCTTTAGCTGAGATTAAAAGTATTGTACGTTTTTATTGTAGTCGGAATTGATTCATTAGTCGACATGTGTTGGGGTAGGTCGTCCGTGTTAGCTGATGTTGATATGGTTCGGTTTTATTCGGTCATGCAGGAATGTTGGACACCTTATAATTGATTCAAAAAGAAACGATACGATTTTTTTTATTGAATTTGACCAACGTTTCGTCTTCCTGAAGCAGCTCATAGTTATTTCTATGTAGAGCTTTATTCCTTGAGAAATTATTAAAAAGATAATAATTATTATTTTCATTTGATTGAATGTGGTAATACGAGTAATAACTGCGACAAATTTTGCAATATTGCTTTCATCTTTTCTCGTATAATGTTTTGTACTTCCATCGTGTCATCTCTCCAAATCGACGTAAGCACAATTTTGCGTGGAATTTACCTCTACAAAAACAGGAACGTCTGTCAACTAAGACAAAGTTTTTTAAATTCATTTACACCTCAAAGTACAAAACCTTGAAACTTGTATCTCCACACCCACGAGCCTCATAAAATTAACTTTGCCGTTTTAAATGTTGAAACACCTTACGTACCTTTCACTGGAACATTTCACTGAAGTCTTAAACAAAAACCCATTGTTTCTTCAGAAAATATTCTAAAGGCAAAACCCTGAGTATTCATAATAATTCTAGGCGAAATAGTAAAATAGATGAGTGTGTCTAAAATACAATGAATGCTTAAAAATTAAATGCGAGGTAATGGAAGTCTGGGAGTGTTTATATTCGCACAGACGACCCGTTTTCGAGTAAAACAAAGTTATAGTTTTGAACTGAGATACTTAGGTAATCAAAAAAGAATAAATATTTTATAGCATATGACAATGTAAAAGTTTCAGAATGTAGGCAAATGAATCATTTGAGAGTGGTTATTAACCGATCATTCAGGTACGAATTATGGATTATTTTATGGTCCTTTTATTCCGAAATTATTGACACGAAAATTCTCTGTAGTTATTGCAGCTATAACATTGAATCTAGTGTTACAATTTACAACCATCCGAAGTGCTACTGATGCCGTAAAAGGAAAAATCCTAATAAAGGTTCATCTGATGCCTTTTCTACTATATTACGAGAAGACTATAACCGCAGAAATGTTGCCTCGTGTGTACTTGATTCTCTCGTATCGTAAAATACTAACAATAGGAATAAAACCATTTAATTTATCTCCAAAGCGAAGGTTCCCGCTGTCAAGTCTCTTTTGTGTTGATCATTGTCTCTACCCCAGCTACCATTCGTAAAATCTCTAGGTATTTTACATTTGGTATCGTAAAACAAGATATTTATCGAAACTTTCGTTTTATATTCATTTTCGAAATTCAATAAGTATAAATGTCATTGGAAATAGAATTGTTAATAATGTATGGCACAATTTGTCTGTTTAACTCACTGTGTTTGTATGTCCAAAACATTGTTGGATAAAATTATTGTGAGAAAATGTATACATAGTAATAGTATAACCTACACCGGATGTGAATTTAAATTAAAAATCAATCTTATTGCTGGTTCGGTTAGTAATACAGCGACATAAAAATACATGTCTCTCTATTTCCTCACTAGTATAAAGATGTCCAGCAAAAACCTTCACAGCGTCATTACTTTCTGCTCCATCTACCTACTAGTAATATCATTATCGACATAATCATCTGACGTGTATCATATTTAAACAGATCATCAACACTTCCAAGCCGTTTTTATACAGATACCGTCGATTTACTAATTTGAATCTCCATCAATCATTTTTGTAAGAAACTCAATCTCAACCACATGCTATGGGCGAGATTTTACCTGAACCAAAAAAAAAGGTGACAATAACTTGAAAGCTAGTAAAATAGTGAGACATCTCAATTTATTGGATACATCCCCCCGTTTTAAAGGAACCGATTTGTAGTTGGAAGTGGACAAAAGTTTCTGGAAATATATCTGTGGAATCTTTTGATAGTGCCGGTCGAGCGAAAATGTTGGAATTTTTGCCACATTACATCGGAACATTTGCGATTCTATGATGTAGCCATAAAATCTGTTTGGGTGACATGTATAGAAATACAATATAAGATTAAGAATATCTGTGTCTCCTTTGTCACTGACAATGACTCAAACATTGAGAACGGTGTTTAGATAGAAACAGTATGTGTTGATACTGTAATAGTAGAGATAGATAAACAATTATGAGCCTAAAACGTAACCAAAAGAAACTTAATGTCAGTCTTATGAAGCAACTTTTTGGTACCATCACATACTTTCTCACACAGCCAAACTTAAAATAAGCAAAACCAGTAGTTCAAACAAACTTCATCAAAATTTAAGTGCTTACACGGCCCATTGGCGTCCGCTCCTCCGTATCTCCGAATTCTTGCATATAAAACAAACTATAATTCACTTTATCGGTAATCTAGAAGCCGTCAAATAGGCTTGACAACTCATTCAAACGACCTGTGGTGTGAACAGTAAAGGATAAATTATTCGTCGGTGACCAAAAATTTCAACGCATCAAGTCCCCTGTGACTTCTTAGAAATTATATATAGATTCGTATCAGTTTTTTCGCTTTGTGTATCCGTACCGCTAACGAAGGCTTTGGTACCTTTACCTGTTATTTTTTTTTGTGATATCCTCAGAAACGTTGGGTGCCCCTGCCTTGCGAGGGACAGTTTTATCGATGACCACCGTATGTCGTTACGTTTTGTTACAGTTTTTAATTTTTCAACTGTCAATACTGTTGCTTAGATAAGAGGGCAAGATTACGGGGGAGAGTTTTTACTGGATAAGCTATTAAATAGTTATTAATGCTTACATTGTATAACAACGGTGCTGGTATGTAACTAATCTTGGTACCAACAGAGTAAAATACTAAGGTAAATCAATAAAGGTGCATTAGAAAGCTTTACTTAAAGAAGTTCTAAAGTAAATAGAAACGAAGCCAAAAGTAAATGATCATAAATAAACACTAATTAGACATTTATGCAAATCACCAACAGCTTTAATCTCATTAAGATATCGTGTTCTTAATAACTACCACATTTCTTCACAGATCCTAATTAAAATACAAAGCAAATCCTCTAAATCAAAATATAACATTATCAGCTGGTCACAGTCTGGACGAAATTCTCGAAAAAAATTAAGAAATAAATGGTATCTAAGCCCCAACCGTTACAACACATATGTCGCGAGTTAACACTCTTTTGTAGCCCATATCAAAATTAAGATAATTCGTAATGTCCGTTCTCTATATTCTGAACCTTTCCATCTGTCGTTTTTTTTTTCGTAAATGTGGGCAGCGGCTATAGTTCGGTCGGTCCCATAAAAGAGAACAGGTAATGAGGCTCAGAAATTGGTAATGACTAAATAAAGTCGGCCGCTCTATGCTAGCCTGTTGTAATTTTGAATTATGACTTCATATCCTTCGCCTGTTTTATAATACGGAACGTGGATAAATGTTGATTTTTCGTTGGTTTCGTAAATTATTGGGTATTGATTAACTGGCTTGTTTTTTGTGAAGTTCGAAATCAAATAAACATCACAAAAAATAGCCCGGTCAGTATTTTAAAAGCATACCATAATCAGTATAAACTCATTTAACCTACGTATATTGCAACTGTTCTATAATACCTATACCTTTGTCTAATTTACACTCATGATAGACAGCGCTTTACATTGTGTCGAAAAAGAAAGGATTATAAGGAAGAAAGGGAAAAATTGAAATTCAAGACCAAAGTTAATGTAACCCAAAAACATGAAAAAGTCCACAAATCCTACTGTTCACTCATTCTGTTTCAGAATAAAATGGTTCTATAGAAAACAGTGGAGAATATTTCATCGTTTTACATTGTTAATGTGGACCGACACAGTCACAGCTGACACATGTCATAACACCCTCGTATTCAGACATGTTTGTTTCCACAACGTGTTTAGAATTAGTGTGTACCCTTGAATTTTTAAGAGCTGACTAGTTGGTGAAGCGGTGGCAAGGTAAAATTGAAATTAATGAAATTTGAACTGGTGGAAGATCTTTCTGCTTTTACTTGTGGTTTTTAATCGTTACCTCTAGTTGAAGTCGCTGTTATAGTTATAATTAATATTTTTTCAAGACTAAAATTTTGAGGTATTGACAGAATTTGCCTTAAGTTTTTCTGATTCAGTCCGATTCATTAGAATTGTTTAATTGTTGTTGGTACCTTTATGGAGCAAGCCACTGCCACTGACGATGTTGCTATTTAATACATTAATATGTTTTTTGTACCAAAATCAGCAATACTAAAATCTACCCTCGTTACGACCGGGTGTGTGTCATTGCTAGTCCCTCATTGAATTTCATTTGTCTAATTGAGCAACCAATATTTGCTGTTCCGTCGTTAGTTTTGTCCTCATTCTGTCAATACGTCACTATTAAGGACACAAAGCTTTATATGTGACCGGATTTTCGACTTTATCTATTCAATGGTAGAGTGTATTTTAGTTTAGGAAATGAAATTGATGTAGGTAAAACACAACTTGTATTGTCGCTGATCAATACGGGCCTAATATTGTTTCTAAATTCCGTTGTCACGTCACGCTGTTGCTGCTAATTACTGTGTGTTCTGCTAATTGTCGGGGAGCTAAGTTGGGTTTTGCGATTTATTCGAGCGACGAATTGGTTCTTTAGTAATTACCGTAATTGGTTTTTGTGGATTAGATTGGGGTAATGGGAAATTACACAGTTTTATTTTAGGCTCTGGGTTGTTTGCGGCAAAAAAACAATGTTAAAGAGAGAGCTAAAGTTCCACCGACCTGTGTCCATTTGTCTATCTCCAGATAAAAAATTATATTCGCGATTAGTATTTTTATAACTAACCTAAATTCACACTGATTTCTGATGATAAACTTGAAGTTGTGTGTAATCTTATAATTAAGCTCGAAGCACGAAGCTACAATAATTCAAATGAATATTTTGAGGAAGCGAAGAAATATAAAAAATACAAACGTCCAAATTATGTATATAGTATTAACAATATAAATAATCCTAAATGAGAAAGACTTTTTTATTATTAAATCTATCTGTCTACTAAAATCCTTACTGAAAACGAATCTCTCTTTAGGGAATAGTTGGACAGGCATAATAAAAATGCTGATGGCAACTTTTATCGCCAATTTGGAGCAAAGCAATATCAAACATGATTTAGGTTTAGATTTGAATATCTACAAGTACTAAATTTGCAGTAGCTATTCATCAGATGCAGCATTTAGTAGATGCATCTATAACTCAAAACAAATCATTACTAAAAAGTATTCATCAATATCTACAAATCTAAACTCCACCCGAATCAATCCCAAAAGTATTCGAATAAATCAGAATCGAAATCCAATTTAATTGTTTCAACAAATACTTTAATGGAATTTGCTTCAGCAAATAAATTTAATCCCTTTTCATGTTTCTGGAGTTGTAAAAATTTTATTGTTCTGTTTTATGTGTGACATGGTGTCTGAAACTTTACTGGCCATTTTATGTGATCGTGTTTTGAGCATTGAACATGTCTTTGTGGTACTCTTCCGAATGAAAATAAGATAGCCTTAAAAGTGGTTCGACGTGACACTTGCCCCTTGTTGATTTGTTTCTAAGAAAGCTTTATTTTACTGAAGAACTCTATCTTTACCTGCTAAACTATTTATCACAGTATCAATTGCATTACCTATAACTACATTGATAAGTATTATGAAGATAGACATAAATTATAATAAAAAGTCTTATTGAAATCACCTCCACGATTGAAGAAGCGCGGTAATTCTACCTTTACTAATATTCCAAATTCTGTCCAAATTTCTACCCGGGAACAATTCTCAGTAAAATTCTTCCTTCATTTGACTCAAACACCCTTCTTCAATTTAATAAACATTCCTTTCTTAGACCTTGGCTCAAACCAACGCACTGTTTTAATTGATATTGCTTGTCCAGTAATGTTTTATGGCATTTCAGATATTAAGTAGCTGGATCAGTAATAAACGTCTGCTGCAAAGTTTTATTGACCATCTTTGAAGTTTGACTGGTTTAGTACAAATGTTCATATCAATAACGCTACTAGTTTTATCATTAACTACTTTTGATTTTCATTGATATTGCAATGGTGTTTCACTTCATTCTCGCGTATGTGTAATTTTTATTTCGTTTATTACATATTAAATGCCTTCTTATCGATCTTAAACATGTTTTTCACATAAATTATTAAGCCTTTTATAGCCTACCTGAACATTTTAAAACAAAAACCATGTTCAAGTTGAAAAATCTTTACCATCAGACAAGCAGATTATTCATTCTTTACTTATCTTTTTTATACCAGTGTCAAATGGTTTCAAGACAAGCTTGACATGCCTAAAGACCTTCCACAGCAGCGTTCACTGTCATCAACGGCAATCCCCGTCGATATTTATCACCACATTACAAGCTGTCCCCAAACTCCAGCAACCCACCTTCAATAAATCCCTCATAGATGAGCAGTATCACAATAAATATCCGATCTAACACCGTCTTCCTGCCCACGCGCATAATTCACGGAGAATTATTCGTATATATTAAATAAACATATCAAGTAAGACGTTTTACAACGAATGTCTAAGTAACGCGAATTTATAAATAGAAAATTCTCTAGTGTGATGTTAATTGGACTTATTTGTGGGGAAAACAGGATGATAAATATTACATACAATGTTTTCGCTTAAATAAGACTGATGCACCTTAATCTGACTCCATTTAAACCTCTGCCAATAAAAGAAGCAAAAGATAGAATAGATATTTCTGTTTTACGTAAACACTTGACACCTAATAAATTAACAGTAGGTGCAGACACAAAAACAGTAACATTTACACAAAACATTTATTTAAAGCGCACCCCGCTAAATGTATTATGCCGTATTATGTCCGACCACTAATACAAATAAACAATAAAACAAATCGAAGCGAAGCCTTTAATGTCCTCGATAAACACTCGGGCACTAGGCTCGTATATTTCGCAATATCTGAAGCAAATATGCACTTAGTATTTGATTAGGCATCGTAAAACAATCGAAGCTAACCGAGTGGGTGTAAAATCTATCTCATTCCTTTACGCCTAAACGAACTTTTACTCGATAAAAAGAAAGATTTTATGATATGGGGAACCTTTGGAACATTGTTCATCTTGGGTGGCCATATAACTGGCTCAACGTGATCTTTTGGTCTAATAAACATTTGATGTGTGTTTTGCCAGCCGGTTCTCTTAATGTTTATTTTCTAATCGTAGAAAGAATAAGATCTTCGTATTTAAAATTACGTTGGTATCTTTCTAATGAATATTGAGGTGCCTACTTGAAAATTTAGTTATTTAGGGTAACGACTTTTTTAGCGCCGGAATCTAATTTTTAAATTAATTTTATGGCCCGAAGCGTCACTGAAGACCTTTTATCTTTATCTTTGTGGAAGGGTAACATTGCTTTCTGAGATATTAAAATAGACATAAAATACTGACGCACTAAATTACGTAACAGCTATATTTTATATATTTTGCGCAAAATAAGTTGCAAATTGCAATCCGTCTTAATGTCATTCACCGCTACTTTTCGTTTAGCATGCCGCTCGTACACAAATCCAACATCTCATTATACATAAAGTGTCTACAAACGAATTCACCTTGCTACGTATTGTAGTAGTTGTTGAATTAAGTCTCTCACAAATCTCCAACTGTCTCCAGTCATCTCGTCGACACAATATTTCATCTCGCAGACATCTGTCAAGACGAACAAGATCAACTTTGTCGCCAGCATTGGTATTAATTTCCCTTTGCCCTTCTTTATTGCTTGTGATTGGATTATTTCCGTAGCAACTTTTCACTTCCCGAGAGCTCTAAAATAAGATTCGTTGCTTGAACGCTTTTATTTTAATCTGGTTGGCTTGTTTTAATATCTTTAAGCTTTTTATTTTTCGCTGAACATTTTCATCTTGAGTTTTATTAAAGACTAGCTTTTGCCAGCGGCTTCACCCGCGCGAATCATTTATCCCCTATTTAACTCCCTTAGGGTTTCAATTTCGAAAAATCCTTCCTTATTCCTTGTCTGCATTATAAAGGGAACCTCTTTAAAATTTCAGCTTTCTAGGGCCAAGGGTTTGGGCTGGGTGTTGTTGAGTCAGTCAGTCAGTCAGCACTTTTATTTTTATTTTCATAGATTTATTTCGTTATAGCTATCTGTCTTATGTTGGGTCTTGATGTATAAGTTGTAGATAAAAAATCGACATTAGCCATTTGTCCCTTCAACACTTTATTTGTTAGACCATAAATCATTCGTTACTGATGGAGCGTGTTCACTACAATACGATTCGATGTAGCCATTTTGATAAAAGCTAATGGTTGTAGACATTCATTCAATTTCCTTAAGTCATCAATATAACACATATTGCTGATAGGTCAGACAATGCTACTTCTGATAGGAGTTAGAACGAGAAAAGTAGAAGAGTTTTGTTTTACATTCCGAACGAACAATGGGGAAACAAAACTTTTCCATCAAAAAATATAGATAACGAAACAATTAAGCCTAAGGAAAAAGTTGAGCAAACTCTTCAACTAAATACGACGAAAATCACTTAAGGCCCTTAAGTCCAAGCATTACAATCCCTTCAAAGTTTTTATACTTGTGCAAAAACTGGTGAGACGAACGCCGGTTGAGTGTCATACATTTTGATGCCACTGTTTTTGTCTTCCCTTGTTATTGCCGAAACAAAAACCGCTGTTGTTCGCCTGTCTACCGTTTTTGCGCACTTGACAAGTCACCCTTCCCCCGAACTTTAATTTGTCCTGAATAATTACATAATTACACGTCTCGCTGTGATTGTTTTATGTCGGCAATGTTTTGCCGAGCGCGATTCACGAGAAAGTTACGGCTCTGAGTCGAGAGTTGATCCAATTTGAATTAAAAGTACCTAATTAGACGATGCTTAAGTTAACTAACTCAAAGCGTTTGTCCCCCTCTGAAGAAAATTACAACATAAATCTGACTTTCAAAATTGCGTTACACCTAACTCAGTTTCAAAAAGGAAAAACTTGGGCGTTTCTATAATTGGCTCTTATCCAAATTAGCCAAGGGAGGGTTCCTCTGAAATAATAACTTTTCATAATCTTAACGGTACATGTCAGGGGACGAAACAACGAAATGAACTGTCAACTTGGACGTCCAAATCCAATTATTGTTCGGCTTACAAACGCGGGGATTCAAATTAACCTACGTTGTCTTCCCTTTTTGCTGGCCATCGTCGAATTTTGCGGAGCTTAGAAGGCTTTTATTCCATGATACTTGTGATTAAGATTCATTTTAACTTGTACTTTCCGCTGTAGAATATGATAGCTTGTGATTGCTTTATGGATAGATTTAACAGTTTCCTCATTTTCGTTGACGATGTTTGCGCTAGGTTTATATTAAAATTTAATCGCAGCGTAGTAATTAATACTACCTCAGTATTTGCTCTAAACTGTTGGATGTCAATTACAACTAGGACAGGACAAATATCGTACTAGATTTAATAGTAGCTTATGAGATAACTTACGTCGTACTTGCGTATACCTTAAGTTAGTTTGTAGCGGGAAGGTAAGGTAAATAACTGCTGGCTGGGTTCCAAGTATTTGTACCTCAGAATATTTCCTTGTACAAGAAAGAAATGTTCTCTTCAAATTGTAGATATTGCGTTGGGTAACTTAATTATGTTCTAGGAATAAATTCCAGGCAGAAATTGTAGTAATATTGCCCTCAAAATTAAGCAGACTATTGGAAAATACTGTTTTATTTGCTCGTTCGTCATTTACTCAATTTGCGAGGTCTTATAATACATATTGTGTTCTTATCCGTTCTTTACATGAAAGTAAAGTAATTCTTATCATTAATTAATTAGTATATCATTCCCTTTCAATCCGAAATTGAAGCTTCAATCTCTTATATTAGACCACCAGTCCAAGATATAATCAAAGTTTAGTTCTGGAATCAGAGTGTTAGTAACCAAAGCGTCAATCTCACTAATTGGTCCGACTCCGTTATCAGCTCGGTCCGTAATAGAAATGTTATCACTTTGCAAACTTAAAGTTGTTACAACTTTGCTTTCAATTGAATCTTGCACGTGATTTTAATGTTTTATCTTTCCTTTCTTCTTTCTGTTATTAATTTTATTATCTTCTAGATTACGTACGTATGATTTTTCAAAAATGTTACTAGACTTTATCATAATTCGTTAATGACAATTAAATCTTTGATTCTTTAGAGTTTAGCTTATTATGTGTTTTGTTTTATTCAAACACAACAGATAGCTGTGGTGCTGCCGAGTTTCTCTCGTCATTTCTTCCTAGCTAAAGCACTTGAAAGTAATGAAGGGTGGGCGTTTTAAGAACTATTTCATGTATTTTGACTTCGAAAAGTGCTAATTCTACGCCTAGTTTGAATAAATTATATCTGATGATGATGATGACTTCTGTTTTTGATTTAGTCTAGGTGGAAATCTTGGGCTTCATTCGATTAATAGAATCTGGTAAAACCACACTTGAGTCGGTGCATTTTCATTCATTCTTTTGTTTACTGGCTTTACTTTACTGGCAAAAAATAAGTTATCCATTAAAAAAAACTGCTTTCTAATTTCTATTAACACCTTTTTTTGAGAAAAATCTACTACCCAAAAAGCCATTCACGGCCTTTCATTAGGAGGTTTATTTCTAGCTGGTGTATATAGCAAAGAATTCGCAAGTATTTCTTAAATACCTAGTGCTAATACTTCACCAAGTGTGCCCACACCTTGCAAGGAATGAATGTAAAGATATTTTAACACTCGTAAAAGTAAGCTATTTACACGTAAAGTTATTGCCCATTCCGTGTTTGTTTCTAGTATGTGTTTAAGAGCCTATGGCTATGTAATTACTTGGCGTACACCTTTTACCGTCTTTTAGCAAGAGTTGTGAATTTATGTGGTCTCACGGTGTTAAGGATTATATGGAGAAATAAATTAAAGGTTTGCAGGGTAGTTAAGATGTTGAAACAGTTTTGTAAAATAATATTATTTACATATTTAACCATTTATGCACACACATTTATCAAACTGACAAAAAGAAAGGAACAGAAAAATACGTATAAAGGTAATGATTATTTCTACAAAAACCTCTTCCGGCAGACCTGCGATAGGAGAGAAGATAAAAAGATATGTAGACAACGTCCGAATTGTAGAAGGGAAATCATAAAATCAAAAATTATAGTCTAATTTAAATATACACATAAAATATTAGTAATTCTTAGTTTATGAATAGTTTTATTTTTGACGGACTTCTTCATTCGGCCGAACATTATGTTCACATTTAATTTATAATGACTCACATTTTCCAACACATCCAATAAAAATACTATCACAAATTCTTCTCATTTTCATACTCAAAAAATTCGGAAGTGAAAATTAATATAAACCTTTACCGTTTAAAATTCTCTTCAATTCCGTAATTTTATAACACATTTTTTCTTGGCAATGCCATCAAGTATACACCGACCCAGATATCTTTGGGAACATAGCCAATCTTAATCTCGAAGTCATTTAAGATAGTTCGGTGCCTACAGAGGAGGAAGCTGAAATGGCTAATCAATCAACCTAATCCCCTACTAAAGAAATCAAACTGTGGATGGGAACAGTGACAAATTACACAGTAATTGCTTTGTGCCAGAGACAAAGGCTTTTTTTTTCTCTAAATTGTATTCGTACGAATAACTGCGATTCCGATTGATGAGTTGTTAGAGACAAATGATGAACTGCCGTTATACGGGTGTGATTAGGTTGAGGAGTTTTAGTGTGTAAGGATTTAGGAGGGAAATGTTATTTCTTTCTTATCAAAGTATCAAGTAAGTAAAGAAGAAAGGTTGACTGTTTAAGAAATTTTTAAAAATATGGCCAAGTGCGTGTTGGTCCACGCACAATGCAGCTTCCATTGTGCGTGGACCGACACGCACTTGGTCGATATAATTTTTTTTTAGTTACGATTAATCGATTAACGATTTTCGGACTTACTGTGAGACTTTAATTCTTGCCAAATTTCATGATTCTAAGTCAACGAGTCGGTTTTAATTTACTTGCGAGTGAGCAAAATAAACGACACATAAAGACCATTTTTTTAATTACTTTGACGCAGACGTAGGAATCTTTATTTTTTTGTAGCTTACAGAGACTATTCACCTACATATTTGGTATTCATCATCATCATTTCAGCCGAAAGACGTCCACTGCTGGAAAAAGGCCTCCCCCAGAAAAAAAAATTTACCGTAGCCAAGGGTAGGTGGGCCGCGGGGTACTAGGGGCCATTTTGTAGGGCTGCTTGTCATTTTGGGGGTTTTGCCATAACCACCACGCTTGGCAGGCGGGTTGGCGATCGCAGTATGGTGGTAAAATGCATAGAGAACGCTGCTGCCTATTCTCTAGTAAGCCCCTTAGTCGCCTTCTACGACACCCACTCGAAGAAATGGGATGGTGCTATTCTTTTACGCCCGGCAACACACACGGGACATTATTCATTATCATCATATATTTGGTATTAAATTCAACATAATACTTCCGGACAGACAGACAAGGAAGTACCAATTGAATATGGGTTCAGTTTTTTTTTTTTTCGTTATGGACTCTAAAAACAAATATATGATGACGTAAATGATGATTATGAGATGAATATTAATTTTTCACGTCATATTTTTTAATTTACTTCGTAGTTTGTGAGCAATAGGTAAAAAATTCAAAACAAACGGAAACAGGAAAATTTCAATGAACTTTCAGAAGCATCAACAACTGTAAACAGCAAAACTTTTACCTCGGCCTGTTCTACAACCATAATTCACGGAGAACTAATAACTTAAAAATTCAAAATTTTCCTTAGATTTATTGCCGCGCCATAATTCTTTTGCTAATGCAGATTTCAACCGAAATTGGGAGTGCACCATTCCACCATTAATTCTGGCTCAGAGTGCCAGGTGTGACTTCTAACTCCTTGGAGGTCTGCACAATCCTTGTCGACCCTCACTCGACGAGGAAAAACGGAGATTTACGATCTGCGATACTTTAGCGTAGGGATGGGACGTTGGTATACATTGTTGAGTTATCGGTATAAAAAATATATTGAATGGAATCAGTATAACTTGTTTATTGATTTTGTTCATTTTAAAACTAAGTTTTATGCGATAATTTATTTTTGTGTTACAATAATAGATTTTAGCTTTTGTGTTTTGTGTTACATTATGTTTTGTGATACTTGGATTCAAAACTGTCTCTCCAAAATAAAAATTACTCGGTAATCTCGCTAGGAAAGCAGCGATTCACCTAGTAATTCTTTGTACCTACTACAAAACCATTATGCCTAACAAATATTATTATTATAAACTAGCCTTTGCTAACTGCTTCGCCCGTGTGGAAGTCGAAAGTTATCCCACAGGAACGTAATATTGGTATAATAATGTTGTTTTTGCTATTGTCCTAGCAACTTTTTTTTTTACTTTCCATGTGCCTTAACGAACAAACAAAAAAAAAAAAACAAAATTGCCGAATTGGTCGAACCGTTCTCGAGTTTTGCGCTTAGCAATTTGTTATTTAAATAAGATAATGTCACAGATTTTTTGTTAACAAAACAGACTGCTTGCTACCGAACTAAAATCTAAAATAAAACTGTAGCAAATTTTATGGATATACACAGGTATATTGATCACAAAAAAAGAATCATCTCATGGACTATCGATATCTTTCAAGAGACACATTCCCCATCCCTACAAACAATCGGTGTAAAAACTTGCGTTTAACGCCTCCGGATTTTGAACTGGCTATGAGGAATGTTGATAGTAGCCTTTTCGAGCTCAAAAGTGAGTTTGAAAACTTCGAATTGGTACGACAACTCCAATTTAACTATAAAAAGTAGTTTTTTGTGGCAATTTCGATGTATCGTCTTCCTTTTATTGGCAAGTGAAAACGGAAAGTTTGGTAATGGTTCGGTTGTGGGTTGTGACTTTGTGAGTTATAGAGCCGTTTGTGCAAATTGGTGGTGTAAGAAGCATACTGGATCACTAATAGTGCGGTAATGTGGTTCTGAGGAGTTGGTTTAAGTAAGTGACAGTATCTTACGTTTTTGGGTCGAAACAAAAACGCAAGGTAGGTAACTACTGTTTTTTTTTGTTGGGTGGGAAATCTTCAAATAACTTCTCCCGCTCTGGGTGGAGCAGGAGGGCGTGTCAGACTTTTACTGACTAAAACCCACCCGTGTTCCTGCAGTAGCCCATATCCCAGGGGCTGTGGTATCTCTTTCGAACAAACTCGCACCCCTGGCAGGCATCGGCCCTTGCGGGCCCCATCATTTTTTGTGCTGGCCTCTCTTTGAGGCGCGCGTGGAACACAACGCGCCGTCGACTTGGGTTTGGTCCTTACCGGATAGCGAGCTACCCGTTACTCGCCGTCCGCAAGCTTATGTCTATGGTGTAGATATCTACTGTTGGGTGGTAGTTTAGTCATATGAATGCCATCAAAAACACAACTTGTAAAAAAACCAAGTCTTGCAACTCAGTTCTTCTACCGTAAAAAGTTGTGAGTTCCATGTAATGCTAAGTCAGTTAATTTATTCAGTCCCTACTAGAGGGTCCGTCTGTCTTAAGTTATCAGTATTACGTAATGATTTATGTTAAAAAAAAAAAAAAACTACTCTATTCGAATTAGCTCACCTAACAACATCTTATAGCGACCATATCAATATTAAAAATCTGTTATGTTTTCAATAAATAGATTGACTTGGCCATCGCATGAAAACACAATGTATCTCACAAAGTAATAATACATGTTATATCAAATTAGACTGTTTAGTGCGATTGCCAAGTCAATCTATCACGATGTTTTCCTGGAGGAAAACATTGTGAGGAAACCGACATGTCCAAATAGCAAAAATTCGAAGACTGACATCCACCAACCCGGCCCACTTGGTGGATTATGCCCAGGCTCACTCAGAGCGGAAAGGAAAGTTGGCCTGTGTCCCAACAGTGGGAATCTTATAGGTTGATTGTTATGGTGGAATAAAACCTATGTAGATAGATTTCCCATTTCTTCCAGTGGGTGTCGTAGAAGGCGACTAAAGGACTTACTAGAGAATGGGCAGCAGCATTCTCTATGCATTTTACCACCATACTGCGATCGCCAACCCGCCTGCCAAGCGTGGCGATTATGGCAAAACCCCCCATCCTGGGGGAGGCCTATGTCCAGCAGTGGACGTCTTTCGGCTGAAATGATGATGATGATGAGATAGATTAGAATAGAATACCATCAAACAATCTGCCTACCTTTTTCCAACTATGTTTGAGTTGAATGCAGCTGAATACTAAATTAAAATCATTCACTATACTCAGAAAAAAAAAATATGATGACCGTCTACTAACAGCCCTATCACAACTTTTGGCTATCCATCTTCTTTTAACGAACCATAAAGAAAAAGGTTTGTTCTTTCCAAAAATACTTTTTTACGAGTCATCCCAAAACATGTTACGTTTTCTTTCTACGTCAATATTTTCAACGAGCTTCAACTAGCAATTTTTCGCCCTACCCTTCCAACCTCATTTCAACCATCCAGTTTCATATTTTTCATGGTCACGGTAAGCGTGCTGATATTTCCATCTAAGCAAACCTCATATAGGCTACATCTCATCAAAACGTACGACCTTCATCGCCATTCAAGGAACTGAGTGATATTGAGGAAATCCGCGGCCTTAAGGAGGGTTGTAATACTTGTAATCCAGTGGAGAGAAGCTTCTATTTTTAGAAGCAATATTTTTCCATCATGATCCGGTAGGAGTATTTTACACCTACGATTTTGACCTGTATCAAAATCGTATTACATGTGCTTTTTCCTTGAAAGCATAGGCAATATTTTCTATTAATAATACATTCCCATCCGAAAAACCCCTTCACTGGAAATTGTCTCAAAGGATTACGTCAAGAATATCATAATGTACTACATTCTTCTGAGTACAATACACTGCGATCATTAATTCCTCAACCAAGCATGGACAATTTGCCATTTCCTGCTTTGATTGTCCATATTATTATTAGGACCCATCATTGACAATTTGCCATTTTGTTCACTGAATTATGGTTGGCAGATTTACTTAAGAAGTAAATTTTGCCCAATCAAGTCAGTCTAAAGTCGCTTATACATATGTCTGACTGATTGCTGGCGTGTGTGTTGGATGATTCCGTCCCTACAATGGTTCAGCTGGATGGTGTTGATCCACGCGTCATGTTCGAGAACGGCGTGATTATCTCTTAACTGCCACAGATTATTTAATTTTTTACTTTGTTTTCACATAAAGAAGCAACAAGAATAGTGTACTTATACATGATTTTTAATATCGTTGGAATTTCATGCCCATTTTTCTGCATCGAGATCTACGTTTTAGAATGGAGAACCTTTAACTTTCTTACTAACTGAACGATTTTTTGTCAATTCAAAAGTGCCTGTAAATGATTTAATTGAAATAAAAGCTTTCAGTTCGAATCTATTGAAGTCCATTTATCGTCATCATCATCATTTCAGCCGAAATACGTCTAATACTGGATATAGGCCACCCCCAAGCTCCACCAGTTCTGTGCTTCCGCATCCAGCTATTTCTGCGGTCCTCACAAGGTCATCGGTCCACCTGGTGAGAGGCCTTGCAACTCTAGGTTTTCCAATACGCGGTCGCCACTCCAGAACCTTTCGGCCCCATTATCACAGTCCATTTATGGATCAAAATTAATCCATATCCACTTCATTCACATCTGGTTTCAGGTTCCTACTATCTATATTATATATGATTATTATCTATATTATATGTTAACTATACTAATATTATAAATCTGAAGAGTTTGTTTAATTGTTTGCTTGAACGCGCTAATCTCAGGAACTACTGGTCCGATTTGAAATATTATTTCAGTGTTAGATAGCTCATTTATCGAGGAAGACTATAGGGTATATAACAACACGCTAAACCTTTAAGAGCCGAGCAAAGACAAAAAAAGTACCGAATACGAAGTACTCGCACGGGCAGGCGTTTGAACAGACGGGGTGGGTCGGAGGAGCAAGAATTTTGACGTGAACGAAGTTACGAGTAGAAGCTAGTAATGCAATATAAGTCAAAAAGTAGCCCTCCAAAATGATGTACCGACATGACGGGTGACTGTAAATTGCCTGTCACTCAAACTACCGGAAAGCGAATATGAACACCAAGTATTCATCACGACGAAACTAAATAATTAAATTAATCACACACATCAAGCGGGATACTGTTCGCGAGTCAACTATATTCACTTCAGAATTTGATCATCATCATCATTTTATATTATTTACTTGGAAGAACAAACAATTGCACAATATAAATGTGCAACCAACGACGTTCTCCATAGATACACAAAAAGACAAAGACAATGTTGACAAAGTAAAAGTCGGGAAGAATAGATAAGAACATGAAATAAAATATACATAGATTAAAGCCACCAAATACAATAAGGAACATTTATAGTTTGGACTTACATAATATACAGTAGCTGTATGTTGGTTTTGTAACTAGGAACAATTGTTGAACTGACTGCCTCGCTGGTCTAGTCGGTCATGAGGTCTTGGGTTTGATTCCCAGGTCTGGCAGTGTTATTGGGTTTTTCTCAGTAGCAGTTCAGAGTCTAGATTAGTGCCTCGTTGATGACGATCGGGGTAACCCCCTATACGTAACTGGCGAAATGTGAATGAACTATAATTAGAGAGGTACAATTATGCCCTAGTCTTCGGGGAAACAAGGCGTGATGTTGCGTAAAAAATTTAGAATAAATTGTTGCCAAGAAAATGTGAAAGATTTAAATTGCTTCTAGTGTTTTCTTATAAACAAAAACACTTTAAAAATAATTCTTCGGAACGATTCTAAGCCTCTTACATTTCTCATGAGTTGTTTCTAGAAACTAAAAAAAAAAATGATTTATGAAACTTGTTTTGTATCTCCTACTATTCCAACTCTCCTGACAATTCATTTCCAGACTTTCCGATATTTTCTTTCGTCGAAAAGAAACCGATGACAGGAACTTATGATCCAACATACCTAGGGGCTTTCGGCATTGAAATCCCGGTTTATCGGTTAATTTGACGCCAGATACATCGTTGGACAGAACAGTGGGTCACAAATCATGCATATTTCCGTTCGGCGCACGCGTGCAGATAGTCTGAACAAACAATACGGTGTTTATGGCCTGAAATCGCACAATGTGTGCCGTTACTTAGTAATGTATGTTACAACCGTGGACGCTGGGACTATTACTTATTGTCTCCATGGAAATGTCTAGCTCTAGGCAGGCTAGGTTAGAAACTCAGAAGTCTACTTTAACTAGCATATTTTTTATTACTTTTCGGAGTCTAATTTTACCAAGCTTAATTTAAAATCCATGTGTTCGTGTTGCCAAAATGTAGCATTAAGGTGACACATGTCCACATTTTTTCCATACAAAACTTCGGGAGGGTTTTACTCCACTGTTTGACAACGTACATCAAAAATTTAACATGGTATGGTTTTGTCTCATTATTAATATTGTCTGTACGGAAACAGAATACTTAAATAAAAAGCCATTAAAAAGTTATGAGCCAACAAAGATTCGTTTTTCTTGCTAATTTAATCTAACTTTGGGCGAGTTTAAGTAATAAAAGGAGTGTAAAATCTCGAGAACCAAGTCAGTACCAACAAAGCTCAATTATCGAAAAGTTCAATAAAGTTTATTGGTCATTGATTTATACAGTGGTTTTTTCAGAAAACCCGATCTTCCAAAGGACTTTTCTTAATTTTGTACGCGCCTGTTTTACTATAACTGATCCTGCAGCTCACTCAATAATGTTGTGCGTGCAGAATAGCGTCTAACTGCTCATCACTGATACTACCTCTGTCGGACATGCAGCCTGATGAGACAGCGTGCTTTTTAGCCAGGCCCACCAGTGAGTTCGAGCCCGCGACTAGTGTACCCTTAATTTGGTGTTTTCTTAAGGTTCCGTATCCATAAAACATAGAAGTGTCGCAGAAGTTTTTTTTTTTTTGTGGGAATTGTATTTGCGTTTTGTTTTTAAACATAATAATTCTTCTGTACGTGTGTATGTCACTAACCTCCTACAAGGGCTGGGCTGATTTTGATGATTTTTGTGTCTGTTTGAGTGTGTCCCTGAATCAATCGTTTAGTATATTCACAATTAGACCCGAGATGGCGCTGTTCGATCAGGACAGTATCTTCCAGGTTTCACTATTGTCTTTATATGCCACCAACATCATCAGAGTTGAGATAAAAAAAAACTTATCAGCATATTCGCCGTTTTATTACAAGCGTTTTAGCAATACATCAGAAGCTATCAAACAATATGATGTATAGTATAGCTTCGACTATACCACAATCCCAACTTTGCCCTCAATATCGTTTTCCATACTCCACCAGTAAATTCGATTTTGAAGTCCAAGAAAAAGCCAAAAGCGCCCCCTGCCAAAATTTACGAGCTATTCGAGCGACTTGTTTTTGCCGCATAACCGACCAGCGATTTAAACTGGGAAATCTGTAGGCATGTTTTGGGGTAAAAACTTTACCTCGACGCGCGTGTGGTTTAAGTTATGAACGGATGTGGGTTTTATGAACAAAGAACTGGCTTTAGTATTAGAAGGCCGCACGTCAGTGGTACCGTGTGGTGCCGGACGTAAAAGAGTAGCACCATCCCATTTCTTCTAGTGGGTGTCGTAGGAGGCGACTAAGGGGCTTACTAGAGAATGGACAGCAGCGTTCTCTATGCATTTTACCACCATACTGCGATGTCCAAGCCGCCTGCCAAGCGTGGCGATTATGGAAAATCCTTTTTGGGGGAGGCCTATATCCAACAGTGGACGTCTCGTGGCTGATAAATGATAAATGATTTTATTTCTGTAAGTAGGTTTGTACAAACACTTTTACACGTCAATCATATTATTTTTTAAACTAGATGAGGTCGGCGTTTCCTATCTGACTACTCTGAGAAGAAAGGCCGAAACAAACTCAGAGGTCACAGTCTCTTTTAAAGTCCAGACATAATCTTGGTCAGATCATGTGAAGACCATGTGGATTGGTGTCTGAAATGGTCTTTTGAGGAAAGAACCACACAGGTTGAGTGGACCTGTCCATTCAGTGCACGCATGTGTCAGTAATCATACGGCTCAACTCAGAACTTGAGGAGCTCAACGATTTGACGAACAATACCAAAGAAAGGACATTTGGGTAAGCCTCATAAAGTACTCAAACTGCCAGATTAACATTAAAAACGAACTGAGAAAGAGACGAAACACGAAAACAAAAATACCACATAGTCCTCACATTCACAACAATTAAAGCAAAAATAATATTATACTTCTCAAAGTAAATATTCATGTCAAAATGTATATTATAATAATCAAATGTCAAAGTGTAAATAATAATAATCAAATGTCAAAGAGCAAAACAAAGAAAAAACAACATTCAGTATACAAAATTGGAGCAGGTCAATCCCAAGCTTTTTTGTCCTCAATATAATCTTTAACGGTATAAAAGGCTTTCAGGCACAACTTACGTTTGATGAATGATTTAAATTTATTGAGACTTAGATCTTGAACATGGCTTGGAAGTTTATTATAAAAGCGTATACATTGACATCTGAATGACCCACCTATTTTCTTGAGCCTTGTTGATGGTACAACAAATTTGTGTTTGTTCCTAGTATTTATACTATGGATATCACTGTATTTTTTAAACAATTTAATATTTTTATGAGCATATAAAAGATTTTCATAAATATACTGTGAAGGCACAGTCATTACATTTATCTCCTTAAATCTATCTCTGAGAGAGTGTCTCGGACTTAATTTATAAATTGATCGGACAGCTCTTTTCTGCAAGACAAAAATAGTCTGAATGTCGGCGGCATTTCCCCACAATAGAATACCATACGACATTACACTATGAAAATAGCTAAAGTACACTAAGCGGGCTGTCTCTACATCAGTTAAATTACGAATTTTCCTAACAGCGTATGCTGCAGAACTTAGCTTTTTCGACAATTTAGCTATATGTGGGCCCCACTGAAGCTTGGTATCCAAAGTTAAGCCCAAGAATACAGTGCTATCTTCAGGATTAAATTCTTCGCCCTTTATCAACACATTAGTTTTCACCTGCTTAACGTGAGGTAGCGTAAACTTAATGCATTTGGTCTTTTTTTCATTAAGAAGCAAATTATTAGCATTGAACCAGTGAACTACTTTTGAGATTGCGCTATTTACATCGTCATTAACAAGTTGCTGACGTTTAAGTCTAAACAAAAGTGAAGTGTCATCCGCAAACAACACTATATCATGATTATCCTTTATGAGGTAAGGCAAGTCATTAATATAAATAAGAAACAAGAAAGGACCAAGAATTGAGCCCTGTGGGACTCCCATTGATCCCGGAGATCTTTTTCCGTTTACATCAACACACTGAATCCTATTACACAAGTATGAAATAAGAAGATCCAGAGCGGTGTTCCGGATCCCGTAGTGGCGGAGTTTCTTGATTAGAGTTTCATGAAGCACGCAATCGAAAGCTTTAGATAAATCGCAAAAGATGCCCAAGGCATCGTATTTATTTTCCCATGCATTGTAAATATGCCCTAAGAGTTCAACACCGGCATCGGTAGTTGAACGACCCCTTGTGAAACCGAACTGTTTGCTATGTAATAAATTATGTTTATTAAAAAATCTTTGCAGTTGGTCTAAAATTAATTTCTCAAAAATTTTACTAAAGGTAGGTAGTACTGAAATAGGTCTATAATTAGAGGGGTCTGATGTACTACCTGATTTAAATAAAGGTATTATTTTACTATTCTTCATTAGGTCAGGAAACTCCCCGCAGTCTATACAATTATTAAATATAAGAATTATGAAATGATGATGATGATGACATCAGTGGTGACAAAACCAGTAAACATAAGCATAATCAGCCTATAATGTTCTCACTGCTGGGACACAGGCTTCCATTCTCCGAGAGCCCAGTGGGCAGTATTCTCACGATGGGAGAGCAATGGTGATGAAATTATTTACACTGAGTAAAGACGTAAGCATGGGTTCGAAGTGTTCGAACTTCGAACCTGTGCCCTACAACGCGTAACTCGTTATTACTGGGCTACCACTGATCTCAACAAAATACTAGGAAATAAGCTCTTTTTCAATTGAAACTCCGCCTTCTCAAGGACAAAATACCTCTACTCACTACGAGATACGAGATAAAGCAAACTTATCTTCTTCAGAATCGGCCGTTTCTTCAATGGCTATGACTTCCTTCCTCCGTGTGATGTAAGTTAGTACGCTATTTTATCATTTACTTCCTTTTTCATTTACTAAAAACTTCAAGTGTACATTTCTCAAGCCGCTACAATCTTTAACCTTGGACCCGCACACACGATCTCTTTTTCAATTTTGTGTCCAAAACTTTTCGCGTTGGTGTGAATTATTACCGCCGTAATGAAGGGACAATCATCTGTTTTTATATCAAAATGTGTATTCAGTAAACGTATTATCTTTTGAAAGCGATTATTTAAAATGTCTTTGTTTGGATTTTGCGCAGACGTTTTTTTTTAAAGAATTATGCCGTTTGCACTGTGGTCCTTAGAGGAAAAAGGCGAATTATGGAACAAGTTGGTGCTCAAGATTTTTTTTACTGTTCTCATAAACATCACTGAATTGTTATATAGGTATTTTATGTTCAAAAATGGACAAGTAAGAGCTGAATTATTTACATTAGACTTTTGAAAGTCTTGATTTATTTTTATTTTGTTTTCAAATTCGTCAGTCAGCTACACAAACATTTGATTACTGACGTGTAAATAATGCCGTGACGAGTACTTTTTTATCTCGCAGGAGACATAACCATGAATGTACAGAATAAATCATCTCACACCAACGAAATACAATCAACCCGTGAAAATCAGAACACAAATAGTGGCTACTATTGTCCCTAATCTCACTTTTTTTTTTTCAAAGAAATCACGAACTCGATCAGGAACGTACGTGCGTAGAAAATCTGTGACTAAGTTAACAGGCGATGTGCTTGACAACGTAATCGAGAACGGACTTTGAACTTCTAAATGCTAGTTTTTGTCAAACCCATGTTGATATTTCTCACGAACAAAAACTCTGTTTTCATTTACATTTTTTTAGATGAGTTTAGCGCGTGCTTTCGAGTTCCTACCGAATTTGAGATCACGATTTGTTTTTTTGTTAGCACTTAATGGCCCAGTGGTTCAACTCGACGAAATCTGGACAAAAAAATTGTGCTAGATGTGTCTAGATTTTAAATCAGTAGTTTTGAGTTAGCGGATCCTAAATTTTTTGCTGGACTTTACGGCTCGGTGGGTATAACAAAACCTAGGCATGATAAAAACATGATTAAAATTGGTAACGTGAATTGTCAACTGTTCAATATTTAGGATTTATGACCACCGGCAGCTAAGCAAACATAATAATTATGAATTAATAATAAATAATTTTGTTTTTTCTGGAAATAGGATTGTACAAACACTTTCATACGTCGAAAATAAACTGTTAAAAACTAGATGAGTTTGATCTCCCTTATCCGTTCAAAAAAATACTCAGAGGTCACAGTCTCTTTTTAAGTCCAGACATAATCTTGGTCCGGGCAAAGTAATATGTGAAACATGTTAGTCAATCTGGAATGGTCTTTTAAGGAAAGACCCATTCAGATTTGAGTGGACCTGTCTAGTCAGTGCACGCATTTGTAAGTGTAGCTCAACTTAGAATCTAAGCCGTCTTATTTAAAAACGCGATCTAAATTAAGTTACAGCCTAAAGCTCTGAGCTAGTTTTTGCATTTCCAACTTTATTTCGATGTGGATAAAGTAAGCACCAGACTAAGTTGTCAGTTTTGTAAAAACAACTAGGTATTTCGATTTCTGTTAGATTCTTATTTCAAAAACAGGCTCGATGGAGCTCAACAGTTATTATTTCACTTCCTTGTATTTTATAACTTTATTCTTAGTACGTAGCTTTCGTGACAAGATCATAAATTTGTCATTAAGATCTTAAGGAAAATTTCGGTAATTTCGTCCAAAACGCGCCTTGAGTGATCTTTTATACATCTTACGCGCGCCTTGCCTTAACGAGCATTAATTAAAATTTACAAATTTAATATGTACACATCACCTGTGTACCTATCTAATTAACCCAATTTCGTGATATAAATTACCGTTGAGTTATTATTTTACAAAGGAACTTTTGTTATGCAGTATTTCCTTCGAAGTGAAATATGAATATTGGTATTTAATTGCCTATCCCGATGTGTAATTTATGTACATTCAGTGGGAATTGTCGTGTGTTTTCATAATAAGCTGTTTTATTATTAAATCAGAGTAAATAAATGATGAGCTTACTTAATTTATATTGTATTTTGAACAGATGTGTTCTTTTTTTAAATCCGATGGTTATTAATAAAAGCTTATTCTTGATTAAATAATTATATGCTACCTATTTATGTACCAATCTTACTTATTATTCTTTATGATATAATTTGTATTGTTTTTAAAATCATTGTTCCTCTCAACCTAAGTACCTGCCATCCCAAAAAATCACACAAATAAATTTTGTCCAGCATCACAGAAAGTTACCCCACTACGCAACTATAATTGTCAAACATATTAATGCAAGCTCTCACAAAAGCGTTCGACACGCTTTTTGTTCATTTGCTAGCATCAAAGGAAGGCGATTGTCTTTTATTTCATTACACTGTGTCATACTGTTCTGAATTCTAAAATAAACGAGTTGATTTGTCTTGCACTGTGGGCGGGAATATGCGATGTTATTTAGTATACAGCATGTACCAAAATATGGCTGATCCACAAATTCAAGGTCGCTCAGCGTCATATCGAGTGGGCTATGCTCGGAGTTTCTTTGAAGGATAAGAAATGAAATTATCCGGAAAAGAACCGGAGTTACCGCCGTAGCTTGCATAGTAAGCAAGCAGAAGTGGTAGTGAGCTGGCCATATCTGTCGAAGAACCGATGGCCGGTGTGGCAAGTGCGTCCTGGAGTGGAGACCGCGTATCGGCAAGCGTAGCGTAGGATGCCTCCCAGCTAGATAGAAAGAAAGTAGCTGGGACAAACTGAGTGTGGAAGGTGTAGGACAGGGTGGTGTGGCGCAACATGAGATATTCATATGTCCAGCAGTGGACTGCGATAGGCTGAATTGATTGATGTACCAAAAACGTGTGGTACAAACCATAAAACTGAACAAAATTTTCCATAGGATCAATATCGTAATCACGAAAAATATGTATAATAATATCAACTGTTCCATACAAAACTTTCTTGCGATAACGTTGTTAGTCCTGTATAGAAAGTGGTTCAGTTTGATGATCTGTACCACCTCCTCGAATATGACCACACCTTTATGATACATGCTGTATTTACAGATAAACTCCTTTATAGCCATAATTTAGGACTATTTATTAGAAACAGTAACGTTCTTGAATATCATTAATGTTGGTTTAAATTGTTTATAAATGGAGTGATATAGTAAGAAGTGAATGTAGAACGGTTTTTACATTTGTAGTGAACGCTTCGAACATGGTTCTATGACTATATAAAATCGTGAAAGCTTTTTAGTCTATGCTAGTGTTGATTCATTTTTTTTTTTTGTAGTAAATAAAGAAATAAATGTGACCTCATCTTTTTGTATGCACGTGTTTCTGTGATAAATATCTATTCTTCTTTCTTTATTTAATTAGTATTGGCTTGTTGTTCGTTTTATTTTTAAAAATAAAACGTGAATGGAATGCTCATTCTTCAAGCGAAAAATGGGGTAAATTACTTGTATTCAAAATAAACACTGAAACATGACAGACTTCTTATATAAGATTTACCTATTCATATTGTAAACACTTTTCAAACAAATAAATGTTTTTTTTCCAAGGAAGCAATAAAAACGTTGCGACATTTCAAAAAACTTTTTAATAAAAAAATTAAACCGCCGAAAAACCGAAAAGTAAAAAATAATAAACTTGCTTTGACCAACCCCAATAACTAAGTTCGGAAGGCGGTGTGTGAAGTTTTTATTTTATAATTTTTTGTAGCTTTATTCTACTAATTACTACATGTTTAATTTTTGTTTACTTTTTGTAATACACAACTCAGTATTAAAATCTGTGAGTAAACAATCAATCATCCCCTGTTTTCTAACCCTTAGGGTTGGAATTTTACTTCGAAATTTATATGGGACCAACTTCGAGGTATACCCTTTCCAATCAAAAAAGAATTATCAAAATCGGACTACTCTGGAAAAAGTTATGCGTGGTCATACATAAAAAAAAAAAAAAAAAAAAATACGCGTCGAATTGAGTAACCTCCTCCGTTTTTTCGTCGGTTCAAAAACCAGAATACCTAACTTAACAGTCTTTATCTAAACAAAAAACCTCTAAATACACACTCAAAAGCAAAAACCAGTACCCACTAAAATAAATCATTAACTTTTTGTCCGTCGAAAAAAAAAACCGTCAATCCAGAACCGCAGATCCAATACCAATTACGGGTATTAAAATGTGCAACCAATTTTACTTACAGGACTGCAAAGTCGACGATAAATTAAAGGGCTGCGCCTGTAGCTAAAATAGGGCTCCGGGCGCCAATTTCATTCTCTATAAATATGAGCGCTTGAGTCTTGTTTTCGCATCGTTTGTTTCATACCTTGTTAACATATTCGGAGTTTATTTGTACACTGTACAATAAATTTTGTTGCTATCTGTACAATGGAAACGTTGCGTTGCGAGTAAAGTTGTAGCTAGTTTTGTGAATAGTTGTTTTAAAAGTGCTGTGTGTAATAATTGTGAAATTTCAACAATTAATTTACGAGCATTCACAAGTCACAACTCTTGATACGATTCATCATCATCATTTTTTTAGGTGTAGGTGCAATGATGTATCACAACATCGTAATTAACTCAAAAACGACTAAACTGTTTGTGACAAAAAGAAATAAAATTAAGATGTGAAATATATAGATATTCACTTTATTTCATATGACATTTTACTGAATAGTCGACATCGGCTTTGCTTGCCATAATAAAAATAGAATAGAATAAACGTAGCACAATTTCAATGGTCATGTCGACCATCCTATTCTTGAGCAACCTTTTATCTTATGTTGCCGGAACAAAAAAACACCTATAAATGTAGCCGGCATAAAATAACTTAAATCTATGTTTGGAGCAGTGATGGCCAAGTGGTAACGGCCGCGACTTACGAGTTGTAGGTCGTGAATTCGAACCCAGACATGCGCTTTACTTTGTGTAAATTATTTCATCACCACTGCTCTCAAAGCGGTGAAGGAAAACATCGTGAGGAAACCGGCATGTCCTAGAACCAAAAATTCGAAGACATGTGACATCTACCAACCCGCACTGGGCCCGCGTGGTGGATTACGGCCCACTCCCTCTCATGGAGAGGAGGCTTGTGTCCCAGCAGTGGGAACATTATAGGCTGATGATGATGATGATGATGATGATGATGTTTGGATACGAACATAAACAGATTTTCATACAGTTTTCACCAATAGACAGAGTGATACATAAGGACGGTTTAGATGTATAATTTGTTATGTTTATGTATAGTTAACGCGAGCGAAGCCTCTGGCAAAAGATAGTCTATAATTTAATAACAGTAATTTCATCAGTAAATAATAATTTACTCCGCTTTGTTACAATGGAATACTATTTCCAATGAACTAGGAGTGTATCGGCTGCGTGTCATCTCGAACATGTTCTATGAGTAAAAGCCCATCCCCTTTTAATTGAAGAGGATGTGCTATAATGATAACCATAGTCGCTTAGTTTGGCTGCTATCAAATCAAAAATCAAATCATTTTTATTTCAGGCATTGTCATATACATTTACCCATAGTGACTACATGTCATAAATAAACAAACATTATAATAATTATAATATTAAGCAGGTATTTTGGGTATTACAAATTAAAGATTGAATTATTACTTTCATGCAAAATTTTAAATTAAATTATTTAATTAAATTAAATTAAATCTCAGACCAAATAAAAAGGAATTAAATTAGATAGGTTAGATAAATTAACGTTTGCCAGCGGTTTCGGCGAGGTCGGAAATAATTCCACGAGAACGAACTACCAGGATTTATAGTATCCTATGTATTAATCGAGGTTATAAACTATCTGTGTATTAAATTTCATCCAAATCCGTATAGCCGTTTTGGCGTGATTAAGTAACAAACGCCCAAACTTTCACAGGGCAGGGGTTGTCGGGGGCGCTAAATCGATCCACTCGATCTAGCTAGGTTTCATTTTTAGTAAACGTCGAACAAAACAAAAAAAAAATACAGAAAGATGTAAAAAATACTTAAATCTTAATTTCAACTTGCATTTTTTTTTTAATATCCAGGGTCCAGGGCCAAATAAATTAGGGCTGAGTAAGTAGCAGATGACCCCTATCCACCATTTTCGTATATGTATAGCCAAACACCCTGTATAGTAAGATAGGATAGTAGGATAGTAGTATACTAGTACACGTGTGCAAATAGAATATAAAATGATCTATGTTCACAAACACGATCGGAAATACAAAGTTATTAAAGTGATAGAAAACTTTCTAAATATTGACTAGTTTCAGCGAAAATTTGGTCCCCAAAAACTAAAGATCCGACCGGAAATATGTTTTTTTTATAAACGTTAAAACTTTCCACGCGAGGCCACAGAATTCAGCAGCTATATTCCGGATATCCCGATTTAACCCACCCAGACAAAACGTAGACAATGAACTACCTCACTCGTATTTTCGGGCCACCGATATACAGACGTTACACCACTTGAAACTTGCACAGTGCGCCAAGCGAGAATCATCCTGGACAAAAACAGAACTAGACTATTTTCATTCGTGTTTATATCTCAGGACTCCCTGGCGACTCGCTGAGTTTTATTGACAACATAAATACTAGTGCCAGGGCACCGAATGTGTAGAACCGGCAATATTTAGATAGGTAAAGTGAATTTGCATGTAGTTATTTCGGCTAGTGGAGTGTGGCATTTTTTATGGAAGTTTTATCAAAAATATGCCGAGTGGAATGTTTTTTTGTGGAATATATAGGTTTGTTTGATGAAAAATGACTAAAAACAAACAAACGGGTCCCTGAAAAGTTTGTGTTTATGTGTATTTTCGAGGTAAAACACAAACACACCCTGCTGCCCACATTGTTGGAGTTACATATTCCCATTTGGATCTAGATTCAGTTCAAGAATTTCAAGTGGACCATGAAACGTTACCTACACAGTATTGAAAATGGAACACATTTACATCTACAGTCACCCTTACCACCTACGAACTAGCTTTCTACGAAAACTAATCAGTAAATTCGAGCCAATTCCGAAAATGCATTCACGTTCGGAATTTCGGAAACGACAGTCGAATCGAACGAACACACGTACGTGCAATTATTACAACTGGCGTAGAACTTTCAAAGGCTACTTACCATATGTTGCATAGTAATATCCTATTAGCATATTACTTTACTTTGTATTTCGCAGGGGAATATGTTAATTTGTACTGTCTTAAAAACTTATTACTGTAATTAATGTGTTTATTCTGTGGCTTTAAATTACAGCTTTGTGTCAAATGGAAATGGAATTTCATTGTGGTCCAGTTTCCTTTCATTGTTACAAAACTATTTATTTCAATCAATTAATAAATTTCTGTCAACATCCTTGAATAATTAATAATTATTTATATTAAGCAGCAAATCATCATCATCATTTCAGCCGAAAGACATCCACTGCTCCCTCAAAAGGGGCCTCCCCCAAAAGGGGGTTTTGCCATAATCGCCACGTTTGGCAGACGGGTTGGCGAATTGTGTTATAATGGCATTGTCGTGTTGCCATTATTATAAAACCCGTTAGTAGAAATTATTTTCGAAAAAATACTACTTTTGAACATTTATACATGCCAGATTTCATTTATATGTATATATTTTTACATTTATTATTTTTAACATATTATTTTAGGAACTGTCTAAATTTTTGCAAATTACCCCTTAAGTCATTCATTTTTCATTATGTACGAGATTACCAATAAATGCCATTTCTTTCAATGGAGTGTCAGTGGCTGACCACTTGACGCCAATATATTAGTAGATTACCAAACTTGTCAAAATCAACAGTTATGAAATCAATGATAGACCATTCTGACACTATTGTAATAGCAGACTTGACTTCACATTTTTATAACAGTATTGTATTATTGCTAAGTGCAAGCAGTAGCTGTAGTAGTAGTAGTAAGATACTATCTCTTATTAGCATTGCGATATCGGATAGCTTCTCAAGTCTGCGATCACATGCGAGATTCCTTGTAAATTGTCGACGTTCAGCTCTTTAATTAAGTCACATCAGTTTTTAGAGTGGCATTGCACGCACGCCACGTCTTAAGGGGTCTATCCATCTACGTATTTGGATGGGAAGTACCTCGTTAGATGACACTTTTGGATGGAAATAAATGGGCTACTATAAATTGATTAAATTTCCAAAATAAAACTAGTTTCTAAAATCTTTGATTTATTTCTGAACTCTTTATTGTGAACAATTGGTGATTAGAATATTTAAGCTGTGAATCTTCGTGTTTTATATTCGGTTTAACAACAAAAATTATCTAAGTAACTAAGCTATATTATATACAACGGATAATCGTTCAAAAACAAAGTGACGTCTACAGAATAAATCCAAGTAAAATACCGTTCTATTTAAAATCGTAACGTCTAAATCACGTACGTCTATTCGGTATAAATTGGCGTCGTTGAGGTCTTAATTAAGCCTCTTCAGTTTTTAGACTGTCAGCGACTCAGCGCTGCAGCGCTGCACCGCCGTGCTGGCGTGTCATCAACTCGTGAGGCATGTCCGACGGCAACGTGACTTCCTTGTAGGACGATGTAGATTGATATTAGTTTGTTTAAGTTTGAATGGTATCAGAAAACAGTACTTTTTTTACATAAAAAGTGGGTAATCGTACTTAAGTAAGTTTTTTATTTTTTAAATAATTTACAAGGGACGTTAGGTTTTTTAATAATAGAAATAGAAATGATAAAACATACATAGGTAATGCTTTTTCTATCATAAAATTCATTTAAAAAAATTGGTTTCAGCAACTAAATTCAGTTTATTATCGAACCAATAAAAAAACACTCCAACGGAATACCACAACTTTAAAATTAATTAAAATAGCACCATTGAATACTCAGCCCACGCACAATCGCACGCATACCAAACTGCTCTACTTAGTTATATTTACTACTTCACGTCTTAATAAACAACGTTAATAGAGCCGTATTTACTTACATAAATAGTTTCCTTAGAATCTGTCGGGTGGCGTTGAAGCAGAAAATATCGGAAGCTTCGCAAAGATATGCACGAATGGGCAGCTTCTTCGTGACGTCAAATAGAAGATTTTAGTTCGGAATAGAAAACTCCTACAACTCTCATAGCAAATAATAAAATACTTTTGGGGTTTTTGTACCTTATCGCGTATAAATAATATTTATAACCTTGCAAGAGAGTTTTTAACTTTGAAACGTCCACTGTGTATCTTCCTTACTTTTTTGCCCGTACCAATCTATAGATAAAATAAAACATAAATAAAAAACAACTATCAAAATAAAAGTTTAAATTCTTTCCCTTTTAAGTCAAATCTAAGTTACTTTTTAAGAAAAAAGAAGCAACAGATTTGTCTACCACTAAACAGCGGGCTTTAGAAGAGAGAGACGAAAGAGCTTCACTTTGATGTTTTCAAGAATGTTTCCGAACGCAATAATGGATAATAATGATGGAAGAAATGCTTCATGAAATACTTTTGTATTTACTCTGGTATTTTTAGTTAGAAATAAGACGGTGAAACTTTCAGAACAAAGATAGATCAGTGAGTGAAAACATTTGAGAATTCCTTTTATCTTCTTCACTTAAATCATCATCTGTTTTGTCAAGTTCCGGCCATGTCTATAAACTGACTGTCGATTGCTTGCTTAAAAACCATTGCCGTTTGACCTGGCTTGTATATTCCAATCTGGTTACTCCAAAATAAAAAGAAGTGACAAAGAAATTGAAATTGCCAAAAAGTAAAACACTCAAATATAAGTTACAAACAAATCAGAAACGTTTTCCACCAAAAAAAATATCCTCTCACACGAACGAACAATAACTTACCTTTAAACACAACATCTTCAAGTCACGAACAATGCTCGCTGCGATAAATAAAAGAGTTTCCAACGAAATATAAAAACTGGAGAGATACCAATATATTTGGCGAACGCCCTGCCCTCAAACAAAAATGGGGAACTCAATATGCGCATCGAATTGTTGCCAACCCCCCTTCAAGGGGGCATGTTAGGTTCGTAACGAATGCCCAACCTTGGCAAGTGTCTCTTGGCAAATGCTTGCCAGTAACAGATATGTACCTACTTGTTGGAACAGTGGCTACAATGGTTCGTCTCATTCGGGGTGACGGAAATTAGGTTAGGAGGTTATTCTCGTATGAACGTGTATTTGATAAGTAGGGTATTCTGATGGTATATTTTATGTGTTCTGTTTTTGATTCTTTTTTATCAGGCCTATTTTGTCATTACACTGTATTACACTATATTGATGTTTTTATTCTTTTGTGATGTTTTGAGTATTGAAATTGTCAAATTATATATATTGATGGAATGAGACAGTTTCCATTTGATTCTATGCGCGTTTAAAACCAATTTCGTTACTTTTTTAGTCATTCATATTTATGAGCCTGCATACATTTTCTATCTCTCTATACGAATAGACAGGTTTACAGTATCTCCATAACCTTTTCGCCAAGACAGGGAATCGTCTCGTCACAACGTATTCGTATGTGAGCTTCCATAATCCGTCTGAACAACGCAAGTAAGCAACAAACCCCACTAAAAATCAATAACTACTATTAACACAACGTTAACAGACCAAGGAATCACACAAGCCGACGTTTTAGCCTCTTCGTTCGTTTCCACTGTTTGAAATTACGGATGAGTTCAATGTCTTGGTGTCGGACAGTTTGAGGGTCATGAATTTCATTTCATTAAGATATGATTTTTGATGTGCATTCCAAAACTTTATCAAATATATTTGCTAATTAAATTGGAGGTTAAAAGTTGAAAAGGGCGAATTTCACAAAACCTAGAATAAGTCTAATCCTGAGAATAAATATTGAATTTTTTACCATTTTTTTCATACTAGAACTCTGTCAGGCGTCAATGTTATTCCACGGACAAAATATTTGACTTTGAAAAGACAGTCCGTTGACAGTTAAGGGCCATAGTATTTTATAGTTTTTCTTTGGCGTAGCCATGGAATACAGTGTTTTTATTTATTTCCACCTTGTCATTGTATTTTGTGTTTCACGAAATGTCCAAATAAACAATATTCTTTATTTCTTTCTATTCGACTATTACCTAGATATTATTTAGGATTTGTGTGAGCAACTAAAGTTTATTTATTTAAACATATTTGTTTGACGAGTAAAACCTTGAGACACACTGTCTATGTCCTTTACTTAC
This sequence comes from Polymixis flavicincta, assembly GCA_949987655.1. Taxonomy (NCBI): domain Eukaryota; kingdom Metazoa; phylum Arthropoda; class Insecta; order Lepidoptera; family Noctuidae; genus Polymixis; species Polymixis flavicincta. The sequence goes on along the minus strand of OX465191.1, from coordinate 19,488,894 downwards.
TTTCACCTTTAACCTTCAAAAACGTTCCAAAGATTAGTCGAAGATTACCGTCGTACTCAATGGAAACGTGCTCTAGGGTCATATTTACTAACATGTTTGCGTTAGCGTTAGCCGGGCTAATGGTCGGTCCTGTTCTACCTACCCTCAACTGGCTTGGCTTAACGCTAGTGCTAACTGCCGGACATGGAGCGGGTTACGCTGAGAAAATACTGGGTTTTTTTTTGTGAAAGGACCACCAAGATGGCGGCCTCTTTGTGTTATGTTCATGGTTAAGATTTTTGTGTGATTTGGTGAAAGTTTTTTTTTTTGAGTTTTAAGTGTTTTTAGTCATGAGTTTAAACATTTGTTTGTGATGTTATTAATACTGTTGACGGGTTCGTTTTTTATTGATTTACTGTCTGCTTGACTGGGGGGCTTTTTCATTTCACATTAATGTGAATTTTTAAACCTCATGATTGGTTCGTTACCGCTTCTTCGGCATTTATTTCGTAAAGTTCATCATTTTGTTGTATCCTAATTTTGTGGTCACACAATTCTGGTTTACTACAAAATTTGGGTTTTAGTCTTCGTGCACTTGTTTGTCATCATCAGCTTAGTCTTTATCCAACAATGTTGAGGTCGGCTTCAAGTATTACCTGATGCAGCTGAATAAATTAAATTGAGCGGCTGCCTATCTGACCTCTACCGCCAAGTTAATAGGATACCCCTTGGCAAGGCTGGAAGTCAGACTTTCGAGCTTCTGACGACCCGTAACGACTGTCAAAGATTGGGCACGCCACGATTGCGGCGGCAAGTCCCCTCTTTGAGGAGTGGTTGGAGAGGCGTCATGGCGTCCTCACCATCCGCCTGACGCAGGTCCTCACCGGACACGGCTATTTCGGGAGGTTCCTGTTTCGGATAAGGCGGGAGGAAACGCCCGGGTGTTTCCATTGTAAAGATCGCCCTGACGACACGGTGGAGCATACGGTGGAGGTCTAGTCGGCTTGAGCGGAGCACCGCCGTGTCCTCGTGGAGGCGATCGGCGGCGGCGATCTCTCGCGTCTGGCCCTGGTCCAGGCCATGGTACGAAGCGAGAGTGCGTGGGTAGCCGTCACCTCGTTCTGTGAAGTAGTGATGCTCGCGAAGAGGGAGGCGGTGCACGTGACGGAGAGGCAGTCTATGCGCCCTCACGGCCTTAGTCGCTGCATGAGACGCCCATTCCCGGCCACCGTAGACGTGGACGGCGAGTAATGGGTACTCGCTGTCCAGTAAGGACCAAGCCTAGGTTGACGGCGCGTTGTGTTCCACGCTCGCCTCAAAGAGATGTCAGCACAAAGTGATGGGGCCCGCACTATGCAAGTTACTTTGGTTACGAAAATAATAAAAGTAAAAAGTTGCTCAGTTGACATGTCGTATGACATAAGAACATGGCGGCTACTATTTCATGGTGTTCCAAAACAGATATTATAAACTGAAATCTTAAAATTTAATTTTAAAATTTATTTTGTTATTTCATGAACTAAAACTAACATTTTCCGACTGTTTTTTGTCTAACCCGACTCAATAATATGTTTTTAGAATTTTTCTCTTACAGAGTAAAATACCCTATTGCGTAGTTACAAAAAATCCCTGAATTTGTCTCTTCACAGATGTTAGACAGATACATAAATAATTACATGTATAAAAGAGACAGATCTCCACAAATACTTTCTATTTCACCGTATCACCAACAAAACTACCGTTATCTGTTATCACATTACGTGTTATTCACTAAATTGGATTAGTCAAATACAGGCGCTAATTTATTTGTTTACGAGAATCCACCAAGTAATAATTTCAAACCTAATTCGTTAAAAATAGAGTCCATAATCGCATGCATTTCACTTTACAAGCTCCCATTTCACATTTCGCGAGGTGTTCCAACCTTATTCCAAACAGATAAAGTTGGATTTCATTTGTTTTTATACAGCTGAGTTATCTGGTGTCTACATAATGAAAACTACGTAGATAAAGACAACAAATCTTCATAAGAGGAAACTAATTAACCGATCACGAACATACGACGGATAATGTTATTACATTCGTATGTACGGTAGATGGACCAATTGTTCGCTGTGAAAATGGCGAAATATTTGCAGTTCCATTTGCATTGTATAATATGACTGTGTATTGGGTTCGTGCGTTTTTGTAATTTTATTGGAGTGGCTTAATTGGAAACAATTCTTTGTGATTACTGTAAATAATGTCCAGCTTAAAGAGGGTAATATATTATATCGTATAATAATATTAATAAAGAGGAAAAATTTGATTCTTTGTTTGTTTGCATTGAATAGGCTCCGAAACTACTGAACCGATTTGAAAAATTCTTTCACGGTTGGGAAGCTACACTATCCCCGGGTGACATAGCCTATATTTTATCCCCGTATTCCTACGGGGATGGGAACTACCCGGGTGAAACCGCGGTACGCTGCTAGTGTTAATTATTTAATTAATTTAAAAAAAATCTTGACTTTATTACATAAAGTCAAGATTTTTATTTATTGATTTATATTCTTTGGTCTATTGAAGAAATAAATAAATAAATGGGTTCGATTCCCCCTCGGGCAAAGTATTATTGGGTTTTACCATCTGAAATTTCTCAGTAGCAAGTCTCAGAGTCTAAATTTGTGCCCAATTGATGGCAATAGGCTCGCCTCTATTACATGGGTTTTAAACACAACTGGCTAAATGTGGATGTACTATAGGTGTACCTCTGCCTTACTCTTCAGGGGATACAAGCGTGATGTTATGTACATTACAATAAGTTACCATGTGCCTTCTTGAGAACAACGCTTAAGAGCGCTGTCACAGGTCCACTAGCGCCACTCCTTAAAAAAAAAATATCGCTTGACTGAAAAGGAATTATGAAAAACGGCTCAATCAGTTGTCTCGGCAAGTGTGTTTAGAATTTTCTAATACTTTTATAAACTTTCATATTGAGACACGAAGCAACAAAATTCGATGTAAAGAAAAACGGTCACATTCCTCTAGATCTAACTGATGAAACTTTATAAAACATATTATTAGAAAACATATTAAATATTTTTTTTTTAAGGAGTGGCGCTAGTGGACCTGTGACAGCACTCTTAAGGCGAATCTAGTTGACATTTTGGCCATACAAACTTCGGGAGTGTCCCACTCCACTGTTCGACAATGCACATCAAAAATTAAACATGTTGTGGTTTTGTCTCATTATTAACATAGTCTGTAACGAAACAAAATACTAAAATAAAATCCACTAAAACGTTACGAGCTAACAAAGATTCGTTTTTGTTGTTAATTTAACCTTACTTTGGGCGTGTTTAAGTAATGAAGGAAGTGTAACAAAGACAAAGCACAAGTATCACTGATTTTTGAAATGGTTTTTTCATAGAACCCGATCTTTCGGAGGAGCTTTCTTAATTTTTTACGCGCCTGTTTTACTATATGTGATTCTGCGTCTCACTCAATAACGTTGTGCGTGCAGACTAGCGTCTCTCATCACTGATACTACCTCTGTTGGACACGATGCCTGGTGCAACAGCGTGCTTTTTAGGCAGGCCCACCAGTGAGATCGAGACCGCGACTAGATTCCTCTTAAGTCATATATTTCTGATTCAATTTTTGAGAATCACTTCTAAGACCAGCCTTGCAGAATTGTGTTTACCTTTTTGTATCTCCTCTGATGGAAACACCTATTTTCATTATAAATCAGGCTGAACTGAGTGACTAACTGTTGTATAATTAAATTACCTAGTCTAGAACAATACTGCTATATATTCCAAATTCTGTTACAATCACAAGTGACGAAACTACTTCCAAAGCCCTTGTAGACAAGTGGAACGATGGATGTAATTCTCAGACATTGGCCCGCGTTAACATGCTGAGGGGGCGTAACAATCGGCATTATTACTATTTCACTGACTACAGACAACAGTACCTTCTACCCTACGTGACTATAAATAGGACCAATTCCAATTCCAATGTTTGTTTCTTAAGATTTCGGTTCTACTTCAATACTTACTATCGAAGTGTAACTGGCACGTATTAATAAGTAATTATATTCCAGTTAACTTTGAAATTCAATTGGTTTGAGGGTTTGTATACAAGGAATTGCGGTCCGTGAATAGTTGTGAAGTTAATTCAAACGATTTAAATTTAGTTGTAGCATCACATACGGAAGACCTGAATATTGAACTGGAATTTGAAGATATTAATGAGTTAGAAGAAGAGTTCTGAGATACACTAAATTGTATGTGATGATCATGAAACGCACATAGTTTAAAAAAAAAATAGACATAGCTGAGGTTTTTAATTAGCTATTTCAAATTTGACTTTCTGAAGGAGAAATGGTTAAAATGCCTGCAATACTTACTAAAGATCCAAGTCATCATGCAGGAATGCCAAAGTGACTCATTTCTCTACGTTTATTTTTAAATGGCTGTCTACTTGGGTGGTAAGATAAGATATCCTTCACAGTTTTCTTACTTTCTCATATCTCTAGACAACAAAGCCGAGGATTTAATTCTAACATTTTTGTTTGCACGCACTTTTTGTGTCATTTCCATTAGCATAGCTTTTTGGAACTTATCTTGCACGTGTTTTATCCTGCACCCTAATTACCTAAGACACAATGAATAAGAATCGTACATTTTAAAGAAGGATATTGCAAATTTTTATCCATTGCTTCATGTGTTCGATTTTTTTTCTGCCCAACTACGTAAATAACGCAATGAATATTGTTAAACTGTTCAAATGAAAGCCATTTCTACTCTTAATATGTGACAGAATGACCTCTCTATTATTAAACACGTCGATTCTTGCAATTTTTAAAGGCTCTTCTATGATATAAATAAGAACTTTCTTCATTGAAAAGCTTAGTTTCATTTTCATCATCATCAGCTTATAATGTTCCCACTGCTGGGACACAAGCCTCCTCTCCGTGAGAGGGATTGGGCCGTAATCCACCACGCGGGCCCAGTGCGGGTTAGTTTCAGTTTCATTTTACCTAAAACATTTTCTTTAAATTGTAAGGTGTTTTTTTTTTGGCAGGGACATCATCAAATAACTTTTCCCGCTCTGGGTGGAGCAGGAGGGTGTGTCAGACTTTTACTGACTAAAACCCACCCGTGTTCCCTCAGTTGCCTGTGTACCAGGGACCACGGTTTCTCTTTCGAACAACTATCTTCGTAAAGTTTCGAAACAAAACTAGCCACAGCACCACAAGTATCCCGGAAGTTGATACAAAAATCAATTACTTGCATACCACTCCAAATGGTACTTCAATTTGCTTATTTTAACACCACAAAAAACATCTTAAAAACGGTCTTACAGAAGATCTTTCGTTTACATTATTATTAGAGTAACGGAAACGCCTATTAGAATGTCCTATTGCTCTTTTGTCGGTCTACAAACAGAGATGTTAGGTAAATAGACAAAGTAGTACTGTGGAAGTGTGGAGACAGCTTAGAGTAACTTTAGATACAAAACATGTCAGCGTGAGTGTCGTTGGTCTTAACTTTGATGAGTATTCCCTAGCCTGTTCCCAACTATTTTTTGGGGTCGGCATTCAGTCTTACTTAATCCAGCTGAATACCAGTAGTTTTCGCGGAGCGACTGCCTATCTGACCCCCACAAACCACTTCCCACCCTCAGAAAAAAAAAAAAAGGTCTTGGTATGTCCCATCCACGGACCGACCGCAGTAAGCATAGCTTAACATGATCTATTGACCAGTGTAGCTGTTATTATTTACCCTCAACTTTTATGGGTAGGCAGAAGTAAAAGTCGATGTTAATTAATAGGTGTGAGAGTAGAGACAGGGTATTCAAGTCTAGATTAAATAATATTACTACATAGTAGATGTAGATGCTTCCATCCTTTTTGTTGAGGTTGGAAAATCATCAAATATCTTCTCCCGCTCTGGTTGGAACAGGAGGACGTGTCAGACTTTTGCTGACTAAAACCCACCCGTGTTCCTTCAGTTGCCTGTGTACTAGGGGCCATGGTACCTCTTTCGAACACGCTGCACCTCTGGCAGTACTTTCATCCTTTAGATTTATTCACATTGTAAGCCGAAGCGATTTGAATTATTTTAGGATGTTTAAAAAGACATACGTTGTCTGTCCCATGGGGAATGGTGCATACTGAGTGTTAAATTCTTTCAAATCGTGGGCATGACGGCTTTGTCAACGGTATTATATATTTCATTTTATATATGGACACAAAAAATTGTACTACCAGTTTTTAATTGATCATAAAAGTTTGGAAAAACAGGTTGTTTACATCGTCTATTATACTTTGAACAGTTTTAGCTTCCTGTACTCATTGTCAGTGTTACACAATGTTAAACATTTAATTCTGACAATGAACACACTAAAAATGACCATCTTAACAAGGGCTTTAACTCTTTCTATGCTCATTTATATTACAGCTCAACCATTAATGGGCACTTTGATTTATTTCCTATTGATAACTGTACTTTAAACAGTTACCTTAACGCCTCTATCATTCTAACATTGAATTGAAGCAAAAATAAATGGAGTAGTCAATACCGTAATAATTGCGATTGCGTGGAATCAACCTTGGGACCTAACACGTAATGTAACCGTTAGATTTACTGATCCGTTGTCAATAAGAATGAGACGGCTAGGCATCAATTTGTGGAGATCGTCTTATTCAAATCTTATTCAGGTATAGAAAGAAGTAAAGGTTTAGAAGAGGATAGTTAAAATCTTTGTCTGCAACAAGTCAAAACTCATTTATTCAAACTAGGTTTGGAATCAGCAATTTTGTTACGCTTAAAGTACATAAGACAGTCCTCCAAAATGCTCGCCTTTCACCACTTCCTACTGGTTAAGCTGGTAAGAAATTGCAGAACAAACTTCCCAGCAGCACCTGTTAGATGAACTTGATTTTCTACTATTCTGTTTCGTAATCTTAATTACTTTGTAAACTATTTTTTACATTACATTACATTAATTTATCGGCCGTTACTATTATGTCCATCCACCAAAGTATCAGCTAAGACATTGACAATTAACTATTCTCAAGCAGAAATAAAAATATACACAGAACTTGCCTAAACAAAATCGTCCAGGGATAAAGGGTCTACCCGCTTACATATGCAATACCTAGAGATTAAATTATCATACTAACACATTGCTATGTAATAGCCAATGTACACGTTAATGCTGTTGTCAATTCTCGGGATAAATTACTAATTCCTAATAACAATCAAACACCCACAACAGCTGATTGGTTGAAAGCTAATCTCCATTCAACTATTCGACCTGCCAAAGCAATGCCACCACAAAAGCACTTAACCAATAAAGTGACTTAAATTGCTTACCTTATAAAGAAAATCGACCACAAGTATAAATAAAACCAATGAATGCTACTTATCTTGGGGCGAAGCTTGAAATTCGATGGATTTATTATGATTCTCAAGAGTAATAAACCTTCCTAGTGTGGGCAGTAGGCTATTACAACGCTCATGATAAACGGCCAAGTTTACGAATTACTGCTCAAACTTATTGTGTTTTCCTGAACTTGATGCATTTTGCTGAATGTATTTTGTGTGGGATGATGTTGTTCTTTCATAATAACTACGTTCATGTTCTTTGTGATAATTATGAGAGGAAAGGATTAGAGATAAACGATTTAAAGTGCATGGTCTCCAATATCTTATATTGTATCAAACAATGGCTGAATTATTGCTTCGAATCATTTGAGAAATTCTGCTTTCTTTAATTGAATAACTGTTCGACTTCATCGTCGCTGGCTCTATACCTATTCAGTTTCTAACTACCAAGGTATTTCTTGGCGTAAATTATGAGGTATTCCACTCAGGGCACTGATTTCAACGGTACTTGCTCCTCGAACAGCACCTGAGCACTTCCACTCGTTAGTGGAAGTGCTCAGGTGCCGTTTTGTTTCAGTGCCGTTGCACTGAAACAAAATGTCGTAACGTGCCTTCCAGTGGAACGGTTTATTTATATTATATTATTCCCGACCAAACGCAAGAATTAAAAACTCATAACCTACTGCTACGCTATTTATTTCGCTCGTCCACTCCACGCGATCGATCGACACACATGCGACCCCTCGCAGACCGTTATCCACTAGCAATAATAATTCACGTGAGAAAATCCATAGAATGGGTTCGTTAAGTTCCTTAAGGGCTCTTGTCGAGTATTGTATCGCTGTCAAAGTTCCTCTGACAGCTATCGAGTGGCCACTGAGCGCGCCAAATGTTAATGAGACGTAGAGTATCGGAGATTACGCCTTCAATGCTGTACATTGATAGACTGCAATGAATATGCAAAAAGAAAATGAAGTTATACTGTGTAATGGACAGGTAAGGTGTGAAGATGACTTTCTCATAATCACTGCTGCTTATAGTAGTAGTTATGGAATGTAATGAGAGTTGGCAAATGATATTTGAATAAAAGCGTCAGTCAACTAAAGAGTACAGTATAATAGCTACACTGAGAAACAAATTAAACATAGCTTTGTCTTCATGATATAAAACTTAAGCTAATAATATTATGTCCATTACTACGAAAGTAATTTATTAATTAACTGTACAAGAAAACTTGGTCATGAAACATAAAGATAATACTGTCTTCAATCGAGAAATCATTATGAACTTACAAAAGAAATAAAAGTACAAAGAGAATCAGTGTCAATCACCAAAGAATGGTTATATTATTCACTTTCAAGATTTCCATTCAACGGTACTTTAAACATTCATAAATCGCATCTAAAACCCTGTTTTGTATGCCATAACACCTCTCAATATTTTATTCGCTGGTACCTTCGGGTTATCTGACGCTGTTGACCCTAGACCTCGCAATCTTGCGGTACCTCCTCAGAAACGCCTTACGCATGCATAATTGCGTACTCATGGCACATCTCTATCGAAAAACATTTGAACGAGCGCGGAAATGTTTGTGGAAAAATATTGTTTCTTCCTGTTACGGGTTACAATGAATGGGTTGACTATGTAAATATGATTTTGTAAGTAGTTTTACTCGGTAGGTGGGTTTTATGTTTGTACTTCATCCACAAAGTCATGAATTTAATGAATTGTTTATAGATGCAATCAATGTTAACGTCAATCATTAATTTGTCCCGGAAGTCATACCTATGTACGTAATAAATCTCATTTGATACTTTCCTTCTTTCTACAATGTCGCTACTCATCTTTTTGTTCAACAAAATAAGAAATCAAAATCCAATTATTCGCCTACATTCAACCGCAGTTTGATCAAAATTAAATATCAAAAAACGATGAACTTTAAACTTTCGAAACCGCCTCACTGACGGGTACATCGTGATAGCGGCGGAATACCGAGTGCATAGCTAGAAACCCGTCCATCCAATTTGATGCGATAAAAAATAAATTAAAATAACCAGAGAACGTAGCACCCGATGATATCGATACCAGTCCCTCTCCCATTGTACTCACACCAATGGTAGGTTCTAATTGCGGCTGCTTTGTTAAACAAAATGAGGTGTTAGCTCTTCTATTAAATAATAAGTAGTTTGATACCACTGTAAAATCGATACGTTGTCTGTCAGATAAGAAATTGGTTTAGCCGGTAATAGCCTTTCGATCTAAGCGTTCGTTTATAAATAAATATGTTTTTATTGTTGCAGATAACTTGAAAGAAGACTGCGTATGGCCGAAAGATTCAACAGGAGTCCAATTAAAGCGTCATCGTACGCTGTTTGGACATATCAAAATGTTTTCAATAGCAACGACAAATATAAGCAAGCGCGTGACTTGAATGCTGACAGTGACAAAGAAAACCAAGATGTTCTTGGAAGTACATTTGGAGAAAACAAAAAGTCAAACAACACAGACAGAGTTAGCGATAGTGTTATAGCGCCACTATACGATTCTATAGAAGACACTTTGGAAGATGAGGAGGTTAGAAAAAACGTATGGAGCGACGTGGACGACGAACTTTACATAGCGAATTTAATTAAAGAGAGGACTTCAAATGAAGTGAAACGCGACAAACGTGATACTAGTGGTTATTTAAGTGATAGTGATATCAGTGAGAAGGTTGTGAGTAGTGTTAAGTTAGATTACGCGATGTGGGAGATTGAGCCCACAGATCTGACGGAGTGCGACTGTCTTGGCCCTCCGCCGGAGTTCCTGTTGCCGCCACCTCCTAGACCACCGTTCCTGCAAGCGGAATACTATTGCGGGGACGATCCTATTCCGGATTTGGAGACTTGCGACACGGAACCAGTAAGTGTTTTGATTTTTCTTGTACAATAATATTTACTTTTGATATAATCGAATGCTTTAGTTGAATATGTGGAACTATCTTTTGAACAAGTAACAAAGAATGTGGGTAAAAAAAAATAGTTTTCAGTAAAATGTAATGCTCATGTTATGAAGTCTATCAAGATTCAAGAATAAGAAAGAGTCTGGCACAATTTTTATTTTTTTGTAGACTAATCCCAGCATGTTTAGTTTCAACAAACGTTCTTATCTAACTTTATCTTCACACTTTGTACCACAATTAAGCAGTCAGACCTCTTAATACACCATTTTTAATTAATCCTTATCTGTGTGCCTAATAAAAACGGTCTAAGCGACCCGGATTAACATAGTCTTTAAGAATTCCCTCTTTAGTCTTGAATATTTTATACACGTATATCTCGAATATTCCTAACGTTTGACGGTATATTTTATCTTATCTGATGTCTAGTTTAGTTTTGTTTTAGTGCCTCGTTTTATCAAGAAAGTAAATATTTGTAATAATGTGGGCACTAATGAAATAGGGCGATGTTTCATCTTAGAATTAGTTCTAAAGAATCTTGATTAATTTCTTCAATCTAATTTTAGTACCAAATTTGTGTTAGTGTCAATAAAATTAGGGCTTATAGATTATGTAAATAACTTACTAAAATCGTGTCTTTAATAGGATTACTAACAAGGTTCATGTTTTGAGATGAAAATAGTGAAAAGCTGTCCGTTACAAATATTGTTTTCGATACAAAAACGGACTATGATTTTGACTCAAAATTATTTTCTGTTGTCAAATCAAACTCAAAGCATTTATTTCAAATAAACCAATTACGGGCACTTTTGAATTGTCAAGGTCGGTGAGTTACAAAGATCAAGCTAGTTGCCCATTCCAAAGCGTAGGTACGTATGGAGAAGAACGGGCAAGAAGCTCCATGGACACTCTTTTAAAATCATGTTGTTATCACAAAAGTTGGTTACATCATTATGTTGAAATTATCAATGTGAGAACGATGTGAAAAATGTGCACATTAAAAGCCGTAATTCGTCCGTAATTAAAACAAAAGTAAAATAACAATGCAGAACTTTAAAAAAGCCGTGGAAGATAAGACATGACCAGTCCCTACTGGCGGCGCCCGTTCACAGACATGACGTATGCATCAGCACCATTCAGCTCAACCATTTTGAAGGGAACTTAATGATCCAACACACCCGCCACCACCAGCGAGACATTTGAGTGAGCATGACATACTCTCAGCTGCCAGGGCACATTCAAGTCAATGAAAGACGTACTCTGTAAATGTTAGCTTTATAGTAGGAACATAGTGCTTACACGTATGCTAGGCAATTATACAATACTAAAAGTTTGAATTTATACAATGCAAAAATATCTAGCTTTTACAGTATTCAGCAGATCCAACAATTTTTTCAAATGTTGTTCAATTTAGTTTAGCTACCTTGTGGAGAAGGACAAGCAGCGTTTAGCCAAGCATTTTTGTCAGCGATGTAATCCCCCAACATATAATAAGCATGGCTGCATAGTGTGCGTTTTATACAAGACTAGCTGTGCCCGCGACTTCGTTCGCGTGCATGTCGGAAAACAATAATGTGTCGCTTTGACGGTGTAGGTACCACTCCTCCGATCTTCCGATCTATCCTGGTAGGAATCTACCACTGCTTTCGAATGCAGTCCAGAGCCTAGAGACAAAACACATTACTCTTGGCGTTCACGCTAAACGGTACGCCAAAATGTATGGGAATGACATTACCTGCGGAAAGGACACGGTAATGTCATTCCCATATATTCTGGCGTAGAGTTTAGCGTGAACGTTAACAGAAAGGTGTTTTGTCTAGGCCTGCAGGCGTCTTTAGGGGTTATAATGATATTGCGACGAAGTCTCACTCAGATTTTTAAGAATAAATATAGATCAAAGCGCCTGGTCGAGGCTCATTTTATAATAAATGTGCACCTGCCGTAGGTACAGTAAAAGCTCTTTATTCGCGAAGTATACGTTCCGTAAAATACCTACCGCGAATACAGAAACCGTGACTATGGAATGGTAATTTATATGGGATTATAGGGGATACGTTCCTAAGTGACAAAAAAAAAACAATTTAATTGAAGTTTTTGACCATATTGATTAATTGTATGAGCGTGATATGGATGCAAGCGACTCTCCAAGGCGTAAACGATCAAGCATTTCTATGCGTTAAACAGATTTTTTCGCGTCGAAAATCGTTTTTAAGTAAAAAAAAAATTTCAACATTTTGCAATAAATGGAAAGATGAAACAATAGGTAAAACACGCAAAGCGGCTCGTACCAAAGGATGGAATGTCTATTATGTCGCAGCATTTATAAATGTGGGGGAGGCCTATGTCCAGCAGTGGACGTCTTTCAGCTGAAATGATGATGATGATGATATATAAATATACTTTATGGTGATGAGGTTGGTTTCATTATGTTTGTTTACATTCTCAAAAAACTTAAAAAAAAAAATACCAACCGACTTCCAAAAAACACTACAAAGTGCAAAATAACTTTAATTTCGGAATTCGGTGACGTTGGATGTGTATTTTAATTATTTGTCACCGCCTTCCGAAATTAAAGTTATTTTGCACTTTGTAGTGTTTTTTGGAAGTCGGTTGTTATTTTTTTGAAAAAAGTTTTTATTTTTCACTTTTTTGTTACCTACCATAGGTACACCAATTCGAAATTTCATCATCCTTTGGGTCAAAACAATGCATACTTATTTATGTGATAGCAACATTCGCGGTTGATTTGCTGTAATTTTTTGAAGAGTTCCGTTGTCTGTTTCCGAAACGCATCATCAGATCTATATGCAGGGCCCAATCTAAGGGGGGGCAAGCCGGGCAAATGCTCAGAGCGGCAAAAATGAGCGGCGGCAAAATGTATACTTACAAACATACCTACTCTCATGAATTTTTGTATATTTGTTCAGAAGCCGTAGTAGACTAACGCATGTGAATTTTATATAGTTAAAAGAATATCACATAATTATGGTCATACCATCTTTGATGGTGTTAGTGCAAAGGGCGGCGAATGTTATTTTTGCCCGGAGCGGCTAAATAGCTAGATCGGGCCCTGTTTATATGAAATTTCAATGGGACCATTTCGGAGTAAACCCCTTTCGAAAAAAAAAAGAATTTTGCAAATCCGTCTATATACGACGGAGTTATGCCTGAACATACATACATTAAAAATATAAACATGTCGAATTGATAACCTCCTTCTTTTTGAAGTCGGTTAAAAACACCGACCGCGGCGAAGGCGGCTATTGTAGATGTCAAAGGCCGAACCAATACAGCGGCGATATCATTTGACAATGTACTTTAGGCGGAGTTGTAATAAGGTCTATTTCACTTTTTTATAGTCCATCTGACGACGCGTTTACAAAGGATATTGGGTTGGATACCTATTGGAATCCTTTTTGTTATTTGATAATATGTATGTACCGATGTACCGATTAGACCCGCAAATAAATAAATCTTTAGCCGCGGATATAGGAATTGGGTCGCATTTTTTTAATCCGCGAGTAGTGAAAACGCGAATGAAGGAAGCACGAATAAGGAGCTTTTACTGTACTTACTCAATAAATCGACTGCGCGTCTGGTTGAGTGTGCTGAAGCATTATTCCACGCGGGGGCGGGCGCCTATCTCGGCCCGTACAGGCGCGTGTCTTTTAGCTTTTTTTATCAAACGTTGACCACTGAATAAAACCACAGCAGTGGGAATGCTCTGCACGGACTGCGATAGGCCTCGACAGGTAGCAGTGCAGTAACACCTGACGCCACCTGTCAGTTAACGGCCCGTGGGACCATGGCGTTATCACGATGAAGAAAGATCACGCTGTAAAGGTGGATACTGACCGGCGTCACGGGTCAAAATGCACCTAATATGTTACCAAGCAAGTATTCGTGCAGTCAGTAGTACCTACGGCAAAACATGCGAGCGAGCAACACTGATTTTAGCACACGGCGTAAAGACATGCTCGCTGCGAATGTTACCATTACCTACGCCCCGTAACGTCGGTCATTATCCACATTAAAAGCGCTGTTGAAAAAAAAAACCAAACCAGGCAAAAAAAACTATTTAATTGTATAGCACGGGTTTTCTATGAACATAGTAAGTACGATGTTGTTGCTACGTAGTGCCATACCGCGCGCGCCCCCACCTCTCTCCCCGCTGCTGACGCAGGCAGCAGGAAGAGAGAGAGCCCGATCCCGAGGATAATGGACGTAACAGAGCGATCCTCCGCGACTCTCAGTTGCGATGCCTTTTTATTGTAAATTGTAATCAAAAATGTTTCAGTGTTTCTTTTGTTCAGCCATACATTTATTTGTAGACCAATAAATAATTATATTTAAAGAAGCGACTTTAAAATTGTCAATATTTTACTATTGTGATTTCTATTGTTCCTGTGTAGGTAATGTATCCTTTGTTGGAGATGCCAAATGGATAAATAAATACATTTTTAAACTTGTTTTAACTAAGAAAATGCTTCTCTGTAAGCGATGTTGCTCGGAAGAGCATCGACATAACTACAGTTGCCCGTGTGAAAACCTATCTATTTACTCAAATCCACCAGTAGTTATGGTCGCAATTTTGGATTTTTTTCCTGACTTTCACCATCCGACCTCGCTTGAACCCCTCCCCACCTCGAAAACTAACATCACGAAAATTAGCACATAAGTATTTACAACTCTTTACTCCCAAAACTCCCATTATTTGAATCGAGTAATGCTGTAAACACGCATTTAAATTTAACATTATCAAATTTCGCGCGAAATCAAGTTGTTGTCTTTGCATGTTTGCTATTCAAACCTAGATGGCGTTACTGACGCTAGAGATTAAGAATTTCTATGGAGATGTTCCTCTAGCCGCTCTAATTTTGCTACATTATGATAGATGGCGCTACTAAGACTTTTATCACAATTAAAAATGAGATTTCTTCCCCTATATTTGTATTAATTTGATTGATAAAACTAATAAATATTTATCTAACATTGCATTCTAGGTATATGACTCAGAACACCACGTCAGTTAATATTATCACAACTTTTTATTTGAAATTCTTTTAGCTTTTTTGATTCGTGGGAATCAACCACCAACGGAAAGCGATTTTAAAATAACACAGATACAGTAAGTAACTTAAATGAGAATGACGTGTTAATATTAAGTATTCGTTAGTACCGTTTCACGCCAATAGATGTCGCTAAGTGTTTCAACATTTACGTAAATAAATTCTTCTATATCACTTTAAATTATTTAGATAGGTTGACCGAAGCGATTGCGATGAAACAAAGACTAATATAAACTCTGAGTTATAAACAATATTTGAGTATGAAAGATAACCATATTAGTTTCGTTCTTTTGACGTGATACTTGATCTATTCAACATAGAAACTGAAAAACCGAGCTACAGACAAAAATTTTGATAAGGATTAAAATGTCATCTGTTGATTATCCCTTACCACCCCAAGCAATTATTTTCGAAATATTTTAAATGTACAGAAAAAGTTCCTTTACAGATTTATTATATGTATAGATATAGAAGAAGATATAGATTTAAATTTCGTTTCATTCAGTTCGAGTGTGTGGGGAGGTATTTTATTGTAATATTTAAACAGTACTCCATGAAGGATGAGTCTACTTTAGCCAGTCTGAAGCCTGGTTGAACAAATTGGTCCCTATTTCTAGTCCTAATGGTGTGTCTTTCACCTCTTTTACTGATTTTTTTTTTCTGACGTGTACATCATGTTCTCATATATAAATATTGACAAGGTACCGTCATGATATTAATAACTTTTAACAGTTCCCTTAGAGAATCCCGCCTACGGAGGCCATATATTGCTCTAATGGCTCTTTTCTGCAGAATAAAAATAGACTCGATATCCGCAGCCCGTCCCCATAGTAAAATACCGTAAGATATGATACTATGAAAGTAACTGAAATAGAATATCCTCGCGGTATCTA
The DNA here is from genome assembly GCA_949987655.1 of Polymixis flavicincta. NCBI lineage: Eukaryota > Metazoa > Arthropoda > Insecta > Lepidoptera > Noctuidae > Polymixis > Polymixis flavicincta. Next base: position 19,472,636 of record OX465191.1, on the reverse strand, counting down.
TATTAGTGAATAGGCGGATTTTTCAGCATATGCTGCTGAACTTAGCCGTCTTGCAAGTGCTGGTAAATGAGGACTCCACTGAATTTTTGAGTCGAGCGTGATCCCTAGGAAAACAGTTTTATCGACGAAGTCTAGTTTATCTTTGTTCAACACTATGCCACAATCAGTACCTTTAACATTCATCATCATCATTTCAGCCGAAAGATGTCCACTGCTGGACATAGGCCTCCCCCAATTTGGGGAGTTTTGCCATAATCGCCACGCTTGGAAGGCAGGTTGGCGATCGTAGTATGGTGGTTAAATGCATAGAGAACGCTGCTGCCCATTCTCTAGTAAGTCCCTTAGTCGCCTCCTCACGGGAAGAGATGGGATGATGCTATTGTTTACGTCCAACACCACACAACATTGGGTAAAGCAAATGTTATGCATTTAGTTTTTCTTTTCCTTTTTTATACTAAATTATTAGCAGTGAACCAATTTTGTACCAGCAGTACGGCATTATTCACGTCGTCAAGATTTGACGCACGTCTATTTATTTTAAAAGATGTATCGTCAGCAAATAACACCATATGTGGTTGTTTTTTTAATAATAAAAATCGTATTATAACTTATAAGTTTAACTATATGGTCTACTTGGGTGTGTTTTAAGCTAATTTCATCAATTACATTTTGCGCCTTATTAAAGGCAAGTCTCGTCTAAGTTGACGTTACGAAATCTCCCAGAAAAGGTTTCATAAGCCTTTGTCTTTTCCAAGAATCGTAGGAATTAAAATTCTCAGTACACATCTTTGTAAGTTTGTCAGCAAACATTGTTAAAAAACTCCGAATCTGCCGGCAACTTAACTGTATCTGTTTCGAAACACTAACATTCTGAGTGCGAGATTCACAGACCGCGCTTTGACTCTCCTTTGCTAAGTAAAGTAAACATTTCATTATGAAGCTTTTTTCTAATCTGTTCTCCCATACCTGTAATTTTAAAAGCCCATATTTGAGTAACCGTGACGTTTCTTACCCGCATTTGTCCATAGGAAACGGCTTATCAGAGCCGTGTACTGGCTTCTGACGTTTCGTAGTTGTTTCGATAAAAAAAGATTTATATCAAATAAAATATTTTTACTATTGTTCATATTTCTAAAGCGAAAGTGAGCAAGCGCTTCATTTGAATATGAACATAAATACAATATAGGTACTGTTCACATACGCATAAATTATACTTTCCTTATTGAAGTTCAAGTTAAAATGCCATCTGTGAATCTTGCCCTGATTGTTGCATCTGTCACTACATATAGTGTCAGCTTTCTCTTTACTTTGCTTCACAGTTTTAACTAGCGGTACGGTAATGACTTGAAAATTAGGCGTTCTGTGTGGTTTATTCGTTCTTATATGCTAATCTATGTGTGCGTTTGGATTTAGTTTGAATATTTTATGTTTTGGGTTAATTGAAGAGGTTGTTGTATGTAGTATTAATGTGTTTGGCGGCCCACTGTTAGTATATTTATTTCATAGTTTTGATTTGCTGTTTGTTCTTGTGGCTAAATAACAATAGGTGCACGGGTCGATCGACCAGGTTAAGCTACGCTTGCCGCGGTTGGTCCGTGGATGGGTGACCATCTTTAGATACCAAGACCCCTCCGTGCCTCGGAAAGCACGTTAAGCCGTTGGTAACGGCTGTCATTTGTGGATCTTTGACAGTCGTTACGGGGTATCGTATTACCCAGTAACTGGGTTGTGGAGGTCAGATAGGCAGGTGCTTCATGTAAAATACTGGTATTCAGCTGCATGCGGTTAGACTGAAAGCCAACCCCAAGATAGTTGGGAAAAGGCTAGGCAGATGATAATATTTGCTGTTTGTTATCCTGAACAAGTTACTTAACCTACCTACTAATATTATAAATGTGAAAGTTGGTATGTTTGGATGTTTGTTACTCAATCACTCTAAAAACTGCTGAACATATTTGGGTGAAATTTGGCACACATATAGTTTACTAGCTTTTGCCAGCGTCTTCGCCCGCGTGGAACTTTCATCCCCTATTTAACTCCCTTAGGGGTTGAATTTCGAAATATCCTTCCTTATTCCTTGTCTACATTATAAAGGGAACCTCTGTGCAAAATTTCAGGTTTCTAGGTCCAAGGGTTTGGGCTGGGCGTTGATGAGTCAGTCAGTCGTTCAGTCATGACTTTTCTTTTTATTTATATACGAGTAGACATCCTGGATTAATACTTATGATACTTTTAATCCCTGTAGTACGTTCGGTGGGATAATTTTAGACTTCCACGCGGGCGACCTTCTAATAATGGCAGGTAAATAATCGATTATTATGGAATAGACTTTAAATTAAAATCAGCATAAGATAAATAGACTTAGCGTATGTGTTATGCAAACCCATCCATCGCTAAACTATCTAGACAGTAATAATATTACCAGCCTAATATTTGTGCAGGGCAAAGACTCATACCTTCTCATACATAGAAGGCATGAGACTTTTATTAATTGCTAGCTTTTTCCAGCGGTTTCGCCCGCGTGGAGGTCGGAATTATCCCACAGGTACGTACTACCGGGATAAAAGTATCGTATATTACACGATACTTTTATCCCGGTAGTACGATGAAATTTGAAAAAAAAAAGTGAAATAAACTGAAAGAAAAAAAATGAAATAAACTGAAAGAAAAAAAATGAAATAAACTGAATTAACATTATGTTATTCATATTTTTTCATCAAAATTTATTAAAAAAAAAATTATTTCAGTTTATTTAACTTTTTTTCAAATGTCATCCAAATCCGTTCAGCTGTTTTAGAGTGATTGAGTAACAAACATCCAAACATACCAACTTTCACATTTATAATATTAGTAGGTAGGTTAAGTAACTTGTTCAGGATAACAAACAGCAATTATCCTCATCTGCCTAGCCTTTTCCCAACTATCTTGGGGTCGGCTTCCAGTCTAACCGGATGCAGCTGCATACCAGAATTTTACATGGAGCGACTGCCTATCTGACCTCCACAACCCAGTTACTGGGCAATACGATACCTCCTGCTAAGACCGGGCTTCTGATGACCCGTAACGACTGTCAAAGATTCACAAATTACAGCCGCGACCAACGCGGCTTAACGTGCTTTCCGAGGCACGGAGGGGTCTTGATATGTATGGTCTTGTATTGTTACTTAGCCAAAATCCTCTCAAGCCATTTGTAGGATATAAGATATAAGTTGAAGGATAATTCCAGGTATTTTCACGATACTTTCCTTCTCGAATGTCAGTAATGTCCAGAAGATAAATTCAGAAAGTGAATATGAATTGAACGATCTAGAGATATAAAGTTATTCATACATTTTATCTAAACCAGTAAATGATTAGCTAATACTCACTATATTTTGATCACCAGATCAGCGTAGATTTATAGCGGTAATACCGAAATACCACGGATTTAATATTAATTTATTTTATAGCCCTGATACATCGTATTATGTCGCGTAAGCTACTGAATTATTTTATTAATGTTGTCACTAATATTAAACGAAATTGATGTTATAAATATAGTGATAACGAGCCTTATTCTGTAATTATATAAATAAGACGTTATAACACTCGAATGGTCTAGTTTCTGCCTCGTTGGTCACGAAATGCCTGAATTCGATTCCCGGGTCGGCAAAGTACTATTAGGATTTTGCAGCTGGAATTTCTCAGTGGCAATCTGGTGTCTGAATTTGTGCCCAGTTGATCATCATCTGTCTAGCCTATTCCCGAAAATATTGAGGTCGGCTTCTAGTCTAACCGGATGCATCTGAATACCAGAGCGACTGCTAATCTGACCTCCACAGCCTTCCTGGGTAATACGCATGGTTCCCGGCCACCGTAGGCGCCGGCTTGCAGATGGCGAGTAATGGGTAGCTCGCTGTCCGGTAAGGACCGAACCCGGGTCGACGGCGCATTGTGTTCCAAGCGCGCCTCAAAGAAATGTCAGCACCAACTGGTGGAGTCCGCAAGGGCTGATGCCTGCCAGGGGTGTGGGTTGTTCGAAAGAGATACCGTGGCAACCACAGGCAACTGAAGGAACACGGGGGGGTTTTAGTCAGTAAAAGTCTGACACGCCCTCCTGCTCCACCCAGAGCGGGAGAAGTTGTTTGATGATTTCCCAACATCAAAAAATAAAATAAAAATACGCATGGGAAGACTGGTTGTCAGACCTTCGGGCCTCTGACGACCCGTAACGACTTTCAAAGATCCACGAATGACAGCCGGGGCCAACGGCTTAACGTGCTTTCCGAGGCACGGTTGAAAACTGGCGAAATTCGGATGTACTACAAGTACCTACACCTATGCCTGAATATGCGGGGAACACTGGCGTTTTGTTATGTGATGTTATAATATAGTTTCGTCATATATTGCCGTAATTTGGTGGTTCTATTTTGATATCGTTTTATTAAGTTCTAAATATATATCTACTATACCTTGAAGGACATAATATATAATAAGATAAGATGATAACTTTACCAAACTATTTACAGATTTTCGTAATAAGATATTTCTATCCATTTATATCTAAGAAAAGAGCTAAATAAATCCAGTGAAAACGACAATGATAACTTAATTAAACTTTTTTTACATTTTCTTAATAAGATATTTACATACATTCATATTTTATTGTTAACATTACTTATCTGTAAATATTAAAAAAAAAAAATCGTAACGTCTTATTACGAACATGTTCTATATTCAACTGCTTTGCGTAACGTAAACGAGATTGAACTTTCTCATTTTATCTAAACTTGTATTAAGATTTGCACACGTAGGGTTCCGTACCACAAGACAAAAAACGATTCTTGTATGGAGATGGAGACCCTCTTTAATTTATTTTTATTATTTGTTGTTAAAGCGGCAACATAAATACACATTCTTTGAAATTGTCAACTGTCTACCTGTTATGAATCATGAGATACAGCCCGCTGACAGACTGACGTACGGACGAAGGGTCCCGCTGGGTTCCTAAGGGTAACCAGCGGGACCCAGTGCGGGCGGCAGTTTTAGGGTACGGAACCCTAAAAGCATGCCAATATGACTGTGTCAGCAAACCTTGCCAGCGCCACATTACCTAACAATAACTACGTCTCCGTGAACAGTCACTTCTTCCACCAGCCAACTTTAATCATCAATGAATAAACTTACCTCTGACTCATCCGACTACGCGTCACCACTCAACAAGATTACCTACCGCGATGTCCTGCGGTCAGACCTACATCCAACATGATTAAGACATCAACAACTCCACATAATTAGTTATCGATAAAAACTGACACCTCACACTGGGTGTTCAGAGCCGAATTTTATCGATACGAATCAAAATGAAACAAAATCGAAGCAGTTAAACCACGCTTGAAATTTGCGGTCGTATACCTACCACCGAAGGAATGTTTATAATAAGCTACGTTAGTGGCGACACCTTAAACACAACGATATTTTTATTAAGACACTTTCATAAAATTTAAATTGTTTCGGTTTTATATTATACCATTTTCTTGGAATCCAAGCGGTGGTAGCGTCTCAATTCTGCGGTTAGCTCCGCCGACAAAATTATTAAGATGTCAACCACTTTATAATTATGCCTAATTCAAACCAGACGTAGATCCTAGAATCTGAATTTTAATAGTGAAGAATAATGAACTTTAAGAAATGCCAAATACGGTTGTAATTTCCTCGTGCGAGAAAAATATCTTGACGAAACCGCATACGTTTGCAAATCTTGGATAGGATGCAATTTAAAAATAAAATTCGAATTTAAATGCTCTTCTTTAAGGTTCAATTTTCAGTGATTGATGGTAAAGTTTCAGGTGCAATAAAGGCGTTTATTATTATTTAAATATATACCTATTTTACAAGGAAAATAAATGTAGTCGAAGTTCTTTGATATTCGTTACCCTTCGGAGAATCATCGGGTGGTCTAAGTTTATCGGAAAGTATTTAGCAGTGTGGGATAATCTTTTCTTTTGACCATTTTTGTACTAATTGGTTATTTGAAAAAAATCCTACGTTTATGTGTTGCAACATATGGACCACCCCTTTGCTTCCTGTAGGTGTCAAAAGCCGACTGAGTGGGTTAATCAGTTGGGTGAGTAGCATCATCCGCTTCGTAACTAATATCGTGTGAGTTTTTGGTAGTTTGAGTAGTAATATAATCAAGAACAATATAGAATTGCAATTGAGTCATTAAACATACTTAGTTATTAAAATTCGGCTGAAACCATTTTTCTCGCTCGTGGTGCTTTAACTCGTGCGTGAATTTTGAACCTTTCCTGAAAACGATGCCAACTCTTTTTGGGGGCTTTTAAACGTTCTGTGTGGTGACGGAAGTAAAAGAATAGCACCATCCCATTTCTTCGCGTGGGTGTCGTAGAAGGCGACTAAGGGACTTACTAGAGAATGGGCAGCAGCGTTCTCTATGCATTTTACCACCAGACTGCGATCGCCAACCCGCCTGCCAAGCGTGGCTATTATGGCAAAACCCCCCTTTAGGGGACGCCGCCTTTTGGGCAGCAGTGGACTTCTTTCGGCTGAAATGATGATGAAATGCTCTGAGACCCTAAAACTTCTTAAAATCCCAAACACAGAAATGATTAAATAATAGAGAAAACTGCGGATGGATGATGGATAAATGGAACTATAGTCCAGTCATCTTAGACCAAATAAGGTGAATAACTTGGAAAATCGACATACCCAGTTTAATACCACGTTAAAACTTGTATTTTGGCATCCTAAAACTATTCTCAAAATTCACATAGTATATTATAATAATATGTTTATACCTATAATTGGATGCTCGCAAGTTTTAAAGTAAGAGGTCACAAAAATGTTTTTTTTTTTAATATTTTGCAAATATCTCGTTGTCTATGGGTTTTACGCTATTTGTACATATTTCAATATTGTAGAGAATTAAATTCTCTACAACTTTTGTCTTCAAGATTTTTTCATACCTTGAACTGTTTTCGAGATAGAGGACGGAGAGCGCGCGCTCAGAGAATCATGTTGATTTTCCGAAGTGAACCCCCTATAACGACTGGACTATATGTGTAATTGAAATAGGAATATTAATATGGAAATAAAGCCCTTGCCTGTGTGCCAGGGGCGACGGTGTCTCTTTCGAACAACCCGCACCCCTGGCAGGCATTAGCCCTTGCGAACCCCACCAGTTAGTGCTGACATCTCTGACGGCGCGCGTGGAACACAACGCGCCGTCACGCCTACCACTTTTCTGCCGCAGGGGATAGAGAGAGTGGCCAACGCTTTACCGACACTCCTCTTCCCCTGCCGGCCCCACCGCGTCCGCCTTCAAACGGTGGCGGCCCCGTCCAGGCCACGGAAGGGAAGAGCGCTGCTCAGAAGCACCGGCACTCCCCCTCTGCCGCAGCCATACGGGCTAGCGGTTACAGTAACATGTTTGGTCCCTTATTAAGATTTTTTTCATATTGATCATTACAATTACCCTTTTTCCCGTTTCACTTACACCCTTTACACAGAACTTTAATAAAACTGAGATCCAACCAAATCTATAGGTTTTGGCAAAATATTTGTTAAATGTTGTTTTCATAGCTTTCGGTTAGCACGGCTATCTATTCTCTGCTATTAGTGCATATTATAATCGGCAAATAATCTGCTTAATTACATACAGACGGACCGGTTAGCATATATTGACACACCGGATAGCGTGAGGTACTATTAACTATTAAGCTGTATCAATATTTGATTAGTTATTAACTATATGGGGCGTATGATTACAGCATATTTCTGTATGGATAGTTATTGGAATGTAACTGTCATTCAAAAATAGATCAAACTTGTTTAAATAATTTGTAAAATAAGTATACAAGGTGTAACGTAAATAACGCACAACCTCTTAAGAGGTCATTGTACTCATCATTATGAACAACTTTTACTGTGGGACCAAACCTGAAATCGCGAAAAAAAATCAGCTGTTCCCTACATTTATGTTCGCATAACTCGTCAAAATTTAGGGAACAGCTGACTTCACACACGCAACACAATCAGCATAAAGTGTCATATGTATAATTTTCCCACTACCGGTAGTGGGCCATATACCACCATGCGGGCACAGTGCGGCACCCTAATTGCGTAACTCACGATTGATCATAATTGGTTTCGTCTTCACAGTTAAACTATATTCATTGCGTTATTTATGTTGTCGAACAGACACATTTTTCGAACATATGAAGCAATGGTTTAACAATCCGTTTCAAAACAATACAGATTATGATGAATCGTGAGTTACGCAATTAGGGTGCTGGTCGGTGTATGTCACATATCTACGATTTTTTTTTGTTCTAGGACTTGAACGGTTTTTTCAAGATGTTTTTTCCGCAGTGGTGATTAATTCGACCGACAAATCGACACACTACACACTACACTTAAAATCGTATTATAACTTTCTTTAGAAAATAACGAGATCTTCAATTCGTCTTATTTTTTATTTTTTTTTATTAATATTAATTGATGAAACATTTTAATTATTTATTTCGATGGTGGGACGAGCTGGCCTCCTTTAATAAAAATTGGGCTTTGGCAGCTCTGCAGGCCTAGAAAAAATATATTTCTGTTAGCGTTCACGCCAAACGCTACTCCAAAATGTATGGGAATGACATTACCTGCGGAAAGGACACGACATAATCTTTCCGCAGGTAATGTCATTCCCAGAGGTGGAAAGAAAGTAGGGACGCCTTCGCCCAGCAGTGGGACTTTAATGGCTTATAATAATAATGATTTATTATTATTAGTAGCTATTAAAATATAAAACGCACTTCAGGCTTTCCTCTAGAATACTGCTAAATTCTTAAAATAATAATAACTATGTACCTTTTTGTAATTTCTAACTTTCCTGCATTTTGACAAGCTTTTGTCGCTAAGATGAGATTCTGTCTAGATTGTGAATACTTTTAATAACAAGAATTAGCCTTCAGATTAATAGTAAGATCACCACAGAGTCGTATTCACTCAACTTCATCCATCCTAAAACCCTTTGACGTGAACGACCCAAGAACTAAAACAAAGATTGCAACACTAATTGTTCTAGATGAGACAGCACTTCTTAAATATGCGCATATTATACGAACTGAACCTACGTCTCGTCCAAAAAGGCCGTATGTAAATACAGACAAGTTGTTATTTAAATACTTAGGGCTTTTTTTCCTTTTTTTGTGGTTTTAAACCTGTCTTTAAATAATGAGTTAATTTTTCTTTGTGTGTCGTTGTTAGTTTATTAAGTGTGGTGTCTGTTCAAAAATAAGTCTTAACGTCGGGTGCTGCTTGTCTTTTTGCTTTTGCGTGTTAAAATGAGCATCTCATAATAATTAGACCTGAATGAAATAGTTTTAATCAGTTAGGTTTTGTTTTGCTCACTAGCTTCTACCCGTGACTCCGTCCGTGTGGAAGTCAAGTATACCATGAAATATCCTATGGCACACTGATTAGAATTTTCAAAGATAACAAGGCGTTTGGATGTGAGAATATCCAAATGGCTTGTTAGTCGATTCGTACGAAAATTCGAGTACCTAAATACTCACCCGAATAAGGCGAATAGACCCTTAAATAATGTATTATTTTCTATTAGTGACTCGCAGGAAATTATTTTATTTGTTGACGAATGGACAAGTATAGAAATACATAACAAGCAATGCATGGTCGCTCACAATAGACCTTATCAGAAGGCATAAAGTCACCTTAAGGGCAATGGAGAGGGCTATGCTCGGAGTTTCCCTACGCGATCGAATCAGAAATGGAGAGATCCGCAGGATAACCAAGGCAACCGACATAGCCCGACTAATTGCCAAACTTAAGTGGCAGTGGGCAGGGCACATTGCTCGCAGAACAGATGGCCGATGGCCGAAAGGTTCTGGAGTGGCGACCGCGTACCGGAAGACGTAGAGTGGGAAGGCCTCCCACAAGGTGGACCGATGACCTTGTGAAGGCCGCGGGTATCCGCTGGATATGGGAAGCACAAGACTGGTCGAAATGGAGGAGCCTGGGGGAGGCCTATGTCCAGCAGTGAACGTCTTTCGGCTGAAATGATGATGATGATGATGATGAATGCGTACACATACATGCGGTAAAATGCATGAAATTCAAAACGTGTCCTCCTAAAAATATTAGTGTAGATTAGTCCAAAATAAAAATAAAAAAACCTTAATCCATATTCTTATTCAAACATGTTTTCTTAAACGCCAACACTTTTCATTAAGCAAAACAAACTTCTCCCAATATTTAATCCAACCAGATTTATTTCAATATCCTTACCGAAGAAAATACTAAAATACCTTACCATTGCAAATCTTAAGGGGCGACCGATGATCATAATTCACGAAACTTCGGCCGACCCAAATTAATTAAGGTTTTCATTCATTTTTTTTTCGCTCTCAAAAGAAAGACTCTTTTATTAATTAAAGAAGGGGCATTGACGAATCGGCTACCGTCGCGAGATAGACAAGCCGATAAACAGAGCTCGCTTTTGGAATATAATTTTGGAGATCTTGGGGTCCCGTGTTGGTTAACTAAAGCCTTCTTTTTGTCTTATTATTTTGTAAGTTTTATGATCCGTCTCAATTTCTTTTTAGGTTTGAAAGAACTTGATACTTTAGCAAAGTAACGATGCATAGTCACCAAAAAATATAAGTAGGTAATCGGATAAAATTTAAGTTTTATCGGAAACCGATGGATTTGATATATTACCTGTTTGTTTTGTATTTGTGGACATTACCTATATAGCACTCCCACAAATACAAAACAAACAGTTAGTTTATCAAATCCATCGTTTTTTACAAATACAAAACAAACCACTGTCTAAATTTTTGGGGAAACAAGGCGTCATATTAATGTTAGCTTGTTTACTATTAATTTTATTCGAAAACCTCCATCGATTTCTTATTAAACTGCAGCTATATCCGATGACGGTAGTTACTTAATTGTTTTGGTGACCGTACTACAATTTTGGATGAGAATCGTAGCTTTGCCTTTTATAATTTTTATAAAATATTTTCCAGAATATCAGAAAATCTAGTGACAAATAGCCGTACGACAAATACAGAAGAACAAACCATGAATACATCAGACCAATATCAAAACCAACAACTATAAACCGATATATCCTAACCACTTACCTCAGTTCACGCTTACCAGATTTTTTACCGAGATATTGTTTGTAAGATTCCGTAAGATATGCCCAATATATTGTCCCAGTCCCGATGACGGATTCCCGTACCGATAGTGCCACATTTTGACAAATGGACGACCCTTTTTCAGACTTAATGCATTCTGGAGACATGCGCTTAGATTGTTATCAGACTTAAATAGGGCTGGCAACCCACCCAAAGCTCAAAACATCCCAAAAAAGACGAAGATTCGTAGTAGGAACCGACATTATGGAAGGTCCCCAAAATTTAGTGGTACTAAAAATCTGGGTAGATGTGTCCTTAGCTGGAAAATTGGGGTCTTAACCTTTGATTTAGCTTGACAGATTACCTTAGCCTTATACCTGGAATATCTCGAGCAATTTTGTTCTATGACAACCCTAGTCATAAAGTTTTTATGTCTATGACCGCTGACTCCGGGCCTTCATCTTTGCTCGTATTAGATCAATTTTATCATTGTTTCTGTATATTTTTGCTTGTTCGCTTTTTTTCTAAATTCTCATTTCATCTATTATATATTTTTATCTTTTGAGACGCATTTTTTTTACATGTTGTTTACATGGCTTACCTAAGTCAAAAACCCATCAAACCGGAAGCTCAAACGTTTCCTAAAAACTGGCTCCAGAAATATTTAACAAACTACTTACTTATATCGATAAAAGCTTCAATACTTCCAGAAATGTAATATGGTTTAGGTTCCTCAAGCATATTACACTAATAATAAATATTTAGAAGCAAAATAAATGACGTAATATCTACCTATTTTTCAGATATATTTACTCTTATTACATACAATAAGTTAATAATTTTTGTAACATTATTGCCAAAGATTAGAACCTTTATTTTATAAAGTCGGGTCGTCAGAAGCCCGAAAGTCTGCCAAACAGTCTTACCAAGGGGTATCGTATAACCCAGTAACTGGGTTGTGGAGGTCACATAGGTAGTCGCGCCATGTAAAATACTAGTATTCAGCTGCATCCGGTTAGACTGGAAGCTGACCACAACATAGCTAGGAAAAGACTAGGCAGACGATGACTTACCTTTATTTTATAAATACATCAAGTCCTCTAGATAGCTTTCTAATGCTGAATACGAATCACAAATGATTCCGATGAAAATTGTGTCATTATAATTGCTTTTTTCCTATCAGAAGTTAACTCAATCAACTCCCACGCATCATATTTATCCCAAACACGGAACAAACTCATCATCCATCATTTTTTCAGTCCCGCACTTTACTCCAATATTCTACGTAAATTCAATTAAGTAAAACAAAATGGTAAACACGAGGTAGGGCGGGGATGTAAAATGAATAATACATACGGTTTCGATATGATCTATCCAATTAATACAAATAAATAATCGTGCTATTCTTCCCTTCTCTATGGTCGGTCGGAACAATGAGTTATGTTTTATAGGTAATGACATAAATATTGTGGTTATGTGGTTCCTTGCGCAGAATATTAATGGGACTTGGTATTTTTTATGGATTGGTTGTGACGAAATTAAAACACGTAATTTTTATTTTGTTCTCTTTGACTACTCAGGCTTCGTATCTTTGTTGCTTTAAGATGGTTTTTTTTTTTGAGGCCTTGAAATCATCAAATAACTCTTCCCGCTTTGGGTGGAGCAGGTGTCAGACTTCTACTGACTAAAACCCCCGTGTTCCTTCAGTTGTCTGTGTGTCAGGGGCCACAATATTTCTTTCGAACAACCTGCACCCCTAGCAGGCATCGGCTCTTGCGGACCCCACCAGTTTGTGCTGACATCATTTTGAGGCTAAGTATCACACGCATTGATATAAAAAGTTGCGATCAGAAATAAATGTATCTATGCTTTATTATATAGTATTATGAGTTATAATTTATTTGTAAATTTGTTCACAAGTTTATATGTGATAATCTATAAAACTAATCGGATTTGAAATCTTAGTTTTGCATTTCATAGGAATAATTATTCAGGAATGTTATAGGCAGTATTGATCTTGTGAGGGCCGCAGGAATCCGCTGGATGCGGGAAGCACAGAATCGGTCGAAGTGGCGGAGCTTGGGGAGGCTTATGCCCAGCAGTGGACCAATTTCGGCTGAAATGATGATGATAGGCAGTATTAAACGCCACACAACAACCCTTAGAACCGAGCAAAAATTCAAATAGAACGCAAAGTGAAAACGAAGTAATGAGGGTGTCTACTCTCTAACCATATAATCCGTAGTTTTGGCCAAAGTTACGATCGTTTCCTACTGCGTATTACCTTCGGACATAAGACAAGTTCGGGGTCCAAACTAAGAATGAATGTGAACAGGATTTGACAGTTGTCTTTACTCCCGATGTGTTATCGCCCATCCGTAAAATATAATTTAACGGGCGTAGGTTTTATTTTTAAGCATTTAATTACTTTCGAACAGCCCGTATTTTTGCTGACGGACTCAGAGAGCAGGCTTCGAGATTCGACTCGGTGGCTCGGAGGATGAAATTTCACGCGAAAAAAGTTGCGGAGAGAAGCTAGTTTTAACTAAAGTGGCTTTAGACATTAGTCTATAGAAGGAAATGTACGTACCTACTATGTGTTTAGCTATAATAGCGTGCTGATCAATGTTCGTGGCACGTGGTTTCTTTAATTGAGCAGAGATCATGCAGTGGAATACAAGTGGCCAGCCGGATAATAACGTCATACACTGAATGGTTAACATTTTGACATTTCAACAACATTCATAGCGTGATTTGAGCAGACGAATGATGCGAACAAAATATGTAGCAATGTATTAGCAATTTCCGTTAAAATGATTCAGACTGATTAATGGTGTGTTGTCCAATTAAGGTGCAGCAGTCTTAGCACGCTTTCTATTTCTACTCTACCGTAGAATAGACATCGCTTGTCTACATTTATCGGTACAAAACTGTCATCTGTCTACACGGAAATGTAATTTTTGTCTACTCTGCCGTCGACAAAACGCTTTTCTAGGGTTCTCGTGGTAAGCCTGCTGGTGTTAAAAAGCATAAAATATAAACATAATGTACAGACGCACATCAAGCTATACTAATCTCTCAAATTTCTTTGATAGATTTTCAACTTTATTCCATAAGCATAAGGTTCATGTTTAATTGGGAAAAACTGACAGTTTGGGGTAGCTTGATGTGCTGGCGTCTGTACCTATCTGGTTACGCACTGAACGGTTTTTGGTTGGTCTTGTCAATCGCGTTTCAATGTAGAAGCCAATAAAGTAATTTATTATTACCGTACTAAAAATCTATCTCTATGGAACTCTATACAAAAAACTCGCCCATGCCCCTTTTAATCATAGCGTATATGGGTTATTACAATTACAAAAAAAAAAAAACATTATTATTCCATCCCCATATAGATCTTAGTGATAAAACACCAACCAGATAACTTGACCCCTTCAACCCTATTATACATTTGAAACATTATTATTAAAGCTCGTTTATTAGGGACTTATTAAGTTGGACGGTAGAACTAAATACATTGTTTGAAGCTCGACAGTAAAAAAAACTAAATTATACAATTAATTTAGTTACAAAAAAAATTTGTCGAGATGAGAGAATTGTTTCGTGCTGTTTCAATTTCATTGAATTAATGTCTACTTGCTGTTATAATTATTGTAAGCAAATACAATCAGTTCCTACCTAGGATACCAAATCAAAAGTCATTTATTCAAACTAGGCTGAGAGTCAGCACTTTTCGAACGTCAAAATTACATAAGACAGTCCCCCAAAAACGCCCACCCTTCGACACTTCCTAGTGCTTTAGCTGGGAAAAAGAAGTGGCGCAACAAACTCCAAATAATTGAGATCACCAAATTAATACAAAACCCTAAAGCTTTTTCTTTGTTTTTTCTTTTCTTTTTTATATCCAGACAAATTATTATTAAAATTCTTAGGAATTCTTTATCGGTATAAACTTGTATTTAGTTCAGTTATCACGCCTTTCTACTTAAATATTTATAAATAACTAGCTGACCCGACAGACGTTGTCCTGTCCGTCCAAAAGTCATTCATACAAAATCCTTTACCCTACCTACCCTATCCTACCTACGCTAGATTTAAAATGTTTATGCAACAAGCAGTGGAGAGGCTTGCAATTTAAAATAAGACCTCGATACCTACTAAGGTACACGATGTTAGTCTAAAACTCAACTCTATATAGATAAAAAACCCCAGAAAACAACAATCGACTTCCGAAAAAATACTAAAAAGTGAAAAATAACTTCAATTTCAGAAGTCGGTGTCTTTGGACATATATTTTAGTTTTAGCCACCGACTATATATATACCAATATGTTATTTTGCAAGTCAGTTCCTTTTTTTATTTTTATTTCACTTTATATTTAAGGTACCTACCCACACCAATTCGTATACATCCCCTTTTTGGAGTCTTTTAAAAACGATACCTGTTTCGGTCAATAATAACTACCGTCTCCTCAATTTCTCACCATTTTTATTAGGTACCAGAAACTATTTCATCGAGTCTTTACCCCTACGACATAATAGGCAATTCAAGTAACGTCCAACACAGTCACTCAGTCCTCAAGTAGTATATTGTGTATCGAAAAATAAATCAGTGCTCCACAGAAAAATAACATTACGTGAACCCGATAGCACAAAATGTACGATACAGAAGGCAAATTGCAGAAATTTAGGATACAATGAGCGAACCCACGTCGCTGGGTATTTTCAACGCTCAGGGCCCCAATTTGGAATGATTTCAGAATGATTCCCCGCGGAATTTACTATGTTCAAGCTACGTCAACCTCGTGTTTTGTAGAAATCAATGTAACAGTAAGGAATCGAAATGTCATAATCTGTATTTTTCAAGACAATTTGTCGATATTTATTAGCAGATGTCGTGTATATCTAATCTAAGGAATTGACGTGGTTTCGAAGTAAGGAATCGTTAAGTGGTCATAGTGAATTAGGGCCTCTGGTAGGTGCGGAGAGAGTTAATAATCCAACAGTTTTTCGACGTGTAGGGATGCATTTTGTTAAATTCTCACTCTCGGTGCAATACTGATATAGTTGAAAACCTAGTGCACGATAAAATCCCGTCGCGATATTTTAACGTCCGCATGAACGTGAGCGTTTTTTTAATGTTCAATTGGGAAAATTTGACAGTTTTGGATAGTTTGATGTGCTGGCGTCTGTACAGTCACGAACAATAATATGTATACACTTACCAACTTTTAAAAGTAATTTTCTCCACTTTTACTAATCGTAATCTTATTTTATTATGAAAATAATATTTTGGAACCCACACTGTAATGAAATATCTAAGTTATCTCAAGGCTGCAATCGCTATTTAAAAGAAAATCGCTTTTGAATTTGGCGATGTGTCTACATGTTATTGCTCGTGACTGTACATGTGACATGTCTAGAATACTACAAAGATATTTTGGTGAGTGAATGATATTGACAGTAAGATAGCAGTTGGTACCTAAACATTTTTGTGAAATTGTATTGACAGTACAAGATGGTGGCGTAAAAAACCACGTAGCGTTGCATGTGTGCGTGCGTTTTCGATCCTCGTACTTAGCCAACCTTCTGTGTTTATCTTTTCTGTGACGAAAACGAGTTAACGGAAAAACGTGAACCAATTCGCCTTTTTCTTTTGGAGAAAAAATAAATAAAAGTCGAGTTTCGCGGAGTGTGAAGGGTTTTGAGTCCTCAATTCCTTTGGTAAAGCATCTTCATGCGTGGTTTCGTGAGCGAAAGTAAAGAATGTTAATCGAGTGACACTAAGGTGAATTAGATGGGTTCTGTTGGTGTGTTTTTTTGGAGTTTTCTTTTACATGCTTTCAAGATGCTTTCACGGACAGACTCTTCACTTATTTATGCAATCTTTTATGTGAATTCTATGAGTAATTTTTTATCAAAAGTTTGAGCGGCCCCTGATAACACAGCTGGGACTTCCCTTAAATACTCCGACGAGGACGTAGGATAGTTAGGAAGGCCGAAGAAAAATTCTTCTGATATAGTCTAAATTTATAAGGACCTAGACAAAGATCGTTAGAAACGAAAGACTATTAATGACAGATAGTAGAAGGATTTATCTACGGTGCAATGTCAAAAATGGAGAAACAAAATGTCACTTTGTATTGAAGAAACACTGTATATTCTTCGTAGAAACCGAGAGTCCTCTATGGGTATATAGAGGACTCAAATTTGCGAAAGGTTAAACAAAAAATCTTTTTTTTTTTTTAAACGTTGCCCCACACTAGGAATTTCTCCTGTATTGTGGGTGCGTTAACAAACATTTAAAGTCACATACTCAAACACCCAGACCCGGAACAACTACTTGTAGGTCACACAAATATTTGTTCCGTGCGGGAATCGAACTCGCGACACGTAGCGCAGCAGTCAATCGCTTAACCACTGCGCCAACCGTGCTGTCAAAATCTTAAAAACTACAGGACCTACGAAGATGAAATTTGACACAGAGGTAAATTAGGAGTAGGAGACGTCTCCTTATAAGGATTTTAGGAACCTCTCCCCCGAAAGGGGTAAACTAGGGGCTGGACGTTTGTATTAAAGTTTTAATTTCTTGGGCCAGAGAAGCCAGTTTCAGATAATTTTCAACCTTGACGCGGGTGGCGCCGCCGCCAGCAGCAGTAGAATATAACCATTATAAAGTATTCATAATTTAATTTTAAGACCTAACAGTAGGTAGTTCAATATCACTTTGTTTCCTCAACCAATTGAATCGCTTGATCATTGAAAACGAATAATGCAAGATAACAAAACAATGCAATGATATCAAACAAAAACCACCTAGGGTATTTCAAAACAACAAAAAAAGCTTTTGTATCAAAATTGCCTTTTTGAAACAATTTATCAGTTGCGTGTCGCTTATTGCACCAAAAAATTAATACATAAACCCGCCTACCAGGTTCACCCCATACACCTTGCAACCCTCTGTTTAACGCCTATGGTATAATTATTTGAATTAAAATTATGCCATATGCTGTATCGGTTGAGTTTTTCAATTTGTCTGTCGTGTTTTTCAATTTCAGTAAGTACGGTTGGTAACGCCCACCTTGCATGTATGTCATGGATATGTTTATTATTTTAAATTAGTAAATATTGTTTGTGGTACTTTTGGGGCTCGTGGATGATATATAACAGCTACATGGGTCACTTGATCAGGTTAAGCTACGATTGGTCGGTCTTTGGATGGGTGACCATTTATTTCATACCGAGACCACTCCGAGCCTCATGAAATATATAAGCGCGATAGTCTGACAATCACCGACCTGGGTTGCGGAAATTAAACTGGTAGTTGCTCCATGTAAAATACTTGTACTAATTCAGCTGTATCCGTAAGACTGAACGCCAACCCTATCTTTTTGGAGAAAAACTTATTATGTTGTTTTAAATAATAATCAAAGAAGATTTCCGTTGTTGGCAGAAAATGTTTCATGGTATCAAAACTGACATAGCTGATCATCAAGATTTACATAACTTTCGCTGAATTATACATATATTTATCCAAAGATAACACACGTTCTTGTTGTTTGTTGATTTTTTTTTAAATCTGTGCAGGTTATTTATTAGTGTACAAGTACGTATCAAAATAAAATGAATCATTTTAAAAAGAGCGGAGACCAGACGGCAAATTCTCGTAATTAAAAACGTCTCATCTCGGCGACAATCAAATGTCAAAACCCTGTCAAAAATGTATGGAAAGTCGAGGTATTTTTGACAGATTGAGACTGAGATCAGACTGTGATCTTAAAATTACGAGAATTGCCCCTCAAGTGTCCTGAAATTTAGGAAGCTTAGTTTAGGCACCAGTCTCCCACAACATTAAAATACTGATACCATGTAATATACATATTTTGTATGTGTTGTGTGGTGAGAAATAAATAAATAATTATTCATTCTGAAAGGATGACTACTCACATTTTCACATCACTCAAAAAAAAAACTGTCATAATATTTCACTAAATAAATATTTTAGTAAACCATCTTTTACGTTACGTTGTCACATCACTATTCGCAACAATATGGCGCCCACGTTAAGCACTGAAAGAAATAAAATCCACATCAAGCCGTAACTCGTGGAGAATGTAAAATTAAAATCTAAAGTACTTTTATATTATAATCCATATGAAATCATTTTAAGATAAGCTGAAATGTAATTTCGTTAATGTTGTTTACTGTGGCTCTGCTAGATGCATGCGAAGTATTAGATTGAAGTGATATGAATGAAATATTGCGGTTTCATCCTTTTGAAGGAAAAAGGTTAAGCCGATTGTCAGATGTTTTTGATATGATAAAGTTAATTTTATTAAATTATTTAAATCACATTTTCATACCATTTTCATTGTTGAGTTTCATTATTTTATGTGGCTGGCTTTGGTCACTACTATTTGGATGATAAGCAATCGTATTAACTACAGCATTTTAAAAAAATCACATTTCAGTGCTAATTCGATGAGCGTATTTTTTAAATGAGCATTACGTATTATATTTTCAATTGCTATTGTCATAGAGATATTGTTCGGTTTTTACATCTAGAATTTGTCAGTGCCAGCCCCGAGTCTGGATTTGTGCTCGGTTGGTGGCAATAGGCGAGGTGAGCCTTATTACATGGGACTTAAACATAACTGGCGAAATGTTGTGTTATGTTATGTTATTCGTGATGTTTTATGTTAATAAAAGAACTGAAATAATGCTTAATATTCAACTTGTCCAATATCTCCAAAAGTTGTTCCACTGAATAATTTTAACACTGGTCCTTAATGTCTGATTTCTATTCATCTTTATACCGATTTGTTACTAACTAGCTTTCGATATCGGAAATTATCTCACAGTAACGCACTACAGCAGCCTTAGCACGAGAACCGTAGATAAGCGTTTTTTCGACGGAAGATTAGACAAAAATTACGTTCCCGTGTAGACAGTTGACAGTTTTGAACCGAGAAATGTTGTCAAGCGATTTTTATTCTACGGTAAAGTATAAATGGAAAGCGTCATGCTAAACCTGCTGGGGAAAATATCCTTTTTGTTAATCCGTGTTTTCAACAATCTGTGAGCCAAACTTCATAAAAATCTTTTCGGTCGATTATGCATGATTGAGTATCAAACACTCAAAATTTCGCTTTTATAATATTACTAGCTACTGTCCGCGGCTTCGCCCGCGTGGAAGTCGGAAATTATCCCGAGGGAACGTCCTACCAACATAAAAAGTATCATATGTGTTCATCTAGGTTATAATCTATGTGTGCCAAATTTTATCCAAATCCATTCAGTAGTTTTTGCATGAAAGAGTAACAAACATCCATACATACAAACTTGCGCGTTTATTATATTAGTAAGGACAAGCTACTGCCCGCGGCTCCACCCGCGTCAATGGTGAAAATAATCCAAAGAGAACCATCTCCCGGGATTAAAAGTATCCTATGTCCTATTTGCATAGCCCATAGAATTAAAATTTTCAAACAAACTTCTACCCCCTATTTCACTAATTTACGGGGAGATTTTCCTAATATCCTTTCTTAATGGACGTTTCCCACTCATAATCTACCTCTGTGCCAAATTTCATCTTCGTAGATCCAGTAGTTTTTGGGATTTCGTGATTAATCAGTGATTGAAAGAATGTATGAATGAGTGACCTTTCGTTTTTATATAATATTGATTAGTACGACATGTCTACTGCTATTATTACTCGAATCTAATCATTCTCACAACAATTTTCTCATTCCATTCCAGTAAAAGGGACAAAATTAGCGAAATGATCCGCGAAATTCACGATATCTCAGAGAACGCCAAATACATTTGGCAAGTATAAATTTTTTGCTTATAACACAAATTAACTATGATTCTTTACGTCTCTTGGAGAAGATCCAACGCCGTTTGTGGAGCCACTTATTTTCATTATTGATACACTCTCCCTGATTGATATTTTATGAATAGTATTGGTTCGTGTTTAAAGACTTCTGTTTTTCTTGTAATGGATAATAATTCATAATTATTACCTACTTATTTATTCGTAACAATCCTATAATTACACTTTGTAACTCGTTTTTATACCAAATACTGATCGTTTCAGTGACTAATTATTATAAATATTTATAACTAGCTTTTGCCAGCGGCTTCGCCCGCGCGGAACTTTCATCCCCTATTTAACTCCCTTAGGGGTTGAATTTCGAAAAATCCTTCCTTATTCCTTGTCTACATTATAAAGGGAACCTCTGTGCAAAATTTCAGCTTTCTAGGTCCAAGGGTTTGGGCTGGGCGTTGATGAGTCAGTCAGTCAGTCAGTCAGTCAGGACTTCTCTCTTTATTTATATAGATTATTTGTTAACGATAGTAAAAGTATCACATTTCACGATTACTACAATCGTTTTAACCAAAAATTACTGCAAAACTGTACCAACATTTCACTATCCAATTATGGGTTAATGAAAAATTCTGGACGGTACTTGTCCCCAAAACGAACAAGACTTTAAGCAAATATCGTGCATTACCAAAATCATTTTATTTCGATAATGTTTCATGTAATTGTTAATTTACTCGTGACATTTTTGATTAAACAAACAGTTAAGCCATTTACGACGATCGGCAGCGGCGATCTCTCGCGTCTAGCCCAGGGCCAGACTATGGTACGGAGCGAGAGTGCATGGGTAGCCGTCACCTCCTTCTGCAAAGTAGTGATGCTCGCGAAGAGGGAGGCGGCGCACGTGAGGTACAGGCAGTATATGCGCCCTCATGGTCTTAGTCGCCGCAGGAGACGCCCTGGGTATCGGGAATCCCAGGCTGATTCCCAGCCACCGTAGGCGTGGGCTTACGGAAGGCGAGTAATCGGTAGCTCGCTGCCCGGTAAGGACCAAGCCCAGGTCGACGGCGCGTTGTGTTCCACGCGTGCCTCAAAGAGATGACAGCACAAACTGACAACTCCCGCAAGGGCCGACGCCTACCAGGGGTGCGGGTTGTTCGAAAAAGATACCGCCGCCCCTGGCGCACAGGCTACTGAAGGAACACGGGTGGGTTTTTGTCAGTAAAAGTTTGATACGCCCTCCTGCTCCACCCAGAGCGGGAGAAGTTATTTGATGATGTCCCACCCAGAAAAAAAGCCGTTTACGACGAAATTATTTGTAATGGTATTGTGCAAAATAAAGTGTCCAGTAAACGGTTTAAATTTTGATTGACATTAATTGACAACCGGCTGATGATATGTAACCGCATCTGCGGGGTAATGGCTTTCATTTTTGACAGCTCAACAACATTTATTGCGTTATTTACATTGCTGACCAGACAATTTTTTAATGTTATGAAGCAATTGATTAGCAAAATACTTCAAATTGGGACGGATTCTGATTTATAGTGTGTTTTGCAATTAGAATGCAGTTTAATTCAAAAGTAAACCTCAATATAAAACTGGAAAAATAATATATTTACATTGAATTGTAATGTTCGATGTAAATATTAACATCGAATGAAATCCAGTCATCCGTTTACTTTTATAAAAATAAAATGATGACAGATCAAAAACTAAAGTAGTTTCTCCAGATTAAGGGTTTTTTTTTTGTTGGGTGGGAAATCATCAAATAACTTTTCCCGCTTTGGGTGGAGCAGGAGGGCGTGTCAGACTTTTACTGACTAAAACCCACCCGTGTTCCCTCAGTAGCCCCTATGCCAGGGGCTGCGGTATCTCTGTCGAACAAACCAGCACCCCTGGCAGTCCAGATTAAGGGTTAAACACCTTGAATATGCAAGTGTTAAACCCCCTGGCACACAGGCAACTGAAAGAATACGGGTGGGTTTTAGTCAGTAAAAGTCTGACACGTCCTCCTGCTCCACCCAGAGCGGGAGAAGTTATTTGATGATTTCCCATCCAAAAAAAGAGACTATTCCTTTACATTACGGAATGAGATGCATGAATCATTTCTGGACAAAATTACTATACAATTATAACATTAATACTAAAATTGATGACTATTGAAAAATCGGCCCTAAGATATTCAAAATTACAACACTTAACCCCTTCTATTCATGCTATATTCATAAAACTCTTCCAACGTATTATTTTCTTTGATTTCCAGAAGATAGACGCATACAACCACAGTGGACCTTCACTGCAGACGTCAGCGGTCATCGCGCTGTGCTCCATAGTCCTGGTCGTCGGGGTCCTCATCGGTGCCATCCTTGTTTGGAAGTGAGTGACTTTTATATGTTTATATTTAGCGATGATGCCATTGTGCTGTCGCATTTGTGTTTCTCAGGTATTGGCATTTACTTACTCATGCACACTTTGTCGAGATTATCCTTCAGTTGCTTATCTGGCAATGTTACGATTCGAATCCCCATCAGTTCGGTCCAAGACTAAAAACCGATCCAGATATTGCAACAAAAATGTAAGAGCTGGACTTTATTCATTGTAATAACGTTCATCAGATTTGCTTGTTTATTTTTAACTGACTTCGAAAGTTTTCTGTGCGAATGTGACTCCGAAATGAACACATTTAAATTTTGTTTAGATCTTGATAGGCTTCGAAGTCGGTTGTTATGTTTGCCTCACTTTTTACTAAGTGTCGTGTAAATCACATTATAATAGATAAATCTTTTGTTTGCTTACGTTTGCTAGTACCTACCTAATTATTTTTTTACTTTATTATTTTGTGGATAACGGTGCTGGTTGCGTTATTTCCTAAATGTTCTAAAATCTATGTAGGTAGTAGTATTAAGCATTATTACGCAATTGTTTGCTGTCCCAAAGAAATAAAAATAAATCATAAGAGTAAAATAGTTCAATTACAATAAAAGGCGCTTAAAAAAGAAATACTTAATATTTAATCATCATTACAGTTTGTGGATTAGTAACATACCTTATTCTTCGTTCTTCATCCACAAGGATGGAGACTTTTCTTTCATTATCCTCGAAAATCTCTTCTTTAAAAGACACACATAATCGGGCTTGAAAATTATAAATCTACAATAGAATCAGATTTAATTCAAACGTGTCAACAATTACTGTGACAGTTTAATCGTTGGAGCCGTCGTCACATATGTGTGGAGGCAATGGCTCGAGAAAGTTGATTAGAGTGCCTGTCACCTTAAGATTAAGGTGCCGACTTATTGTTGTGTGGAGCAATTGTGGAGCTGGTGTGGTAGCGGGCTTGGGAGAGAGGTGTTCTTTGTTATTGGACCACACTGCAGCTGTAGTAACGAATGTAGCTACAGCAGATATAGGTTATGGTGAAACAAGCAGTAGAAGAAGACATGATAATCAGTACCTAGTCTATTTAATCATTTTATTTTTACTCATTATACCTAAATGAGATTAAATTATGAAATGAAATAAAATAATAGATTTCATCACATTGCACTAACACTATACAACCATACAAAATTAAATAAAAATTCACACATAAGGTAACAAAACATGAAGGTAAGTATGTAAATGATAAAAATAAAATACAAATACCTTACTCTAATTAAACTAAATTAAATTAAGTCGCTTAGTTAAGTAACCTTTATTGTTTTTGCTTCACTGTGGGTTGTCCCCATTACTTTCCTAGACGCATTTATGGGAGATTGGTCGAAGAAAGCAACGTTCAAATACAAGATTATGGACGAAAATATTATTTGTTTGGTTTATGGTAGCCAATTGAGCCTAAAGCCATCCAAGATCGATATACGTGAGGATTATAAGGGGTGACTCAAGGATCATCTCAGATTAGTGAACAGCTGCATAGTAACTTATTATCTTAAAGTTTCAACAATGTCAAATGAAATCGGAGTAAGTACCTTAAAATCGCCTTCTTGTTAAAGAATCGCAAATCTTATCCAGTAATAATGAAAAACTCGAAGACAGATTAAGATTTAGCAACAGTTTTTTGTTTGACAACCTTAGCCATATTTTTTGCTAGAGCTTATTAGTGGCTAAATCAGCACGAATTTGATAAGCGGATGACACATTCCACTAAACAACCTTACCCATATTTTTTTGCTAGAAAATGTTAGAGGCAAAATCAGCACGAATTTAATAAGCTGATGACACATTCCACTTAATCTCTCTAGACAGCATTACAATTAATGTTCTAAATCAGATCCTCATCAAAAACTAATTTCGAGTTAACACCCGCCAGATCTCGGAAATTAAAAAGGCAAATAATAAAATAATCGTTGGTGTCACAATATCCTTGTCAACGCGTTAGACTGACGGACGATGCCGGTTAGATTTAGAAACCCAACGCGTTGAGAAGGTAGCTGTCTCGAGTTATATTCTGTTAATTAGATGTTGAAGAGATTATAGGGGTCATTGGAGTTGTATAAATAACAGTGTAAGGGGTTTTGCTGTTTGGTTTTGGATAGAGGATTTTATATTAAGTTTAGTAAGGTCTAGCGAGGGAATTGTATTGACGGAACAGTTACTCGGCAAAGACAGGAAGATGAAAATAAGGATTCTTAATCAAGGGTAATGCGTTACGGTAGCTTGCGAAATTCAAATTTTGTTACGTTTATTGCAATTTAAATGATAAATGATTTTATCTCTGCAAGTAGGTTTTTACCAACAATTTTAATACACGTCATTCGTATTTTTTAAAATAGTTGAGGCCTCCGTTACTTATCTGACTACTCTACAAATACAGTGGAGCATACGGTGGAGGTCTGCCCGGCTTGGGCGGAGCACCGGCGTGTCCTCGTGAAGGCGATCGGCGGCGGCAATCTCGCGTCCGGCCCTGGTCCAGGCCATGGTACGGAGCGAGAGTGCATGGGTAGCCGTCAACTTCTTCAGCGAAGTGGTGATGCTCGCGAAGAGGGAGGCGGCGCACATGAGGTAGAGGCAGTAAATGCGCCCTCACGGCCCTAGCCTCCGCAGGAGATGCCCTGGGCGTCGGGAATCCCAGGCTGATTCCCGGCCACCGCCCGTAGGCGTGGGGTTGCGGACGGCTAGTAATGGGTAGCTCGCTGTCCGGTAAGGACCAAGCCCAGGTCGACGGCGCGTTCCACGCGCGTCTCAAAGAGATGTCAGCACAAACCGATGGGGCCCGCAAGGGCTGATGCCTACCAGGGGTGCGGGTTGTTTCGAAAAAGAAACCGTGGCCCCTGGGACACAGGCTACTGAGGGAACACGGGTGGGTTTTCGTCAGTAAAAGTCTGATACGCCCTCCTGCTCCACCCAGAGCGGGAGAAGTTATATGATGAGTTCCCAAACTCAAAAACAAAAAAAGAACAGACCTGCAAGTTACAAAAACGTAAGAAAATTTGAAATTCGCCGGCTACCCTAGCGCATCCTACTTATGATGTACCTAGCTTCTGCCCGCGACTTCTTTTGCGTGGAAGTCGTAAGTCACCACAATTCACTAAAATGACATCCACAATTTATAAAACTTTCCTGTATACTACGTTTGTGCTTTTGGTTACAGTACAATTGTCCATGTGAGAAGCAACTTGTCCTGAGGTCGATACTTGCCCAATGATGTTGCTTTACTCGTAACTATTTCTGTAATAACTTATAACAAGAAAGGAATCGATTGAATTCTAATCAATAGAGATAACTCCTGTTTCCATTAAGTTCCAACATTACTCCAATAGCTTTTACTTCAATACAAAATCACCTTCCAATAAACATTTCAAAATAAATAACACAACAAAGTAGAAACAATAATAAACGTCCCACTTTCTGTAACGGCTTAATTGTCCACCTACGTCCTCTCGTTCACTCACAGTGTGTAAGAAAAGGATGAAAGATTTACACCCACGTAGACTGAAACACGCAATCTTGAGGAGCGAGCGAAATCTATCAAATAATGACACAACCGGGAAGTGAGCCCGGAATAGATAGTAATGCTGCGAGTTGAATGTTAGGATTTTGTCCTATAAGATGTAAGATTATATTTTTTGGAAAAAACCGCCCACTGCCGTCTTGGATCATTAGCTGACACAAAAAAGAAGTTAACAGCAGTTATCTTTTTTTTTAAAGCATACCTTAATTGCTGGGCTTTATCTGTTTGGATTTTTCATCATTTCGTTCCAGGTTCGATTTCCCAGGTTGGGAAGTATTATTAGGTTAGGAGTTACTCAGTTGATTTCGGATTTGTGGCTGATCTATTAGCTCGCCCCCTATTACAACCTAAATTAAAAAAAAAAAACAGTGGTGAAATGTAGGAGGGGCTTGTGGCTAGGTAGCAATAGTCGCACGGGTCGATCGACCAGGTTAAGCTACACTTGCCGCGGTTGGTGTGTGGATGGGTGACCATCTTTACATATCAAGACCCCTCCGTGCCTCGGAAAACACGTTAAGCCGTTGGTCCCGGCTGTAATTAGTGGATCTTTGACAGTCGTTACGGATCGTCAGAACCCGAAACTCTGACAACCAGTCTTACCAAGGGGTATCGTATTACGCAGTTACTGGGTTGTGGAGGTCAGATAGGCAGTCGCTCCATGTAAAATACTGATATTCAGCTGCAACCGGTTAGACTGGAAGCCGACTTCAACCTAGTTGGGGCTAAGTTGGGGTAAAGGCTAGGCAGATGATGAGTGGTGAAATGTAGTACTAACACTCTTCTACTTACTGTACTGCAGGTGTAATGTTATGAATACCACGTATCTTTTGGTAAAAAAAGAAAACAAAAATCTCCCTCTTTATTCCCTTTAAAAATTCCTCCACATAATCGCGCCACAACTCACTAAACACAACGAAATAAAGCAATCGTACACCGGAACACATCACCACTATAACACACGTATACTCACGCAAATCAGAGGGTGGGCAGACTCGCAGCGAATCTGTAATCAAGTCGCCGCCTTCTGTAGTTAGCGGAGCAGAACTCGCTCGGAACAGTTCGGAAGTGATCGGAGGATTTCGTGGGTATTCGTGACTGTTCGCCGAGTAGTGTGTCGTGATTGTAGGGTTCGTGTGTTGATAGATATTTCGTGTTTAGGTTTTTGTTTAGACTCTGCTATTAATGCTGGTAGAGGTCGAAGGGCGTCAGTCAGGCGAGTTATCCCCTCTTCTATTAGGCAGACTCATTGAGTCTGATAACAATGGAAAAGTAAATGTGTTAATTATGTACTTGACAGTTTAGGGGTTGTCTTTTCTGACCTTCCTTTCGTTCCATTGAGCTAGCCAAAAAAAATGTACAACATAAATTAAAAATTCATGCTTTTGAAGTTAGCTGAACTAAAAATAAATAAAAGTTAAAAAAAAAACACGCTTTAAAAAACAAACTAAAAAAGTAGAACCTTATTTTTAAAGCGCGTTTTTTTTCACTGAAGCGAATATTAACAATCTGACTGTCTTACTGAGGGTATGTTCAAGAAACGCCTCAAGTGTTTTAGCTATTCCTTGGCTCTCAGACTACTACCATAAAGATCCCTTTGACCCGAAACTTTAAAACTTAACAAAAACTACAAACTAGAATTCAAAGTCAAAACGCAATCACACACCAATTCTAACTCAAAACTAACTCAAACAATATCGCATCGCTATCGCCTCTTCTATGAAACTATCCTATTTTAGAACAATATGGTTACCACTGTTTATTGTTCATAAATCATATGGAACGTCAATATTACATGGCTAAATCGGTAGCCCCGCGGTTACAGCGCCCTCTGTGTAATCTGAACGGAGATAACGTTGGTTCTGTAAGTTAACACGAATTATATTGGGTCTTGTGTGATTTACTGCGTTAACTATCGATTTTCGGTGTTCTTTTTTATAGTTAGGTCTTTGGTAGTGGATTGAATACTTTCTTTGATAATTTAGTAGGATATATAGGACTGAAAACGGGTTTTACTTTTTCTAAGGGCAAATTTCACCAATTATATTTTATATATTTTTTTGTGGCTATAATCTACTAATTACTACATGCTTAATTTTTGCATAATACACAACTCAGTATTAAAATCTGTGAGTAAACAATCAATCATCCCCTGTTTTCTTACCCTTAGGGTTGGAATTTTTCTTATATGTGGGACCAACTTCGGGGTATACCCTTTCCAATAATTTTTTTTTTTATCAAAATCGGACTACTCATGAAAAAGTTATGCGTGGTCACACATAAAAAAAAAAATACGCGTCGAATTGGGTAACGTCCTCCGTTTTTTCGTCGGTTCAAAAATGAACGCGATCATCACATCACAATCGCATTCAAGAGCTGTCAGTGTCAAAATTCCACAGAAAATAATGACACTGACAGACCATATAGGTACGTGATTTATGTGCTGATCGCGTCCAGTTTCATAGGTGAAATTCGCCCTTAGTTGTTTGAGCATTTTTTTTATTAGTCTCGAAAAAGGTAGATATTAGTATAATCTACATACCTCTAAATAGCTAACGAACTTAATTTTTACCTGACTTAATTTTATAAAGGACTCAAATTAAGTTGGGACTCTTGTTAATTAGTCCCAAAATAATATATTATCATGGGGCAAAAAGTGGGAAACTTATTCTATTTTCAATTTAAAACTATATTTTCAGTTTTATGTATGGCAGAAACTTGTTTAAGAATAAATAATGTAGGTGATCATAATAACTAAAATAAAAACCGTTGCATAGTTCCAAGGTAGTTCTTTTTTTTAAAGTCTAGCAAAAACCTTTTCTCGTATAAGTTAAAAGACTTGACTCCAGGAAATTATTTACCGCGGGCAACAAACTAGCTAGTCCAACTTATCGCAATCTTCATACTCTGTGAGGTTTTTATTATCCAACTTGTCTACCTGAGTAATAGTACATATCTTGGATAACTTTCCTACTAAAATTTAAACCGGCATTTTCATGAGGTCTGAGGAGAAATCTCTGTTTATTTCATGGAATTTGTGGAGAAATCGAATCTAGGCCTTGTCGTGTCGTGAAAATGATGTAGGTAAGGAAAATTTTGAGTTTGAATTTACATGTGAATTTTAATATGGGAATACCAAAGAAATGTTGGATGGATTGTGTAAAAGATGATATGCCTTGAAAAGGCTGACTAGCGAGACGAGGATTAATCGAGAAGTAACTATAGTTGTACACAAGTTATAACTTCGTAGCGCCGACCCTAAATAATTTGGGATCGGAACAAAAAAATGACGATCGAATCAATCAAGGACATGCCTATATTGCCCAAAATGTAAATACTTTGGATTTAGTACTATATAGTATGGCTAAGACGGATATAGGTATGGCCTAGCTAGTTACGATTAAATCAATCCGAGCTTTATACCAAATAAGTATTTTACTGCCAACTTGTGCCAAAAATACATCAGTAAGTGACCTCAGCGACTTAACAAAAAGCGTAACTGATAGCACAAAAATCTATTCTATCATTACAGAAACAAAGAAACTCATCACCGATGACTTCTCCAAGATATATCAATGTCTTCAAAACAATATAACAATTACTTTAGAAACAATACAACATAAAATAGCGCGGCCCTAAGCAATGAATCATGTCAGCCAACAAACATATGAATATTTTTTGCGGAAAGCACGACCTCACTACTCCAATGCGTGACTAATTATGCCAAAATTACACGTAGCGTTTCCCGCGCGAACGCGATTGGCCAATTCAAAATTGGCCGGCCAATCAGCGTCGAGGGCGGGCCGACTCTTGCGCACGTTCTAGGCACACTTATAGCTTTCGGCGTATGAATATTCAAGCTGATTTGTAATTGAAATAAACGCGATTGAGACATCAGCCTGTTGTCTTTTTGCGAATTAATGCTGGGAAAGGTTTTAATTGTTTATTAGCAAGAGGGCTCCGGGAATTTTAAATTAAGATGCGGCTTTTTAGCGTGGAATTGTTAAATGAATTTCGTTACTCGTATCTGTTTATTCCTTTGTTTTAAACAGTTCAAAAAACGTCTTCTTATCTTCACAAAATAAAATAGATATATTCTTTCATTTTATTCCAGACTTTTTACTTCAAAATAAACTTATTTTCATTCAAAGGTCCATACATAAACGCAAGCAAATACAGTATGATACGTACCGGTCGGCTGAAAACGAACCCATAACTAACTTCTTAGACAGAAATAACCTCGTGCTAGACTAACCTCGGCTAGAAAAAAACTAGGTTGTCACAGCACTTGATACCATCGACTCACCACTTCAGCCTACCCCAGTAACCTTTTTTAGGTCAACCCTCCACCTAGGTACAGAATCCCTCCAAACACTCAAAGGACCTAGAGAAAGCCATAAAAAAACAAAACACGGTCCCTTTCAAAAACCTTAAAGCTTACTTTAAAATACGAACTTAACAAACCCTTTAGAATAAAAATTGTGATCTTGAAAACCCCACAAACTTGTTAGGGGCTCTCTGGCTGAGGCTCTAGAACAATGCACTATTTACGGCTCTTTGTTTAGGCCCTCTCTACAAGAGCCGACCTGGGATATAAAGGCTTAGCAGTCTAGTGGCTGA
The DNA here is from genome assembly GCA_949987655.1 of Polymixis flavicincta. Lineage (NCBI taxonomy): Eukaryota > Metazoa > Arthropoda > Insecta > Lepidoptera > Noctuidae > Polymixis > Polymixis flavicincta. The sequence continues at coordinate 19,441,085 of OX465191.1, read as the reverse complement.
AACGTTTATTTTTTAAAGTAAAAAATTCTATTTGATCGTTTTGTTTCTAACTAGCCAGAGAAAGTAGTTAGCTTGCAATTTTGTGGTGGTAATTATTTTTTTATTTCAGTGTGCAATTAAATTACCTTTGTTAAGGAAATAATATAAAGGTACTTTTGTTCCAAGCTAGGACTTTGTTTTAACATTTTAACGAAATTCTATGCTATTTGCATTATAACTGCAGCTGTTTTATTGAGTTTATTAAATATTACTAGTTTTATAATTCATTTTTAATTACTTATTAATTGTTTACTACTTATAAAATGTTTTGTATATTGTGTAAGTAGTAAACAATTAATTAAAAATACAGAGAAACACGCCTTAGGTTCCCTTAGTCGCTAGCTCGAACTCACTGGTGGGCCTGGCAGAAAAAGCACGCTGTCTCACTAGGCTTCGTGTCCGACAGAGGTAGTACCCGTGATGAGCAGTTAGACGTTAATCTACACGCACAAAATTATTGAATGTGCGATCCTGCAGATTCGTTTTTCTTGCTAATTTAACCTAAATTTGGGCGTGTTTTACTAAACAGGCGCGTACAACCGACTTAGTTTTGGAGATTTTACAATTCTTTTATTACTTTAACACGCCCAAATTTAGGTTAAATTAGCAAGAAAAACGAATCTTTGTTGACTCCTAACTTTTTAATGGTTTTTAATTTTAATATTCTGTTTCCGTACAGGCAATGTTAATAATAATACAATACCATACCATGTTTATTTTTTGATGTACGTTGTCAAACAGTGGAGTAAAACCCTCCCGAAGTTTGTATGAAAAAAATTTGAACTTGATTCACCTTGATTCAAAAACATGTACATACCTCTTTGTTTGGGTCTTTGGACTTCTAACTAAAGCTTTAGCATCATTAAAGTCACGCCTGAGATACTCAAATGATATGGTGTTTTGTGTTCTCTCAATCATATACTCAAGTTCGGCCATGCCGATATTAGGGCCCACCTATACGCAGCAAAAAACAAAATAATTACGGAATATCCCATGCAACTCCCAACGTTTACGAAACTCACATGATATGTAAATTATGTACCGAAAAACGTTACATATTCTACCCTGACCCCAAATATCCACTAGACCAGAACGTTTTTTGTGAACAATATCTACACGCCATGCAATTTCTTAACCACGCCCATCTCACAAGCCAATTACCGGCACTATCTTGATCAAAACCTTGTATAGTCAACGGCTTTATTAAGCCTATTGTCTCACTCATTATGGAGAATTGAACGCCGATTTCTAAGTGTAGCCTATTATCGACCATCTGCATACAATCAGGTATTTGCATAATATCTCAATTCTGTTTTTGTGGCTTGCGCTGATTTGAATAGCTTGGGTGCATTTCACGCATCGTGGTTTGGACACACTGCTGGATTTTTTGGGCAGCAAAATTTTATTGATACTTGATGATGATATGATTCACCTGAATCAAAATGACCACCTTAAATAACAATATTTGACATTGACTTATGATTATGATACTGTAAGGGCTGATTTTACCAAAGATATCTTTTATCCGTAGAGTAAAATTTACGTCTGACAATTCTACTATGGAAGATCTGTCAAAAATTCAAAATTTATTCTCAGGATAAGACTTATTCCAAGTATAAAAGTTTGGTGAAATTCGCCCTAAAAACTGAAATTTATGAACGGTTGTAAAAACAACATTTTCTAGTCGCCAAAGCTATGTAAACTTTAGTGATTACTTATTTTCTTTCATAATAAAAGTTAGATTCCTTACTGCTCTCAAAACGGTGAACGAAAACATCGCGAGGAAACCGGCATCTTCTAGAACCAAAAATTCGAAGACATGTGACATCTGCCAACCCGCACTGGGCCCGCGTGGTGGATTACGGCCTACTCCCTCTCACCGAGAGGAGGCCTGTGTCCCAGCCGTGGGGACAGTATAGGCTGATTATGAAAAGTTTGATTCTAGGTATTCGACTTATAATACTCGTAAACCCCTGCTCGTACGGACGTAAAAATACTGTGGTGCGATTTTACCGCGCAACGGATTTTCAACGCTCTGCTCTGCTTAAAGAGTTGGAATTCGAACAGTGTGTATTTTCGACGCGCTGGAATGCACTCCGTATGATTGTTAGATTTTCAACGCTCGACTCAACACCAAGAGTTGTAAATGCAGTGCAGGTTAAAATCTCGACACGATGATAATGATACATTGTTAATGCTAGAGATAGTTATTATTTTCAATTTATGTTATACTATCTTGCTTTATAAAAAAAAAAATTATTTGCGTAAAGGTACTCGTACAGAAAGGTTCTCTAATTATGCCTTTAATGTCAGCGTGCAAATCTTACATATTTAATTGCTGGCAGCGCTCCGCGGTTTCACCCGCGTAGTTCTCGATTCCGTGGTAATACGGAGATAAAATACAGCCTAATGTCACCGGGGGATAGTGTAGCTTCCCATCGGTTCAGTAGTTTCGGAGCCTATTCAATGCAAACAAACAATCAAATCTTTCCTCTTTATAATAATAGTATGGATTATTTTAACAAAAATTTGGTTACAAACTTGACTATTTTGCTGAGCAAACTCCTCGCATCTGTGTCTCAGTGCAATGACACGCTATATTCAAAGCAGTCGTTTTCTACCACCATTGTTCCAACCTTTGTTTTTAAAAGTAAATATTTTGTTTTGTTTACAACTTATTTTTATGGTAATTAACAACTTGAGATAGCAGTTGTATGGAGGTTAAACAGGTGAATATCTTTTAAAATTCTAATTTGAAATACCTATTGATTGAATTAACTTGGAAGCATAACAAAACATCCAGTGGACTCCTGCGGCCCTCATTAGGTCATCGGTCCAACTTTACGTCTTTCGGTACGCGGTCGCCACTCCAGAGCCTCCCGGCCCCATCGGCCATCTGTTCTACGAGCAATGTGCCCTACCCACTGCCACTTAAGTTTGGCAATTCTTCGGGCACAGAACCGGTCGAAGTGGCGGAGCTTGGGGGAGGCTTGTGTCCAGCAGTGGACGTCTTTCGGCTAAAATGATTATGATAATGATAGCAAAGCATAATAATCAGCCTAAACGTTCCCACTGCTGGGAAACAGGCTACCTCTCTCCGAGAGAGAGTGGGCTGTAATCTACCGCGCAGGCCCAGTGCGTTTTGATAAATGTCAAATGTCTTGGAATTTTTGGTTCTAGGAAATGCTGGTTTACTCACGATGTTTTCCTTTACCGTTTTGAGAGCAGCGGTGACGAAATAATTTAAACAAAGCAAAGCACTGATCTGCACTTCACTTTTTCCTTTTTAAATATACTACTTACCGAGCTGAAGTTAGTAATATAACCAGCCATTTAGTAGTAACTAGTGACCCACCTATACTTCGCATAATTTTAGAAATTGACAAAACATCGACATTTCCTTATTAGGATAAGTCAGTTTAATAACATGATAGGTACAGACGCCAGCACATCAAGCCACCCCAAACTGTCAAATTTTCCCAATTGAACATGAACCTTATTGTAATGAAATGAAGTTGAAAATCTATCAAATAAATTTAGGGGTAGCTTGATGTACAAATAAACCTTGACAAATAAATTCACATCATTTAGGGATCAATTTTAACAACGTACTTAAGAATACAAAGCAGTAATACATATAAAGACGAAGAGCGACTTTTTCATAATTATGTAAGTAATAACGACTTTTACTACTTCCTAAGACATAAAATGACTGACATCAATAAAAGACTATGATCAGTCTCAAGTCAGTAACTTAGTCGATAAAGCCACTAGAAATTATCAAAACGCCTCTAGACTTCAATTTCCTTACAAAACGATTCAGATAACACATCTAAAAATAATACAGAGGAAAGAGCAGAACAAAACAAAAACTTTTTATGAAAATATCAAAAGCAATTTAGAATATTTTCTGAGTAACTCCAACAGTTGGACAAACTTCGATTTACCAATTTCCTCTTTGAAACTCTCCCGACTTGACAAAATATATGCCGTAATAGTGTTTGTGAAAATTGTAACCGCTGTATTTTGTTTCAACATGTTGTTATAGCGTCGGCTAGTTTTATAAACGTCAAAATGTTTTTTCAGCAAGTGTTTTTAACAGAATTTGGAACACATAGTTTAAAAAAAACTGGTCTTTTTATTTACTTCGCTGATATTTTTGACGTTTAACGAAACTGTACTTTTTTGGTCTGTTTGTGGTTCTGCTTTTGGCCGAATACTTCTACTGGTTTTTGAAACTTACTTTATAATATCGGTTACAAAAAGAGTCAATTACGGAGTTTATTTAAAAAACATTGCTTAAAGTTAAGGGGAACCTAGTCGCTGGGTCGAAGTCAGTGGTGAGCCTGGCTAAGAAGCACGCCGTCTCACCAGGCTTCGTGTCCGCTCGAGGTAGTATCAGCGATGAGCAGTTAGACGCTAGTCTACACGCACAAGGTTATTGAGTGAGGTGCAGGATCATTATAGTAAAACAGGAGCGTAAAAATTAAGAAAAGTCCTTCGGAAGTTCGGGTTTTATGAAAAAACCACTGCATTAATCAATTGCTAATAAAGTTTATTGAACTTTGTCAGTACTGACTTTGTTTTGGAGATTTTATACTTCTTTTAATACTTAAAGACACCCAAAGTTAGGTTAAATTAGCAATAATAACGAATCTTGGTTGGCTCATAACTTTTTAATGGCTTTTTATTTTAGTATTCTGTTTCCGTACATACAATATTAATAATAAGACAAAACCATAACATGTTTAATTTTTGATGTACATTGTCGAACAGTGGAGTAAAACCCTCCCGAAGTTTGCATGGGAAAAATATTGACTAGATTCACCTTAAGTTATGATTAATGTCTTATTATTCTCATCCCAATTTATTTGGGGTCGGCGCAACACTTTCTGCCATATCTACTTCTCTATTAGTGTCATTTCCATAGGCACCGTCTTTCTAACCATATCATCATTGACACATCATGATTAACGTCTGCTTAACTATTTATTTTTAGACGTTTATCGTTCACCTCTTCATCTGCCTTGCCTTTTCCCAGCTATGCTGGGGTCGGCTTCCAGTCTAACCGAATGCAGCTGAATACCAGTTTTTACATGGAGCGACTGCCTATCTGACCTTCACAACCCAGTAACTGGGTAATATGATATCCCTTTGTAAGACTGGTTGTCAGGCTTCCGGGCTTCAGTTCTGACGACCCGTAACGACTGTCAAAGATCCACAAATGACAACCGGAGCCAACGGCTTTACGTGCTTTTCGAGGCACGGAGGGTCTTGGTATGTAATTCTGGTCACCCATCCACGGACCAACCGCGTCAAGCGTAGCTTAACCTGATCGATCGACCCGTGCAGCTGTTTATTATTTAGCAACAAGCCCCTTTGCCGTTTATACTTTACATTTATAAATGAGACAAAATTGTGGTCTTGAAATAAAATGTTTTTCATAAGCAAATGTATAAAAATTCATACATAAGTTACTTATTCGCATTCTAGCCTTACAAGTCTCATGTGAAAGTTGCCAAGACTTTATTGGGTTATCCTATCTGGAATTTCTCAGAAGCAGCCTAGAGTCTAGATTTGTGCCTGGTTGATGGCAATAGAGTCGCCCACTATTACATGGGACTTAAACATATCGCGAATTGTGGGTGTAAGTTCTGTTGACTTAATCTAGTACATTATAATGTTTTATTTTGTTTTTATGGTTGTATTGCAAGATGTAGTTAGCTAGCGACCTCGACAATTGATCTATTATATCTAGAAATATTATAATTTTATGTTTCGTAACGTTAATTACTTACCTACCATTGTATAGAATCAAGTTCTTTAAACATAACAGACAGCTGTGCTGCTGGCGAGTTTGTTGCGCCACTTCTTCCCAGCTAAGGCACTAGGAAGTGGTGAGGGCGGGCGTTTTTGGGGGACTGTCTTATGTAATTTTGACTAAGGAAAAAAACTGCTGACACCAGCCTAGTTTGAATAAACAAGTTTAGTTTTTTTTTTTTTTTGACTATAGGTAGTTCTAGTCTTACATTATCACCTTAACATAATATCTTAAATTAATTTACTGACAGACAACGATTAGCCAAAACCACTAGGTACCCTTCCTTTACATACAGGGTAAATTTTTAACCAGTGCGCAAACTAACCTGTAAAAAAAAATCAGCTGTTCCATACATTTTGACCGCGTAAGTATTGCACTTTTCTATGAAATAGATGTTTTTTTTTTTTGTATAACCGACGAAAAATTTCTGCACTAATGATAAGATGAATTCATGGTTGCAGTTTGCGCACCGCTTAAAAAATATTCCTGTAATAACAAAAGCGAGCACTAAGAATAGCATTAAGGGGAAAGTTTATAATTTTTCCCAATGGGAGATTCCATCGCACGGCTTGTTATTCTAATAAGCGTCTTCATGAAGTGTAAATTAATTGAATCAAAAACTTTCAAGTTAGGCATCACACAAACAGGGTCTTATTGAGGACAGCGGCGTAGGTCCTTTAATTAATTTAGGAGCTTAGTACACACCTACCAAGATCTAGGCTTGGGTTTATAATAACGAATTAGGTTTATGACACCTGTAAGCTTTTAAGACCTTTGACATCCTTAGAGCTGAACACTGGCTTCTATCTGACGTATATTGAAGATGATTAGGGAATATCCGAATATTGTGATAAATTTAAGCTTCCATTTTGATATTAGATTTCGATCTTGCTTTATGAAGTGTTATGTACACATTATTAGTATTAGGCAGTCACCCCATCTTAAATTTAGTAAACGGTTAGACTGGAAGTCAACCAAAACTTAGTAGGAAATCATTATCCTCATCATCTCATCATCATCATCTCATCATCATCATCATTTCAGCCGAAAGACGTCCACTGCTGGACATAGGCCTCCCCCAGGGGGGGGTTTTGCCATAATCGCCACGCTTGGCAGGCGGGTTGGCGATCGCAGTATGGTGGTAAAATGCATAGAGAACGCTGCTGCCCATTCTCTAGTAAGTCCCATATGTATTGCCGGGCGTAAAAGAATAGCACCATCCCATTTCTTCCTCATTATCTGCCTAGTCTTAAATAGATGATGATGAGTACCTACTGCAGGTTGTTCTTTGCATCTACTTATAAATCGTAATCAAATTTGTTTGCTCGCATTTTCATGATATGATTGTTCTACTCCTCTCCTTATGTTCCACTGTGTATAAAACCCGTCTACAAATCCTCCAGTCTATTGGCTTTCGAAATATGTGGTTTGCCAATTCTCTTTACTGAATTTAAAAGGAAATCCCACATCGCGTTTACCTACCCCATTGTCTCTATTCTCGAGCGCAAAATCCTATTTTCAGTACCTGTAAAAGCGTTATACGGTGTTCGGAAATTTTCGTCTGGAAAATTCTCCTTGAAAGCGACATTCGGTGCAAATATTCACCTTCACTAATACACTTAACGAAGTCTCTTTGCTAACCGTTGAGCAAGTGATGCTACTTTAAACTCGTACTCGGTAGGTACTTTGAACTCACACTCGGCTAAGTGCCTACAGACTACGTTGTCAGTATCACGCAACGAACTTAAAGGTAACTTAATCTTCTTTTGTTTAAGCTGCGACTCAGTTCAACGCTTCCAACCCCTTGTAGAATTTTGACACGTCTTGTTCACCAATTATGTGTGTGAATTTGATGGAGGGCGGTTGTAATTTGATAGAGATTGGTGCTGTCATAATTTTGACGTTTTTTTACTTCTAGTATTACATCGCACTATGAAAAAACTTTCATTCAAATAAGCATCTGCTGCGGTCCAATGTATAAATAGAAATAAAATAATATCCTTACGCCTGTAAAGGGAAATGAAATAAGCGTTGCATTAATCTTCCTGATTACTCAAGCAGTTTATTAAAGCAGTCGGCAATAAAAACTGTATATTTACGAGCTACTAAGTCCATTAGTGTGGCTGGAAAAGCTCTACATACCATTCCTTAATGACTGCATTAATTTATTATTCTGAATTTCAGTGTCTGTTCCAATAATGTTTTGAATTAGTTCTCATGCACTTAATTTTTGATCTGCATTTCTTTTCTTTTCTAAAATGCCAAATGAAGTTTAAAAATACTTAGTATCAAAAGTGTCCAATGAACAACACATTAATAGCTCGCTGTCCGGTAAGGACCAAGCCCAAGTCGACGGCGCGTTGTGTTCCACGCGCGCCTCAAAGAGATGTCAGCACAAAAAATGATGGGACCCGCAAGGGTCGATGCCTGCCAGGAGTGCGGGTTTGTTCGAAAGAGACACCACAGCCCCTGGCTTAAGGGCTACTGAAGGAACACGGGTGGGTTTTAGTCAGTAAAAGTCTGACACGCCCTCCTGCTCCACCCAGAGCGGGAGAAGTTATTTGATGATTTCCCACCCAAAAAAAAAAAAACAACACATTAATATAATAAAACGATAATAATAATTTCATACCATTTTTGGGCAATATAATTTTATTATAAATGCCCAATTTGCCCAAAAATCTCAACATAAACCCATTTACAGCAATGACACGTCAAATTCCCATGGCTATCCAATCGACACGTAATAATGTCCAAGTAAAGGCACTCTCACACTTCCCAGGCGCCACCTAACGCGTGTTCAGTGAACTGTTATCAACGGATGTTGCTCTAATTGGACCCCCATCAATGTTGGGATACTACCTGATGGGATTTTATGGTGTCAGAGATAAGATTTGTTAACATGTAAGACTAGTAGATACGCTGAGGTAGAAAGTTCATGTATGTTCACCTAAAGATCGATGGCTGTGGTCGGGTAATTTACGTTGGTCAAGTAACCGTCATGTTTTCTTTTTTTTTCTTTAGTAGGTACTAAAAAGCTATTACTTTTGGGAACTTATAAGGAAACCATGTAAAGCTAAGCGCCCATGTAAATTTAATATCAAATAAGGTATACAAAATAAAATAAGTGATATCGTATAATATTTAAACTATACCATAAAAAAGGGCACTTTAGAACGTGAAAAATTACAAAAAAAAACAATATTGATTCCAGTTACACGCAGTTGCCGTAGTCACGTAGTGGTTGTCGTGGAAGGCGTCTAAGGGACTTACCAGAGAATGGGCAGCAGCGTTCTATATGCATTTTACCACCATACTGCGATCGCCAACCCGCCTGTCAAGCGTGGTAATTATGGCAAAACCCCCTTTTGGGGGAGGCCCATGTCCGGCAGTGGACGTTTTTCGGCTGAAATGATGATGATGATGACACGCTTTAAAAGGAAGTTATGTATGAGAAGAATGGGAAAGGAACTCCACCTTTACTGTTTTTTTATAATATTTTTTTTGTGCACATGAGTTATAGGTACCTATATCATTATAACTGAAAACGATGCACCTAGAATAAAATTTATATATCAAAATAGGTAAAAATAATTGACAAATAATTAATTATTTATTAAAATAAAATTAATTAATTAATCAATTAATTATTTGTTTTCAGAAACACTTTTACACGTCAATCATATTTTTTTTAAACTAGATGAGGCCGTCGTTTCCTATCTGACTACTCTGAGAAGAAAGGCCGAAACAAACTCGGAGGTCACAGTCTCTTTTAAAGTCCAGACATAATCTTGGTCAAATCATGTGAAGACCATGTGGATTGGTATCTGAAATGGTCTTTTGAGGAAAGAACCACCAATTGAAAATAAAGCGATGAAATTAATTATGTGATATATGCATGGTGCTCAAGTTTTTGCAAAATAACATTGTAAGTGTAAATAATTTACCTTAAATTATAGCAAATAATAATTTAATGTGTGAGTTAAAGTAGTCACAGAATAGAAATTCAATGTCAAAAATTTGATGCATAAACCTTAGGATTACTTCGTTTTAGAACTCAGTTATACATTATTATAAACCGAAATATTCAAATACTCTAACTATAGTCGTTAATTCTACCTACCACACTCGAGTAAAGCTTGAAGATACCAGTTAGCAAGTTACTCCTTTGTGTGGTTACTTTGACGTAAATCTAATTACATTAACGTGTGCTGTAGGTACTCGTATCTATACATATGTACGAGTATGTGTGGGAGACAGGAGGTACTATTGTGAGTGCATATATGTACAAGAGTAACCACAACTGTACGTGGATAGGTATCTTAATGACATTAAATAAATAAAGCAGACTTGGAATTATTGATCAAACGAGGTTCGTACCCCACAGGGGTGCCCTTATCAAGCAGTCGCTATATAGTTTTAAGTTTTTTTAAGGCCTGGCTGGAACCCTTAATTTTTTAAATTTACCATAAGCAAGCCCGGTTAAGCAGCCAAAAACCTCTTAGGTTGACCTGCAAGAAGTCATTCCCTAAAAATACAAAATAAATTGATCAGTATAGAAATAAACTTAGGAAGCAGTTCAATGTGATTTAGTGAAGTAAATTTTGGGGTTTTTGGCTACATCATAATAGACGCACGAGTCAATTGAAGGTTAAGTTATTCTTGCCGCGGTTGGTTCGTGAATAAGTGACTATCCATCGGTTGCGAGGAGTGGAATTATAGCCAGGGCAAACCGTTCCAAAAAACAGACACCGCGTGATGTAAGCTTAGTTTCCTCAGGGGATAAAGCCCCACTTTTACTCATATTGAGTATTTTCAATAAAACTTACGAATCATATAAAAAATAATTGTACTTTAAAATAATGAATGGTGGATCGGTGGGAGGTGGGATTTATTAAAACTAAGCCGATAGGAATCGGTGTATATTGACCCTTCACCACTGATGTTTCTCGAGACCTGACTCCGTAACTCGCACGCCGTTGATGCCAGCTGTCATTCGTAGACCTTTAACAGTTGTTAAGGACGCAGTCGAAAAGCCCAAAAGTTTGACAAACAATCTCAATAAGAGGTTTGGCGTTACTCAGTAACTGTGTTGTGGAGGTTAGATAGGCAGTCAATCTGGTTAGATTAGAAGCTGACCCCATCATTGTTGGGAAAAGGCCAGGCATTTGATCCCCTTCAAAATACTCGTACTCGTATCTACATACGCAAAATACTGCAGTCTGTTGCCCTACACTTGCACCGTGTAATCCGTTTCAAAAACATGACACTGCATTTCATTACGTCATACTCATAATATTCTGAAATATTTAACATGCGACTCACCTCCTCCTACTTTCCCACCATCCTAGGAAGTATTTTTTTTCGATCTTATTACAGAACAAACGTTTTTCTTCAGGTGTGGTTTAAACCATCGAGTCTGTTTTTAAAATAAGAACCTAAAATCGAAATGCTGTTCTTTTTACAAAACTGTAAATTTTTTCCGGTAGTTATGTGAGTGGCAATTTTTGTATTAAGAACTTTTCTCAAATTGACATAAAGTTGGAAATGCGAAAAGTGGCTCAGAGCTTTACGGTCAACCCCCCCCCCCCCCCCCCGAGTGGGTTCCCGCATTGTCGTTGAGGGGGGTGCTTAGTAACCGTGGTCTCCCACCCACGGTGAAGCCAAGAGGAACCCAACGGTGGGGCCGCTCGTCAGGGCTTTTGCCTTCAAGCCATTGACGCAGCGGCCAAAAAGTAGGTTGCGGTGAGGTGCACCGCAACTGAGGTGGGCCGCGATGTCGAATGGGAGGCATCGCGGCTGAGGGTTACGGGCTGCGGTAGAGGAGGAGTGCCGGTGCTTCTGAGCAGCGCTCTTCCCTTCCGTGGCCTGGACGGGGCCGCCACCGTTTGATGGCGGACGCGGTGGGGCCGCAGGGGCAGAGGAGTGTCGGTATAGCGTCAGCCGCTCTCCCTATCCTCTGAGGCCGAAAAGTGGTAGACGGGACGGCGCGTTGTGTTCCACACGCGCGCCGTCAAAGATGTCAGCAACCACAGGTAGGGTCCGCAAGGGCCGATGCCTGCCAGGGGTGCGGGTTTGTTCGAAAGAGATACCACGGCCCCTGGCATACGGGCTACTGAGGGAACACGGGTGGGTTTTAGTCAGTAAAAGTCTGACACGCCCTCCTGCTCTACTCAGCAGGAGAAGTCATTTGATGATTTCTCACCCAAAAAAAAAAAAAAAAAGCTTTACGGTCAATGTTTTCAGTTCAACAAACGAAGCTTCTCTATCATGAAAATTATATTTATAAAATGTGACTAACATTAAAATTTAAAACAAATGATAATGTATACTAAGTTTATCAAAGACAGACAGTCAAAAAATAACAATAAGGAAATTAAAACAATTACGTCCACAAAAAGAATACCCAAATGTACTGTAGACCAGACGCACCCCAAAAAATAATACATTTTCAATACGATTTTTTTTACAAAGAAACCGTGACAAGCACGTTACGTCATTTCACGCGTCAAGCGTCACGGATCACACCTGTCACGCGATGAACACGTCCTTACGACTCGAGGCATACGTCCGTCAACCTCATAACACGTCATATAGACTTAGTGATGTGCCAGTAAACCGATCGAGTAACGTAACACCTGCGGTTGGCGACAAAACGCTAAGTCTACATCGATTTAGCAGTAGTGTGATTAAGCAAGTGAGAGTTGTGACAGTTTTTTTTTTGGGTGGGAAATCATCAAAAACTTCTCCCGCTCTGGGTGGAGCAGGAGGGCGTGTCAGACTTTCGCTGACCCACCCGTGTTTCCCTCAGTAGCCCATATGCCGGGGGCTGCGGTATCTCTGTCGAACAAACCCGCACCCCTGGCAGGCATCGGCACTTGCGGGCCCCGTCACTTTGAGCTGACATCTCTTTGAGGCGCGCGTGGAACACAACGCGCCGCCGACTTGGGCTTGGTCCTTACCGGACAGCGAGCTACCCATTACTCGCCGTCCGCAAGCTCATGCCTACGGTGGCCGGAAATCGGCCTGGGATTCCCGACGCCCAGGGCGTCTCCGTCTCCTGCGACTAGGGCGGCTAGGGTCGTGAGGGCGCATAGACTGCCTCTCCCTCACGTGCGCCGCCTCCGTCTTCGCAAGCATTACTGCTTCGCTGAAGGAGGTGACGGCTACCCATGCACTCTCGCTCCGTACCATGGCCTGGACCAGGGCCGGACGCGAGGGGTCGCCGCCGCCGATCGCCTCCACGAGGACACGGCGGTGCTCCGCCCAAGCCAGGCAGACCGCCACCGTATGCTCCACCGTGTCCTCAGGGCGATTTTCGCAGTGGAAACACCTGGGCGTTTCCTCCCGCCCTGTTGTGACAGAGTTGGTGCAAGTACTCGTAAGCCGATGTTTTTTGAAGCTTCTAAGGCAGGTATGTATTTCGATCTAAAGCAACGCTTGCCGCGGTTGGTACGTGGATGGGTGACCCTAATTATTTATCGAGAACCCTCCGTGCCATGCAAAGCACGTTAAGACCAACGTTCTGGCTGTCATTCGTGGATCTTTAACCGTTGTTACGGGTCGTTAGAAGCCCGAAAGTTTGACAACCTGTCTTACCAAAGTACCCTTTGGTAAGACAGTCACGGGGTACCCCCCGTGACTGTGTTGTGGAGGTCAGATAGGCAGTCGCTCCATGTAAAATATTGGTATTCAGCTGCATCTGGTTAGACTGGAAGCCAACCCCAACATAGTTGGGAAAAGGCTAGGCAGATTGAATTATTATAGTGATAAGAAATCTAGAAAGAAAAAGTTTTTATTGTGAATCGCTCAGGAATATCACATACTAAAATAAATATACACTCGTACCAAAAATTATAAAAAAAACAAACTAGTGAGTAAAAAATAAAACAGAAAGTCCTGCACGAGGCCAAAAGACACCTACCTCATGATACTTCGACATTTAAAAAGTCTCTTTGGTCTAGTGGTTGTAAACTCTACTTCTGAGCATGAGGTTCGATTCCGAGATTGGGCAAACAGTTACATTTTTTCCAACAGGAATTTGTCAGTAGTAGCCCAGAGTCTGGATTTTTGTACCTGTTTAAAGGCAAGAGACTCGCAATTTATTACAAGGACGTTAACATAGCTGACAAGCGTTGGGAATCCCAGGCTGATTTCCGGCCACCGTAGGCGTGAACTTGCGGACGGCGAGTAATGGGTAGCTCGCTGTCCGGTAAGGACCAAGCCCAGGTCGACGGCGCGTTGTGTTCCTCGCGCGCCTTAAAGAGATGTCAGCACAATCCGATTGGACCCGCAAGGGCCGAAGCCTGCCAGGGGTGCGGGTTTGTTCGAAAGAGATAGCGCAGCCCCTGGCATACAGGCTACTGAGGGAACACGGTTGAGTTTTAGTCAGTAAAAGTCTGACATGCCCTCCTGCTCCACCCAGAGCGGGAGAAGTTATTTGATGATTTCCCACCAAAAAAAGTTAGTTTCAAAACGTATATATCTACCTACTTAACTACATACCTATGTATATTGCATTATCCTTAGTTTAAAACTGACGAAAATAAATACTTACATTATTAAATACTTTTGACCTTTTCCCTTCAAATAAATATTGTATGGGTACCTACTAAGCCTGCTACTAAAGTCAGAAATTATTATAATATTCACGACTGAAAAGGCCTCAAACATTTGTATAAAACGTTCATTTTGGGATATTAAAGAGACATAAATTTAATATCGCAAATAGCCATATTCAGATATTTTTTTCAGTAAATATTTTAAGTAACCCGTAAATATATTAAATATTTATGGGACTATTTTCCTAAAATAAAATATTTTAGTGGCTTAAATTTGTCTGTCAATCAAAATATTTGAATAGTTCGTATAATTTGATCATTAATAAACAAAAGAACATCATTCATGTCTTTCGAAAATCGTACTTACGAGATTATAAATGTGAAAGTTTGTGAAGATGTTTGGATGTTTGTTACTCAATCAAGCAAAAACGGCTGAACGGATTTCGATGAAATTTGGCACACAGATAGTTTGAAACCTGGAATAAGACATAGGATAGTTTTTATTCACAGAATTAAAAAAACATAACACTACGAAGAAAATATTTTATGTTTGTAGTCTTTAACCACATTATTTTACAGAGAGCAGTGGTGGCCGACTGATAATGGCCGTGACTTATGTGTTGTAGATCGTAGGTTCGAACCCATTCAGGTGCCTTAATTTGTGTGAAGTAGTTCGTCACCACTGCTCTCAAAACGGTGAAAGAAAACATCGTGAGGAAACTGACATATCCTAGAACCAAACATTTAGAAGACTAGATTACTGCCTGCTCCCTCCCGCTGAGACGAGACCTGTTCCCCAGCAGTGGGATTATGCTTGTGCTACATATATTTTTGGTCTATCCAAGGGGTATTGTGTTACCCAGTAACTGGGTTGTAGCGGTCTGATAGGCAGTCTTTCCATGTGAAATACTGGTATTCAGCTGCATCCGGTTAGACTGGAAGGCTAGACACATGATTTGGTTTACCATATTTTAGATATAGGTGTCATTTATATCTTCCGATATATAATTCAGTTAGAAATACATACAGTAACTGGTATTTAATTATAATATAATTATTCCGTTCTTATGAGCATCATTAAGCCACTTCCTTTAACACACGTTAAACTCCAAACCAGCCGAAACTTCCTACATTTTCTTATAAATATTTATAAAATTAACCATCTACTTTTTAAGAAGCAAACGAAACAGGAACAAAACAAGCATTCCTAATCGAATAAAATCAGATTCGAATAAACTAATCGATTCCCATAAATTGGTGTAATCTGAACGGAATTAAACAATCGATTAAACTAGTGTACATTAATTACAGCCTTTTCATCGATATCGATGGAATCGCAACATGAAATCAAATTATTTGTATTTACTGGTAACTGTCCATCGGTATTAACTTAATTTATCTTATTAACTTTATCGATGGGCGACATAAAGTTTCGCTTCCCAGCACTAGTTTGTATAAGTCACATGTCAATGTGGAAGTTCAATGGATTACCCACTTTATCAAGATGATTATAGAGATTAGTTTGGATTAATGTTATAAGGAAGCTAGAATAATTTTATCTTTAAAATGTGAGATAACAGATAAGGAATGCGACGTGGATTTGGATGCATGTATTGTAGTAAGCGTGAAATAGATTGGTTTGTTATAGTTACTGGCTTTAAAATACAGGTCAACTGTATGCTACAAAGAACAGCTTTTTTTTCAATACTTTAGTACCTACGGCTCTCTTCTCCAAGCAAGATGATACATAGGTCTTTAGCACACCGGTAGGCAGCTGCATCATCATCATCATCATTTCAGCCGAAAGACATCCACTGCTGGACATAGGCCTCCCCCAGGCTCCTCAACTTCGACCGTTTTTGTGCTTCCCACATCCAGTGGATTCCCGCAACCTTCACAAGGTAATCGGTCCACCTTGTGGGAGCCCTTCCCACTCTACGTCTTCCGGTACGCTGTTGCCACTCCAGAAGCTTTCGGCTCCATCGGTCATCTGTTCTACGACCAATGTGCCCTGCCCACTGCCACTTACGAGTAAGTTTGGCAATTCTCCGCGCATACTTGCTTTTATTTAATTACTGTACGTACTGAGAAAAACTGAAACCACACATTCTGCACATGATTGAAGCGTAGAAATTTATCGTGGTTATTAAAAAAAAATGCTCTTTTATTATAAATGCGCATACGACGAAAAATTTCAACGCAAAACGCGGATTTAAAACAAAATAACAACGCAATCCATAGTATAAGTTTGTGCGATGACGCTGGACTTTATAATTCAGCTAATGCCTCTTCTAGTGAAAAAGTATAATAATAGGTCTTTACCTATGAAATTGCCGTTTTGTATGAAAAAATTTAAACGATTTTTTTTCATGAATTTTTTATTTGTATTAATCGAAGTAATCACCCATGCAATCAATGCATCTTTGCCATCGCAGTGGCAGTTTATTGATGCCCTTCTTAAAGAAATCAGCTGGACGGGAGGCAACAAATTCTTCAAAGGCATTTTGTACTGCCTCTCGGGTATTAAATTTTTTTCCCGCCAAGAAGTTATCCAAATTCTGGAAAAAGTAGTAGTCTGTAGGCGCAAGGTCTGGTGAGTAGGGCGGATGACGGAGAGCTTCCAACCCCAGTTCTTGCAACTTGGAGACCGTCTGCTGTGCAGTATGAGGTCGCGCGTTGTCGTGCAGGAGCAGCGGAGACGAGCGATTGACCAATGCTGGTTGGAGATGCGCCAGCTTCTCCATCATTGTGTTCAGTTCTTCACAGTACACATCTGCAGTAATGCTCACCCCGTTTGGTAAGAAGCTGTGATGAATCACACCGGCGCTAGACCACCAAACAGTGACCATCACTTTTCTAGGGGTAAGTTTTCGTTTAGGGCATTGTTTAGGTGCTGAACCAGGATCCAACCAACTTGCTGAGCGCTTACGGTTATCAAACAGAATCCATTTTTCATCGCAGGTAACAATGCGGTTCAAAATTCCTTCATTTGTGTGTCTGTTGAGCAGTGCAAGGCACGTCTCGACGCGTACTTCGCGCTGGCGATCATTGAGTTCGTGGGGCACCCATTTGTCAAGCTTTTTTACCTTGCCAATTTGACGCAAATGGACCAATATTGTTTTGACGCTAACGTCGAAAGCTGCTGCTAATTCAGCCGTAGATTGTGTATCATCAGCTTCCACAATCGCCTTTAATTCGTCATTGTCGACCAAAGTCTTCGGACGACCGCGAGGTTCATTTTTCAGGTCGAAATTTCCAGAACGGAAGCGAGCAAACCAATAACAGGTGGTGCGTTGGTTTGTAGTGTTAGCTCCGTAAACGTCGTTGATGTTGCGTGCCGCTTGTGCCGCGTTGCTGCCACGACGGTACTCATATTCCATAATTACTCGAATTTTTAACGTATCCATGATGACGAAAAAGATTGAAATGCGATGAAAATGTAACACTAATCAATAAAGAAATGACTACTTTTAGAAAAAAAAATCCATGTTTTTAAAATAAAATTAATTTGAAATTAGAATTCTTAGCCAAACAAAAATTATTTTGATTTGAAATGGCCAGTACTGCAGAACGGCAATTTCATAGGTAAAGACCTAATACTATTGCAAGGTTTATATAAACGCAGAACTCGTTCTATCCTTAAAAAACAGCCACAAAATGTTTAAAAAAAGGACAAGAAAACAGGTGCACCCAACTGAAAAATTGTCACTGGCCATTCCTCTCCTCTCCGACTACGATATCCGCGGGTTGCATTCAGTGGGTGGTCGACACGACTTGTCGAGCGGTTGCGTCTTTGTCGCACCGACATGTCGCATGCAACAGACGCCATTTGTACACGAAAAAAAAAAGAGTTACAAAGGATTACGTAGAGTTTATTGTTTGTATTTAGTTTTTATTTTATGACTTTTTGAGCGGTTTTGGGTAGAGGGTTTTTGAAAGCTTAATGTGTTTTTAGCTGGTTTAGTAAAATTGGAATTGTTTAGTGTTTTGTTTTAAATCCAGAGTAGGGTAAAAACATGCAATTTTGTGTGGGTGAAACTTATTTGGGTACGAGTTAATTTTCTTCATAATTGTAAATACAGGTAGGTAAATGTGTCTGGTTTGTAGAGGTCAGGTAGTCAATCGATCCATGTAAAATACTAGTATTTGACTACATCTGGTTAGACTAGAACCTGACCTCAATATAGCTGGAATTTTTTTAGGTAGATACATCAGATGGTTTAGCTCAAATCCCTTCCTCATGCAAAGTATTAACCCATTACATGACGCTATTCATAAAATCCCATTGAGAATATTCGAATTCAATACAAAACTAATCTTATGATATTATATCCACACATCCTCCACTCATAATTCAAAAGCTTTTAATAATCCGGAGACTACTACCATCTTCAAATTACAAAGCAAATATAAAAAAAAAAGGTAAACCGCAAAAAAAGAGAAGCATATGCCATTTTTTTTACCGCAACAGCTCAATCAAGTGGACCGTACTTTATTCCAATTATACCAATTATTCCAATCATAACTACCCTACGATTAGTCCTTCGCATAATAAAATCATCCGTCCCTAAGAACCGCTACCTGAAATTAGAGATCCGTAATAAAAAGTTAAAGGCTTGGGATGTGGTCTCAATTTAGTTTGCAGGAGATTTTTTTGATTACGAAGAATTCATACTAATCATACAAATGAGAAAGAATTTTGTCTGTTTAACTATCTTCTGTTTGTCACCTTTTCATGCGTAAAACGGCTGAAAGCGGCTTTAGCATACAGGTACTCCATCACCAGGGTTACGACACGGGATACTTTTAATCTCGGTGGTACGTTCCGTGGGATAATTTCCAAACTCCACATATGTGAAATCACAGGCAAAAGCTAGTTTACTAGTGGTAACTTAAAAATTCTATGAAATGTGTGACATAGGAGGTTCTCTCTAGAATTCGAATAAGCCATTGATAATTTTATGTTATAATAGTCGCCACAATAGCGTGCACAGGTAATTCGTATAATAAAACGCACGTACCACTGATGTGTTTGTATACAAACATTTTAAACTGAAAATTTTAATTGTATTTTAATCCTACAGAACCCACAGATAGTCACGACATACACTTTAGCAAGTTCTTTCCACAAATATTAGAACATCTGCTTTAAGAAGTGAAGTTAGCGTATCTAATGTGTTTATAATAAGTTCCTTTTCTATTGTAATAATTGAAAGCCATAGCAGAACCGTTGTGGAACTAATATTTTATTGATAGTAGGAATATGGCGCATTAAAAAGAAATAGGTATATATTCAAAATATCAATTTTAAAGTAGATAGGTACATTAAGCAGCACGCCAGTGGCAATAGCACTTTGAGCAAGCCTAGCTAAACCTTCGTCAATACATGATATTTGGGGCCCGACATTTAGATGATGTGTTTCGGTATAATTTTTACTCAATGTTAACAAAATAATAAATGAATTGGAATTGAATGAAGTTATTTTTAACCTAGCTTACAGTAGGAGTAACATTGTAGAAAATATCACGTATTCATAAACATACAATAGAAAAGAACAGAGAGAAAGCGAGATAGTTTTCATGGTTTTTGAGGGTGCTGAGCAAATAGTGAAGTCAATACGAAAATCCTAGATGGCGGCAGCGACATTTTTTAAATGGTTTTTATGTACGAGTTTTGTGAAGCTGACAATGAGGTCAAAATAAAGTTTGAGTATTTTTAAAGATAGAGTTAACGACGTTACATTCAGAGTTGAGGAAAAGCGTAAGGAACTTCGTACTTAATGGGGAACTCCACGACCTCATATGTTTTTTTTTTAAAGGAACTTTTCCACGTATGACATCATCCCGATTTAGGTAAAGGGTCTCGGAATATCCCGTAGTGTAATGAGACTTTTAGTACGCAGTTTCTGAACTTTTAATACGGAATTACGAAATGAATACGAAGCCAGCTGATACTGGCTTTGCTTGCATTCAGTTAAACTGGAAGCCAACCCGAATAAACTTGGGAATAGGCCAGGCAGACTAATTTTATTAATGAATTGTCAATGAAATGCTTAAATTCCAATTACTCAATTCTTCTTCTAAACGTCGCACTTAGTGATGTACTGATTTTAATTTGATTTCAACATCAATTACTTTGCAATCTAAATTCGATCACTCCGTAAGTGCTCAATAATAAAATCATTTTGTTCAATTAGTTCTAAAAGGTAATAAATAATTCCTCTTCAATTGAATACCACAACCTTTTACATCAATAGCATGGCTTCTAGCCTTATTGAAATATAATTTATGTATATTTTTGAAGTTGGTATTATAATATGTTGTACTGCAAAATACAATAATGATATTTCAGACATTTATTAATAGACATCTGTTGTGATACCATACACAATAATACGCGCAGCTGGTATTGCCGTTTCATTATAGAAAATCTTGTTTATATTATAAAATAACTGATCATATTTATATACAACCACATATAAGTCTTGGGTTGATTCCTAAGTCGGGGAAAGAGTTGTTAGGTTTTCTATTTTGATATTTTCCGTAGCAGCACGGGGTCTGAATTTGTGCCCGGTTATTATTTATTGTTTTTTTGTTTTTTTTTCTCACCACAATATAGAGGCATCAATACAAAATACGTAACAGCAATAATTATACTGTGGGAGACTGGTGCCTAAACTAGACGTGAGGTCTGTATTTCAGGACAACAGGTCTCCTTCCCTTGGTAGTGCTTACATTTTAATGTTAATGGCTATAAGATCACCCTCAATTACATAAGACCTAATCATAACTGGCGAAATGTGGGTACACCTTTGCCCAACTCTTTGGAGTAGGCGTGAACTTATGTAATAATTAAGTTTTTTTTTTTTTTAAATGCGTTTAGTTCTCTCTCGGCCCCTTCGACCCCCAATAAATAATATGGCCACTAGACTCCTGACTATAGTTTATTCTCCAGCCAAATGGATTTTATTTTACAGCCAAGTTTTAGTTTCCTCTCGACCCCCAAAGTAGTAGCCTTACTGTACCAAAATATTAATTTAAGGTACTTACCGAACTAGGGATGAAAGTGGACGAAGTATAAGGCCTTTCCTTTGTATGAAAATTTTGTTTCACCCCTTAGGGGTCTAGAGTGAACTATGTTTAAGGGTTGAAAGGAAACTATTAATTTCTATGAATTCAGTACGCGATTCTGAAATCCCCTGCGTGAAAGTTTGCGTCAGTTATTGAAAAAAAAATTTGCTGTGCTATACGTTTTGGCCGCGTAGACATTGCATTTCTCAATGAAAATGCTTGTTTCTTTTTGAAAACCGACGAAAAACTTCTACGCTAGGTGCTGAATCCACGGTAATAGTTTGTGCGTCGATATCTGTGGAGATATCGACGCACAACCCTATATAAAGGGTATAAAGGGTTGTGTATATCAAAAACCTGGCGACATCATTGTTATCTTAGCGAATCTGATCTGAGTAAACAACATTACTCTTTGGGTAAATTACAGCAGTAGTTACTAACAAAAGACTATTGTAATCAATGCCAAAGTTATTTGTGTTGGCATCAAAATAACAATAACACGAGGTTTCTAAAAACATTTTCCCTGAACAAAGGCCTAGGTTTGCACAGGCGTGGTTTTTCGGCGGCGATTTTTTTCGCGCATTGGATTTTTTTCATAGCACTGCTAAACACCATCATCTGCCTAGCCTTTTCCCAACTATTTCGGGGTCTGCTTCCAGTCTAACCGGATGCAGCTAAATATCAGTATTTTACATGGAGTGACTGCCTATCTGACCTCCACGACCCAGTTACTGGGTAATACGATACCCTTTGGTAAGACTGGTTGTCAGACTTTCGAGCTTCTGACGACCCGTAATGACTGTCAAAGATCCACGAATGACAGCCGGGACCAACGGCTTAACGTGCTTTTCGAGACACGGAGGGGTCTTGGTATGTAAAAATGGTCACCAATCCACGGACCAACCGCGGCAAGCGTAGCTCAACCTGATGGCACTGCTTAGCGCCGAGAGTTGAAAATCCAACAGTGCTTTTTTGACGCGCCGCTCAGTGTGGAAAAACCGACCTATTTTCGACAAAAATTGATTCACAGGCGACTTTTATACTGAAAAAAATAATTTAAAAAATGTCCATTTTCGTGAGATTCTAAGCTACAAAAATCCACTGAGGAAATTGAAAAAGCTTAAAAAAATTTTTACTGACTTTGAAAGTCTTCATATACCAAAAAATGGGGATTCTCAAAATTTTGAGGTTAAGTTGCACTTGAACTTCCTGAATTCAACGAGGCAGACTGTAAATGAATTGAATGATGGAAATTTTTTGTAACCTGGAATAATACGTAGGATACTTTTTATCCCGATAGTACGTTCCCGTGGGATAGTTTTCGACCTCCACGTGGGCGAAGCCGCTAGCAAAAGCTAGTTACTTTTTTTAATATTTTTATTAAACTTCTGTCTATTTACCTGTACATAATGTCACCAATATCGGTGCTTTATGTATACATACATATCGCAGAACAGAGCATTATCTGATTATGTTAATGAGGCTGATTTTAAACTTAATTGTTCACGTTTGTGTTTTATGCGTTGATCAACCGTGCGGTGACTGGGCACGCCACGATTGCGGCGGTAAGTCCCCTCTTTGAGGAGTGGTTTGAGAGGCGGCATGGCGTCCTCACCTTCCGCCTGACGCAGGTCCTCACCGGACACGGTTGTTTCGGGAGGTTCCTGTTTCGGATAGGGCTGGAGGAAACGCCCGGGTGTTTCCACTGCGAAGATCGCCCTGAGGACACGGTGGAGCACACGGTGGCGGTCTGCCCTGCTTGGGCGGAGCACCGCCGTGTCCTCGTGGAGGCGATCGGCGGCGGCGATCTCTCGCGTCCGGCCCTGGTCCAGGCCATGGTACGGAGCGAGAGGGCATGGGGAGCCGTCACCTCCTTCAGCGAAGCAGTGATGCTCGCGAAGAGGTAGGCGGCGCACGTGAGGGAGAGGCAGCATATGCGCCCTCGCGACCCCAGCCGCCGCAGGATACGGAGACGCCCTGGGCGTCGGGAATCCCAGGCCGATTTCCGGCCACCGTAGGCATGGGCTTGCGGACGGCGAGTAATGGGTAGCTCGCTGTCCGGTAAGGACCAAGCCCAAGTCGACGGCGCGTTGTGTTCCACGCGCGCCTCAAAGAGATGTCAGCACAAAAAGTGATGGGACCCGCAAGGGTCGATGCCTGCCAGGGGTGCGGGTTTGTTCGAAAGAGACACCACAGCCCCTGGCTTAAGGGCTACTGAAGGTACACGGGTGGGTTTTAGTCAGTAAAATTCTGACACGCCCTCCTGCTCCACCCAGAGCGGGAGAAGTTATTTGATGATTTCCCACCCAAAAAAAAAAAAAAAAAAAATTATGGAAATGCATTAGATAGTGTTGTAAGTTTTTATGAAAATAGAATTTTTATAATTACCGATTTCGTGACAGTTGATTTTTTTTCTAGGTTATGTTACCCAATCGGGTAATTTTTTTTTCAATTTCTGCAGTGAATTTTTGTAGCTTATAATCCTCACTAGAAAAGACATTTTTTTTTTTCATTTTAGTTACAAAATCGCTTGCAAATCGATTTTTGTCGAAAATAGATCGGTTTTTCCACACTGGGCCGCTGGGATGCGTTCTATTGAATTCTGAACCAGTCAGAAGAAGACCACGTCATCCATAATATTAATTTATCTATCTGATAAAAAAAAAACAATGGAAAACCGGGAGTACCGACAGAAGAGAAAACCTATACGAACTAATTGTAATTAAACTTAAAATTTTCATTTAATGCGCTATTGTACATGCTTATGTATCTATGTACGTACATACACAATAAATGTACATACATAGAGGTAAAGTAAAGGTAACAGTGTCGCGAGTTCAATTGTTTTTACCCATTTCAAAAAATGCCCAACGCGCCTTAAGAAGCTTTCACTTCAAAAACTAATATAATATTTCTTTCCACAGACACAAACGGAAAGTCACCAACCTGCTCCCTTCGAAGTCATCGGCCCCCACGCAGAGCAGCGGCTCCCAGCGCAGGGCCCCTCCACCAGCACCCTTATACGAAGACCTGCAGGACATGCCCAGAAGGCCGCCCCTACCACACAGACCTGAATTGGAACCACAGTTGGAGGTAAAATATCTTAAATCCCCTGTGAAGTTGTTAATAGGAATGTTTAGGCAGAATTTTTGAACAAAGGTTGTGTAAAAGTTTTAAGAAAATTAAAAAAAAAGTCCTAACCGATCTGCAAAGATCTTTACGTGCATAAAACGCACATAGCACACACACAATGCACACACATTAAAAGATTCATTAGACCTGCACCCTAATTTCGTAATTCACGATTAATCATAGTCGGTTTCAGTTTGACAGTTCAACAATATTCAATGCGTTATTTACGTTGTTGAGCAGACACATTTTTCGTACATATGAAGCAATGATTTTATAATCTGTTTCAAAACGAAACAAGGCGTATCTATGTAAAAAAAAAAACGTTTGAAAATCTCTCATGAGCAAATCAAACACGATCAATGTTTATATCGGTGGCAACAGCTAGATCAAACATAATTCAATGCCTTAAAGAAGTACTCAAACCTCATACTAAAAAATAAAATAAGTCAATTTCTTACAATTTTTGTTAGTATTACATACCCAACAAGTATATAGATACAAGCCAACAAATAGAGTTACTCACGAGAAATAGTGTTCGGAAATAAGTGATTGCTAGTCAATCACTTCAGCAGGATCAATTTTATAAATTAAATATCTCGGGCCGAGAAACCAGCTCCAGCGTCGAAACATTTTGTTTCATTGAGTTGGGAACTAGACAGGACGTCTATTTTTATCTAGTAGATGATTGGCACAAAATTGAAGACCAAAATAATGTCACTGGACTCCGTTATTAATGATTGGTCCTTGGAAACTTTGGACAGGGGAAATAATGAAAATCTATATATATAAAAGGAGAAACTGACTGACTGATCAATCAACGCACAGCCGAAACTGCTAGGACTAGGAAGGTGAAATCTTACAAACAGCTTCCTTTTATAATGTAGGGGAGCACTAAGAAGGGGTTTTTGGAAATTCGACCTTTAAGGGGGTGAGAAGGGGGGATTTTGTTTGTATGAAAAATCTTATTCCTTGAGTTAATAAGCTTGAAACTTGACACAAATACTAATCTAAGTTAATTATAAAGTTGGTAATACATAAACTACCCCCTAAACGGGGATTGGGGTGTGTCAAAGTTTGTATGGAAGAATTTTAACGCGCTGTCTGATTAACTCGAAACTCAGTATTATGTCTAAAATCAAATATAAATAATAACGTGTATCAGAGTTTTTCGAAAATCTACCCCTAAAGGGGTAAAAAAGGGTAGTCCATAATATTATAAATGTGAAAGTTTGTGAAGATGATTGGATTTTTGTTACTCAATTACGCAAAAACGGCTTAACGGATTTGGATAAAATTTGGCACACAGATAGATTATAACCTAGATTACACACACAGGATACTTTTTATCGCGGTAGTACGTTCCCGCTGGATAATTTCCGACTTTTACGCGGGCGAAGCTGCAGGCGGAAGCTAGTAGTACATAATAGCCAAAATTAGAAGTTTTCAACTGTTACTAGAATCCGTATTTTACCTTATTAATAGAAACTTCGAAGCTAAAATCTCTTGAAAACCGTCTTACAACAAAAAATAAACCGAAACGGCCAAAACCTAGAAAACTGTCTCATTACAAAACCAACGCACGATTTTCTCAAAAGCACTACTTTTTGGGTTCTCGATATTGACAGAGCCCAAACTAAAAATTTCCAGACCGTAAACTGTATGCCTCCTCAAGACGAGGGTCTAAGGGCCTTCAAAGTTAATCTAGTAGATGACCTGACATATCTTTGTGGAAGAAGTAATGAAATGGTTCGTGTCACTCAGTGTTACTGACTCATTTTGTCCCGTCCATATTCATTGGACTCATTATTTGGTTAAGTGTACCCTTTTCAGGCAGTTGACACTGATGATAGGCGATTGAATATTTTGCTTATTCTTCTTAGCGTGTCCATAGCAATCTAAATACAGTCAGCCCAGAATTTAGCTAGGAGCTCGGCACTTTCAGCAGTGTCCATCAGATTCTATAGCGTGCAGACAGTAGGAGTGCTGGATAAGATATTAAGTGCCCTATTGTTTGTGGGACAGCACCACATTTACACTCCAGGGCAGAGTCATCTGTGAAACTCCACCTGCAGGCTTAGCACGAGCACCGATTTGTCGACGGAAGAATAGACATGACTATTAAGTAAATGATGTACAATAGGACAAGATAGCTATGTTTTTCTACTCATTATCACAGTTATGCGTTCTCAACGAATCTTGATTTTGTAGATAATTGAATTTACTTTGTGGCCGTCGAGTAGAAAGTTTGATTGCCAGTGTGATTTTGACAGTTTGGGCAGAAATATTATTCTCAAATAGTCTACATTATAAGGACCTAGACAAATATCGTTAGAAACGAAAGACTAAATGACAGATTGTAGAAGGATTTATCTACGGTGCGATGTCAAAAAAGGAGAACCAAAATGTCACTTTGTATCGAAAAAGCACTGTCTATTCTTCGTAGAAATACAAAGCGTCATGCTAAGCCCGCTGAGCAGGTTTTCTTTACTCCGGACCTACTATCTTAGTCCGGAAACTTTTTAAAGACTTTCAGTAAAGCCAAGGCAGCTCATGTCCAGGTGCGAAATTTTCAGTACGTAGAACGAATGGGTTATTAATGTTTAATATTTGGCTAAAACCATGCGACAAACTTTGAGCTCAAATATTGTAACATTTCTAAAGGCAAACCTCGACTTAATCAACTTATTAAAATTTATAGTAGGATAGAACCTAATATCAAATTCAAAAGACAAAAGAATAGCGGTTTCTATCTCACGAGTATAACAATACCGTACTTAGGTTTGTTAAAGTATAATAGTCTACAACGAAACGTGAACAATTCCAAAAACCTTGTAGACTTTGGGCCATTCGTTGTGTCAAAGTTTCACGCTATATTCTACACCGACGAAAGCTGTCCACATTAATTTGCCACCACTAACACGACTGTTGGGACGTAGTGTAGTTTCATCTAACATCTGTCAAACAACAAACTTAATTTCGTCTAAACATTCAAACGACCTGTAAACTTAGTGCATGTTAGCTATAAAATTTTGAGAATTAACACTAACTTTTGAGATCTAGTTGAGCTGTCGAAACTTTCCCTGTTTGGCCTTTACAAGTCTGTATTTCGGTCTAGATATTTGACTTGCGTTGTTTATAATTGACTTTCAAATAGATGCTGTTAGTGCTTTTCGTTATCATCCACTTTGAAAAGATTTATGTGATTAGGCTTCTAAGAAATTTTGCTTTAAATATTAGTTTTTCGATAACTTTTGCTGATCGTTTAATCTATATTTGTCTGGCTTTTGAGATAATTCGCAATATTTTAATGTTTAGTTTTTGATCCAGTTTGTGGAAACTGAAAGCAAGGGTTAATGTAATGTCTAGAGTCAGACAGTATATTTAATTTCAAGCGAGCTTAATCTATATCAGCATTAATCCCGAAAATACTCTGAAATAAAATTGGTTTTTGTTTAATTTTCAAAGATATTTTAGTTGTTGCTACGAAAACATAAATTATGTACCATTTTACTTTTCACAGATGGTGGAAACGAAAAGACCGAACTGCCCGAGCCGAGTGTTCGTCTGTGGCTCCGGTGGTACCTGGCGAGGTGGGAACACCTGTGGTGGTGACACCTGTGGGGCCCCACTTTACGAGGAGCTTCCCCATAGGTCAGACGACTCCCTCCATAGTGACGATCACTTCGCCGAAGACGAACTCAGCCTCGTCGGAGAAGCAGCACCGTGTCGAACCTGCTCGAGACCACCAGCTCCACAGTCGCTCCCTCATCGGCCAAGACAACAGCGAATGGACAGAAGACCCAAGTCTTTGGAGAGACGACGGGCACAACATAGAATGCAGCAGCGTCATATCCATCCTCCCGGACCGCCGGATCCTACGGAATTCCACGAAGGAGTTCTTTTGGATGCTCTCTTGAGACTGTATCCTCAAGTAGGGACGGTTGGTTCGAGGCCGCAAGGCCCTCTGCCAATGAGTGCGGGAGGTGCCTGGCCTGGTGGTGAGCTGCCAGGAATTGCTTGTTGGAGAGGACCCCGGGCTTCACCGAAGCCTCCAAGTGGTGATTCCTCTTTCGGCTCCGATTCCGGCTATAGTAATAATACGTGCGGGACGTGTGGTACGAGGGCATCCTCCAGACACCGATTGTCTGCGGAGATACCGATGTCATGAACGGACATGTCGTGTACACGGCTACTTATGTGACAGTCGTGCCATAACTGTTCCAGTGACGAAGTGAATGGTGAAGAATCACAGTTAATGTAATCAATTTTGCATTTAGTAGTTTTACTTTGTCTTTCACGGCCTAACTTATTCAGCGGCCTCAATTCTCTCATGCCTTCCGAGACGGTGAACATAATCGTTGAATATTAGTTACTGCCGAATA
This sequence comes from Polymixis flavicincta, assembly GCA_949987655.1. NCBI lineage: Eukaryota > Metazoa > Arthropoda > Insecta > Lepidoptera > Noctuidae > Polymixis > Polymixis flavicincta. Next base: position 19,412,079 of record OX465191.1, on the reverse strand, counting down.
TTTATGAACCTTAAACGTCTTAGGGACTACTTTTCTACACAATTGTACAAAATTTATTGCTTGGTAGAAGGTCTGTCCCTCTAGATTTTAGCGATACGATATTTTGATGAAATCGTTATTTTTATTAGCTGGTATAGCGATGGTTTTGTACAAAATTCATGTGACCATATTTTTAGGTAGCTATAGCGGTTTCGTCCTAGTAAGTTTCGAACTAGTCCTTAAATTATCACAATAATTGTGAAACCTATCAAGTAAATGATTGATCACGTGTAAAAACTATGAAAGGATGATGTAAATGAATTTCTGAATTTGTAGATAATGTACAAAATTGTAGTTAAACGAATTATTTAAGAATAGTAAGTTGAATTTTATAATCATATCATATTAAAGGTACCTACCACTTTTCATTCGAATATATCACACATATTTTCTTTGAAGGGATTGTACTATCTGATTTTGTCATTTGGTGCTAAAGTTAAAATGTATCGAATTCCTATCCGTCGATTTGTTTTTACAGCTCTTAAAAGTATTTAAAGTTCGCTGCTTTTTGTTTAGCATCAATTTTATTTATTCTTTCATTCTGCTTTTATATATTATTTCTCTTTTAACGTTTCTTTCCTATCGTAAAACCAAGCATTTCGTTTGTATTGTAAATGGAAATATTATTCGGTCGTCAAAAATGTTGTTTTTGTTTTTATTTCTGTTTTCTTGTTTAATTTAAGTAATAACTATTTATTTTTTATTGAATTTTATTGTTTCATTTTGTATAGTATCGAGAGTTGCAACACTTATGTAATTTAAATTCATGGACACAATGTCCGTTTAATAAATATTGAAGAGCACAATAAAATGAAAAATAAATACATTTTTAAGAAAAACTTATTGTTTTATTGAATTTTATTGGAATCGTTACCTAACAAATCATATACGAGTTGCTGATAATACTTGCATTGGATTTTCGGTTGGTGGGAATTAACGTTGTCAAAAATAGAATGACAGTGGTACATAGGTAAACATAGACCATAACGATGACGAAAATGACAGCTGTTCTTAACCTTTACCTGAATTTAACCAGCAATGACTATAAGACGCCAACTAAGACTACGTTCCTGATAATAAAATAAATAAAAAAGCCTCCACACGGAACAGAATCCTTCAGTAACAGCAGATTTTCACAACAAGATGATCATAAACATGCTGCTGATCATCTATCAATTCCCTTCAGTCTTCCATAGACATTAGCAGAAGCAGACACGTGTGACTTATCCTACCATTACCACAGTACACAAACAATATCTTCGCTTATATTTAGTATCTACGTACCCAAACACACAGCAATCAAGCCTCACTCGAGTCGTCTGTTTTGAATCCATTCTCCTTTTGTTCGTCATTCAATTGTGTCTAAACTATCCCTTACCTAAGTAATTTCTAACGGAAAACCCCTTAAATTTTATCTTTATTGCGTCTACACAAAGGAAGGCTATTGTCACCAAATAATATAGTTTGGAGGGTATTATTAAGCTGTGAAAATAAATTGCCAGATCTTTTTGATAGTGGGTGATATTTTTAAGTGTATTGCTCGCGCTGTCGCGTTTTCTAGAAAAAAGGCTGGGAAAGGCTTGTGAAAAGAAAATGCTTAGCTTTCATTCTTGAATTTGTTGAACTTAGAATATACTTAACCAGCCTGCGTTTTCCAATAAGAAACATAAAAGTTGAAGTAGGTTTTATACACCTACCATACTCCAAGATTTGCACCCACAGCTGGTGTTCAGTACCTGGCTTATGTGTTGACGAACATTATGTTTAACCACTGCCAATACAGATAGCGATGGTGGACCGATAACGAATCCGCTGGATGCGGGAAGTACAGAACTGGTCAAAGTACAGCCTATGTCATGCAGTGGATGTCTTTCGACAGAATTAATGTTCAGTTCCTTAAACTACTTTTATGAATTGTTGCTGTGTATGTGTGTTTTGAGTCGGAAGAACAACATTCGACTCCACTCAGTTCACAAATACCAACTGCGTGCAGACTCAGAGTGGGTTTAAAAAATGATTTCTGTGTTGTTTATACTTACAGCTAAAAATACCAACCGTTTTCGCGTGGTCTCAAAAATGGGCCATACGAAAGTTACAATTTGGGTTCATGGTTCCAGTTAGTTGTTTATTACGGTAAAGAACCAGCTGAAAACAAATAAACAAGAACAAGATAAAGCACCGTCTTCCTATTTTGGTCACAATTCATAACATTTTGCGCGAAACAAGTTTTTAATAATACCCTCCTACCGTCTTTGTGAGGCAGATACAAATAGACTTGTCCTTTGTACACTTGTACAGTCGGCAGAGAAGAGATGAAGTTAATTCGACTTGTTTTATAGTTAGGGTGTATTCACATAGAACGCTGGTAATCGTCGCCGCTATGCCAGCGTTCCTACCACAAGTTTCTTTCTGACTTAGTATTGGCTCGTGCTGATTTGGCATAAAGTATGAAAACCGCCTGCGCATACGAGCATTGACGCTTGAGCTGACAAATGCATATTGGCATCGGTTACCAGCTTTCTTTGTGAATACAACCTTAGGCAAGGATCTGATTTGTTGACGTTTTTGTCGACTGGAAATGTTTTAAATATGTTTTTTTTAGAATTAAAGTAACTAGATTTAAAAACTAAAACTTCTTCTGAATATCACTGAAGACATCAATCTATGTAAACCTGGGATCAGAGGAAGCTATTCAGCTGCGGTTTGTATTTTATTTATCCTGCTCAAATATTATTTGTAACGCCATCATCGACGTCATCAGCAGTAGACAATTGTTTTTAACCGTGGTTTTGTACTTGCAAAACGATATCCATCAGAGGCAATTCAGAAAATAAGTTTTAGTAGCGAAAATGACAAATTCACGACGAGTGTACCAGAAATCTTGCATCTTCCTCAGCGTGCAAGCCTTGACAATCGCACCTCAGATACAATCTTATATTATTACCGTCACATTACACACAACTACTGGATACGACTCACCAAATTATTAAAACTTAAAAAAAATAAAGTGTCATCAACAACCACAAACAGAAGTATTTGTGGACTGAGCTATAACTCAAGAACACCGATATATAAAATATTAACAGTAACTTTTATACAGAGAATTTGAGACGTATTCGTTTTGAAATTGAACCTCGGCAAGCCTATTTAGCTGTTTGGTCCCGTCTGCCAGCCGTATATCTTTGACAGTAGTTATGGGTAGTTGGAAGCCCTAAAGTCTGACAACCAGTCTTACCAAGGAGTATCGTGTTACCCAGTAACGGCTATGGAGGTCAGATAGGCCAGATCCATGTAAAATATAGGTATTCGCCCGGTGAGGCTGGAAGCCGACCCCAGAGGGAAATGGCTAGGCAGATTGATATTTACCCATTTTTAAGTGTCTTTTACAGTTTTATTGAGCTCAATGATATTAAACTAGACGGCGCCAGCATTTAACTAACAATTTATTTTACTTTAACAAATCTCGTAGACGACTGACTACTTTCATAGGATAGAGAGTTAGTTACCCAAAGTGAGATCAAAGTTTTTAAACAGAAGCCTAATGATGATAGTTTAAATGCAGTGACGTCTATTCGGTCTATCGGTCGATATGATATTAGTTGTCCTGATACCAATATTTTCATTTTTCACTACGTACAGAGATATTTCGAAAGCGTCGGTGTTTGTTTTCCAGCCAGATAAGTAAGTATCTATGTAAACTAATTAGAAGTAATCTTAGGTTAATGCACTGATGGAAAGCGCAGAATTAAGGTTAATGTTTTTTTTTTTTGTTCTCAAATCAAATACAAATTTACTTAAAGAAAACATACATACGACGTCCGTCATAAGTGGTTGAACCACAAATTTAGAGCCAGGGGGTTATTCCAAACACTTTTCTTTCGTATTTCTGTGAAAAATGTGAGCATATTAAAATTGAGTCTCGAAAACGCTACGCAGATGATGATGATTATGGCTATGTTATATGAGTGTGACTGGGGTATCTAAAAGCAATAATATTATCGTATACGATAATATACTATTTAGCATAGACTAATCAGCCCATAATGTTCCCACTGCTGGGACAACGGCCTCCTCTCTGTGAGATGAAATAAATGAAATCCACCACGCGGGCCCAGTGCGGGTTGGTAGATGTCACACGTCTTCGAATTTTTGGTTCTCAGACATGTGGTTTTCCTTAACCGTTTTGAGAGCAGTATTCATGAAAATGTTACATAAAGTAAACTCATATTTTGCGGCCGTTACCACTGTGGCACCACTATTTATTCTTTCCAAAGTATCCATCCACCCGAAAATTTTGGTCTGGAGTATGAATAATTATGGCAACGTACGTTGTTGCGTACATTTCCCAGGCACATCCAGCAAAGCAACATCACAAAATTAATAAGCCGCTAGGCAGTGTTGATTTATGTGCAAGCTGGAGTGCAAGAACTCGTATATTTTAACAACACAGACAGACAAACAAACTAAGAGATATGATGCATGTCCTGTCACCGGCAGAATTGTCGCTGCTACTAAATGAAGGTATTAATTGTCTACTGTGTGTTTTGAAGAGCTTGAATGTTTTAAACTTGTGGGAGAGTATTAGATTTGTAGGTATGATTACACATGGCTATAAATGTTTTCTTTTAGGAAAAGTCTGAAGATCTTCCCATTTGACTTTTTCATGCAATGTTCTTGCTTTTTTCTGCAAAAAAGGTAAGCACACGTTGGTATTTAGTTTGATCTGCTATCCGATCTCAATTACGGGATGAACGTTTGAATCCATGCAATGGCCAGGGTGGTAGATTACGGCCTCATCATCATCATCATCATATCAACCGAACGACGGCCTATGTCCAGCCACTGCTGGCCATAGGCCTCCCCCAGATGGGGGGGGGGTTGCCATACCTTCTACGACACCCACGGGAAGAAATGGGTTGGTGCTATTCTTTTACACCCGGCAACACACACGGGATTACGGCCTACTCCCTCTTAAACGATAAATGATAAAATTTCTGTAATTAGGTTTGTACAAACACTTTTACACGTCAATCATATATTTTTAAACTAGATCAGGGCGGTGTTTCCTACCTGACTACTCTGAGAAGAAAGGCCGAAACAAATTCAGAGGTCACAGTCTCTTTTAAAGTCCAGAAATAATTTTGGTCAGATCATGACTATGAAGATCATGTGGATTGGTGTCTGAAATGGTCTTTTGAGGAAAGAACCACACAGATTGAGTGGACCTGTCCATTCAGTGCACGCATTTATCAGTAGGTAGATAATCATATGGCTCAACTCAGAACTGGAGGAGCTCAACGATTTGACGAACAATACCAATGAAAAGACATTTGGGTAGGCCGCAAAAAGTACTCAAACTACCAGATTAACATTAAAAACGAACAGAGAAAGAGATGAAACACAGAAACAAAATACATAAATAACACATAGTCCTCACATTCACAATAATTAAAACAAAAATAATAATTATTTTACTTCTCAAAGTAAATATTCATGTCAAAGTGTATAGGTATAATAATAATCAAATGTCAAAGAGCAGTTAGCAAAAAAACAAACATTCAGTATACAAAATTGGAGCAGGTCAATCCCAAGCTTTTTTGTCCTCAATATAATCTTACCACGAGGAGGCCAGTGTCCCAGCAGTGGGAACATTTTAGGCTGATAATGATGATGAAACAATATTTCTATGGTTAAATCATTGATTAGACGCACTTATTTGATTTAAAAAATTAAAACTGATTACCTACCTGTTAAAATAGAGTGCGCCACGCTGAAAATATTGTTCCTTCGATCTTAGGAGGACCATGTTTAACAGTGAGTGAGTGAGTTTATTATATAGTGGATGATAATTATGGGTATAGTGTTGAAAAGTATGATGATTATTTTATACGTGTAGTGATTAATACATATTATAAGTTGACGTTCACACACAGATGTTTTTCGCGCACTAGATCTTCAAAGAACTATTTCAGTTTTGAGCTGTCGGCGCTAAGTAGTGCGACAAAGTCCCGTCTGATTTTTGTTTACGTCTTTGGGAACGTGGGCTAACTCTGTTTCTGGAGTGTACTAGGTCGTGTTATCTTTTCTTACCCATCATGATTATTGTCTATTGTGACGGATGTTGACTACAAGAAATTACTTTTAGCGATAAGACTGCCATTTGTACTGTTCAAATGTTTGCAAACATGTAGATTTCCCCTATCGTCATATCTTATACATATCACTTAGGTATTTGCTTAAATCGCTAATGGTTTACACAGGTGGTAAGGCACAGAGCTTATTCTAATATATAGTGACGTCATTATCATCTGTCTATCTATAAGGTGCTTAAGGTGGCCCCTACACCTACAATAAGTTTACACATTTTAATTTTATAATTGAATTTGACAATTCTGTAGAGGTCCACGTGCGATGTTTGACTCATACTTCACGGTATCACTTTCAAACAATCCGCACCCCTGGCAGGCATCGGCCCTTGCGGACCCCATCAGTTGGTACTGACATCTTTTTGAGTAGTGCGTGGAACACAACGCGCCGTCGACCCGGGCTGGCGAGATACCCATTACTCGCCATCCGCGTCCAGAAGTGGCGTGCTCAATTCTGGACCGGGTTATGAATACAATAATCCATTCCATCACTAAAATAAGTGATATATCACACGGAAAGCTGCCACGCTTAAAAAATATTGGGCTAGACGCATCTGCCAGATATCGGACGATCAATGGGTCAAACGACCCAGTGGGTCTCTCAAATGATAAACCCAAACAAACTAACGACAAATGACATCGAGGCAGATCCAGAAGGAGATGAACTTTGTCAAAGGAGTCCAAACTGGACTTCTTTAACAAACATTGGTCCTTGGCAGCTCTGGATAAAGACAGGTGGAAGGACAGTAAGCAGGCATTTGCCCAGCTGTGGGACGATACGGGAATATAAAAATAATAGATTATTTGAATCACTCCATGCACTCAAATCAATTATTTTCACGCATTATCATTGACGTCATTGATGCTTTAATGTTTTTGCATGAACAAAACCTGTCTTAAGTATTGTAAAATTTTTCGCGGAGCAATGGCAAAATGGGTCAATATTATTGAAGCTGCCTCGTTGGTCTAGTGGTCGCAAAAGTTCCTGCTGAGCATGGAGTCCTGGATTTGATTTCCGCGTATATTCAATTTTTAGGTTATCTGTGTCCCCGTCACGGGGCCAGCGGGACGTCAAAACTGACCTTACCGTTGTCCCCGTTTTATACATGCGGACAACGGACAGTTACGATTTCATGTATCGTTGTCCACTTTACATTTTTATTTCTTTTTACCTGGGTAACGGCAACCCTAGAACTAAAATTAAAGGTATTTTGTGTATTTAAAATTAAAATATAGAAACAAATAAGAAATGTATACTTTTAAATGTGAGTAGATTTTTTTGAAAATTGGTATCCTGCACGAAGTACCAAGTTGTCATAACTTGGTAGGAGCTCACCTAACATAGGAGTAATCATATTAAAAATAATATACAACGTGTATCGGAAAGGGAATATACATACCAAGGGGACGGCTTCTTTGGATGACATCAAACGATATTGGAAAGGGTTTTTAATCTTATTTTTACATGCTCAGAAGTTATGAGAATTTTTGATACATTGATACCAGAAACCGAACTTTTCAAATTGAAATAAGCACATCACTCGGAAGAGTGTTATCGTGATATTGGCAAGTAAGTCGAAAGTTATTGACCTACGTAGTGCGGTGGCACGTTTGTTATGATTTGAATTTTAGAAACATTTGAAACCGAAAATTTGATATCAATTCTTACAGTAGTTTGATTTTGAGCTGAAACTATGTTTTGTGATTCTATATCAGCCATTATCTTTAGTGCTTAAGGATAGCTATAGGGTTTCTATTATATCCTGTATATTACAATAAATTAATGGAAACAATGGGAAGTAATTTTAATTATTTTATAAATTCCCTTTGTCCCCTTTAAGGGGGACATGGCCTACTCCGTCCGTCCCTGTAGGCCCTACGAGGATAACGGGAATACACGGATTTCCGGACGGACATAGTTCTATTGCGGGTTTCCAACTGGAATTTCTAAGCAGCATCCCGGAGGCTGGACCTGTGCCCGGTTAACGGTAACAGGCTCAACCCTTATTTGGAGCTGGACACTTAAACATAACTGGCATTATGTGGATATTCTACATGTACACTTCTGCCTAACCCGTCTTGAAATACAGGCGTGGTGTTGCATTATGTTATTATTTGAACAAGCTTATATTTACCAGGCTCACTTCCTATCTTGCACCGCATGCCATATTACCTGCGAACCTATTATCAGCGAACGGTATACGCGTTGCTGAATTTTGGACCAATCAAAAAATTACCGTACATATTATGTATATTTTTTTCCTTTTATTTATGCCATCGACACGAGAAACAAGCTCAAGCTTTTGTTCAATTGTTGCGCGATCCACGATAAGGGTCAGCTATCAGCCTAACCGGATGATTACATGGAGTGACTGACTGACCTCCACAACCCAGTTACTGAGTAACACGATACCCCTTGGTAAGATTGGTTGTCAGACTTTCGGGCTTCTGACGACTCGTAACGACTGTCCAAGATCCACGAATGACAGCCGGGACCAACGCTTGAAGTGCTATCGGAGGGGTCTTGGTATGTAAAGATGGTCACCCATCCACGGACCTACCGCAGCTACGATAATTTAACCTGATCGATCTAACCATGCGGCTATAGTTACTTAGCTTCAAAATCATCGATGCTAATTCCAAACGGTTAAAAATATGACGCCATTTGTGAGATTGCAATATTCTAGAGATACCTTGTAAATACTGTTAATAAAACAAAATGAAAGAAACTGAAATACGGAAAAGTAAAACAGTATTTCCAATAATTCTCTCTTCGAGGACTTTTCAGTTACTCGCTGATGACTTTCACCGGTTCACTGGACAATCGGTAGATTACTCTCAATCTTAATTAAAAACTAACTAACTGTAGCTTAGTGCGACTTCGGAGAAGCTTCGGGAATTCTCGGGAATCTTCGGGCTTGGGTTTAAGATGGCTGGCGACTGGTCTGATAAAAGAGACTTTTCATGAGATGTAGTTGTATCCTGAGTAGCATAAGTAGTAATACATTGTAAATAGGAACTGAGAGTGAGGTCTTGCATTTCATGTTCAAATAAATAATTTAAATGACTTGTTACAAGGTTTGATTTTCTCTAGGAATAAAACCGCAGTTAGTGTCCTATGTATCCTTAGCATTTTAGAGGTATGAGGAACAGGGTGTAAAGTTCACTCATCCTCTATAGAAAAGGGAGGATCCTCGGACCATACGGGTGTTGTGTCTGGTGGGAAACTGCCCGACGGTTCGATGTTTTCCTTCACCGTTTTGAGAACAGTGTTGATGAAATAATTTACATTAAGTAAAGTGCGTGTCTCGGTTCGAACCTGCGACATACATCTCGTAAGTCGCGACTGTTACCACTGGGCAACCACTGCTTTATCAATTTATTTTAAAATTTGATTTTACTTATAACATAAGGTATTGCGAAAATTCGAAGACATGTGACATCTACCAGCCCGCGCTCGGCCCGCGTGGTGGATTACAGCCCAATCCCTCTCACAGATAGGAGGCCTGTGTCCCAGCAGTGGGAACATTATACATTGTAGGCACATTATACATTATAACACACATACACACACACATACAGTATAGGTTCTAACATAAATATTAATCACTATGTCTGAATTAAGGCGGCGATAGATGATTTTTAAGGACTTTAAATTGAAGATCACGTCTAAACAGCTTGGCTCGTGTATTTGGAAAAAATATATGTTAAACTAGACAATTTTTTTCGTCATTTGATATGTGAATATTTTAAACAATATTTTTATAACATAATGTAATTAATTGGTAAAGTAATGTCTATTGCGGACATAAAAATGATAATCACGCAAAAACTATCGGGTGTATTTCCATGAAACTTTCACCATCTAAAAGACAATTTAATTACCCAAAGTTTAGTATTATGGTTTTTCTTTGAATTGTGTTTGATAAATCAACATGGGTTGTTTTTCGAAAAACTTGATGCGCGTTGAGGCGGGGTCTCTTGCGCGCGACGGGCGGCAGTGCATCGCTGTAGGTAGCTATCATCTATCGTCGCCTTAAATAAATGAACTATAAAAATGGTTAATAAATTATCTTTGGCCACATATTGCCAGATATATATGTATTAGGGGCGAGCCTATTGCTAGATGAATGAAGATAAAAAGAAAATAGCCATGAAACTACGTCAAATGCAATTCCTGCAGTCTCCATAAATAGCCAAGCTTTCTTTTAAAGTTGTGCACGAGAAAACGACGATGACATATTGCTACACATATTCAGATACTCTCAAATGAGTGAACATCAATTCTACATTCGCGACACCCTCAGCTCCCCATTTTGTACCAGATATTTCTAATCTGTACAAATTATTTGTTTTGCAAACTCGAATATCTGTTGTATATTTACACCGTCCCATTTGATTTTCTAAAATAATACAACAACTCATCTCGCAGTTTAATTTATTAGGACACGTGTTAATAATTCCATTAGCTATGGAGTTTCAATCTTGCACGCCTGAGGATAAGATTCAAACTCCTTTGTTTAAGCTCCCGCTCTTAACTTCGCGATTTGTCGCCCAAGTTTGTGAGACCCGCTAATAGTGTTACCAAATGTCAGGATTTTTACGGGAATGTGATCTTTAGATTTATTGACGCCTTCGCGATTGACTCGAACGTCAAATTTCAAACATCAGCCTTTTCAACTTTTTAATAGAAATATGAAATTAAAAAAAAAAATGCGTAAATAAGGTACAGAAATTTCTTAAAATATTACTCGATCGCTTATCATGCCATTAATGTCGGACTAATAGATAGAGGAAGACAATGGTTTGGTGATTATTGATAGAAATTTAACTTATATACGGGATTGATTCACCGGGCCTATCATTGGTCATTCGGAATCGTAAAGGCTTCTTCAAACAGGCGCGACACAACACTCGTAGAACAATTTGTATGAAAACTTCATGGAAATTGTTCTACAACTCATCTCCTGCACTGCCATCCCACGTATTTGATCGAAATGTAAATATTATACGCCGCAGTAAACTCGTTCGATGAAATGTTACCTCTAACTGAAGTTACGTCGAAATCATCACAATAAGTAGAAGTAAGGCAACTTTTTTCAAACAATCTTTGATCAGACAAGTTCTGCACTAGAATTAGATTGGACACCCATACAACAGTAGAAAAACTCCTGCAACTCCAATAGAACTGTCCATTTTCATCCCAATTTTCTGGTATCCCTACCCACAAAGTATAACACGTCTTACATTAAAGTAGAGTTGAAGGTAAACATAAGTGTGAGGATGGGTCATCTTAAACTGGTTGGTTATTCGTATGCCTGAATTCATCAAATAGGACGTGAAGCTATAATTCTTGTTTCACGTACAGGCCACAAGGAATGTCAGTTATATGAGTTTATATGAGGCAAGTTTGTCTCAAAATTCAGTGTAAGCCGGTGAGTCTTTAAACTGAACGATTATAAATAGCCGGTCGTTTGAGTGCGGTCGTAATCTCTTGGGAAATGTTGAGCGGTGATAAAGTGTTGAAGTCTTTTGGTGGAATTTTGGTGTAAATAAAGTGAATAAAAGTTGCACTTTCTGACTTTGTTATCTTAAATTATTTATTTATTTATAACGAAACATGTATTAAACATAATTTAGAAACAAATTGTATTAAATAATCATAACAATATCGACGCTTGAAAGGCGACATTGACCAAGCGACATTTTAGATATGTAATAGGTCCGATTGTCTTTTTTAAAATTGAAGAATATTGTTTTTACTAAACTTCAGACGTTCAGTACGGTTTTGACCCCAATCCCCTAGTTGTGTTTGGTATATCCTATTCGACTACTATAAGAAAAAAGACCGAAACAGTTTGTTTCGGTCATTCAGAGGTCACAGTTTCTTTTTCACATAATCTTGGTTAGAACATTTAAGAATCGGGGCCAAGTCATATATGTATCTCTTTAAGTAATGGGTTGAGCTGCACGATAACTGACAAATTCGCGCACTGCTTGGACAGGTTCACTCAATCTGTGTGGTCCTTTCCTCAAAAGACCATTTCAGACACCAATCCACATGGTCTTCACATGATCTGACCAAGATTATGTCTGGACTTCAAAAGAGACTGTGACCTCTGAGTTTGTTTCGGCCTTTCTTCTCAGAGTAGCCAGATAGGAAACCGGCCGACCTTATGTATTTTATTTAAAAGTATGATTGACGTGTAAAAGTGTTTGTGCAAACCTACTTACAGAAATAAAATCATTTATCCAAAATGGTCTATAGAGGAAAGAACCACATAGATTTTAGTGCACCGGTCCAAGCAATGCCGGACTTTGTCAGTTATCGTGTAGCTCAACCCATTACTTAAAGAGCTAAAAAAAACTTTAAATCTTTTCACACCTTTTAACAAAAGCTTAATATATTTTCCCCTCTTTCCTTCAATCAGTTCACCAGTAAATCTTCACACAATTTGCCCGCCAATAGGCACATCACTTGATTAAGGAGCTCACCATTTAATTTTAGTACTAAGACGTTTACGATCTCTGTCGCGTTTTCTTTGTGACGACAGAGTCAGCAGTGTCGTACGTTTTCACTGTAAATGTTAGCTTCAGAAGTACAGACATGTCAGAGCTTTTTTTTTTTAGGTGGAAAATCATCAAATAACTTCTCCCGCTCTGGGTGGAGCAGGAGAGCGTGGCAGACTTCTTAGTAGTATTCTGTTGATTTATACTTTTTTTTTTTGTGAAGAATTAAAAGTCGGAACCAAGGTAACCGACATAGACCGAAGAATTTCCAAACTTAAGTGGCAGTGGGCAGGGAACATTGCGCACAGAAAAGATGGCCGATGGGGCCGGAAGGTTCTGAAGTGGCGACCGCGTACTGGAAGATGTAGCGTTGGAACACCTCCTAAAAAATTTACCGATAACCTGGTAAAGGCTGCAGGAATCCGCTGGATAAGAGACGTACACAACCGGTCAAAATGGTGGTGCTTGGGCTCTCCCAAGTACCGCCATTTCGACCGGTTATATGCTATTCCGTTGCCTATGTACAGCGGTGGACGTCTTTCGGCTGAAATGATGATGATGACGATGAATTAATGAAAGTTTCCTTAGTGTCCTTGTGTTTTTGTATTCATTGTATAGTTAGTTAGTTAATCATTTTATTTTGTACTTAGGGTGTATTGTGTGTGTTTGACAACAATAAAAATATATTAAGGGCACACTTTGCGCGGGCTCGAACTCACTGGTGGGCCTGGCTAAAAATCACGCTGTCTCACCAGGCTTCGTACCCGAGAGAGATAGTATCAGTGGTGAGCAGTTAGACTCTAGTCTACACGCACAACGTTATTGAGCGAGATGCAGGAGCATTTTTGGCAAAAAAATCGCGAAAAAATTAAGAAAAGTCCTTCAGAAGATCGGGTTTTATGAAAAAACCACTGCATAAATCAATGACCAATTAAGTTTATTGAACTTATTGTTAATTGAACTTTGTCGGTACCGTCTTGGTTTTCGAGATTTTACACTCCTTTTATTACTTAAACACGCTTAAAGTTATGTTAAATTAGCAAGAAAAACGAATCTTTGTTGGCTCATAACTTTTTAATAGCTTTTTATTTTAGTATTCTGTTTCCGTACAGACAATAATAATAACAAGACAAAACCATACCATGTTTAACTTTTGATGTACATAGTCAGACAGTGGAGTAAAACCCTCCCGAAGTTTGTATGGAAAAAATGTGGACAAGTGTCACCTTAAGGTGACACTTGTCCACATTTTTTCCATACAAACTTCGGGAGGGTTTTACTCCACTGTCTGACTATGTACATCAAAAATTAAACATGGTATGGTTTTGTCTCGTTATTATTATTGTCTGTACGGAAACAGAATACTAAAATAAAAAAACTATTAAAAAGTTATGACGTTGAGGCTCAGAATGTCAACTTCCCAAAATGTCCCCTGGTACCAAAATGTCAACTTCCCATAATGTCCCTTTCCCAAAATGTCCCTTTCCCAAAATGTCTCTTTCCCAAAATGTCCCTTTCCCAAAATGTCCCTTTCCCAAAATGCCGCTTTCCCAAAATGTCCCCCATTCTTAGAATTAAAAACAAAAAAACAATAATTATAATCGTCCTCGCTTGTGATTGGATGTAAAGAAATGTTCGTCCAGAAATTAATTGAACTAATTGACATTAACTAACTAAATTAATTGAACTAGATTATTATCTATTCGTTCTTGACCATTTCCTCCGACATATTATGTAACGTATGGTCGTAACGTGACTAGAATGAGTGCCATTCTTCCTTTGGTGCCGGCAAATCATATACCAGGCGCATGGAATTATATTTTGGAAACAGCGCCAAATACATCAGAGATGAGGCGTTTTCGCAGTTATTTCGAGTCTACCTGGTATCCCAGAAAATCACCGTTAATATTAAGCTGCGCTGGCCAACGCCATAGAACCACCAATGCTCTAGAAGGAAGGCACCGACGTGTAAATAGCCTTATACCAAAGAATCCAAATTTGTATTATTTTTTATATAAGATAAAAAAAGAAAGCAAATACTGGGATGGCCGTATACCGGATTCACTATTTAAGCAGACCAACCGCAGAAGAAGGCTCAGAGATATTGAGTTCGATAGAAAATATGCAAGATATTTAAAACAATTACAAGGAAATCATCTCACAATTCAACATTTTTTAAAGAAATTGATATTTTTGAGACGTGCTTTATTTAATTGAATTTCTTTCTAAATTTGATAATAGTTTAACGCTTAATTATCAGTCTGTATCTGACTATTGAAATCCTATTGAATTACTGTGTACTTGAACGTATTAGTTCTAATTAAAGTTATTTTTATAATAATTATGTTGATAATATATAACTATATTTCATTTCAAATTCCTTTTCTAATAAAAAATTGACGAAAGAGTTGATACAAAGTAATTAAAATAAAAAAATTGATAATTATATTGTTTTTTATTTTTTAGAGTTGGGTTATAACGCTTAATTCTAAGAATGGGGGACATTTTGGGAAAGCGACATTTTGGGAAAGGGACATTTTGGGAAAGGGACATTTTGGGAAAGAGACATTTTGGGAAAGGGACATTTTGGGAAAGGGACATTTTGGGAAAGGGACATTATGGGAAGTTGACATTTTGGTACCAGGGGACATTTTGGGAAGTTGACATTCTGAGCCTTAACGAGTTATGAGCCAACAAAGATTCGTTTTTCTTGCTAATTTAACCTAACTTTGAACGTGTTTAAGTAATAAAAGTAGTGTAAAATCTCGAAAACCAAGACGGTACCGACGAAGTTCAATTAACAATAAGTTCAATAAACTTTATTGGTCATTGATTTATGCAGTGGTTTTTTCATAAAACCCGATCTTCTGAAGGACTTTTCTTAATTTTTTCGCAATTTTTTTGCCAAAAATGCTCCTGCATCTCACTCAATAACGTTGTGCGTGTAGACTAGAGTCTAACTGCTCACCACTGATACTATCTCTGTCGGGTTCGAAGCCTGGTGAGATAGCGTGATTTTTAGCCAGGCCCACCAGTGAGTTCGAGCCCGAGCAAAGTGTGCCCTTAATAGCAATGTCTCTAGATATCCAAGAGGGATGATATAGTCTGAACAATACCGTAGTTATTGTATCTTTAACTTCTGATTTAATTACCTATTGTCTTCAAAGTCCCCTTTGATACGTCTTATTTTTAGTCAATTTCCATGACACGCTAAGTTGCCAGGTGACGCCAGTGTTTTGTTCTCAAAATAGTGCCACAGACACACTGTTTATTTTCCCACTACATTTGTTAAAATTGTTTGTTCATCTTATTGCAGCCAAACGGAATGGAGCGATTGGGAATTACTCAACATTTTATTAATGGGTTGGTATAGTTTTGTAATTCATTGAGTAAACTTTTTGTAGATTATTCTGGTAATGCGTGTTTTAAATGCTATGTGGCAATGAATTGAGTAGCTTTTTTGTAAAAACTTGTACAGCGTTCAAATTGTAGTCGCATCTCAGTGATTAACGACGAAATATTGTTACTATTTTTAATTATAGGTTTTTTTGACAGATTCAGATGAAAATTTTAATCATCGAAATGTTTTTACAAATACAGGAATTCTTTTTTGACTCTGGTGGTTTCCGAAAATATTTCTTTTAATTTTTCAGCCAATCACCAAATAGTATCAAATTCTGCTGTGTTACTTACGGGTTGGTGCATTGAACAGAACCATCTCGTACCTGAGTTGGAAAAACTTTCTATTGAATGTTTTTAAAACTTTTTTCAAAAAAATAACAACCGACTTCCAAAAAAACACTACAAATTGCAAAATAACTTTAATTTCGGAAGGCGGTGACTTTGGAGGTGTAGATATTTTAACTATTTGTCACCGCCTTCCGAAGTTCGTTGTCTGTCTCCGAAACGCATCATCAGATCTATATGAAATTTATGTGGGACCATTTCGGAATAAACCCCTTTCGAACAAAAGAATACTTTTGCAAATCCGTCTATATACGACGGAGTTATGCCCGAACATACATAAAAAAATATAAACATGTCGAATTGATAACCTCCTTCTTTTTGAAGTCGGTTAAAAACTAGCTGAGCCCGCACTAAGTCGTTCTTTCTGAGTTGCCTTTTTTTTGTTAAAGTGTCATAGCGAGATATTAAATAGCACAGGCTACATAGCACCATGCATAAAATAATTTCACAAATATCACTGGTAGAACAATCAAAGTCGTAGTAAGCTTTATTATTAGTACGTACATAAATATAGATACATAGGTTTGTATTTCCGAGCCTTCTCCGTAGTTCCAACTTGACACACCTTGTATTTCACCCTGTAGAAATAGATCACCAGGTTGCTCCTGCGCATGTCACCGCTAAACCAGGGAAACATTCATAACTCAATACTTTATTACTACTATTTATTACATTATTATTACTCATAGATTCACGGATGCCTCCGCCTGCAGCCTTAGCATGACGCTTTCTATTTCTACGAAGAGTAGACAGTGCTTTTTCAATACAAAGTGACATTTCGTACCTCCATTTTTAGCATCGCACCGTAGATTCCTTCTACAATCTGTCATTTTGTCAAAACCATGATTCGTTTAGAATGCATAACTGTGATAATTAATAGAAAAACATAGCCATCTTCTCCTATTGTACATCATATTTTAGTTAATAGTCATGTCCATTCTTCCGTCGACAAATCGGTGCTCGTGCTAAGCCTGCTGGAGTGTAAATGTGGTACTGTCTCACAAACAAGCATAATCAGCCTAAGTATAATCCCACTGCTGGGACACAGGCCTCCTCTGTGAGAGGGTCTGGGCCATATACCACCACGCGGGCCCAGTGCGGGTTGGTAGATGTCACATTTCTTCGAATTTTTGAAAAAGAAATCCTGATCTTTCTTCTCACTACGTAAAGTCAACGTCAAATAAAACGTTTTAACTTGAAGTATGAATTCTTTGAACTTTATTCTCATCTTTACTCACCCACGCCATGCGGAAGCAGTCTTCCACGTGGGTGTCGGAAAATCTGCTAAAGGTTGTGATCGATGGTTGAAAAGGAATTATTTATCCTCCTAAAATTATAATTGTAAAACTTTGTATGTTTAAATGTTTGTAACTCAATCAAGTCAAATAGATAAACGGATTTGGATATAGTGTGCTACATAATATGTAGTTTATGACCTGGATTAACTTATTTCCTCGTTAGTATATACATACTACCGGGATAAAAAGTATCCCATGTGTAAGATTCTTTTGTCGGAAATCATTCACGGGTATGTCCCCGTGGAATAATTCCGATTTCCACGCTTGCGAAGACTCGGGCAAAAACTAGTAAAGCATAGAAACGAATGCTCGAATTCGAGTTTCAATAGAATAATTGCGGATTTCACTAACGAAACTAAACACGATCAAGACTTTTAAACCACGTTCAAGAGGTGTCAGTGTTATTCAACAACAATTTTAACAGTGATGGCTTTTGAACGCGGTTTAGGTGTGCTGAACCTAACCATTCATCCTCCGCGAGCTGGCAACAACGCATTAATAGTAGTTTTTCCTGATAATTTTATTAAATACAAATGAAAGTACTATTATTTTTCAGCCAAGCACTAGATCGTTGGTATTTATGATTATTTTTAACATTTAATCTTTAATAAAAACATTTAATCGTACTAAGATTAATGCAAAAAAAAACTGTTTGTCAATTGTTGGGAACACCCAAATACTCCGAAAGATTTTATTACGAATTTCGATGTTTCGATGTGCTAATTTCATAATACTCACTTAAGGGCACACTTTGCGCGGGCTCGAACTCACTGGTGGGCCTGGCTAAAAATCACGCTGTCTCACCAGGCTTCGTACCCGAGAGAGATAGTATCAGTGGTGAGCAGTTAGACTCTAGTCTACACGCACAACGTTATTGAGCGAGATGCAGGAGCATTTTTGGCAAAAAAATCGCGAAAAAATTAAGAAAAGTCCTTCAGAAGATCGGGTTTTATGAAAAAACCACTGCATAAATCAATGACCAATTAAGTTTATTGAACTTATTGTTAATTGAACTTTGTCGGTACCGTCTTGGTTTTCGAGATTTTACACTCCTTTTATTACTTAAACACGCTTAAAGTTATGTTAAATTAGCAAGAAAAACGAATCTTTGTTGGCTCATAACTTTTTAATAGCTTTTTATTTTAGTATTCTGTTTCCGTACAGACAATAATAATAACAAGACAAAACCATACCATGTTTAACTTTTGATGTACATAGTCAGACAGTGGAGTAAAACCCTCCCGAAGTTTGTATGGAAAAAATGTGGACAAGTGTCACCTTAAGAATTATAATGTCTATTATTAAAAATCACGAAATTTATTTTACCGAAAGTTGTAAATGCGATTTGTTAGTTTTCCGATTTTCATAGATACGTTCGAAGAATCAAATGCTCGAAGGGTTCTCGGTCCGAAAAACCTCAGCATGATGCTGCGACATTTAAAAAAGTGTCGCAGCGCTGGTATAGTGGAGTAGAGTGGACGATGCGATGCGATGCGGTAAGTCTGAAGGGGAGGGAGTATTATAAAATGTGGCTATTATTTTATTATAATGTGTAGTTTACTAGACGAGCTCGTGGCTAAGTGATATCAGCCGGATGGGAAAATTGCCGCGGTCGGTTTGTGGATGGATGATCATCCATAACATATTTGGATTCTTTCGTACCTCGGAAAGCACGTTAAGGCATAAGTCCCAGCTGTCATTTGTGGATTTTTGACTGCCGTTACGGGTACAGAAGACCAAAAGTCTGACAACCAGTCTTACCAAGGGGCATCGTATTACCCAGTAACTGTGCTGTGGAGATCAGAAAGGCAGTAGCTTCATGTAAAATACTGATATTCAGCTGCATCCGTTTAGACCGTAAGCTGACCCCAACATAGTTGATAAAAGACGAGGCAGATGATGATCTTACGACGTCCATGCGAATGAAGCTGCGGGACAAGCTAGTTACAAAATAACCAGCGAGGCAGAAAAAACAACACATCAATTAACAAAGCAATTAAAATCCACAATAATAATTCAATTATTATTGTATAGTAAACCAAATAGGCGTGGATTGCGTTCTCCCACATCGTTCACCGCATTTTAATCAATATGATTGGAGTTAATTGCGCCAAAATTATATGCTACCATGACAGGGTATTGTATCAGCCAATCGGAGGCCGGAGAAAAAATAACGACATGCAACGTCAATTTAGAGTGAATTGTTTAATTATTATATCGTGTTCAGTGCAATTGGGGTGGGTAGCCGTTGAGTGTTTGGGGCCATTGTGCGTTGATTAATTTATTCATCTACTAGCTTTTTCCAGCGGCTATGCCCGCGAGGAGTTCGGTAATTACCCACGGAACCGTACCGGGATAAAAAGTATCCTATGGGTTAATCAAGGATAAAAACGATCTGTTTGCAGAGCCGTTTTTACGTGATTGAGTAACAAAATATCCGTTTTCTGTGTATCATCATCTGACTAGTGTTTTCCCAACTATATAGGGGTCGGCTTCTAGTCTAACCGGATGCAGCTGAATACCAGTATTTTACATGGAGCGACTGCCTATCTGACCTCCACAACCCAGTTACTGGGTAATACGATACCCCTTGGTAAGACTGGTTGTCAGACCTTCCGGCTTCTGACGACCCGTAACGACTGTCAAGGATCCACAAATGACAGCCGGGGCCAACGGCTTAACGTGTTTTCCGAGGCACGGTCATTCAGTCTGTATTTTTTCATGCGGCTGAATGCTGAATGAATTTGGACACAATTTCGAAAGAAGAAAAACAAAATATTTATTTAGCACAGACTAAAAAGGCTCAAAAAATACCTACAGCAGAAAAAAAAGAGTGCAAAGTGCGATGTCAGACACTAGCATTAATGTGTGCATCACGGCTGCGCTAAGAAGGCTCGGTTCAGCAAAAATGCCAGACAACTGGCTGGTTTTCAACTGCACCTGCACAGAGGTACCCCTGGGTAAGGATAAAGGCTATCTACTCTAAGTTTCCATAGGATAACCGCTGACGTAGCTTTATGCAAAAGCGAATTATAGTATCAGGCCTTATGGGTTTACTAGTAGGTACTACCACTGTTATCCTGCATCATCCCGTAGCTGGAAACCCATGACTTCCAGCTCTTTTTTCGATATTTTTGATTTTTTCGAACCAGTAAGCTAGTCGCTTTGTGGAGCAAGTGTTTTTATTTATAATCATACTGTTTTATGATTTTGACGCCCCCTGAAACTGCCGCCCGGGCGGGTTTACCCCCACCTAGATCCGGGGCAGTTAATTGCTAAATATGAATACATAATGTATAGGAACTCGAAAACCAACGTTCATAAAACCCGGATTCACAAAATGCTAAAGGAAATGATAACGGTATCAGATCTTTTTTCTATTACAATCTTTTGTGCGAATTCTTGAAAATATATAAGTATCTGCGTATTTTAGCTACTTACGTGAATAAGAAAGGAAAATTCCCGGAAACCTGACAGGATTGAATATAATACCTTCTTGCATGGTAGCTACACAAAAGCGTTGATAAGTAGGTACGTTGTAAAAGAGACGTCATATCTCGTCGAGTTATTTTAAGAAGTTCCTTACATTTATTATTTTACATCTAGTAGACACATAATAATTTTCATTGTTGGCATACCGCTAAAATAACTGTTTTTAACACATAAGTAAGTTAGTAACTAACTGATAAATTAAATTCTTACCATGCAAACCTTGCTCGGTGAGAGGGAGTGGGCCGTAATCACCACGCGGGCCCAGTTTGGGTTGGTAAATGTCACATGTTTTCGATTATTTATTCTAGAACATCCCGATTTCATCACGATGTTTTCTTTGACCGCTTTGAAAACAGGGCCTAGAGACAAAAACATTTATGTTAGCGTTCACGCCAAACGCTACGCCAAAATGTATGAGAATGACACTACCTGCGGAAAGGACACGACGTAACCTTTCCGCAGGTTATGTCATTCCCTTAAAATTTGGCGTAGCGTTTGGCGTGAACGCTAACAGAAATGTGTTTCGTCTAGGCCTGCTGAAGTGACAAAATTATTTCTCAAAGTAAAGCGCTTTTCGTCTGGTTTCGACCTAAAAACTAATAACTAGTAAGAAACGGCTGTAAGGACTGTGCTTGACGCAAAAATTTAAACCAAAATGCTAAGTGAGATAGTTGTAATTCTTATTCAAAAATCGTTATTTACTTTACCTTTACGTTGTGCGTTTCTGCTAGGGTCTCTGGGTGGAGTTCCCATAATTACGATATCTGACTCATGTCTTTTGGGGGATCAGGAAAACCTTGTGTTGATCACGCAAGTTACCATGGATACACCTAGAAACGTCTGATCAGGGACCTCAAAGCTCTGCCGTTGGTACAAAAGATGGTTTCTACACCGAGGATGCAGTAGTTTCGATATTAATTCATGTTATTTCGCAGTATTTTGGGATTTTGGTTTACCAATGACAATACAGCAAATCTACTGATCAGCGAGTTAAATTAAGCCATTACTGTAGAACTGGGATTTGTCTTCAGTCAGTTTGACAAATTTATCTAATTACCGCTTCATAAAACATTCAGTGAAGCGACATTATAAAGTGGAATACAATATATTTCAAAACTACCAACCAGTCTTACAAAATACAGTAAAGTGGTTGCTCTTCGTCTATTGTTTTATTTAATACCAGCTTTTGCTTGCGACTTCGCCCGCGTAGAAATTATCCCGCGGTAAGTATCATTCATTGCGTGATTGAGTAACAAACATCCAAACACCGAAACATACAAACTTTCACACTTAAAATATTATAATATCTGGATGACCGAGCGTTGCTCGGTTTTTATTGTTTGATGTTTTCTAAAATCAAAATCAAAATCAAAAGTCATTTATTCAAACTAGGCTGAGAGTCAGCACTTTTCGAACGTCAAAATTACATAAGACAGTCCCCCAAAAACGCCCACCCTTCGACACTTCCTAGTGCTTTAGCTGGGAAGAAGAAGTGGCGCAACAAACTCCCCAGCAGCACACAGCTGTCTGATAAGTTGGAAGAACTTGATTCTATACAGTAATAGGTAAGTAATTAAATTTCATAAAAAAAATGGAAATTTCAATATTAAAAAAAATGGTTTATGGTCAAATAAAATAAACAATGCTATGGAGTAACTCATATAACCTGTCAGTAGGTAAGCTAATTCTGGTGAAAGAACACAAACGTTGTCTTGAGTTAATCACAGCGACCAACAATTCTTATCGTTTAAGTAGTCGTTGATTGAATAGTATGCCTTCGAACAAAGATTTGATTTTACTTTAGCTTTAAACGCATTAAAATGTAAATCTAGCAAAGAAGAGGGAAGCTTGTTATAAAAGGTGATACCAAGCCCAACGAATGAGTTATGAACTTTATGAAGCCGGTGAAAGGGACCACGTAGTTTGTCCTTATTTCTGGTATTAATATTATGAATATCACTGTTTTTAGTGTATAAGTGTATATTTTGCCTAATATATAAGATGTTAGCGAAGATGAATTGTGATGCCACCGTGAGAATACCAATATCTTTAAAAAAATCTCTCAGAGAAACTCTAGCACCTAATTGGTAAATTGCACGTACAGCTCGTTTTTGCAGAACAAAAATATTTTGAATGTCAGCGGCTTTGCCCCACAGCAGAATGCCGTAGGACATAACGCTATGAAAATAACTAAAATAGACTAACCGAGCTGTATCAACGAAACCTAAAAATGAAACCTAGCTAGACCGATTTATCACCCCCGAAAACCCCTGCATACTAAATTTCATGAAAATCATTGGAGCCGTTTCCGAGATTCAGATTATCTATATATAGATAAGTTGTCGTTTAAAGGTATTAGATATAGTAGGAATAGCTTTCGGTAGCGGCATCGCCCGCGTTGATGTCGATAATCATCCCACGGAAAGGTAGGCTACCGGGATAAAAAGTATCCTATGTGTTAATCCAGATTATAGTCTATCTGTGTGCCACATTTGATTCAAATCCGTTCAGCTGTTTTTGCGTGATTAAGTAACAAACATCCAAACATTTAAACATACAAACTTTCACATTTATAATATTAGTAGGATATAGTAGCTTGGATAATAGATTATCCTTACCTTGTATTTGGTTCGTAGCTGTACTGTGGTTAATTTGTCGCGTCAGTACTAATTACATCAAACTGGTAATTATACGCGTCGCCGATATATTTCCAATGGCAAACGATACCCCGACTATGTCTGGTTCGTTTTGTAATTAAATTAATTGTGGGGTTGGCAGAAAATTATACAATATTCTGAAATCAGACCGAGGCGAGCGAGTGACATTGGCAGTGGCCAAATAAAAACAAATGAGTATATGAATATAATAACATTATGGTTGGCTAGTCAGGAGTCGGTAGTATGTGCACAGTTAAAAAAAGGTAATATTTTTTTGTATCATTTTCTGCAGCATAGTTTAGGCCAAGTGGGACCAAAACCTAAAACAATAGTCCAGTGGTTACATTTTAGAGCACTAAAGAACGTGCTTTTCGAGGCTTGGAAGGGCCATCCCTTCCGTTTCTCGAAAATTACGCTTCGGAATGTAAAAATGGGCACCCATCCACGAATTGACCGCGGCAAGCGTAGCTCAACCTGATCAATCGACCCGTACAGCTGTTAGAACTTCGGCACGAGCCTCTCAAAATTTCACGACAGCTGTTTAATAACGCAGAAAAGTATGAAAAATAAACTTCAAAATTTTCGGATTGTCGCCTGTGACCTGTCGCATGTGACCTGTCGCCTGTCGGTTTTATATAAATCGGCCCCTGGCGGCCTGTCTTTCAGTGGAAATCACGGACTCTTACTTCTCTGTGACTTACAGGAGAAAACCAGTTAAAAGAACTGCAATAAGCCTTAACAACGCGTTGACTAACAACTTATGTACTGCCCTTAAAACAACCAAAATAAATTGAACTATTTCATAATTTTATTGCAAAACCTAATTTAATTTAGAGCCACAGCGTGGTGATTTAACGATGGCCATAAATATAAAAGATTTAATTGAGTTGTTATTATGGGGATGTTATAATCCTCAGTTTAATGTCTCTATGTCATTCGTGATAATTGTGAGGGATGGGAACAGTTTATCGATATTAGAAATTAAGATAAGATAAGATTTGTTTATTTGTCTAAACATTGTATACATACAAGAGCATGCAAGATATTAGAAAACATCGTTTGAGTCCATTCATGTTTAGCCGTTAGTATCGGCGTACAAATATTTCCTTAACATTAAAGAATTAACCAATCAGAAAAGATCAACAAAAAAAATATAGGTACCTGTAATAGGCATTTACATTATAATATAGAAACTTATAAATTAGAAATTATTTTATGTTAATATGTCAAAAATCCATATTCAAATAAATTTAAAATTAGTGTCAGGAATCAATGTCAATTTATCAAGGTAAGGTGTCAATTTATTGATAATGTCTTTACGAGCTTTGAAAAGGCACTTGCAGTTCATCATAATTCATTCTAGCATTAAGGTACTGTTTAAATGTATTAACTTAAGCTTTAACTTAGAGTTAAGTCTTATGCATTAGGTCATGGATAGTGTTACACATCTAAGTACTTCCTACTAAGGTAGCTTGTGTAATTAATAAGTAGCCTCTCAATTTAGTTTGTTTTATTTTTGTATTTTATTAGCGGTAACTTTAGAATAAGGGTGGAGGATTGTAGTGTTTTGTCAGTGGCACGCACACGCATGTATGCGTTTTGTGTCAACTTGTACCGGACGGACAGTCCACAATAAACGATCGAACTGGTCATCTCACCTTATAAGCAGCCTATAATATTTCCACTGCAGAGACACAGGCCTCCTCTCTGTGATAGGCCGTAATTCACCACTAAGACCCCGTGCTGATGGATGTCTCGGTTTATCTCTGGGAAATGCCGATTTTCTCACGATGTTTTCCGATCAGAGGTGAAATAATAGACAGAAAGTTAAGTGTCTGTCTGGGTTCGAGCCTACAACTCGTAAGTCACGGCCATTTGTACTAGGCGACCACTGCTCATAATAGTCAGTTACTCATGTTTATTCGTCTTCTGAGCGTGTTGATGGCGCAGTCGCACCGAATTTGGTAACAAGTTTAGCACTTTCAGTAGCGTTCCGTTCTTGTGTTCCATTGTTTGTGAAACAGCAACACACTTTACCTGAGCAGGTTTTCCTTGCTTCGGCCAACCTGGTTCCGGAGTCTATTTGAAGACTTCCAGGTAAGCCAAGGCTACTCAGGTGGGACATTTTCAGCAGCTGGAACGAATAGGTTGGGTAGTGAAGCACTATATTATTTTTCGTAGATTTTTGAGTTCTTTTCTTCTTAGGTTTCTTTTTTTTTGTGGCATTTCGCAATCAGTTTTGTACTTAGTTTTATTCAATGAAATAACATTGTCGTTGCAAGTAAACAACAATGATCAATTTTAATTTCATAAAAAAAATATTTCAAAGGTTTCAGTTGGTGTAGTCAAATAATATTTTTAGGTTATGAATTGTGATTAACCAATTCCAAGAATTTGTGTTCAGTTTGTTTATGAGCGGAGAAAGCAAACCAAGCAACATATACCTACTCTGTATTCAACAGCATAAAATATAATTATTAAGAAATAAAAGGGTCTTTAGAATACAGCAAACGATCCAAGAAACTTTAATTGTATTAATTTCTTCGAAGGCGACAGTTGCCTTAATGTAATGTAATTAAGTGAGGATTAAATTTTACAATAATACCTAACTTTGCTGTCAAAACGGTTCTGTTACAGAACCCAGCATTTTTATTAAAAAAAAAAAAACATTTTGTAGAATCAAGCGGCACGAATTTCTAAAGTGACACAGGTATATTTTTCATTAAATTTTTCAAAATTTCGCAGAAAAACAGCTCTTTCTCAGCAATAAGTACTCGTAAATTAAGTAAAGACAGTTCGGCTAGCACGAAAAATAACTTCTCCACCCTCAAAAGTTTCGATTGTTTTATCCAAAATATTGGAATAATTTAATGTGTATTCGCTGTCAGCAATAAGGTCAGTAAGATACCCTGGTTCGCAACAGTAAAGTAAATTCATATTAATTATTATTACTCAATAGTTTATTGCATCCCACAATGAGATTTTACTTCTTAGGTGATGAACTTCATCATTTCAGCCGAAAGACGTCCACTGCTGGACATAGGCCGCCCCCAAATGGAGGGTTTTGCCAGAATTGCCACGCTTGGCAGGCGAGTTGGCGATAACTTAGAGTTTTACATTTATATGTACCCATCATTGCGATCCCTATCGAGCACAGCAAAAAAGTAGCAGATACGAAGCTTTGAAAACTAAATAATCGACTGCTAAGAACATCGAAAACACAAACCGTCGATGCACCCACCGCCCTATGCATCGTATTTCGGTCGACGGCGCAGCTGTTACAATTTGTCCGTACTGACATCACGACGCGTGTCGCGGGCGCCGACTAGAGATGTTAACAACCTTGTTTTGACTTTGCCTCTGTTTTCAGAATAGAGTTTGTAGGACAAACTGAGGATTAAATTGGAAGTATTATTTTCTTAGAGATGGAGAAAGAGTGTGTGACACCTATCTGTTGGAAGAGGTTTGTTAATTGATCAAAATGTTTTGCACCTCTGACAAGGGGTTGTCTTAAAATGGAATGGTTTTCTTGAAAGTGAAACTGTCTGATCTTCTGATTAATCAAGTAGTCTTATTTCGTCTCGATTCGATTACTATTTTTAGTTCTTTTTAAGAATGCTTGATATATGAATATAGATTGTTGGTCTCTAAATCCACGTTTAATATGGTCGAAGCTTATTTAAGCTCAAATTGGAATCATCGACACGACGAAGAAGAAGACAATTTTTAATTGCAAAAGTTACTCCGTCTGTCTGTCTGTTACGTTTTCACGCCTTTAACCATTAAACCGACCGTTATCAAAAATGCTACATATTACTTTTCATCCAGAATATTTTCATTTCACTTTTTGTTTCATCTGGATCTTGGATGAAGTCGCGGGCTACACAGCAAGTATTTACTATAAGCGAATGACCAGTCTGTTTTGTTTCCGTAAAAAAAGAACGGCGCCAAAAAAACACAATGAGAAAAAAAGGTGCGAGACAAATCCAATTAATAGATCAAAACCTTTCTATGGCACACACACCCTAAGTACGCTCAAACTCTAAGCAGTATTGAAAACCAATACTTATCTCCCTTATCAAATTAACTGAACTAAACGCCCTAATCTAAAGGTTCGTCGAAATAAAGGCAAATGGGGGAAACGTAAGAATTTTCCATTGTTACAGGGAAAAATCTTCATTGTCCGAATTACGTGAGGCGCATGTCTGTTCAGGATGGCTCCCCGGAATTATTATTTCTCTAGATTTCTTTATTCAGCACATTACTGTGACGATAAATTGTTTGAACAGTTCAATGGAAGTGGCTTCAGTACGAATTTTTATATATATTTCTACGTTTGTTTCTGGCTGTGAGGTAGGGTTCTCTCTACTTTGTCCTTTTCGTGGACGTTGTAAAATGTGACAAAGGGATATTATGTGGATTATGAGGGGCTTGTGTCTAAGCAGTAACAGACGGTTGATCCGTGAATGGGTGATAACCTTTACATACCAAGACCGCTCTGTGCCTCGGAAAGAAGCACGGGTCCCAGCTGTCATTCCTGGATCTTTGACGTCGTCAGAAGCCCGAAAGTCTGACAACTATTCTTACTAAAGGGTATCGTATTACCAAGTAACTGGGTTTTGGAAGTCATTTAGGCAGTCGCTCCTTGTAAAATACTGGTATTTCGCTGCATCCAGTTAGAGTGGAAGCTAACGCCAACTTGGAATAAGGCTAGTATGATGATGGGCTGAAACGGTGAGGATATTGTAATTTAACTTGATAAAAAATACACGAATGCATACAGTTCCTTAGTCATGTCCTTTGTTTGATGTTGAGCTTGAGTAGGTACCTATAAAAACTGAAGGTGACTATTAGAATCTTGCGTAGAATGATTGGATACATTACAGAGACGAATTTAAGGGTTGTTCCATTGCAGATATTCTGAAGTAACACTAGCACTGGTGTGGTCCGCATGGGCCGATGCCTGCCAGGGGTAAGGGTTGTTCGAAAGAGATACCGTGGCCCCTGACACATAGGCAACTGAAGGAAGACTGTTGGGTTTTAGTCAGTTAAAGTCTAACACTGCTCCATCCAGAGCGGGAAGAGTTATTAGTACCCGAAGGGTTTTGAAAGAAATTTCTAATCCATTTGTTCAATAAATCTTCTGGTCAATAACGTAAACTGCAAGTGACATTGTTAAGTCAAAATGTAAGGCATTGATAGGGTATGTTACGCATTTATCGCACTGATTTAATAAGCCTTTTGAGTTTGCGTTAAAAACGATAAAACACCACATGTTACATACCAATATAGGTAGTGAAGGATTGTTATAGGTTCTTTGTACCGGATTGAGTAATAAAACATATTTGTTGTGCAACTTTGATTCCTAGAAGTTTATTCTACAGATCCTATTCTATTTCTAAACTAGCTTGACATTTCGAATGTGAATAAAGTTATTTTTCAACACATTTGCTCAAAAACTGCATTTACGAAGCCTGTATACATGGTTCGAAAGTTAAAAATTACGCACTAATACAACGGAACGTGCGGTAAAATAGGTACTCTCACCTAAGTACCTATTTTACCGCATACCTCGTTGTATGGCACCGTGCGTATTCTTTACGGTTTTTTTTTTTAATTTCCATAAAATATTATAAGAATTTCGTCCAAGGAGTTTCACATTACGAGAATAAATAAGCTAACTGATCGAACCTCCTTGGAAGCGATTTTGCTCAATACGTTTGTCTCACTTTAATAATAAAGAGTAAATGAGATGAAAGATGTAGTTCTAATTTTCACCACGGGCATGTGGCGCCATTTGTAAATTCGCGCCATTTTCATATTAGAAACGTCAAAGATTGTTGCGAGTTTCCGACTGATATTTATAAACAAACTTTTATTATGAGTTCAAGCGAGGAAACTGATATTAATATGGAATCTACTCCACCTGATATTTTGAATGAGGCGCAAATTGCAGGAAACGGTCTCTTGCCGCCAAAATTGGAGAGCGCTATTTAATGATATAAAAGTTTGTTTAATTACATATTGTACTGTTTTCTCGCAAATGTGTTGAAAAACATTGTATGACACACGTGCAGAAATTGGTTTTTACAAACTCGTGACTATGGTAAGCCCTCGACTTCGTCTCGGGCTTACATTTTTCTACTCGTTTGTAAAAACCAACTTACCGCACTAGTATCATAAATAACTATTTCAACACATTTGCTCAAAAACTGCATTTACGAAGCCTGTATACATGGTTCGAAAGTTAAAAATTACGCACTAATACAACGGAACGTGCGGTAAAATAGGTACTCTCACCTAAGTACCTATTTTACCGCATACCTCGTTGTATGGCACCGTGCGTCTTCTTTACGGTTTTTTTTTTAATTTCCATAAAATATTATAAGAATTTCGTCCAAGGAGTTTCACATTACGAGAATAAATAAGCTGACTGATCGAACCTCCTTGGAAGCGATTTTGCTCAATACGTTTGTCTCACTTTAATAATAAAGAGTAAATGAGATGAAAGATGTAGTTCTAATTTTCACCACGGGCATGTGGCGCCATTTGTAAATTCGCGCCATTTTCATATTAGAAACGTCAAAGATTGTTGCGAGTTTCCGACTGATATTTATAAACAAACTTTTATTATGAGTTCAAGCGAGGAAACTGATATTAATATGGAATCTACTCCACCTGATATTTTGAATGAGGCGCAAATTGCAGGAAACGGTCTCTTGCCGCCAAAATTGGAGAGCGCTATTTAATGATATAAAAGTTTGTTTAATTACATATTGTACTGTTTTCTCGCAAATGTGTTGAAAAACATTGTATGACACACGTGCAGAAATTGGTTTTTACAAACTCGTGACTATGGTAAGCCCTCGACTTCGTCTCGGGCTTACATTTGTCTACTCGTTTGTAAAAACCAACTTACCGCACTAGTATCATAAATAACTATTATCGCCCGCCTGTACAATATAGAGGTTATCTTTTGCAGACAACCGATACATATACGAGGGTCATTCAATAAATACTTAGCCTACAAAAAGTAAACGAAAATTTTGGAAAAGTGGCAATTTATTTTTCAACATAGTCTCCTTTTAGTTCGATACACTTAGCCCAGCGATGCTCGAAGTCAAATTAAAACAAATGAAGGGATTGGAATGAAAATTTGAAAAAAGAATTGAAAAAGAATGTGCTACACTGTGGTAAAACTCTTTTGAAACTACAGCGCCCTCTGGCGATGAGGCTAGGTACTTATTGAATGCACCTCGTAGATGTCCCTTCTAGAACAAAAACTCGAACCTCAACGTCCACTCCAGTAATACCCTCATTAGTACCTATCACAATTATCATTTATTTGTGTGGAAATCATCATTTTTTATCACAAGCAGCCTTGGTACATAAGTCACGGGAATCACGACTTTATTTCCAAAGTTATTATCATTATATTAGGCCGTTTTAATATGAAATACCGCTATAAAATCTAAGTGGTCTTCACAAGGCAATTAGGAAATTGATGTCGTAATTTCAGAAGTTATTTTTACGTTAGTTAAAATTTGGAGTTATGTAGGTAATTTTAATGGTGTAATTTTTAGGTATTAAAATAAGTTTATTGTGGTCATATTTTTACCAAATTGAGTTTTTGACTTTTAATTATGCTATGTGCTAAATATGAAAATAACTGAATAATCGTTCATAGTTTGTTCTTCTGGGGAATCAGCTCGGTCATAATGAACACTTAATTCTTGATTGCGTCTGATGTCCATTTTTAATACAACCGTCTCAAGAAGTACTTAGAATATTTTAAATTACAATATTAGTAAAGACAAATCTTAAATACAACATAAGAACTAAAGGGAAAAGCTTATTGGGCAGACAAAAATGCGTCCACATCGCTGTTCCGCAGTTGTCAACGTTTTGAGAACAGTGGTGATGAAATAATTTAATTTACATAAAGTGTCTGCCTGGGTTCGAACTCACGACTTGTAAGTCGGCCGATACCACTGTCTAACCCGATGCAGCTGACTACCAGTATTTTAAATGGATCGACTGCCTATCTGACCTCCACAACCCAGTTACTGGGTAACACGATACCCCATGGTAAGACTGCGGTTCTCAGACTTTCGGGCTTCTGACGACCCGTAACAACTGTCAAAGATCCACGAATGACAGCCGGGACCAACGGCTTAACGTGTTTTCCGAGGCACGGAGGAGTCTTGGTACGTAAAGTTGGTCACCCATCCACGACCCGACCACGGCGAGCGTAGCTTAACCTGATCGATCGATCGGTGCGGCTGTTATCCACAAGCCCCTCAGGCAGATTAATTGATTGTGTTGCGTGTTTCACGTTCTATCAGTCATCATCATTATCATCATCATCATCATAATCATCATCATTTCAGCCGAAAGACGTCTCCTGCTGGACATAGGCCTCCCCCAAAAGGGGATTTTGCCATAATCGCCACGCTTGGCAGGCGGGTTGGCGATCGCAGAATGGTGGGTAAAATACATAGAGAACCCTGCTGCCCATTCTCTAGTAAGTCCCTTAGTCGCCTTTTACGACACCCACGGGAAGAAATGCGATGGTGCTATTCTTTTACGTCCGGCACCACACGGACGGTTCTATCAGTCAGTGCGCTATAAATGAAACACAATAGCCTGTCATATACAATATACATTCCGGTACATAATACTTAATTACAAAATACTCCATCCACGTGTCACTACAGTAGCGTTTAATTAAGCCCGTCACACATAACGTCAAAGCTAAAACAATGTAATATTGTGTGTATAATGCCTGATAACTAAATTAACTTCTAGTTTATGTTGTGTAGCAGTTGGAGGACTTGAAATGTTGGATTAATTATTGTTTTGATTGTGTACGGCTTGTTGGTACCGGAACCTCTTCTGGACAACATAGACTACGCTTTATTAGCTGTACAAATAAATACAATTTAAAAAATCCAAAAAATGTTTTTTTTTAGTTTTTTTTTTTTCCCTTTTTAGATATAGTACCTACCCTACACCAATTCGAAATTTCATCATACCTAGGGTCAAAACAATGCATATTTATGTGATAGCAGCAATCGCGGTTGATTTGCTGTCATTTTTTGAAGAGTTCCATTGTCTGTCTCCGAAAAGCATCATCAGACCTATATAAAAAAATTATGGGACAATTTCGGAATAAAACCTTTTCGAACAAAAGATGAATTTTGAAAATTCGTCCATATATGACAGAGTTAAGCCCGAACATAGAGTAAAAAAAAACGTGTCGCAATTATAACATCCTTCTTTTTTACAAAAAAAAAAAAACAATCGCCCAGGTTGTGGAAGTTAGAAAGGCGGTTGCTCTTAGTAAAATACTGGTAGGTATTCACCTGCATCCGGTTGAACTTAAAGCCAACCCCAAAATAGATTAGAAAAGGCTGGGCAGATTAATAACAAAGTTACATTTATTGATTTATGTCTGTCTGTCAGTCTGCTTGTTCCGGTTAATTTCCGAAACAGCTGAACAGATTTTGACGGGACTTCCTCTGGCAGATAACTGATGTTACAGGCCCCAGTAATAAGTTCCCGTGGTATAATTTCCGACATATACGCGGGCAACACTGCAGGCAGGGAGCTAGTACCTTATTTAAATGCTCGTTAATAGCCTTTTGCTATTTTTTAAATAACACTCAATTATGTGTGAATCCGAACACTAGAGTTCAGGTTGTAGAAAGACATCGTCCACAACTTAAAATTATCTGAAATCGGCAACCTGCGGTTACCAAACGTGGTGATAAACACTATGATTCTCTTCTCTTAACCAAAAGAGGCTTTTGTCTTGCAATGGGACAAATATAAAGCTATAGACTATACCTAATAATACCTTGTCGAGTAAGGAGGCTTGTCCACCGCCACGTCAACGGGGCGTCAACAAGAACGAAACGATGACACCGAAGTAGCGATACTTTTTTCTTCGTGGCATTTAACTGGTTTCGACCATTTTGCCAGTGTCTCGGCGGCGCAGAGTGTCGGGTCGTAAAATTTTGTATTTTGCAGTAGACATAAATGTTAGTAGCAGCGAGGACGAAAATACGAATTAGTGAAAACATGTATTCTTAATTTCACAACAAAATATCCTAACACACAGTTGTTTTACAAAACAGTATTTTTTTATTATTATTATTTTCATTTTAAAATGTGTCTGAAATGTGTATGAATGTGTAAATGGGAGATTTTCTATTCCTATTTATCCCATTGATAAATTTAATAGGAATGGAAGTTATTTGGAAGAAGAATGTTATATTTGGAAATTCTCCAATGGAGGTCGAAGGAATTGGTGTTCTAAAAACGATACATACATTTACTATGGACCGCGTGTCTCTCGCGTGTATGCCAGTTCTCGTCAATGACCCGTTGATGGTGGCGGTGGACAAACGCTGCAACTATAATATTACCTACTTTCGAACATCCGGCACACGCTGGGCAACCGCCCAGGAGGATTAGATTGCCTAACTAATCTCACTATGTACTAACCTTGGTAAATGGTTTATCAATGTACGTTCAGCTCTTACTCAACGCTATTATTATAAAATTAGGCTTCTAGCCAGAATCCAGAAATCATTGTTACGATATTCTGTTCATATTTTGTCTACGTTTCATTCGTGATTCAGCTTTTGAATTTTTTGTCGCACCATTTTTTGAAAATTATCGTCTCCACTTTAAGAAAACTAAAATGCAAGTTTCCTATTGTTTATTGACGTACGTGTATATTAGTTTAACTTTTAAAGAATTTATTTTACAGACAAAATATTATTATTTCAAGGTTTTAATTTTTGTGCGTCATTGTAACTTAAAATTTTACTTTATTAAAAAAATATTCCATTGGTATGTTTATGTAAGTATATTCTGTAAGTATATCTTATAAGTACTTACTTTCATACACTATCAGCCTGTAATTTTCCCACTGCTGGGACACAGGCCTCCTCTCGATGAAACGGAGTGAGCCGTAATCCACCACGCGACCCCGGTGCGGGTTGGTAGATGTCAAATGTCTTCGTATTTTTTTGGTTCTAGGACATGCCGGTTTCCTCACGATGTTTTCCTTCATTGGTAGGTACTTACCTATTAGGTGTGTATTAATTTTAAATTGAACCACTAAGTTTTACAACGTGTAACACCTATACTTTCTGCAAATAAATTATTCTTATTCTGAGTATCATATTTTTTTTTGAAAAAGAATTATGTTATTTTTCTGGTTTAACCTGGAAAGAGGCATTTTTATCAAAACACAGTTTTCTATTGTTCATTCACACTCATTTAGCTATGAAGTCTCAACTCAACCACATACACGTACATAATATATTTAGTGGTACATAGCCTATATTGAATTTGTGATCATATTATATAGTTCTACAGATAGCACACCTATTTTCATATTTTCTACCTTCGAATTGACGCATGAAGTACTTGTTTGTGAAGTGAGATGTTCTAAAAGGCCATGTCCAACTAATTCGCATAGGTACTTTTCGTCAAACTACCGGTATACTTTCCGAAGATAATATTCGCAGTATTGACTACAACCCCTAAGTACACTTAGGCAGTACAGTAGTGATGTGCAAACTGAATATGTTTAGTGGATTCCGCATTTTTTGTATCCGAATACCAAGAATCCGTTGGATGTGAGAAGCACAGAATTGGTCAAAGTGGCGGTGCTTGGGGAGACCTATGTCCAGCAGTGGACGTCTTTCGGCTGAAATAATGGTGATGAAGATGATGATGATCCAAATATAACCGAATGGCGCAAAAAAAAACCTAGTATGATTGATTTTTTTTTTTAAACATTGTATCTAATTGATCACATAAATGACAACATCTCTATTGTTTCCCTGCAGTGTAGGGCAGAGGTATAAATAGCACAGCAACATTTCGTAACTTATATTTCAATTTTTCAACGTGGTTTGTTGGAATAAACAAAATTTATTTTACTGTTCTCTATCTTTTCTTTTCTTTAGCTTCTTTGCTGTCTTGTTCTTATTTATTTTCTTTGTAATCGTTCCAACAAACACGCAAAACTTAATAAAAGCACGACACTACGAGCTTCACCTGTCCCACAGCAACATTACATACAAAAGCATGCAAATATTCTCGAATATTCACCCGAGAACTTGTTACAACACTATTATAAAAGCACTATGTAGGCACTAAAATAGTTATGGTCTGTACCTGAAGTTGGGAGCGATTAAAACTTCCACAGTTTTTGATTGGAGTATCATGTTTTATTATGAACTTGGGATGAACTGGTAAACTTTAATTTATACTAGACTGCAACGCCATGTACAGTTTTAATAACTGGGCGTGTGTTGTTGAATTGAATTCATACTTTATGACCGATTTAATTTCATTTTTTTTTGGTACACGCAAATAGCGAGGGGATTCGTTTTACGAGTAGAAATAATTAGCTGATTTCCATTTTCCATACGAGATGTTACTAACATTAAGACTATTTCATTAAAAAGTCACAGAATGGGAATTCATTTAGAGGGTCGGTTTGATGTTTTAATGATTATAATTTTGTAATATACATAGCTAAACACTAAACTGCAATTTGCAATTTGCTTTAGAAATGAATGGAGATCGAAAACTTGCAAGACATTTGCAATTGCAATTAACAAAATTTTTGGTTCCCTGTAATAAACTAAACTGTTTTCATGGGAATTTAATTTATTTCAGTTTCCACGATAACAGTTACATAATTATTTATATTTTTGACATATTTGTTTAAAAAAAGTGGATAGGAATTTTATTTATCTACGACATTTTAAACCCTTTGCTAACTGTTCATATGTTTTTATTAAGTCGATTTTTTCACGATAGCCCCTTGAGCGGCCACGGGAAATTGGTTGTCCCAGTAAAGAATATCCGTAAAGCGGCCACGGGACACCACTTGTCCCGCTAGAGAATGGTTTCGGAGTGACGCATTTATTTTAACTTGTGACAAAAATCGACTATTTAGTTCTCTATGGTAACCGTACATTCTGATTCCATGCTCAATATACTACGTTTCAAGCTAAGGAAACCCTGGAACGTTCGAATAAAATATTTTTAATCTGTTTATTTTGCAAAATTGGTAATAAAACTTACGTCAGGCAATTGTTATTGTTTTGTTTTGTGATGCTTGTCATTAATTCATTTTGTACTAAAGGTAGGTGGTTTTATTCATTTGTTATGCTAAGAATATACACACCATGCATTTTAAACCATAAAAAACATAGGTCATCGCTTGTTTTTTTTTTTGTTATTGTTATTTTTTTCGATAGCGTAAACATTCTAATTTTTAATTCTATAATTTTCCTAATATTCTATAATTAGCAAACACGAGTATTCCCTTCTATGTTTCTAACAACAAAACCCGATCCTAATCAAAACGAAATTTTTGTTTATTTACTCTGACTTAAAATGTTTATCGACAATAAGTATTTAAGTAAGAAGCTTTTAAGGGATTTGCGTTTGAATAACAATTACTTTGTTCTGTTTCCTTAACGTTCATTAATAAGTCAATGTTGTTTATATTTTGACTTCCTTGTTTCCTGAGGGTTTCTAGTGTAATGGGCCGTTCACATCAGGTATTAGAAAGTTGTAAAAAGTTTTTGGGTGGCCTCTAGAGACTTATTTTGCGTGTATGTAAATTTTGGTGAAGGTCTGTCGGATGCTTTTTGTTTTGGGTTATACTTAAACTTTATTCAATGAGGTTTGAAAAGGTGACTTCGAGGATTGGCAACTATGAATAAAATAGCCCAAATGGGAAGTCGACAAAAATAGACAGAAACCTAATTCTCTTACCTTTGCAAACCAATAAGGATCATAATATATTCATAGTGGGGTTGCAGATATCTTGCTTGTTTATTTAAACACCGCACCACCACCTGTAGAGCTATCAACACTGTGTCAACAAGACGTTTTGTTTTTCATATTTTAAAATTAAAACATTAATAATAATTTCGGCCCATAATAGAAGCGCTTTTCATATTAAAACAAACATAAAATCAGATAACTATTGGAAATATAATTAATAGACCAGAAAATCAAGCAAATTATGTAAAAAACAGTGCTTTAAAATTTCCGAATCGGAGGTGACATGACACAATACGTGTCACCTCCGATAAAATATCAAGAAAATGAAAAACTGGAAATTATGAAACTTATGCTATGTTGACACGTTGCTATGTTGCCACCACCAACCACCACAACCACAACCACACCACTGCATCATAAACATTACTAGCCTTGTCAAAAAAAGCTGTGTGTTTTATTGTTTTAAAAACACAATATTTTAATCTCAACAAAAACTATGCAAAAGTAAACATTTAAATTGTGAGTTAACAGTAGGTACTAGAAAAAGTGACATCGAATCCTTCTGTTGTTTATTTAAGAATCACATAACGAACGAAAATAAAGCAGCAATCAACTTGAAATAATACAAAAATATCTCGATTTCTATTGGCTTAGCAAAAACAAGTTCGATTATTAGAACGCTTCTTTTTTTTTGTTCCATTTTACGTTCCTTCTATTGTTTTTCCAACCTGTTGCTAGAAAATGGACGCAGTTAATTAAAAAAAAAAAACAATTACTATTTTACCTGTGCAGAAACTTAACTTTGTCCGTATATGCAGTATTACCTATAATTCTTTGACAGTTGTATGAAATGGCTATGACAAAGGCAAATTGACGTAAGATATCAAATTGCATAGGGTGGATGCGCTAAGGTAATCCACGAAATTCAAATTTTCTTAGGTTACTTTTAGGGTTCCGTACCCGAAGGGTAAAACGGGACCCTATTACTAAGACTCCGCTGTCCATCCGTCCGCTGTCACCAGGCTGTATCTCATGACCCGTCATAGTTAGACAGTTCAAATTTTCACAGATGATGTATTTATGTTGCCGCTATAACAAAAATACAAAAAAAAAAAAAAAACAATAAAATTATTCTATAACTATTACACGCGTTGTCTACATCTCTGTTATCTTCTCT
The DNA here is from genome assembly GCA_949987655.1 of Polymixis flavicincta. NCBI lineage: Eukaryota > Metazoa > Arthropoda > Insecta > Lepidoptera > Noctuidae > Polymixis > Polymixis flavicincta. Next base: position 19,373,186 of record OX465191.1, on the reverse strand, counting down.
CCTATCATAGGTGTGCTGGAAGAGATTTCTGTGGAAATAAGCATTATCTCTGTACGTATTTTTCTGCTCCTTTATTCTTGTTTGTTTTTAAGTGTGTGCACAAATGGTTAAATAAATAAATAAATAAAAATAAGATAAGTGATAAGCGTATGTAGTTAAAAATAGAATATATGTAAGGAAATGACACATACCTATCATTTCTCTAATTTGAGTGACCGAGTGAGAACTGACGTGCGACAATGACAATGTGGTGCATGTCATTCTGATTGTGAGGTTAAGAAAAACCTATGAAATAGAAAATACCACAAGGATGTAAAGGAGACGATATTCGTGAACATAATAGCTTTGAATGTTGTTTCTTTATTACAGGTAAATTAATATTTTGTAAAGTAGTATGTTCTTACCTACTTTATGAAAACAACTTTTTGTTAACAATAAAATGTCTTTATTACAGAAACGCAATTTAGTTATTTTACGGACGTCGGACCTTAAAATATCTTATAAAACAACATTCTTTGCAAAGGATATCTTGCAAAAATGAGCAAACTAAAATTTGAGTTTACAATTAAAAGTTTCGATGATCAAAAAACCAATGTGCTGGCAGTAACCTCAATAACCACAAAAGAAGGTAAAATCTATCTTATACCACAAGAACTGCAGCCAATAAAATACCATGGAAAATTGATGGAAACTGAGACTTATAAAATATTAAAAAATACATTACAAAAAAGACACGATAAAAGGTGTTTATGGATAACTTTATCAGAGGAACTAAGAAAGACTTACATGGATGATGATGAAAATATCCAATTCAAGAATTATTTCCTGGAAGAAGTTGTAAGTACAACTGGAGTCACACAACCTATAATAAATGAGGGTATATCTGAAGAATCACTGTCAAGAATCCTAGAAAAAATTGCAAATATGAATCCACAATTACCGAAGCAGACTAATTTAAAAAAAATCTCAGACAAATTTGTAATTGAAAAATTCACCGGTGAAAACACAAATGTAATTCAATGGATGGCCATTTTTGAAAAAGAATGTGCTAGATTCGAAATCGTTGAGGATGAAAAAAAAATTGAGATATTTAGACTGTTTTTGGATAAATCATGTTTGAATTGGTACAGTTCTATGCTAATAAGACTTACACTTAGTTCAGAATGGAAACAATGGAAGGAAGATTTTTGTGATACTTATGAGAATAAAGGTTGGACACCAATAAGATATGCAATAGAATTTAAATACAAAACAGGATCACTATTAGAATATGCAATAAGAAAAGAGAAAATATTGTTAGAAATGGACAGTACAATAAACAAAAGTACTCTAATTGATCTGATTGCAGTAGGTCTACCTAGTTTTATAACAGACAGAATTGATAGAAAGAAAATAAATGAGACTAAAGATCTTTTTAATAAAGTGAAAAGCTTGGAACATTTAGTTAACAAAAAAAGTTTTGATAAAAGGAAAATAACAAATTCTGCAGTGAAAACAAAAGAGGTTAAAGAACCATGCAAGATTTGTAGAAAACTAAATAAAGGAAATAGATATCACCCAGAAGACTCATGCTGGTTTAAAACGTATGAAGGCATTAAAGAAAAAGAAAATGTTATCAATTTTGTTAACAATTCAGAAGTAGAAACAGAATTAAATAATATGGATCAAAAAAACTAGTAGTGCCACCATTAATTAAAGTCAAATTAACATTAAATAACACGTTTGATGCATACGGAATATATGATTCCGGTTCAAATATCTCATTAATTAATTCAAAATTGCTGAAGTTAAGAGATGAAGAAATAAATAATGCACAGACTGTGAAGTTAAATACGATTAATGGTGTGAAAAAAACAAATGGAATAGTAAAATTGAAAATAAAAATCTATGAAATAGAAGAAGAAGTGAATGTGTTTGTAATTAACAAGAACAATTTTGATTACGACTTTTTAATTGGATTGGATATGATAAAACAGTTTAAATTGATCCAAAATGAAAAGCTAGAAATTACACAAAAAACACAAGAAATAAATAGAAATGCAGAAATGGATGGAGGGAGAGATAAAACAATAAGCTGTGACAAGTTTACAGTAAACTTTAACGAAGACGTTGATGAAACAAAATATAAAATTACAATAAACCAGCTTGGATATAAACAAGAAGTAGAAATAAATGAACTAATTGAAAAATACAAATCCATCTTCGCAAAAGACAAATATGATATTGGAACAGTCAGGGATTATGAAGCCAGAATTGATTTAATGGTCGATAAATATTGCAGTAAAAGACCTTATAGATGTAATATTGAGGATAAGAAAGAAATAGAGAGTCAAGTATCAAAATTATTGGAGAAAAATCTAATTGAGGAATCATACAGTCCATTTGCTGCTCCCGTAACGTTGGCATACAAAAAGGAAGACAATAGAAGATCAAGACTTTGTATTGACTTTCGCGATTTGAATAAACTTATTATCCCACAGTCGCAACCTTTTCCGCTTATTGAAGATCTGATGGTAAAAACAAGAAATTGCAAATATTTTTCTACACTGGATTTAAATTCAGCATTTTGGTCTATACCATTACGAATCGAAGACCGAAGAAAAACAGCTTTTGTAACGCAAGACAGCCATTTTCAGTGGACCTGTTTACCATTTGGACTAAAAACATCACCAGCAATATTTCAAAGAATATTGAGTAATATTATAAGAAAACACAAACTTACAGAATTTACAGTAAATTACATAGATGACATATTGGTTTTCTCAAAATCCTTTACGGAACACATGAGCCATTTAACAAAATTATTAGAAGCAATAAAGAAGGAAGGCTTTAGACTGAAATTTTCTAAATGCACATTCGCATCGGATACAGTGAAATATTTAGGGCATATTATTCATAATAATTCAGTACGCCCAATAAAAGATAATCTAATATCAATAAAAAAATTCCCAGTACCACAAAATCAAAAAAATGTGAGACAGTTCTTGGGAAAAATAAATTTCTACAACGAATACATACCAAATATTGCAATAACATTGGATCCATTACACAACTTACTAAGAAAGAATCAAAAATTCATCTGGACAGAAGAATGTCAAAAGTCCTTTGAAAAAATGAAACAACTGCTATGTTCTGAACCTATTTTAGAGATATTTGACCCAGACCTACCTATACTAATTTACACAGATGCAAGTATACTAGGTGTAGGAGCAGTATTGAAACAGAGACAACAAAACACAAAAGAAAAACCAGTTGCATATTTTTCCAAGAAACTAAATGAAGTACAGAAAAGGAAAAAAGCAATTTATTTAGAATGTCTAGCAATCAAAGAAGCAGTTAAATATTGGCAGCACTGGCTCATAGGTAAACGATTTATAGTTTTTTCTGATCATAAACCACTGGAAAAAATGAACATTAAATCAAGAACAGATGAAGAACTTGGAGACTTGACCTATTACCTTTCTCAATATGACTTTGAGATAAAATATTCACCAGGAAAAAATAATCTTGAAGCTGACTGTCTAAGTAGGAATCCTGTATTAGAAGCACATGAAAATGAAGAGGAACAATTAAAAGTAGTCAATTGGATAAAACTGGAAGATATTATTGTTGATCAAGAAAATAATGAAGATGTACAAAAAGAAAAAAACAGATTAATATTAAAGCATTCCATATACTACAGGAAAATCAAGAATAAAAATAAAATTGTCTTATCAGAAGACTTCAGTATAAGTTTCATCAAACAAATACATAAAGAATACTGTCACATTGGGATTAAACAAATGCAAAATAAAATAACACCGTATTACACGGCTAAGAATTTAAGACAGAATATAAAGAAAACATGTAAAAGATGTGAAATTTGCATTATGAACAAATCAAGAGGGCAGGATAAATTTGGACTTATGTCTCATCTAGGACCAGCCACACATCCTTTTGAAATAATGTCCATTGATACAATTGGTGGATTTGGGGGCTCAAGATCAACAAAGAAATACATGCACCTCTTAGTGGATCATTTTACCAGATTTGCATACATTGTCAATTCAAAAACACAGAATTCAAATGACTTTATAAAACTTATCAAAAATGTCACAGAAGATAATAATATTGGTATGATCTTAACAGATCAGTACCCAGGAATAAATTCAAAGGATTTTAAAATTTTCCTAGAAAAAAATAATATTCCAATTATTTTCACAGCAGTAAATGCACCTTTTTCAAATGGAATTAATGAAAGACTTAACCAAACCCTGGTCAATAAAATAAGGTGCAAAATAAATGAAGAAAATAAAAAAATAGCATGGACAACGATAGCACATAAATGCGTGGAAAAGTACAATGAAACTGAACACACTGTTACAGGATTTGCACCTGTGTACTTGTTACAAGGAAAAGATATTACATTAACACCAAGAGAACTAAAAGAAGAGAGAACAGAAAATGAATTATTGAGAGATAGAAAATTGGCACTGAAAAACAGTATAAAATCACACAACTACAATAAAAATCTATCTGATAGAAATAGAAAATATTATGAGTTTAATGTAGGAGACATGGTTTATGCAGAAAATGGCAATAAATTAAACAGAAGAAAACTGGATGAGTTGAAGATAGGACCTTATGAAATAATAGAGAAACTTTCCAACTCAATATACAGAATAAATACAGGACATAGAAAATCAGAATCAAATCTCTTCCACATCACCAAACTTGTCCCAGCTCCCGCATTTGAAGACGACAGCTTAAAGAACATTTAGTGAGGTTTTGTGATACAATTCTCTCCCCGAAGGGGGGGGATGTAAGGAAATGACACATACCTATCATTTCTCTAATTTGAGTGACCGAGTGAGAACTGACGTGCGACAATGACAATGTGGTGCATGTCATTCTGATTGTGAGGTTAAGAAAAACCTATGAAATAGAAAATACCACAAGGATGTAAAGGAGACGATATTCGTGAACATAATAGCTTTGAATGTTGTTTCTTTATTACAGGTAAATTAATATTTTGTAAAGTAGTATGTTCTTACCTACTTTATGAAAACAACTTTTTGTTAACAATAAAATGTCTTTATTACAGAAACGCAATTTAGTTATTTTACGGACGTCGGACCTTAAAATATCTTATATATAGGATAAATGAAATTGAAAAAAATATTGTTATAAATAAAAATTAATAATTAAAATAAAAGAGAACAAACATTTAAGGGGGGCTCCCATACAACAAACGTGATTTTTTATGCCGTTTTTGTAGATAATGGTACCCTTCCTGCGCACGTCCGACTCGCACTTGGGCGGTTTTTTTAATTTACAGGTCAGTGTATCAGTCAGGTCGTGTGTTGTCTATACTAATATCATAAAGAGGAAAGATTTGATTGTTTGTTTGCATTGAACAGGCTCCGAAACAACTGAACCGATTTGAAAAATTATTTCACTGTTGGGAAGCTACACTATCCCCGGGTGACAAAGGCTATATTTTATTCCCGTGTTCCCACGGGAACGGGAACTACGCGGTGAAACCGTGGCGCTGCTAGTATAAAATATTATTCGCGACCAAAACAAATGTGGCTTAATAGAATTAGAATCATAAATACAACTTTTTAAGTTCATGTGAATGACTTTATAATGAAATAGTCATTCCATGTGATTAAATTAACTTTGGACACATGGAACCGAAACGTGGTCGCTCACAATGGGCCTCATAAGAAGGCTTAAAGTCACCCAAAGCACGCCACGATTGCGGCGGTAAGTCCCCTCTTTGAGGAGTGGTTTGAGAGGCGGCATGGCGTCCTCACCTTCCGCCTGACGCAGGTCCTCACCGGACACGGTTGTTTCGGGAGGTTCCTGTTTCGGATAGGGCGGGAGGAAACGCCCGGGTGTTTCCACTGCGAAGATCGCCCTGAGGACACGGTGGAGCACACGGTGGCGGTCTGCCCTGCTTGGGCGGAGCACCGCCGTGTCCTCGTGGAGGCGATCGGCGGCGGCGATCTCTCGCGTCCGGCCCTGGTCCAGGCCATGGTACGGAGCGAGAGGGCATGGGGAGCCGTCACCTCCTTCAGCGAAGCAGTGATGCTCGCGAAGAGGGAGGCGGCGCACGTGAGGGAGAGGCAGCATATGCGCCCTCGCGACCCCAGCCGCCGCAGGATACGGAGACGCCCTGGGCGTCGGGAATCCCAGGCCGATTTCCGGCCACCGTAGGCATGGGCTTGCGGACGGCGAGTAATGGGTAGCTCGCTGTCCGGTAAGGACCAAGCCCAAGTCGACGGCGCGTTGTGTTCCACGCGCGCCTCAAAGAGATGTCAGCACAAATAGTGATGGGACCCGCAAGGGTCGATGCCTGCCAGGGGTGCGGGTTTGTTCGAAAGAGACACCACAGCCCCTGGCTTAAGGGCTACTGAAGGAACACGGGTGGGTTTTAGTCAGTAAAAGTCTGACACGCCCTCCTGCTCCACCCAGAGCGGGAGAAGTTATTTGATGATTTCCCACCCAAAAAAAAAAAAAAAAAAAAAAAAAAAAAAAGTCACCCAAAGGGCAATGGAGAGGGCTATGCTTGGAGTTTCCCTACGTGATCGAATCAGGAATGAAGAGATCCGTAAGAGAACTAAGCTAACCGACATAGCCCGAAGAATTGCCAAACTTAAGTGGCAGTGGGCACGGCACATTGCTCGCAGAACAGATGACCGATGGGGCCAGAAGGTTCTGGAGTGGCGACCGCGTACCGGATGACGTAAAGTTGGAAGGCCTCCCACAAGGTGGACCGATGACCTTGTGAGGGCCGCAGGGGTCCCCTGGATGCGGGAAGCACAGAACCGGTCGAAGTGGCGGAGCTTGTGGGTGGCCTATGTCCAGCAGTGGACGTGTTTCGGCTGAAATGATGATGATGAAATTAACTTTGAAATTCACGGACAACCCTGCCGCTTCCTTAACAATTAATTTCTGCCCTGTACTGACATATTTCATCCTGACGCATATAGCGGCTGTTACACAAAAGAAGATGTAACTAATATACTCGTAGATACTTTACAACCAGGAAAGCTAGGTAGTAACTTTACCTTATTTATCCACGAGCGTAACCACAAAACTCATAAAACGCTCGCCGATAAATATCAACCAGTTACTAAACACCTTACTGCCCACACAAATACTGCCAGATGCCTCCTGCAAATATCATTAGGCTCCTGATTTGGCGTGAATAAATAACGAGGATCGATGGCCACTGGCCAATGGCCATCACTTCACGATTAGTGTCCAAATCACTAATGATATGGAGGTGCAAATTGCCGGATTCCGGATGCTAAGTTTTTTGTGTGTGGTGTATGGTGGTGGATGAAGCGAGATCGTTTCTAGTTCTATGACCAATTAGAACTAAATTAGCGCTAAAACTCAGGAGTAGCGATCGCGTACCGGAAGACGTAGTGTTGGAAGACCCAAGATAGACCGATGACCTGGACCACAGGAATTCGCTGAGTGCGAGATCTATATAACCGGTCTAAGTAGCGATGTTTAGGGGAAGCCTATGTCCAGCATTGGACAGCTTTCGGCTGAAATGATAACTAAGGGCTATTCTCAAGATATCTTATGGACAAATCAACTTTGCGTACAACCTCTCATAACTTTGGTGATTGGTGAATGAAGCATTATTAGTTTGATGATTTAGACTGATCAATGACAGAATTGCCTTTTACCTTGAACATTTTTGCCTTTGACAGAAGAGCCAGACCATGACCATGCTACCTCCGTCATCTTGCTACACGACTCCTATATTAGCGTATACCGTATAAAGAAAGAAAGAAAGCCGTATACCATTCTTCTCGTCACCACCTAGATTACCTACACTACAAGAATACCAATACACGTAATTAGGTGCGCGGTATCAAATTACATTAAAGATAGGATAGAAGATAGAGAAGAAGATGAAGGTAAGCGAAATAAGCGGAAGTGTTATTTTCATTTTCAAAAGTTTGTAGTCATGGTGAAATGAGTTAGTGGAAACTATTTGCATTGTATTTACAAGAATACCATATGGCTCTAATATCTTGCAACTTGAACCAATCCCAACGTCGTTATGAGAGCGCGTGTCCAGAATTTTATGAAGGAACAAAATGAACAGCAACTGTTATTCCGTGGAACATCTGTTTAATTATTCTGAAAGACCTTAGATATCGCTTTTACATGGAAATTGTTTTCCACTTTCTTAGAACGTGTGGAGGTTTTTATAAAAGAAGGCTTTAAAGATTGCTTGGAGCTACTGGGAAAACGTTAAACCTCTCTTTTGGCAAATCTTTCAAATCCCTTCATCTGATGGTTTTCTTAGAAACTGGGTATTATGTTGGGCTAAAAAACTTGTATATACATTTTTTTTTTCTTTTAAGTAAGCTAACGTTTATTGTTTAGAATAATCTTTACATCTTTACTCCATACATAGATAATTATGTACGACACAAGTAAACCAAATTATAGAGTCTTTTTGTAATTTCACTTTAATTTCGTAAGATCTGTGTATTTGTATATTGTATTTCAGTTTTTTTGTCACCGACTTCCGAAATTAAAGTAATTTTTCAGTTTGAAGTGTTTTTTTTTTTTCGGAATCCGGGTGTTTTTTTTTTTTTTTCACTTTTTAGTTAAAAAAATTCGTATAGGTGTATATACATTAGCACAGTAGTTAGAAAAAGTGGGTGTACCCTGATATACTCAATACATCTGATTAACCCTTTCGAGTCGGGATGTCAGTCGTGATGTTATGTTGTGGGATTGCGTAAACAATGCATATTTATGGGATAGCAGCAATCACAGTTGATTTGCTGTAATTTTTTCCATTACAAACAAAAGTTGCAAGTCAGTCTCCACTTATCCGATATTAGTTTGTAGGAATTTGCTACATTTATACGTGGATGTAGGTAATATAGCTGATTGGAGTTGTTCACATTTTGCGGTTTCAAAATACAGCAGGTTGCACTATAGCTTATAATATTAGTGATCGTAACATCTCGTCTCGGCTCGCTAAACTGACTACTGTAACGAGTTACAAAAACTAGGTACATTACAAAACAAACGTTGCAAATCAGTCACCGCCGCCGCCGTCAGGAAAACGAGGTATCAGGAATATCTCGTTTTCCTGATGGCGGAGTCTCAAACTCAACGCATTTATTTATACTCTTCTTCTTCTTAGCGTGTCGATACCAATCTAAATACAGTCAGCCTAGAATATGGATACGATTTTAGCACTTTCAGCAGCGTCCATTAGCTCCTGCAGTGTGCAGACAGCAGGACACGCTGGACAAGATAATAAGTGCCCCATTGTTTGTGGGACAGCTCCACATTTACACTCCAAGGCGGAGTCATCGGAGAATCTCCACCTGCTCAGGTTTTCTTTACTTCGGCCTACCTGAGTCCAGAGTCTATTTAAAGACTTTCAGGAAAGCCAAGGCAGCTCATATCCAGGTGCGAGAATTTCTGCGGGTAGGACAAATGGGTCTGGCAAGGAAGCACCGTCTCGCCACCGGCTTAGCTGTTCCTTAATCTGTTCGCCAGTATACTAATATTATAAAGAGGAAAGATTTGATTGTTTGTTAGCATCGAATAGGCTCCGATACTACTGAACCGATTTATAAAATTCTTCCACTGTTTGGAAGCTACACTATCCCCGGGTGACATAGGCTATATTTTATCCCCGTATTCCCGCGGTAACGGGAACTACGCGGGTGAAACCATGGAGCGCTGCTAGTTTCAAATAAATTTATTACAGGCACTTTTGAATTGTCAAAATCGGTGAGCTAGAAAGATGAAGCTAGTTGCCCATTCCAAAGCGTAGGTACCTATGGAGAAGATTGGTCAAGATACTCCATGGACCTACAGATTTCAATGGCACTTGACTTAATTGCACTTCTATTGCTTAACTAAGAAGAGCACCTAGTATTTTTTAAACACATCATCATCATCAGCCTATAATGTTCCCACTGCTGGGATACAGGCCTCCTCTCGGTCAGAGGGATTGGGCCGTAATCTACCACGCGGGCCCAGTGCGGGTTGGTAGATGTCACATGTCTTCGAATTTTTGGTTCTAGGACATGCCGGTTTCCTCACGATGTTTTCCTTCACCGTTTTGAGAGCAGTGGTGATGAAATAATGTACACAAAGTAAAGCGCCTGTCTGGGTTCGAAATCACGACCTACAACTCGTAAGTCGCGGCCGTTACCACTTGGCCACCACTGCTTAATAATACTGTGTATTAACAAAACACCACTCCTTTTAAACATTCATCCAAACTCCAGGGTCTTGTATTTCACTCCAGTCATCAACAAATTACGTAGCACAGCGTAATATCCAGCTAAGTTTTAATTAGGCATTCATTAAGGGTAGAGTTCAGGACTGTTTTATTTGCAAATGGTTTTTGTAACGTCTGCATTTTATGTCTTAGATGCTGGCTTGTACGCTTTTAAGATTTTGCCGGGTTAAGTCTAGATTAAATGGATCCTTTTAGTGTTTTTTTTTAGTTTTTCTTGTTTTGTTCTTTTGTTTTAATGTTTATGGACCTTTTTTATTATAAATGAGGCATCAAAAGGTTTAATTAAATAAATTCAATTATAATTATACCGGTGTCCGGGCGTAAAAGAATAGCACCATCCCATTTCTGCCAGTGGGTGTCGTAGGAAGCGACTAAGGGACTTACTAAATATGGGCAGCAGCGTTTTCTATGCATTTTACCACCATACTGCGATCGCCAACCCGCCTGCCAAACGTGGCGATTATGACAACCCCCCCCCCCCTTGGGGGAGGCCTATGTCCAGCAGTGGACGTCTTTCAGCTGAAATGATGATATACCGGAAGAACAGCTGTGGCTCAGTAGTAACGGCTGCGACTTACGAGTTGTAGGTCGGAGGTTCGCACCTAAACAAGCGCATTACGTCACCATATACTCTTATCTCGGAAGTCCGCTGGATGCGGGAAGCACAGAACCGGTCGAAGTGGCGGAGCTTGGGGGAGGCCTATGTCCAGCAGTGGACGTCTTTCGGCTGAAATGATGATGATGATACTCTTAAAACGGTGAAGGAAAACATCGTAAGGAAACTGGTATGTCCTAGAACCAAAAACTCGAAGACATGTGACATCTACCAACCCGCACTGGACCCGCGTGGTCCAGTGCGGGTAGGTTAAGGCCCACTCCCTCTAACCGAGAGGAGGTCTTGTGTTCCAGCAGTGGGAACATTATAGGCTGATTATGTAGATACCTGGAACCACTTTCTTTAGTCGAGCTTTCGTTTCGATAGTTCAACAATACTCATTGCGTCATTTACGTTGTTAAGGAGACAACATAAAAAAAAAAGTCCTGACTGACTGATTGACTGACTCATCAACACCCAGCACAAAACTTTGGACATAGAAAGCTGAAATTTTGCACACAGGCTACCTTTATAATGTAAACAAGGAAAAAGGAAGGATTTTTTCGGAATTCAACCCCTAAGGGAGTTAAATAGGGGATGAAACTTCCGCGCGGGCAAAGCCGCAGGCAAAAGCTAGCATGAAATAATGGATTAGTAATAATCTTCAAAATTATTTAGATTCTGATTTAGAGATTTTTACACAATTAGGGTGCTGCTATAGATAACTAACAAATTGTCTTTTGAGATTTAATAATTATTGTTTGAAAAAAAAAAAGATACACATAAACAAATAAAATTAAAAACTTGGTTGTTCATTTGGTTGACAGTCGAAGAGAACAGTCATAACTGTTCTCTTCGACTGTCAAACAACCTAATGAATTGCACTACATTGTGATTCAGATTAACTGTCTAGTTTGGGGTTCCCTGGTACCTCATTAACTGCTCTCAAAAACAATGTTCTTTTTTATTCTTTTTATTTTTACAATGCTGACATATTCTCGTCATTAATTGACTCTATACAACAATTTTATTTAGGTTCATTTTATTTATGTACATTATTTTACATATTGTGAATGAGAGAACGTTGTAGGACTTGTAGGCCTTACTGACTGTAGATTTGTAGACGATTTTCTATTCCTTATTCGTCTAAGTACCTGGTACTTATTGACAGGCCTGCGCTGTCCTCCCATACATTTTATCTCTGCAATTTGAAAATATTGTTAAAGCCAATTATTTTTAAAAGAGTAACCGTGGAGTTTCTTGCCGGCTCTTCTCCATAGGAAACAACAATTTGGAACCGTGCACCTAGCTTCTGACGTTTCATAAGTGCCCATGCAGGTTTGTATGAAATAAAAATATTTTGATTTGATTTGATTTGAAGTAATAATTATATGTAACTAGATTTAGCTAATATTTAAGATACTCAATATGTCATCTCAACTTGATGTTAGAAGAAGTTGTAGTTCGAAGGCATATACGGAAAAACCCGTAGGACCTACTATAGACTGTGACTGAGACAAAGTGGACCTGTCATTGCATATGTACCGCTCAAGCCTAACTCAAACAAATACCGAACTATTGCTGAATATCAATTATAAAAATAAATAATTATAAAAAATAAAATAAACGTGATGTTAACCTATATAAGCTTACTGTATTACCTGGACAATACATATTTTTAAATTTCTATTCTATTTAAAATATATTAAAACGCATTTATACACCCACCCAGAAATAACGGCTAGGTGACGTTGTTTCTAAGTGTTGCCATCGTACAATTACATATTAAATTACTGTTACTGTTAAAAATATATCTAAAATGACCTAACACAACCTCATAATAAGTTAACAGTGCTGCCACAGTGAATATTATAATTCGGTATTTGTGATTATTTCATGAAAAAGTAATTCAATGAAATTAAATGAGCTTGAGGGTCGTATTAATGTCTTGAATGATTATAATTGACGGCAGCATCGGCGCAGTGGTTAAGCGATTGACTGCTGCGCTGCGTGTCGCGGGTTCGATTCCCGTAAAACGCACCCACAATACTGGAGATATTCCTAGTGTGGGGCAACGTTTTAAAAAAAAAAAAAATGTAATGCTATATTTGTTGCTAATCATATTTTGTTCAACATACAACTTGCAACTCGGGCTACCCCAAAGGTTGGAAATATCAGCAACGTAATTTCAAATTAATTTGAAGTTGGTGGGAAAGGAACGGGAACGTGCAATATGCCAACCAAAAAGTAGTAGTAAGTATAGAAACAACTACAAAATGCAAAAAGCCAACGTCACGTGGTGTTCCCAGGCGGTCACCCATCCAAGTACTGACCACGCCCGATGTTGCTTAACTTCGGTGATCGGACGAGAACCGGTGTATTCAACGTAGTATGGACGTTGGCGAAAGCCGAAGCGAATTTTGCGTTCTTTACTATCAAAAAGATCTATGACGTCATTCCAAGTTTAGAAGCGCGATTAATGCAAAGCAGAAACTTGTTGTTAGGGTGACTCACTTGTTATTTGTTTAACTAATCGTCAGCGTTTTTTGAGTAAATTGACCATAATAATAGTCTATTTTTCAATGACACCACGAAATCCTGTGCCCTACGTCGAGCTTAAAATTAGTCCATTTTATTAATCATGTTTTTGTTTCTTTTCGAACAATATTTTGAGTTAACGAAATAAGAAATTGATTAGTCTGAATTAGGGTAACAATAGTTGCGCAAAATGCAAAAAGCCAACGTCACGTGGTGTTCCCAGGCGGTCACCCATCCAAGTACTGACCACGCCCGATGTTGCTTAACTTCGGTGATCGGACGAGAACCGGTGTATTCAACGTAGTATGGACGTTGGCGAATGTTGAGACGATTCTTGCGTTTAGTACCGAATAAAACACTTTTCCAAACTAAATCAATGAAATCACGACATTCGATTTTCTACTATTGGCAAAGATAAATGAGCATCTGTAAATTAATAGGAGTGTACGAGACTCATCAAAGATTTTAAAACAAAAAATCCCAATGCACTTACTGGTTTTCCAAAACCAGAAAATATCGACCTCAAATGTTACTTTTGCCCTTCAATTCACAAATATATTTACTTCAATAAATGTATTTACTTTTTCAGAAAATGTAGGCACCATATAATTCAATATTCCGCAATGGATTGATACAATACAAGGCAATTCTATACGAGTATCATTGCCTACTTTTATCAAAAAAATCCTATTGCACTTACTGGTTTTCCAAAACCAGAAAATATCGACCTCAAATGTTACTTTTGCCCTTCAATTCACAAATATATTTACTTCAATAAATGTATTTACTTTTTCAGAAAATGTAGGCACCTTATATAATTCAATATTCCGCAATGGATTGATACAATACAAGGCAATTCTATACGAGTATCATTGCCTACTTTTATCAGATATTTCACATATTTTGCCTCTGAATTTAATGTAACAAACTGAAACAAGAGGCAGTAATAGATTTTGCATAGCATTTTGCTTTCTTTTTTCGATTTCTACTTATATTTAATGGAAAGGTGTGAAATAAAGGATGTAAGACGAAAAACTGAGGTAGCATCGATCTATTGACTGACTTACAAATGCCTGCCAAATAAGTCATTGAAAGTCGACACAAAGAGAAATTAATATAAAGTTGTAGGCGAACTTATAAAAATCGATATACCGTCATTTATCTTGCATTTGCATTAGGTACAAATAAAGACTAAATGTTTTTATTTGAGAATAAATATATTATAAACAATAATTATAAATAACACTAATTTAGTACCTGGCTGAAAAAAAATACTACTTTTGTTTAATTTAATGAAATAATCACGAAAAACCACTATAGATGCGACGTTTCCAGCCCTCGCGGGATGAACGCTCTTTACATTTAGTAGTTATAAATCATTCCTCTTATTTATAAACGTTGCTTAAAGTGAGGAGATTTTTGAACGTGAATAATTTATGGTTAAACAGACACTAATCATAAGTATATAACTTAACTTTAAGCAACGTTTATAAAATAAGGAGGTATATTTTGATCAAGATAGTCAAACTATAGTTGTTTCATCTTGATTAACGTGCGGCACTTGTATTTAGCCTTTGTATAAACTTAGGTACTATGTACTATTAACTATTCTATTCTATATAAAATACATTAAAACGCATTCATACCCCCACCCAGAAATAACGGCTAGGTGACGTTGTTTCAAAGTGTTACCATCGTACGGACGCCAGCATCAAGCTACTCCAATCTGTCATTTTTTTTAAATAGATATTCAACTTTATTAAAAAGTGTAAGGTTTATGTTCAATTGGGAAAATTTGACTGTTTGGGGTAGCTTTATGTGCTGGCGTCTGTACAATTATACCTACATATTAAATTACCTATGTTACTTTAATAAAAACATATCTAAAATGACCGATCCAATTCGTGATAATAACTTAACAGTGTTGCCTCAGTGAATATTATAATTCGGTATTTGTGATTATTTCATGAAAAAGTTATTCAATGAAATTAAATGAGCTTGAGGGTCGTATTAATGTCTTGAATGATTACAATTATGTAAAGCTATATTTTTTCTAATCATATTTTGTTCAACGTACAACTTGCAACTCGGGCTACTCTAAAGGTTGGAAAAACCAGCAACTTAATTTCAAATTAATTAATTTGAAGTTGGTAGGACAGGAACAGGAACGTGCAATATGCCAACCAAAAAGTAGTAGTAAGTATAGAAACAACTACAAAATGCAAAAAGCCAACGTCACGTGGTGTTCCCAGGCGGTCACCCATCCAAGTACTGACCACGCCCGATGTTGCTTAACTTCGGTGATCGGACGAGAACCGGTGTATTCAACGTAGTATGGACGTTGGCGAAAGCCGAAGCGAATTTTGCGTTCTTTACTTTAACAAATCGGCAGCGTTTTTTGAGTAAATTGACCATAACAATAGTCAATTTTTCAATGACACCACGAAATCCTGTGCCCTACGTCGAGCTTAAAATTAGTCCATTTTATTATTCATGTTTTTGTTTCTTTTCGAACAATATTTTGAGTTAACAAAATAAGAAATTGATTAGTCTGAATTAGGGTAACAATACACACAAAGCAGTAGCTCGATAAATGTATTTACTTTTTCAGAAAATGTAGACACCATAAATAATTCAATATTCCGCAATGGATTGATACAATACAAGTCAATTCCGTTATTCATAAACGCTGGTTAAAGTTAAATAATGATTAGCGTCTGTTTAACCATACATTTTTGACGTTTAAACATCATTTAACTTTAATCTTCGTTTATGAATATGGCCTTAATTTTTTTTGTTTGAGAGTAAATATAAATAACAATTATAACACTAATTTAGTACTTGGCTTAAAAAAATAGTACTTTTGTTTAATTTAATGAAATAATCACGAAAAACCACTATAGATGCGACGTTGCCAGCCCTCTCGGGATGAACACTCTTTACATTTAGTAGTTATAAATCATTCCTCTTATTTATAAACGTTGCTTAAAGTGAGGAGATTTTTATACGTCAATAATTTATGGTTAAACAGACGCTAATCATAAGTATCATAACTTAACTTTAAGCAACGTTTATAAATAAGGACATATAATATTTTGATAAATACAGTCAAACTATAGTTGTTTCATCTTGATTAACGTGCGGCACTTGTATTTAACCTATGTATTCGAAATCCAAAATCTAACTACGCGCAAGAATTAACATGATATCTACTTTTTATGAATTATGTGACAAATAACAGCTGTGGCTAAATAAAAACAACTGCAAGGTTCGATCGCTCAGTTTAAGCTGCGTTTACTGGATTTTCTTGGAACCCATCCACCATCTTTACATACTGAGACTCCTCCGTGCCTCTTGGTCCCGGCTGTCATTCTTGGATTTTTGACAGTCGTTTCGGGTAGTCAGAAGACCAAAAATTTGACAACCTGTCTTACCAAGGGATATCGTATTAGCTCACTATCGTATGACCGTATCGTTAAACCAGTAGCAACTGGGTTATAGAGGTAAGATTGGGAGTCTTCCCTTATAAAATACTAGTTTTCAGCTGCATGCGATTAGTCTCGAAACCGACACCAAAATATATGGGAAAAAATTACTTTTTTTGACATTATCATAATTATGATCCATAAAGAGCAACAAAACCAATTATTAGGTACCTCAGTTAGATACCTACCTAATGACAAAATACATGAATTTTAATAACATTAATATATTTCACATTGTACCTGAGGCGAAACGATTTTCTAAAAATCTTTTTTACTAAATAGATTTTATAAAAATCTATTTTATTAAAATAGATTTTATAAAAATCTATTTTACTAAATATATTTTAATCTACTTATTAAATTTAACTATCAATAAAGAAGAATGCCCAGAGAAATGTGAGACATGAGATGAAAATATTTATTTATTTTTAATTCAGACAGCTCTTACCAGCGGCTTGGTCCGCATGTAGGTCGAAATGTATCCCACTGGAACATACCATCAGAATAAAAAGTATCCTATCTGTTATTCCAGGTCACAAACTATCTGTGTACCAAATTTTTTCCAACTCCGTACAGACATTTTTGCGTGATTGAGTAACAAACATATCAACAAAAAAAAAAAAAAGTTACTTATTCAAATTAGGCTGAGAATCAGCACTTTTCGAACGTCAAAATTCATAAGACAGTCCCCCAAAATGCCTACCCTTCACCACTTCCTGGTGCTTTAGCTGGGAAGAAGAAGTGGTGCAACTAACTCACCAGCAGAGAGATTTAAATATCTAAACATACAAACTTTCACATTTATTTATATTAGTTAGGTAGTGGGATAACAAGTTGGTTCTCAAAATCCACGTATTCCCTGCATTATTAAAAAGTACACGAACGTCACAAAATGCATTTGCTCTCCATTTTTTATCAGGCGTTCGTATTTCGCCCAAATAACTTCCGAAGGCGCTTAATATCGTTCCATTCTACATTTGCTCAGAATAACCATGTCCATTTATTTAATACGGATTAACCGCCCTCAGTACATTACGGGATGACCCATTAGGCTGTTGTGGTGTACAAAATTGGTGTACATTTGCCTACCACAATGCAGCAGCTAAATCGCCAAAGACTTAATTTCGTTAAGGTTAGGCAAACTATAATTGGTCAGCTGTTTGTTACGCTTAATTTCGCCATTTGAATTTTTTTATGTAATGTTGCGGATGTTACAAATTTTGGGGATACAATAAAATTATGTTGTACGTGTTTATGTGTATTTTATTTTTATTTCATTGTTAGGGAACTTGTAAGCGAGGTTTAGGTTCATTGCTGAATTCATTTTAAAATGGAATGTTGTTTTAATCCAGTGTGAAATAAATTAATGTTAATATTATAGTATCTACCTGAGTTTATAATAATACGTACCTAATAATTGGTTTTGTTGCTCTTTAGGGATCATATTATAATGTCCAAAAAAGTAATTTTTTCCCATAGATTTTGGGGTCGGTTTCGAGACTAATCGCATGCAGCTGAATACTAGTATTTTATAAGGGAAGACTGCTAATCTGACCTCTACAACCCAGTTGCTACTGGGTTAACGATACGGTCATACGTTAGTGAGGTAATACGAAACCCCTTGGTAAGACAGGTTGTAAAATTTTTGGGCTTCTGACTACCCGAAACGACTGTCAAAAATCCAAGAATGACAGCCGGGACCAAGAGGCACGGAGGAGTCTCAGTATGTAAAGATGGTGGATGGGCTCCAAGGAAAAACCGGTAAAGGTAGCTTAAACTGAGCGATCGAACCTTGCAGTTGTTTTTATTTAGCCACAGCTGTTATTTGTCACTTGGCCTAAGTTCATAAAAAGTAGCATGTTAATTCTTGCGCGTATTTAGGTTATGGATTTCGTTCGTTAATCAAGATGAAACAACTATAGTTCGACTATCTTGATCAAAATATACCTCCTTATTTTATAAACGTTGCTTAAAGTTAAGTTATGAATTTATGATACTTATGATTAGCGTCTGTTTTACCAAACATTTTTGGCATACAAAATCAAAATCAAAAGTCATTTATTCAAACTAGGCTGGTGTCAGCACTTTTTGAACGTCAAAAATTACAAAAGACAGTTCCCCAAAAACGCCCACCCTTCGAACCCATTTATACATCTCCTAACTTTAAGTAACGTTTATTAATAAGATACATGATTTATAACTACTAAATGTAAAGAGTCAAGAGCGTTCATCCCGCGAGGGCTGGCAACGTTGCATCTATAGTGGTTTTTCGTGATTATTTCATTTAATTAAACAGAAGTACTATAATTTTTCAGCCAAGTACAAAATTATTGTTATTTATAATCCTTCTTATATATTTGGTACATTTTTAAATATTTTTACAAAAATCGTACAAACATTTAAAAATATAAAATAGTGGCCCATCGGCATCAGGAGCAGGGTCCAAGATGCAGAATCAAGCCCTTGATCCAGCCGCGCAATGAGAGCCTCCTGAGATGTTGGTCGAGACTCTTCGCTATTAAGCCATTTACTGTAACGATTATCGGTACAATGATTGCTGAGTCCACGTCCCACATGTCGACAACCTCGTGAGCTAAGTCAAGATACTTGATTTTCTTATCTTGCTCAGCTTTCACGAGATTCTCGTCATGAGGGACAGTAATATAAACAATAATTGCATGACGCTCTCGTCGATCTATCACCACAATATCAGGCTTATTGGCTACAATAATCCTGTCAGTGATGATAGATCGATCGCAGTACAATGTGGCGTGACCATTCTCGAGAACTGGGTCGGGCACATACCTGTAGTATGGTACTTCAGACTCCACAAGGTTGTACTGCAAACAAGGAATAGTTTTTAAGCTCGACGCAGGGCACAGGATTTCGTGGTGTCATTGTAGAATTGACTGTATGATGAATTTACTCAATAAACGCTGACGATTTGTTAAAGAAATAAGAAGTGAGTCACCCTAACAACAAGCTTCTGCTTTGCATAACTCGCGCTTATAAAATTGTAATGACGTCATAGATCTTTATGATAGTAAACGCAAAATTCGCTTCGGCTTTCGCCAACGTCCATACTACGTTGAATACACCGGTTCTCGTCCGATCACCGAAGTTAAGCAACATCGGGCGTGGTCAGTACTTGGATGGGTGACCGCCTGGGAACACCACGTGACGTTTGGCTTTTTGCGTTTTGTAGTAGTTTTATACTTACTACTACTATTTGGTTAACATATTGCACGTTCCTGTCTGTACCAACTTCAAATTAATTAATTAATTTGAAATTAAGTTGCTGATTTCTGCAGTACAACCTTGTGGTGTAATGCAAAACAAGTTGCTGGTGGATAATCCTAGATACTAGAATGTGTCTGTGCAAATACTCGCCGTTAGCAAGACGAGAACAACCGGAAACGATATGTCGGATTGATTCACCGGGATGGTGGCATGCCCGACAGATGCCAACCGTTCCATCCTTGACAATGTATTTCCGATAGTTATTTATAATAATTATATTTACTCTCAAATAAAAACCTTTAGTCTATATATGTACCTAATGGAAATACATAAAAACTTTTTTCAAAAAAGATACAACCGACTTCCGGAAAAACACTACAAAGTGAAAAATAACTTTAATTTCGGAAGTCGGTGACTTTGGATTTGTATTTGAATTTGTTGTCACCGCCGTTCGAAATTAAAGTTATTTTTCACTTCGTAGTGTTTTTCCGGAAGTAGGTTGTATTTTTTTTGAAAATAGTTTTTATTTTTCACTTTTTAGTTATTTCATCATCCTTGGGGTCAAAACAACGCATATTTATGCGATAGCAGTAATCGCGGTTGATTTGCTGTCATTATTTGAAGAGTTACGTTGTCTGTCTCCGAAACGCATCATCAGATCTTTATGAAATTTAAATGGGACTATTCGCAAAAACCTCTTTAAAAAAAATAAAAATTTTGTAAATCGGTCTATAAATGACGTAGTTATGCCCGCACATACATAAAAATATATATATATATATATATATAAACATGTCGAATTGATAACCTTCTTTTTGAAGTCGGTTAAAAATAAATGACTGTATATCGATTTTTATAAGTCCGCCTACAACTTTATATTCAATTCTCTTTGTGTCGACTTTCAATGTCTTATTTGGCAGGCGTTTGTAAGTCAGTCAATAGATCGATGCTACCTCGGTTTTTCGTCTTACATCCTTTATTTCATACCTTTCCATTAAATATAAGTAGAAATCGAAAAAGAAAGCAAAACGTATTATCTGTTACTGCCTCTCGTTTCAGTTTGTTACAATATATTCAGAGGCAAAATGCGTGAAATATATGATAAAAGTAGGCAATGATACTCGTATAGAATTGACTTCTATTGTATCAATCCATTGCGGAATATTGAATTATTTATGGTGCCTACATTTTCTGAAAAAGTAAATACATTTATTGAGCTACTGCTTTGTGAATTGAAGGGCAAAAGTAACATTTGAGGTCGATATTTTCTGGTTTTGGAAAACCAGTATGTTACATTAGGATTTTTTATTTTAAAATCTTTGATGACTCTCGTACACTCCGATTAATTTACAGATGCTCATTTATCTTTGCCAATAGTAGAAAATCGAATGTCGTGATTTCATTGATTTAGTTTGGAAAAGTGTTTTATTCGGTACTAAACGCAAGAATCGACTCAGCATTCGCCAACGTCCATACTACGTTGAATACACCGGTTCTCGTCCGATCACCGAAGTTAAGCAACATCGGGCGTGGTCAGTACTTGGATGGGTGACCGCCTGGGAACACCACGTGACGTTGGCTTTTTGCATTTTGCGCAACTATTGTTACCCTAATTCAGACTAATCAATTTCTTATTTTGTTAACTCAAAATATTGTTCGGTTAAGAAACAAAAACATGAATATTAAAATGGAATAATTTTTAAGCTCGACGCAGGGCACAGGATTTCGTGGTGTCATTGTAGAATTGACTGTATGGTGAATTTACTCAAAAAACGCTGACGATTTGTTAGAGAAATAAGAAGTGAGGCACCCTAACAACAAGCTTCTGCTTTGCATTACTCGCGCTTATAAAATTGTAATGACGTCATAGATCTTTATGATAGTAAACGCAAAATTCGATTGAGCATTCGCCAACGTCCATACTACGTTGAACACACCGGTTCTCGTCCGATCACCGAAGTTAAGCAACATCGGGCGTGGTCAGTACTTGGATGGGTGACCGCCTGGGAACACCACGTGACGTTGGCTTTTTGTATTTTATAGTTGTTTTTATACTTACTACCGCTTTTTTGTTAACATAATGCAACGTGCATTATGTTAACAAAAAACATACCACCTGTCTCTACCAACTTCAAATTAATTAATTAACTTGAAATTAAGTTGCTGATTTTTCCAACCTTTAGAGTAGCCCGAGTTGCAAGTTGTATGTTGAACAAAATATGATTAGCAACAATTATAGCTTTACATAATTGTAATCATTCAAGACATTAATACTTACGACCCTCAAGCTCATTAATTTCATTGAATTACTTTTTCATAAAATAATCACAAATACCGAGTTATAATATTCACTGTGGCCACTGTTAACTTATTATCATGAATTGGGTGGAACGGTCATTTTTGATATGTTTTTATTAAAGTAAGATAGGTAATTGAATATGTAATTGTACGATGGCAACACTTAGAAATAACGTCACCTAGCCGTTATTTCTGGGTGGGGGTATAAATGCGTTTTAATGTATTTTGAATAGAATAGTTAATAGTACATACATAGTACCTAAGTTTATACGATTTTCTAAAAATCTATTAAGTAAAACAGATTTTTAGAAAATCGTATAGACTTAGCAAGTATGCTGTTCTATCTATTTATTGATGTTTAAAAAATAGAGGACGTAGGTATTGCTAAGATATTTCTGTTTTTAAGTTTTATTTTTCAGTTAATTTACACAACTACATATAATCATAACTTCACGGGATCATAACGTGTCACGAGAACGATGAGTTCTCGGATAACATAAGGAATGATAATTCCCACGCTAAGAACCTTTAGCATTTGGGCGCACTAAATTTGTGGGCGAGGGCGGGGTGGTGTAGCCGTGCAGTCTTTAATCGCCCGCATTTTTAATTAATTATAACAAAAATAATGCATATTTGTTAAAAGTAACAAAATCCAATCGTTTTCCTTTGCAAAGCAGTAGACATATTTTATTTTACTCTTTTGTAAAAAAAATGAAGGAGTAAAATGGTTTCATCTCAACGATTTGGAGGTGATTTGGTGATTTTTGTTTTCTTATTATTTGATACCCATTGAAAAGTTATGCCTAAACCAAATTACGTATCATATTATTTAGATTACTAACAATTTTTTTCAAATGTAATTTCTTTGTAAATGCCGACTATTTTTTTTTTGAAATCAGCATGCAGATGAAACCAAAGTGGTTTCATCTGCATGCTGTTTCCAACCATTTTTTGATAGAGCAGCCTTAATGATGATTATGAAATTTTAATAGGACCATTTCGAAATAAATCCCAATCGAACAAAAAAAAAATTTTGCAAGTCGGTCTTATGACGGAGTTATGCCCGAACCTCCACCTAACTCCTAACCGTTAAAGAGTTGTACCTTCCTTCATCAACTCAGCGTCATGCGATGATGATGACCAAACGCAAATGACACAATAGCTTTAGAAAATATATGAAAAACATTATTAATACCTACAAAATTTGAGGGTTGCCCTCGATTTCCCTGGGATTCCATTATCAGATCCTGACTTGGTGCCAATGGAACCACCTCAGGAGTATACTCTTTCAAATAAAAAAATAATTTTGAGAATCGGTCCACAAATGGGGGAGAAATCGAGGAACATACATAAAATAAAATAAAATACCTACAGTGGAACAATAACCTCCTCCTTTTTTGGAAGTCGGTTAAAAAGTAATTCATTGAAATTAAATGTGCATGAGGGTCGTAAGTATTAATATCTTGAATGATTACAATTATGTAAAGCTATATTTGTTGCTAATCATATTTTGTTCAACATACAACTTGCAACTCGGGCTACTCTAAAGGTTGGAAAAATCAGCAACTTAATTTCAAATTAATTAATTAATTTGAAGTTGGTAGAGACAGGAACGTGCAATATGTTAACCAAATAGTAGTAGTAAGTGTAAAACAACTACAAAACGCAAAAAGCCAACGTCACGTGGTGTTCCCAGGCGGTCACCCATCCAAGTACTGACCACGCCCGATGTTGCTTAACTTCGGTGATCGGACGAGAACCGGTGTATTCAACGTAGTATGGACGTTGGCGAAAGCCGAAGCGAATTTTGCGTTCTTTACTATCATAAAGATCTATGACGTCATTACAATTTTTATAAGCGCGATTTATGCAAAGCAGAAGCTTGTTGTTAGGGTGACTCACTTCTTATTTCTTTAACAAATCGTCAGCGTTTTTTGAGTAAACACCATACAGTCAATTCTACAATGACACCACGAAATCCTGTGCCCTGCGTCGAGCTTAAAAATTATTCCATTTTAATATTCATGTTTTTGTTTCTTAACCGAACAATATTTTGAGTTAACAAAATAAGAAATTGATTAGTCTGAATGAGGGTAACAATAGTTGCGCAAAATGCAAAAAGCCAACGTCACGTGGTGTTCCCAGGCGGTCACCCATCCAAGTACTGACCACGCCCGATGTTGCTTAACTTCGGTGATCGGACGAGAACCGGTGTATTCAACGTAGTATGGACGTTGGCGAATGCTGAGTCGATTCTTGCGTTTAGTACCGGATATTACAGTTTTCCAAACTAAATCAATGAAATCACGACATTCGATTTTCTAATGGCAAAGATAGCATCTGTAAATTAATAGGAGTGTACGAGAGTCATCAAAGATTTTAAAACAAAAAATCCTAATGTAACATACTGGTTTTCCAAAACCAGAAAATATCGACCTCAAATGTTACTTTTGCCCTTCAATTCACAAAGCAGTAGCTCAATAAATGTATTTACTTTTTCAGAAAATGTAGGCACCATAAATAATTCAATATTCCGCAAAGGATTGATACAATACAAGTCAATTCTATAAGAGTATCATAGCCTACTTTTATCATTTATTTCACGTATTTTGCCTCTGAATATATTGTAACAAACTGAAACGAGAGGCAGTAATAGATACATTTTGCTTTCTTTTTTCGATTGCTACTTATATTTAATGGAAAGTTATGAAATAAAGGATGTAAGACGATTAAGACGAAAAACCGAGGTAGCATCGATCTATTGATTGATTAACAAACGCCTGCCAAATAAGTAATTGAAAGTCGACACAAAGAGAATTGAATATAAAGTTGTAGGCGAAGTTATAAAAATCGATATACTGTCATTTATTTTGTTTTTCCATTACTTATCAAGATTAAATGTTTGTATTAGAGAGTAAATGTAAAAATAATTATAAATAATAATCATTTATTGCTTGGCTGAAAAAAATAGTACTTTTTTATTTTAATGAAATAATCACGAAAAACCACTGTAGTTGCGACGTTGTCAGCCCTCGCGGGATGAACGATCTTGACGTTTTACATTTACTAGTTATAATTAATCATTTCTCTTATTTATGATCGTTACTTCAAGGTACACGAGGTACATTTTGATCAAGATAGTCAAACTAAAAATAAGTTGTTTCAACTTGATTATCATGCGGTACTTGTATTTAGCCTTTGTATTCGAAATCCAGAACCTAACTACGCAAGAATTAACATGATACTTTTTATGAACTTGGGTTATGTGTCAAATAACAGCTGTGGCTATATAAAAACAACTGCAAGGTTCGATCGCTCAGTTTAAGCTACATACGGAACCATACGGAACCCATCCACCATCTTTACATACTGAGACTCCTCCGTACCTCTTGGTCCCGACTGTAATTCTTGGATTTTTGACAGTCGTTTCAGGTAGTCAGAAGCCCAAACATTTTACAACCTGTCTTACCTGTATGACCGTATCGTTAACCCAGTAGCAACTGGGTTGTGGAGGTCAGATTGGCAGTCTTCCCTTATAAAACACTAGTATTCAGCTGCATGCGATTAGTCTCGAAACCGACCCCAAAATATATGGGAAAAAAATACTTTTTTGGACATTATAATATGATCCTTAAAGAGCAACAAAACCAATTAGGTATTAGGTACCTACGTATTATTATAAACTCAGGTAGATACCTACCTAATGACAAAATACATGAATTTTAATAACATTAATTTATTTCACACTGGAGTGAAATAACGTTCCATTTTAAAATGAATACAGCAATGAACCTAAACCTCGCTAACAAGTTCCCTAACAATGAAATAAAAATAAAATATGCAATAACACGTACCTACATAATTGCATCCCCAAAATTTATAACCTCCGCAACATTACATAAAAAATTCAAATGGCGAAATTAAGCGTAACAAACAGCTGACCAATTACAGTTTGCCTAACCATAACGAAATTAAGTCTTTGGCGATTTAGCTGCTGCATTGTGGTAGGCAAATGTACACCAATTTTGTATACCACAACAGCCTAATGGGTCATTCCGTAATGTACTGAGGCCGGTTAATCCGTATTAAATAAATGGACATGGTTATTCTGAGCAAATGGAGAACGGAACGACATTAAGCGCCTTTGGAAGTTATTTGGGTGAAATACGAACGCCTGATAAAAATGGAGAGCAAATGCATTTTGGGGCGTTCGTGTACTTTTTAATATTGCAGGGAATATGTGGTTTGTGAGAACCAACTTGTAATCTGAAATTAAGAATAAATAAATATTTTCATCTCGTGTCTTAGATTTCTTTGAGAATTAAGTATTCTGTACTAGCATTCGCCTGCGGCTTCGCCCGCCTGGAAGTCGGAAATTATCCCGCGGGAATGTAGGTACTACCGGGATAGATATACGAGATTTGGATGAAATTTGACACACAGATGTATGCGTAATTTCATCCAAATCCGTTCAGCCGTTTTTGCGTGAAAGAGTAACAAACATCCAAATATCTTCACAAACTTTCAAATTTATAATATTAATAGGATTGAGAGTAAAATATGATAAGAAATAGCTAGTACTAGTACCTACATACGTCAAAACGATTTAATAAAAAACTATTTTCCTTGCTGTTTGATCGATATGAAATGATGTTTAAAAAATAAAGGACGTATTATAGCTAAGATTTTTTTGTTACGAAGTTTTATTTTCCAATTAATTTACACAACTACATATCATTAGTACTTCACGGGATCCTATCGTATTAGGATTTAATGTTATGGTGTACCGAACAATCGTTTGTGGCTTTAAATTTGACCGCGTTGTTTAGTTAAACGATGGTTAGATAAACTAACGCATTTGCTGTTACTGTATAAAATGTACTAGTAAGCACCTATATATTCGTTTGCGGGAAATATCTTGTATAACGTAAATATGTCATCAATGTTTTTGTGTGTGTTTTTTATACAGCCTTTAACAAACATTTGAAACGAACTGCCTCCTCATTATTATTATTCAATTGACTTCATTTCTGGCATAATAATACTTTTCTCTTCTATCGCACGTATGCTGATCAGTACCTACGTAGATTACTCATTGCACAAGCAGATTCACCCTATAGGTAAATATACTGTTACCACTGCTGGAACACAGGTCTCTTCTCTTCGCACGTGGATTATCAGTAAGTTGGTTCCCCATATAATACGGACGACCAGCCCACTCCCACGGCTGGGACACAGACCTCCTCCCTTCAAGAGGGAGTGGGCTGTAATCTACCATGCGGGACCAACACGGGTTGGTAGATGTCACATCAAAGTTTTGGTTCTAAGTCATGCCGATTTCCTCACGATATTTTTCTTCACCGTTTTGAGAGAAGAGTAGAGTACATATTACACAAAGAAAAGCACCAGCATGGGTTTGAACCCACGATCTACAACTCGTACGTTGGGGCCGAAAGCACTGGGCCACCACTGCACTCCAGGCACTGCAATACAGTTGTGATGTTATGCAATCTAAAATACAACAAAATAATTTCATTAATTGGAAATTGCAAAAAACAGTTGACAACTTTGCAGAAGATGAATAGCACGTGTAATCTGTAAAAATCTCAACGTGAAGACGTAGGTGAAATAAGCTTCAATTATGCTGTCTATAGTTTAAATCCCTAGCATCAAGTGAAATGATTGCTGTCTTTAAGGTGACACTTGTCCACATTTTTTCCATACAAACTTCGGGAGGGTTTTACTCCACTGTGTACTATGTACATACAAAATTAAACATTTTGTGCTTTTGTATCATTATCAATATTTTCTGTACGGAAACAGAATACTAAAATAAAAACCTATTAAAATGTTATGTACCAACAAAGATTAGTTTTTCTTGCTAATTTAACCTAACTTTGGGCGTGATTAAGTAATAAAAGCAGTGTAAAATCTCGGAAACCAAGCCGGTACCGACAAAGCTCAATTATCGAAAAGTTCAATAAACTTAATTGGTCATTGATTTATGCAGTGGTTTTTTCAGAAAATCCGATCTTCCGAAGGACTTTTCTTAATTTTTTACGCGCTTGTTTTACTATAACTGATCCTGCAGCTCACTCAATAATATTGTGCGTGTAGACTAGCGTCTAACTACTCATCACTGATACTACCTCTGTCGGACACGAAACCTGGTGCGACAGCGTGCTTCATAGCCAGGCCCACCAGTGAGTTCGAGCCCGCGACTAGTGTACCCCTAAGCTCACTTCGCCAGTTCACGGTGAGATTTTTAAAGAATACCTTGGCTATTTGCCTATATCCTTCGAGTATTTAGTAGTAAACAAGATATAGGACATATTTACAGCGTCTTTCTCAATGCCAAAGTACCCAAGCATTTATTTTATTCATAAGTTTGAGCTCTGCCATAGAAACTTCGTAGCGCTATAACATACAAATATTCCATATTCTGACACATTGGTTGCCATCCGAATTTCCCTTTTTCACACACAAATACGGGCTTACGCCTAAGTTCTATAAATATTTGAGTTTTGTATTTACCTACACGCGGTTTCGGTTGTTGCATCGTCCCTGGAGTAGAGACGGCAGAAAACGTTCCAGTTTTGTGTGAAAAATTAAAATGTGTTGGAAATTGAGTGTGTATTTGTAACACGAAGTTATAGTGTCTAGGTCTGTGGATATTGGTACGGACTGTGAGTAAAAAAATGTGGTTGTGAGTGTTTTTCCTCATAGAACTATGATATCTGTGGTAGTCGCGGCGATTGTATCATTTTTACAAAACTAATAAAATGACAATGTGAAGTAGGCACTCGTTGTCAATTGTCAAAATATTTAAGA
Source organism: Polymixis flavicincta (assembly GCA_949987655.1). Lineage (NCBI taxonomy): Eukaryota > Metazoa > Arthropoda > Insecta > Lepidoptera > Noctuidae > Polymixis > Polymixis flavicincta. The sequence goes on along the minus strand of OX465191.1, from coordinate 19,343,911 downwards.
ATTTAAAAAGATCCTTCAATAAAGCTAGTTGTCAACACTAGTCTAAACCGTTATCAAATTTAAAAAAAATACTGACAAAAAGTAGATAATCATCAATTTGATTTACCTGCTATCGGTACATATCCACCTTAAAATGTAGCAAACATAAGAAATTCTGTATGAAACATTTATCTTCGTCAAATACGAATTATCTTCGTAATATATTTTGTTAAATTTTATCAAAATGATTATAGATATAAGAAAACAAATATGAGTATCTACGAGTATCAAGCTTGCGTTCCATTACTTTTGTCTACTTACTAATTAAGTACCCACCTACTCATTTATGATTTAAGTAATCTAACTGTATGTGAATTAAGCCATCATTATCAAAAGTCATTTGTCCAAATTTGGCTCAAAATCATCGCTTTTAATCTTAAAATTACATTATTCAGACCCGCAAAACGCCTGCCTGTCACCACTTTCTAATGCTTAACCGGGGAACAAGAATTGGCTCAACCAACTCTTTATCAACACAGCTTTCTATTAGGTTAGAAAAAAATGATTCGTTACAATAATAACCAAGTCAATTCAAGATTAGGGCTTTTACGTAAATTATTAAAAAAAAAAAACTTCATGTAAGTGATACATTCTTCATCTTTTGCAAGAAAACCAAAAGAAATAATACTTAACACAAATTGCATCTCCTCAGAAAATGTAATAACATTTTTGATTAACAAAATCATCCCCTACCCTCCTATCTCATTTTTGAACCCATAAAATTCTAACGCTGAACATGGCTTCCTTTTCTCCCTAATCCTAGAGGGGAAGCAGGGGTAAATGCAACCGATTTAAATGCATGCATCTTGCCTACGAGTCGTAATTAGGTGAACCTGAATTTAGACGAGCAACCGTTAATAAAATGTTATCGTCTCCAATTGTCGTTTTAAGAGCATTCGTACAGCAGTGTTAGATTCGAATGTTGGTAGAATGGGTAATTTTCATGAGTAGCAATTATGTGAAATGTTTTAAGTATGATTGTTGCTTGGAAAGTTGGCATAGCAGGAAGATGTTCATTTCTTTTAATATTTTGTAGGTTAACGTCAACTTAAGTTGGTTAGTCGATCTTTTTCTGATTTATTATTACGAAGTGGTTGATCTTGAGTTTGTAGAAGATCAAATTAAAATTTGTATGTAACTTGTACCTACAAGTTGCAAACAATCGGCCAAAAAGGCATTGCCTTTTTGAAAAGATAGCCAGTTTTGTTAGGATAGTTGCAGAAAGGCAACGTTAACCTGTACCCATGGAGCTAATGGTCTCCAGAATACGGACCAAAAATGTGTGTTTAAAAATGACTAAGATGTTACCTCAATTTTATGGGCAGATATGTCATGACTGCTATGAAAACTAATAAACAGCGATCTTCAATTTGTCTGCAGTGCTCGTAATGTTATTAGCACAAGATTCCTGAGGAATCATCCAGTTACCAATATGGCGTTCCATCTACTTACCATACCGAAACAAAAACGAATAAACAAACAAATTATCACTAGGTCACAAGTTAAAAGCTAAAAACAAACACGGAAAAGCTTTTGCGAGCATCAGCAATCATTGACATACAACTAGAAAGCTCTCTGGCTCACATAAAAATGGAACATTTTATCGAAAAACGGTTCTCGAACGCATCGATCGATCCTCGCCACTTCAACAGACATTTCGAGTTTGTGATGAAAGTGACTAAAAGGTTACATCAATTTGATGGGCAACTATGGCCTAGCTGCTATAAAACAATAAGCTGTGATCTCCAATTTGTCTCCAGGGCTCATAATGTCATTTGCATAATATTCCTAAATTAATCAGCTAGGAACCAAAATGGCGTTGCTTCTATTTGCCACACAAAACAAAACAAAAAGCGTCAATAAACAAATCATCACTAGGTCAGAAGTTAAACGCTAAAAGAAACATGGAAATGCTTTTGCTAGCATCAACAAACATTGACACACAACTAGAAAGCTCTCTGGCTCACATAAAAATGCAACATTTTATCGAAAAACGGTTCTCGAACGCATCGATCGATCTTCGCCACTTCAACAGGCGTTTCGAGTTTGTTTACCCCCTTACTCTCGGCTGGAGGTCAAAAATGTGTATGTTGGAATAGTTTGCAGAGCCGAGCTCAGGAAACTGATTAAGTCGAAGACTGACTGAAGACTTTTTAAAGTCGGGTTTGAATAGCAGAGGGTCTTAGTGTAAAATAATCAAAAATACAAAAAAAAAATACAAAAATATTTATTTCATCGTAAACATTGTGTCAAACATAAATTGAGGCAACCCCAGTAAGTTACAAAAGTACTTGTGTCGGAGTTGTCTCGCTCTTCCTGTAAATGGTAGCTAACAATGTTTTAGACGTTTAAAAGAAAATAAAAATAATATAAAAAATATAAAAATAAAATAACAATAAAACTTTAATTTAGCAGCTCTTGGTGTGTGTTTGTGTGTGTGTATGCGTGTGTGTAAGTGTCTGTTAGTGTGTGCAAGTGTGTGTTAGTGTGTATGTTTTTTTTTTTTTTTGTTAGCTTATCCTGGTCAGAATATTTTCTGTTTCATCGTACGTTAGGGATCTCAACCATTCAGTTATTCTTTTTTTACAGCCGTATAACAAAAGGGGATATATATCTAATTTACGGTTTAGCTTATTATAAATGTAGGTGGATTGCGTTACATATTGACGTCTAGCAAAGATAGTTCGAACCCCTGGGGAACTTGCCACTATATCCCTGCGCCTTCTGTTCTGAGATGCTGAGTCATAAGGAAGACACCGGTTAAGAACACGTACAGAAGATAAAGTTTTCTTATTGAGAGCAAGTTGCTAACCTTATAGAGGTCTGTGGTAGGGAACCTAAATGGTTTAAAATACATCACCTTTATAAGGGATCGCTGAGCTCTTTCCAGATCGAGGAATTTTATTTTGGTAGCTCCACCCCAAATCGGAATGCAGTAAGTTATTACAGATTGCGCCAGAGCTATATAAATCTTGTTTAATAGTTGCGCGGACATAACATATCGTAAATTTTTAAACACCCAGATGAGCTTCCTGATCCTTTTCATAAGGATCTCAATGTGAGGGTGCCATGACAGTCTTTGATCAACAATTATGCCCAAATATTTTGTGGAGCTGACTTTTTGGATCGATTGACAGCCACAACTAAGGTTTTGGACTGCAATATTTTGACAAACATGGATCGAAATGCCAAAGTCAGACCCAGGCTGTGACCTCTGGCTTGGAGAAAAGCAGATAAAATTAGTTTTTGTGGTATTAAGGGTTAAAAGATTTGCTTTAAGCCAACCAGCTATCTCAGCCAGACCCGCCTCAGTGACAGCTTTTACTTGTTCCCATGACGTTCCCGAGAAAACAACCGCAGTATCATCTGCGTACGAGAAGATTTTTCCACCATTGATTTGCATATTACACAAGCCATTGATGTAAATTAAAAAGAGCGGTGGACCCAACACGCTCCCTTGTGGGACTCCGTAGTAGACGTCCTCTTCAAAACTGTATAAGTTACTAAGTTTAACCACTTGCCGTCTATCTTGAAGATAACTTTCAAAAAGGGAGAGAGCCGTACCTCTTATACCTATGTTTTCTAGCCTGTGCAGAAGGATCGGAACGGAAACGGTGTCGAAAGCTTTCTTGAGATCTAGGAACACTGTCAAGCATTTATGACCCTTATCCACTTTGTCAACAATTTCTGATGTCAAAGCTGTGATAGCGTCTTGAGTTGATCGTCCACTCCGAAACCCGTATTGGGCATTTGATAAAATATTGTATTTCTGTAAGTAGTAAATTAGTCTCTTGTTTATTATTTTTTCTAAAATTTTTGAAATTGATGGCAGTACAGATATGGGCCGATAGTTGTTAACATCGTTAACGTCCCCGCCCTTGTGCACAGGGGTGACCACGGAACGTTTTAAATCTTTCGGGAATATTCCCGTTTTCAAACATAGATTAGCTAGCTGGCTTATCAGGGGAACCACTAAATCCCTGGACATTTTTAGATATTTTGTCGGTATACCGTCCCAACCCGGTGCACTTTCAGAATCAAGACTCATTAAAATACCGTCCACTTCCAGTGGATCCGTCTCCAACAACACGAAAGAGGAAGCCCAATCGTTACTACACGAACTAGTCACTACCGGGATCCCAGCCTGAGTAGAGATGCTTTCCGCTAAAGATTTGCCTACGGTGATAAAGAACGAGTTGACCCTATTTAGTGAGTTTAAGGGATGTGTGGTAATATTGAGAAGGTGGGCATTTGAAGTTTTAGGTGCTTTAAATTGTGTGATTTCATTTATGGTTGACCAAAGACGTCTCGGACTTTTTGTTGAATCTTCTATTTGTTTTCTATAATATTGTCTCTTTATCTTCTTTATCAAGTTGGAACAATAGTTACGGAAGCGTTTGTAAGTTATTATTAAAATTACGTTGAAGGGTTCTAGTCTTGTTTGGCGCTGCATTTTGTTTCTAAGCCTTATACACCGCAGGGCTCCAGTAGTGATCCAGGGCTTCAAACTTCTTTTACTACAAGAAACGGATTTGATTTTTGAGTTTTGTAGAAGGGATGACCTAATAACCTCAATTAGTTTAGTAGCAAAACTATCAGGGAGCGTGTTAGTATCAAAAATGGGTAAATCTATATTAATGAGGCATTTATAAGCTTTTTCAAAATCTGTAACAGTTGCGGTTTTTACATAAGTTCTTTATGTCTTCTCTGAGCTAGCCATATGTAGGAGAACCATTGCATGATCTGTGATTGTTGTATTAAGGACTGCCACAGAGGCAGAGGTTTTAGTTTTATCAAGCTTCAGACAGGTATGGTCAAGACAATTCTGTTCTCTAGTGGGTAGGCAATGTCCTGGAAGGAGGCCGTGAACAGATAGCATATTAAGGTAATTTAGCCTATTTGATCTTTGTTGTGATATTTCTGTTGACTTTTCTATTATGTTAATATTAATGTCACCCATGACAATAATATTTTTGTGCGTGCTGCAAGCTTCAAGATGGCTGTTTAATGAGTTAATGAAGTTGTCAGCACAGGTAATAGACGGAGAACGGTATATACCTATAATAGTAAAATTAGACACGGTGATTTTAAGAGCAGAAGCATGATTTACAGTTAGTTCTGTAACCAGGCAAATGTTTGTTTTTTACGTAGGCTACCACACCATCATTTTGGTTTAGCTCGATTGAGGTAAAATAAGAAATGTAGTTATAAAGTATTGGTATTTGTTTCTTACTGTTTAGTCTACACTCGGTAAGAATAATAACATCCACGTCGAACTTCATCATAGACAAATTCATCTGCAAGTCATCAAAGTTGCTGTAAATACTCCTCATGTTCTGGGTCACCAGTGTCTTTCATCATCAGTACTTTTCTTGCTTTATGTCTAGCACCATTTTAAAATCTTCAAAAAGTTTTTGTGTTCTGATACAACTGCTACGATATTAATGTTTTACTATAGGTTTGTCTATAATTATAGCTCTGTTACAGTTCTCTGGTTCTATCTGGGTCTATCTGGTTAACTGGCAAATCTTTTTACCACAACATGTTAAAATGGAAGAAAAATTTGTTGTAAATCATTGGCTAAACAGTTCAGGTTGTTGTAAGCAATCGTCGTTATTCAATTATATGTTTCCATTTCCGGCCTTTTGATAACAAAATAGCGTTAATTTAATTATTTATTGGCATGACTTTGGCTGACAAGCGTTTGACTCAAAAATGTAGTTGAAATTAACTTTTAGACAGTATTTACAATCTTACCGACCCTGGGTAGTTGTATTGCTTACAAAATTGCCTACTAACAGAATTAACCAATAAATTAAACAAAAAAAAAGACCTGTGCTAGGCCAAAAAGAGTCACATCTCAGCATAATGCTGCTAGTATTCTGATAGGGCCCGATGTGATGCTGTAATGCTGCTCTTGACTTCCTTCTCGCCTCATGTAAAGTGATGGAGTGATAGATGGTTGGATCTTTGTGTGCCTTTTAGTCTGTGTTAAACTATTTTTTTTTTCCTCTTAGATATTATTTCCCTGCAATCACCTTTTAATCGATATAAAATAAAAGTCCTCAAACTGTAGTCATCTTTACAATGCTGAAAATCTTAACATCTTGACCAAAATATATATAAGTGCCTGGTCAAGGGTAAGCGTTCTTTTGAGAGTCAAATATTGGCTCGTGTCCGCGCAGCCACTCGAGTGCAGTGTGTTCAAAAGGTTCTTAATTTCTTGACACACACAAGATACAATAAGGTCATGGATAAGAGCATTAACGTGAATCTTGTCGACATTTTTTCCATGTAAACTTCGGGAGTGGATTACTCCACTGTTCGAAAATGAATATCAAAAATGACACACAGTATGGTTTTGTTTCATCTATATAAATAAAAAGAGAAGTCCTGACTGACTGACTGATTGACTGACTCATCAACGCCCAGCCCAAACCCTTGGACCTAGAAAGCTGAAATTTTGCACAGAGGTTCCCTTTATAATGTAAACAAGGAATAAGGAAGGGTTTTTCGAAATTCAACCCCTAAGGGAGTTAAATAGGGGATGAAAGTTCCGCGCGGGCGAAGCCGCTGGCAAAAGCTAGTTATCAATATTGTCTGTACGGAAACAGAATACTAAAATAAAAAGCTATCAAAAAGTTATGAGCCAACAAAGATTCGTTTTTCTTGCTCATTTAAGCTAACTTTAGGCGTGTTTAAGTAATAAAAGAAGTGTAAAATCTCTAAAACCAAGTTTGTACAGGCAAAGTTCAATTATCGAAAAGTTCAAATTTCAAATTTCAAATTTAAAAGTTCAAATTTTATTGAAATTTTCGATAATTGAACTTTGTCATTGATTTATGCAGTGATTTTTTATAAAACCCGATCATCCGAAGGACTTCTTTAATTTTTTACCCGCCTGTTTTACGATAAATGATCCTGCATCTTACTCAATAACGTTGTGCGTGTAGACTAGCTTCTAACTGCTCATCACTGATGCCGGACACGAAACCTGGTGAGTCAGCGTGCTTTTCAGCCAGGCCCACCAAAGAGTTCGAGCCCGCGGCTAGGTTCCCCTAAAGTAAGATGGTTAGCATTTAAAAATATAGTCTTAACACGCTGAGATTTATTGGATTTTTTCAGGTTTCGTACTCTCGAACTTACACTAGTAAAGACAGCGAAGCAGTAATGCTCGCGAAGAGGGAGGCGGCGCACGTGAGGGAGAGGCAGCATATGCGCCCTCGCAACCCCAGCCGCCGCAGGATACGGAGACGCCCTGGGCGCCGGGAATCCCAGGCCGATTTCCGGCCACCGTAGGCATGGGCTTGCGGACGGCGAGTAATGGGTAGCTCGCTGTCCGGTAAGGACCAAGCCCAAGTCGACGGCGCGTTGTGTTCCACGCGCGCCTCAAAGAGATGTCAGCACAAAAATTGATGGGACCCGCAAGGGTCGATGCCTGCCAGGGGTGCGGGTTTGTTCGAAAGAGACACCACAGCCCCTGGCTTAAGGGCTACTGAAGGAACACGGGTGGGTTTTAGTCAGTAAAAGTCTGACACGCCCTCCTGCTCCACCCAGAGCGGGAGAAGTTATTTGATGATTTCCCAGCCAAAAAAAAAAAAAAAAAAAAACACTAGTAAAGACATTATCTATCTACATGCATCTACCTAGCTTTTTTCCAACTATTTTGGAGTCTGCATCGATTCAACCGGTTGCAGCTGAATACCAGTATTTTAGATGGAGCGAACTTATTTGACTTCCGTAACTCAGTTACAGTGTTACACACTGCCCTTTGGTAAGACTGGTTGTCGGACTTTCTGACTACTCGTAACGACTGTCAATGACAAACGAGTGACAGCCGGGACCATCGGCTTAATGTGCTTTCCGAGACACGGTTGGGACTCGATACGTAAATGGATGGTCATATTCACGGACCGACCTCGGCAATAGGAAAAGCTTAGCTTTGAAAATCGACTCGTATGGCTCTTTTATATTTAGCCACTAGACATATCTACTTGCATAAACACACAAATCTACGGAGTTAATAAAGCAGGTCATAAATGAAAATTGCACGAACCTTGCATGCACGATGCAGTTAGTCCTAGTTTCGCAGTTATATTTTAATTTTATTGGTGAATTTGCATACCGTTTAAAATCACTGTATTTTTTTTTTATTTGCAACAAGGTTGCTATTGGAGTGTTTCATGTGTGACTATCAGAGGTAAAAAATATAAGTGGAATGGGCACCTAGCTTCAACTTCGATTTTGGCTTGACAATTCAAAAGTGCCTGTAAAAGGTTTAATTGAAATAAATTCTTTGAGTTTGAGTTTTGAGAAGTGAAAGGTCAGTATGTATCATATATAACCAAATTAATCTGCCCTGCACATAAACTGCGCTTCAAGTGGTTATAAAACGGGCCCTGGAACCCAGCTGTTGACATTCTCATGCATATCATAAGTTTTTAACAAAAAAACGTTTTTATTTCTTTGAAAAAAGTTTTTTTTTTCACTTTTTAGTTACCTACCCAACACCAATTCGAAATTTCATCATCCTTGGGGTCAAAACAATGCATATTTATGCGTTACCAGCAATAGCGGTTGAGTTACTTTAATTTTTTGAAGAGTTCCGTTGTTTGTCTCCGAAAATCATCATAAAATCTATATGAAATTTATATGGGACCATTTCGAAATAAACCCCTTTCGAACAAAACCGTTTTTGCTAATCGGTCATATGATGAGTTATGCCCCGACATACATAAAAAAAACATGTCGAATTGATAACCTCCTTCTTTTTGAACTCGGTTAAAAATGGGAATGTACAATTTTTATCCGGTTGTATGTTAGTCTGGATATAATTGTTCCGAATTGGCGCAATTAAAAATTGGCACACATATAGTTTTTAACCTGGATTAATAAAGGGTACTTTTCATCCCGGTACCTACCTACCTTCCCGTGACACTTTTTCCTACAGCCACATGGGTGGAACCACGGGTAAGCTACAAACATTTGTTCATGTGGAAATTGAACCAAAAACCCGTAAACCAGATTAGATGCAAACCTCTCAGCAAGTACAAAATAATTATGTCATCTTTTCGCATAATTTTAAAATAAACACAGCACTGCAGCATGTAATAATAAATCATTACAAAATGGAAGTTTTGATGGAACAAAATGGCGGCGATGTCATTGAGCTATATTCGTCAATTTCTTTGAGGAAATTCGATTTCCTCTCACATCTAGCGATTGTTTCTACAACGTTCCCGATCCTTCGTGTTCACTCGTTCATTCATTCATTCTTCATTCGATTCGCTTTCCTCAAGATATTAAGCTGAGATTGGAAGAATTCATAATTTTAAACATCGAAAAATCTCGCTCTTTCATGTTTGAAAGGTTTTCAGGAAATTTAAAGGATTGGACAGACGATTGATTTTTATTTATTTCGTGGGAAAACCCTATTTAGATTATTTTCATTGTGTGAACACCTGCACTCGTAGTAACTGTGTAAAGGTTAATTCAAGGAAATCTGGTATGACTGGACTAGCTATTATGCATAGAACCGCAAATCTATGGATAATAGCTGCAATATCTCGTAGGTCACGTCCGGTTTTTTCGTACAGAAACCGACCCTCATATAAATATTCTGTTGGTTGGGAAGGTTATGAGTTGTAGATCGTGGGTTTGAACACAGACAGACGCTTTACTTTGCGTAAATAATTTCATCACCACTGCTCTCAAAACGGTGTAGGAAAACATCGTGAGAACACAACCTAGAACCGAAAATTTCGAAGACAGGTAAGATCTACCAACACGCTCTGGACCGGCGAGGTGGATTACGGCCCACTACCTCTCACAAAAAAGAGGCCTGTATCCCAGCAGTTGGAACGGTACAGGCTGATTTGCCCAAACTAGTTCTATCTTTTTAACTTCCCGAATCTTTTTTCTTCACTATTGTTAAATATTGATAAAGGTATTTATTTTGTACAATAATGCTTTTCACAAAAAGCTCTTATATGTAAAATCTCTTTTACAAAATTTAAAAATAAATACGTTTTGTTATCTAATTAAATTCGTTTAATTATGTAATTAACCGTATTGTGGCGTGTACTTCATTTTTATTTTATGGGCTTAGATGTAAGTTTTGTCTTATTATTGAGAATTTTTAATACAAATAATTCTCAAAAATATGAAACAAACAGATCTTAACTTATATAACGAAACTTACATCTAAGCCTTTATAATATAAATGAAGTACCCACCCTATACCGTTTTATGAATTTAGCGTAACCCCGAGCAGATGGCGCCACCGGCTTATTAAATTCAACCGTTGTTATTTTAAGTTGGGCCTGTATTTAATAGCTCATATTTTCCTATGTAATTTCATAGTGACTTTTGTATTAGTTCGCTTTCAAATGACTTTGGTTTAGGGTCAAGTTGGGGGACGCAATATGTGTTGGGTTTTAGTGATGTGAGTTATTAATGTTTATTATATAAGTCATCGACGTAAGGAGATGACCTCTGAGTTTGTTTCGGCTTTTCTTCTCAGAGTAGTCAGATATGAAACGCCGACTTTAAAAAATATGATTGACGTGTAAAAGTGTGTGTACAAACCTATTTACAGAAATAAAATCAATTATCAGTAGTTTTTGCTCGCCCATGGACTTGGAAAAAAGACCCTACAAATGGTGAAAAATTTGCTTCTAATACCTTTTTCCTATACGTGTGAAAATCAGTCAAAAACACATCCACTTCTTTCAAAAGACTTTGTACGGTCCTACCGTTGTTGAGCTTGTATAATTGGCAATTTTTTGTTAAGTGAATATGAAATGTGAATGAGAAATATAATTATTTTCATAAAGAGCTTTCTTCCTAAGTAATACTGTATTAGCCACATGGGTCGATCGATCAGGTTCAGCTACGCTTGTTGAGGTTGGTCCGTGGATGGGTGACCATCTTTAAATACCAAGACCACTCCGTGCCTTGGAAAGCACGTTAAGCCGTTGGTCCCGGCTGTAATTTGTGGATCTTTGAAGGTCGTTATGGGTCGTCAGATGCCCGAAAGTCTGACAACCAGTCTTACCAAGGGGTATCGTGTTACCCAGTAACTGGGTAGTGGAGGTCAGACAGGCAGTCGGTCCATGTAACATACTGCTATTCAGCTTCATTCGGTTAGACTGGAAGCTGACCCCAACATCGTTGGGAAAAGTTTAGGCAGATGATGACGAAAGAGTTTTCTTCCTAAATTAAATGTAAATAAATAAAAAACCGTAATTTCAATCGACGAAAATACTATTAACAGTATTCCTAGTAATAATTGCAATTTCAAGTCTTCATTATCCAAATTAAATAAATAAAGTTTCAGCAAAATCAGGATCGTAGTAATATTCATTAATTAAATTTCGCTGCCATTACTTGATTAAAAATTCTCACGTCAAACGCAAACGCGTCCCCAAATCGACTATTTCGATACCAAAAAATTTGCCATATTCCAAGCTAATGCTTTCACATCAATACTCAACAACTTCACAATCACATTAACTGCAATCGAAGTAAACATGCAACAAAACTCGTAAGGCTGCCTGCACTAACCTAGATCCAGCCATATCTTGTGATGTTGGTCCCTGGCTCGTTTCCTTACCAGAGTGCGTAGATACCCGAAGGGGAGAGGCGCGATGGGTTCTGGTCCCACTGGTGCCATACTCGACCCCCTTCTGGCAAGTTCATCGGCTGCATCGTTACCTAGCGAACCGCTGTGTCCTTTGATCCATTGAATGGTAATGTTATTGAGGCTACCTACCTGGTTTAGGCGCTGGTGGCACTCGTATATCAGCCCAAAGTCAACCGTGTGACTGTTCAGCGCTTGCAGAACAGCCATGCTGTCTGAGAGTATGCGGATTGAGTGGTCTTTAACTTCCCTGGCCGTGATAGCAGACGCGGCAAGGGAGATGCCCGTGCATTCGGCCTGGAACACTGTCCTCCGAGAAAACTCCAGCACCTGTGCCACTACCTGTTTTTGATCCATCCGTGAAGATCCGTAGCTCTGCGGGGCGCAAGCCTTCGCATCGTCGATCCTCATGAAGTTGGATTTTGTATTTTTTGTCAAAGACAAATCGTTTGGGCACCCGGTCATTTATTGCCTTTGTAATGGGAAACTCACTGTTGAGTCCCTTAAGCAGCGCGGTGTGTTGAGTGTCTCTCTTACTCCAGAGATGTGCTACCTTCAGACGCACCGCCGCCATCGTTGCTTCCTGCTGTATGAACAGGTGTGCGGCGGTAGTCCCAACATGGCTTCGATAGCTGCAGTTGGAGTGGTCCTCATGCAGCCCGTGGTAGCCATGCAGGCTAGTCTTTGCATGCGCTGTAGTTTGTTGGTGGCTGTAACTAGCTTGGTGCGGGGCCACCAGACCACGGCCCCGTAGGTGATCATGGGGCGGATTACTGCGGTGTACAGCTATAATATAATTTTGGGGGATAGGCCCCACTTCTTACCTATCATTTTCCTGCACTGCCAGAAGGTGATGCAGGCCCTGTTTAGCTTGGTGTCTAAATGACTGCTCCAGTTTAGCTTACTGTCCAAAGTAACCCCGAGATACTTAACTTCATTGGCCAGCTGAAGTTCCGTGTTGAACAGTTTCGGTAGGCGGAAAGGGCCTAATGCTCGTTTATGAGTAAACATGACTAGTTCAGTTTTGATGGGGTTAACTGATAGGTCAAACTCTCTACACCATCTCTCTACGATACGTAGTGCTTGTTGTGTGAGGTTGCAGTTCGTTCCCGTCACCTTCCCCGAAACAAGAATTGCGAGATCGTCCGCATAACCTATTGTAAAATAATGGTTGGCGTTGAGTTTGGTGATAAGATCATTAATCACCAGATTCCATAGGAGGGGGGACAGTACTCCTCCTTGGGGGCAGCCTCTGGCTATCATGGCCAGCTGCTGCTCGTCCTCCAAGCGAACCACTCGTTTGCTAAGCATGTTAGTGATCCAGTCCGTTAGTACCTGATCTACCCCATGTCTGGAGAGGGCGCTGCCGATGCTTGAGAAATTGGTTTTGTCGAAGGCTCCTTCGATGTCTATGAAGGTGCCCAGGCAGGTACCTTTTTGGTGTATTGCTTCTTCCATCTGACTAACCACTTGATGAAGAGCAGATTCAGTCGACTTACCTGAGCTATACGCGTGTTGGTTGCCGTGTAGCGGTATGGTTTTAAGGGGGGCCGTCTCTCAGCTGCCTATCACATAGCCTTTCCAGTGTTTTCAGTAGACAAGAGGTCAGGCTGATAGGTCGGTGGGATTTGGCGTTAGTGTAGTTACCTTTACCTGGCTTTGGGATGAATATAACTTTCACTTCTCTCCAGCTTTTGGGAACCTACCTAAAGGCGAGGCACGCTCTCATTATAGGCACTTGTCTAAATGCGACAGAGGCTTTCCCCCATTGTAATAAGGCGGGGAACACTCCATCGGGACCAGCTGCCTTGAAAGGATGGAAGCTGCGGATGGCCCATTGGAGTTTCTCCAGCGTAATCACCCTGCATGTGTAGCGCCAGTCATTCTCAGATGGTGTTTGGATTACATACTGCCAGTCGATTACTTGCTCGAAGACGCATCCAGGGAAGTGAGTTTCAATTAGGACGCGTCTAGCTTCTTCAGGTGACGATGTGAGTGTGTTATCAGGTTTGCGGAGGGTAGTGGGCCCCGAAGTCTTCTGTTGCGACAGTACCTTCCTTACCCTGTTGGCTTGCTGGCAGGATTCAATGTTACCACAGAATTTGCGCCAGCCCGCGGTACTCCTGAATCTGATGCATTTTTTGTAGCTGGATTTGGCTGCATAGTAGCTATCCCAGTCCTCGTCCGCACAAGTGTTCATGGCTCTATTTAAAGCCTTCCTTACCTTTCCGCGCTTGCGCTCCAAGTCAGCGCCCCACCAAGGTTGTTTGCCCGGTGTGCTACGCGGGGTGGTCTCTGGGCAAGCAGTGTGGTAGCTGTCTAACATTAGTTTAGTGATTTGACTGACTTGTTCCTCAATCTGTGTCGTGTCCGCAAATGACGCTAGACCGCTTGGTATCGCAAGCTTAGCTTCTAGGCTGCGTGTATAGATGCCGCGATCCGTATTACACGGATTGCGACGTGGTGTTGCAGGCGGAGTGCAGACCCGGATGTCAAAGCTAATCCACCTATGATCAGAGCAGGAGGCTTCCTCGGAGACCTGCCAGCCAGTGATGATTACCGCCGCGCCCTCTGTTGCCAGGGTGAGATCGATGATCGGTGAGATCGATGATCGTGCGGCTACGCCTGGTTACGAAGGTAGGTTCAGCGCCGGTGTTTAGTAGGAATAGGTTTTTTTTTTTTTTTTGGGTGGGAAATCATCAGATAACTTCTCCCGCTCTGGGTGGACCAGGAGGGCGTGTCAGACTTTTACTGACTAAAACCCACCCGTGTTCCTTCAGTAGCCCGTATGCCAGGGGCTGTGGTGTCTCTTTCGTACAAACCCGCACCCCTGGCAGGCATCGACCCTTGCGGGTCCCATCACTTTTTGTGCTGACATCTCTTTGAGGCGCGCGTGGAACACAACGCGCCGTCGACTTGGGCTTGGTCCTTACCGGACAGCGAGCTACCCATTACTCGCCGTCCGCAAGCCCATGCCTACGGTGGCCGGAAATCGGCCTGGGATTCCCGACGCCCAGGGCGTCTCCGTATCCTGCGGCGGCGGCTAGGGTCGCGAGGGCGCATATGCTGCCTCTCCCTCACGTGCGCCGCCTCCCTTTTCGCGAGCATCACTGCTTCGCTGAAGGAGGTGACGGCTCCCCATGCCCTCTCGCTCCGTACCATGGCCTGGACCAGGGCCGGACGCGAGAGATCGCCGTCGCCGATCGCCTCCACGAGGACACGGCGGTGCTCCGCCCAAGCAGGGCAGACCGCCACCGTGTGCTCCACCGTGTCCTCAGGGCGATCTTCGCAGTGGAAACACCCGGGCGTTTCCTCCCGCCCTATCCGAAACAGGAACCTCCCGAAACAACCGTGTCCGGTGAGGACCTGCGTCAGGCGGAAGGTGAGGACGCCCTGCCGCCTCTCAAACCACTCCTCAAAGAGGGGACTTACCGCCGCAATCGTGGCGTGCCCAAGTAGGGATAGGTTAGTTGAGAATAAATAATCAAATAACGTCTTACCCCTTTCGTTTTGGGTGACCATGCCCCATAGTTGGTGATGAGCATTGGCGTCGGCCCCGACGACTACCTCAAACCCGCAACTCTCGCAATGACTGACGAGACGGGCAAGGTCGTGGGGGGCCGGCGCCTTCGCCTCAGGCATGTAGGCCGAGGCGAAGACGATCGGCATCTCTACGTCGTCGGCACGTCGCATTACTATCTTTGCTGCAGAGACATCTCTGCAACAGAATTCAGTTAAGAGCTGTGTTTTAAGATTACCTGTAACATAGTTGCACGACCTGGGTTGGTCGTAATCAGTGGTAACCAGGAGCTTACCTCCAAGATTGGATAGTCCTTGTATGCGACCGGCCCTAATCCACGGCTCCTGGATCAGAGCAATGGCCGTGTGCTGTACCTCCAGCCACTTCCGGAGCTGAGCCGTCGCGGTCTGACTGTGGTGGAGGTTGGCTTGGAGGATTTTAAAGTCGGACAATAGGCTCGCCATTGCTGGTCGTCCCCTCATCCCCCTCTCCCAGTCTGAGCCCGGCAAGCAGGTCACCCTCGTCGAAGCCTTCCTCTCCCTGGCATGAAGCCGGGGACAGGATCATGTCCTCCAGCTCCTCATCCAAAGAAGAGGCGGCCCCCACTGTGGCGGCAGCAGGAGCGGCCGACTCTGCTACAGCAGGTTCGGCAGCGAGTGCTCCCGGGTTGTTTTGGTGGGGGAGTGAACTCCTCCACTGGTGTCTCTGGCCGCTGAGTCGTGTTCTCGGAGATAGTTTCCGTAGTGGGGTCCCATCCCTGAGGGGTATCGGTATACCTGCCGTTCAGCCCCCGGAACCTTATATACACCGTCCCTACTCCTATCGAGAGACGGCGACCGGCTCTCATGAGAATCGGAATTTGGTCTACCGGGACGCCCACCACGACGAACCATGCCACGGCCTGTTTGTTTACGTGGTGTACTACCCACCTCTTGACGTCGATCCAGGGGTTCTGATAACTCAGAGCACGCCCAATGTCGGTCGGCTCTTCGAAGACCCCCTGTTTGTCTGGGATGACGATACCACACCGCGCTCGTCTTTCTATCTCCGACTGGCTCTTGATTACTAGCGGGATGCCAGTAAGAAGAGACAGTGCGGGGATTGTTTCCCTTAGCCAGTCTAAGGTGTGGTCATTGCCGCACCACAGTTTCAGGACACCCCCAGAAAACACCGGCTTGGCTTTAAAAGTCGGCCCTGGGGGGTCTAGCTTGGGGGACCGGGCCTCAACGATTATCTGCTTCTGGATAGCAGTGAGTACCCGGTCCGATACGTCCTTGCTGAGGATCCCCGTGCGTTCGCAGGTGATCGCGACGTCGAGGGTAGCGCTGGCAGCGATCAAACCGCGGCCGCTTATGATCCCCACGAGGTGTTAAAGTCTCGTTGAGAGCACGCTTGGCCGCGGCCTGACCCTTCCCTTCGGGTCGCTGTGTCGCTTTAGTCCCTGCAGCCGGTCCCTCACGAGCACTGGGGGGCCCTGGCGCAAGTCGGCTCGTGCCGGCTACCGCCTTTGACCGCTCCCCAGTGGAGAAATTCAGCTGACCGCTAGTCGGTTTGACCGAACTAGCGGCAGGGTCCTGTTTATTGGAGTCCCCCTTGTCCTTGCCCTGCATCTTGCGAGCCTGGCGGCGCTCCTTCCTTGTGGGTCGTCTGCTCAGTGTTGAGGCGGCTGGTGAGTCTGAGGGCCCTGTGTAAGGGCAGCAGGCTTGTTGATTGCCTTTACCCTTGCCCTTGCCTCGTTTTCCCACAACCTGCCAGACGCGTGAAAAAGCGTCCTCGGTGTAGCTGGCCGATTCCGTTTGACCGGTTGTGGCCGCATGACGTGAGGAGGTTGGAGGTGCCACAGGAGTGGGAGGAAGTTTCACGGTGCCGGTGTTACCTGGCACCGGGGTTCGTGCGTCCAGGGTCGGACCGGCAGTGGTGTTAACCGTCGCCGTCGCACCCGCCTGTGTTTAAGAGGGGTCGGTACTGGTCCCAATCAGCGCCGATGTCCTCTGTTTTTCTTGGGACTTGTTGGTTTTGGTCTTGGCTGTGGTTCTCGCCAGAGCTGGACCGGCGCCCGCACTGGTACCCGCGGCGTTAGTCGCAAGGTGTCCAGGGGCGAGAGAAGTGTAAGCACCTCCCTTTGGAGTTTCTTTGGCTTTCGCCTCCACTCCGGTGGATTGGGTTTTAACTGTCTTTAAAGCATCCATGTTAAATTGTTAATAAAAATTTCGTCTCTCTGGCTCCCACAATCCATGGAGCCCGCACCTTGGAACGTCTCACTATAAAAAAAAAAGATCGAACGTTAGGACTACCAGAGAGATATAGGGGCGTGAGGCTGGTTTACAGTGCGACATCGGGTGCTCGATCAGGTTGGCCCCCGACGAGCTGATCAACCTTCACTTACACCGTCAGCATGACCTTTACCTACCGCTTCGGTCGACCTCTTGCGCCTCGCCTGTGACCCTCTGACGGGACACCGTGACCATTTCCCTACCCCTGGCTATTGGGTAAGGCCACCGTTTCGCTTGAAATCCAGACCAAAGGGGGCGTGTTGCCTCACGGGCACATTACAACCAGAGCCGCTCGACTCAACCCCCCAGGACTCCTTCATCCCCGCTCACGGCGCTCAACTGCGCAGGTCCTAGCGCAGGTGACTAATTGCTCCTACTCGCCACCAGCTGATTTTAGTGATGGACGAGACCGCCACCACCCAGTCACGGCAGGGTCGCGGTTAGGAGCGGAAGTTGGAAGGGTGGGAGTGAAAGGAGTACGGATTTAGGTAGGATGGAGTGGGGAGGGATTGTGAGAATTGGGGCAGGAGGGATATAATGCGGGATAGCACTGACGCCTGGTGGTTTTTGTTGAATCTATTTCTTAAGGAATTAGACCAAGAACGGGGTGGCAACCTCGGGAAGGTACACCCACCAGACTTGCCTTGAGGATCTATACGACTGCAGCGCTCTCCCTCAAGACCCCGCCACCCTGCCGCCTCCTTCAGAGGTGGCCTGCATCTATACTACCAAGCAAAACCGTGAAAGCATAAATTCAGACCCACCCCTTTTACTGAGTAAAACCCACCCGTGTTCAGTAGCCCGTATGCCAGGGGCTGCGGTATTTCTGTTGAACAAACCCGAACCCCTGGCAGGCTCATTTTGACAGTACAACATTTATTACGTTATCTACGTTGTTGAGCAGACAAATTTATCGAACATATGAAGCAATGATGGTTTTCTGAAATGACGTCCACTAGGTGGCAGCACTGAGACATCAGGTCCGGGCACCTGTTTAAAGTATCAAAGCCAGTCCGTAGGCGCTTTGTGATGGTGAACGAATTAATGAAACGAATGAAATCAAATATTTTAAGTTCATTGTCGAACAGCGGGCTTAGCATGACGCTTTGTATTTCTACGAAGAATAGACAGTGTTTTTTCAATACAAAGTGATATTTCGTTCCTACATTTTTGTTATCGCACCGTAGATATCCTTCTACAATCTGTCATTTAGTCTTTCGTTTCTTACGATATTTCTCTAGGTCCTTTTATATGTAGACTATTTCAGAAGAGTATTTCTTCCCAAACTGTCAAAATCACACTGACAACAAAACTTTCTACTCGACGGCCACAAAGTATATACGATTGTCTACAAAATCATGATTCGTTTAGAACGCATAACTGTGATAATGAATGGAAAAACATAGGTATCTTATCCTATTGTACATAATTTATTTAATAGTGTTGTCTATTCTTCCGTCGACAAGTCGGTGCTCGTGCTAAGCCTGCTGGAAGACCTCTTGTCAAAGTGGCGTCAACTGGTGGCTTGAATATTCAAGAAAACCCTCATTAATCCTAAATGACGGATATGTCCTTCGAAATTATTCAGATTGTGATGAATAGTTTATTACGTATTAAGGGTGCAGGTTTGCTTCAAAGAGTGACCATTCTGTCAGCGATAACGAAAAATGTATGTGACAGATAAAAACTATCGAAAGGGTGTCAATCCCGTTGAAAGTAGTTGTAGGAAAACGAAACGTTTTGAAAGCGACATGTCTCTCGGTCAGTTCTATCTTCAAATTCGTCTGGAGTTTTTGGCGGGATCGCGTTGGAACATGTCGCACGAATTTTCATTTTCATGAAATTTCGTGAAATAGCAAATTAAATTGTATAATTTTGGTAGTGAATTATTCAATTAAATTACGTGTGAGTGCACAAGTGTAGTGAAGGTGAAAATAAGTGACTAACGTGGACTTTTCGTGTTCCCCCCAAAAACTCCTAATAGGTTGTTGTAAAGTTACTACCGCTTTACAATAACTTTGATTAACTTTGACTTGACTGACTATGACTTTTTTGTAACTTCGTGCCTGATATCGGGCCATTTACTTAATTGAAAATTAAAATTACCTACTTGACACTGGCTAAATGCACAAACCATTCGATGCCAAAACCAAAAAAAAAAAACCGTCTGTCTAATCTGGTCAAAACACGGCTAACCCTGTTATAGCCTTAGATTTTTTTTAAATTTCGAAAAGCCTGAGAATCAGCACTTTTCGAACATCAAAACACATAAGACAGTCCCCCAAAAAAACGTCCACCCTTCACCACTTCCTAGTGCTTTAGCTGGGAAGAAGTAGTAGCGCAACAAATTCCCCAGCAGCACTGTCTCTGCTTACTAACTAATAAACAATAAAGCATAATATCAAAATAAAAGCCTCCTGATATAGATCGATGGATGAGGTCTAAGATGGAACGAGCCTACCCAGAAGATACCTGTTGGCACTTGGTGTTTATAGACTTGTGGTGGCATCTACAACGCCACACGCAGACTACGCATTAAAGACCTGACGTCACACAAATCCTATCGCGCAATCAGAGTTTACCGCGCGACTGGTATATATACAACATCCCGACATCAACTAACGGGCAGATGCCCACCACTCACAACACTCATCTAGTCGGAGGATTCTCCCGTTTTCATAGAATATGAGTGAACTTTATACCCTGTTCCTTATACTTCTATAGGCTGATGGGCTGAACACTTAAAACGACGGCCGGAGAAATGATTAGGTAGGTTGTAGTACTTGAAGCAAATCCTTAAAACTCGACCGTTTTTCCGTTTGTTTAATGTATCGGATCAAGCCGAGCTGACGCTGTTCAACTACAAGCATAGTGAGCTTTATACCATAACCGTAAGGATTTCAAACAAGGGGCATGCAAAAAATCCACAATAATATATTTTTATGGTGCACCTATAAAAATATATACGGTCATTCAACCAACATAACCCTTTGGGTTGCTGTAAAGATCCGAATACCAAGATGTTATTAGGAATAAGTGGATTGCTTCTGCCTTTTAATCACGTAGGCGGTTCCTTTGTAGGAGAAATTTTGCACTTTACGTACGCCACAACTTGGGCTCTTGTAGTAAAAAGTTACTACTAATTCATGGTTAGTGCTTAAAGTGAATCTGCACCCTAATTGCGTAACTCCCGATTCATCATAATCTGTATCGTTTTGAAACGGATTGTTAAACCATTGCTTCATATGTTCGAAAAATGTGTCTGTTCGACAACATAAATAACGCAATGAATATTGTTTAACTGTGAAGACGAAACCAATTATGATCAATCGTAAGTTACGCAATTAGGGTGCTGGTCGACGTCTTTTTCCATACAAACTTTGGGAGCGTATTACTCCACTGTTCGACAAGTTACCTAAAAAATTAAATATGGTATAGTTTCATCTCATTATTAATTGTGTGGAAACCGAATTGTAAAATAAAAAGACGTTAAAAAGTAATGAGCCAGCAAAGCTTTTTTTTAGGGTTCCGTAGCCAAATGGCAAAAAACGGCCGTATGTCACAGCCACTTTTTTCCGAAACTATAAGAACTATGCTGTTGAAACTTTGTGAATAGATGTATTCTGTGCACCGCATTAAGATTTTCACACAAAAATAGAAAATGAAAACAATTAATTTTGGGGCTCCCCATACTTAGAAACGAAACTCAAAAAAAAAAAAACATCAAGCCCATACGTGTGGGGTATCTATGGATAGGTCTTCCAAAATGATATTGAGGTTTCTAATTTCATTTTTTTTCTAAACTGAATAGTTTACGCGAGAGACACTTCCAAAGTGGTAAAATGTGTGTCCGTCCCCCCTGTAACTTATAAAATAAGAGAATGATAAAACTTAAAAAAAATATGATGTACATTACTATTATGTAAACTTCCACCGAAAATTGTTTTGAACGAGATCTAGTAAGTAGTTTTTTTTTTAATACGTCATAAATCGTATTATGTTGCTTGCTGCTACGGAACCCTTAATGAGCGAATGCGACTCGCACTTGTCCGCTTTTTCTTGCTAATTTAATCTAACTCTGAACGAGTTTGAGTAATCAAGGAAGTGTAAAATTTCCAAAACCAAGTCGGTACTGACAAAGTTCAAATATCGAAAAGTTCAAGTAAGTAATTAACTGGTCACCACTGATATTTTCTCTGTCGGACACGACGCCTGGTGAGATAGCTGGTGCTTTTTAGCCAGGCCCACTAGTGAGTTCGAGCCCGCGACTAGTGTCCCCTTAAAAGCTTGATATCGTAATAGGAGATTGACTGGAAATGGTTTATACATTATGCAAAATTGTGAGGAAGTCAAAAGCGTTATGACTTAGTTCACTCACTTAAGGCAGTGCCTATTCAAAATGATGTGATCCTTAACTAAAAAGCTTTCCTCAGCGATAAGGGTTTTAGGTATAAAGGATTCAAGTCATGAGCCAAGATATTATGTCATTGCCAACTGAATAGAAGCAATGTTTAAAAAAAATCTGCTAACCCCAATGAGAACAGAGTGTTTATTTATGTACATTTTTTTTAAATCAGTGTGGTTTCCATTAATAAGTCAGGCATATTCGCATTCGTGACTATCAGACCTATCTTCTTCGTCATTTGCCTCATTGAAGTCTGCAACTTACGAGTCGGGCTTTTCGTAGGTTCGAACCCATTCTGGCGTTTCATTATATGTAAATTATTTCGTCACCACTGCTTTCAAAATTGTGAAGGAAAACATCGCGAGGAAAACGGCATGTCCTAGAATCAGGAATTCGAAGACATCTACCTTGTCACGCTAGGTCCGCGTGGTGGATCACGGCCCATTTCCTCTCAAAGAGAGGAGCCTCTGTCCTAGTAGTGGGAACAGTATAGGCTGCCTATGCTAGACTATGCAGTCCTGGAGGGTGTAGGTAGTTGTGCACGATGGGCAGAAGAGAAGTTAGGGCATATCCTGTATCAAGACTCCTCACTCATACTTTTCTCAGGATGAGTCAATTATTCCTCATGTATCCATTCTGACTCTGAAGCGGCCAACTTAAGTCAACATTTGGTTCACAGATTTACCATATCAGTCACTGCAGTTCGTGACCGAGGGGTAGTTGTTTCAATGAAGTGTTTATGAGTGGAGGTCGGATCCGGGATCCTCTGTGGGATTCTTCTTTCTTCTTCTTTGTCGGTGCACTCTTTACAGAGCTGTCGTGGTGTGTCATGGTCGTGTTGCAGTGAGATTTCGGACAGCCGTGACTTGAAGTTTTCATTCATCTTTACATAACAGGCTGTTCTATCAAACGGGTCTGACCACCTCCAAGCTCTAACAATGATTGTGTTATATTAATTATGTTGTTGATATTTATTTCTCCACAGTGTGCATCTTTCGTCTCTTTTATTGTCTTCTGAAGAGGATCAGACCAATACAATATTATTATGATATTACTATGAAAACATTTAGAAAAGAAACTAAACTTCTTAAAAAAGAGTTTTACTACAATTAATGATCCCAATCCTTACTTAATTTTATAAATGGGAAAGTAACTCTGTGTGTCTGTCTGTCACGTTTTCATGCTTAAACCGCTGAATTGATCATCAAAATTTAGATTTGGCAAAGATATTGCCTGGGATATGAAGAAGGATAAAGGCTACTTTTTAAGCGGTAACCGACATCCATGTGGGCGGAGCCGCGGGCAAAAGCTAGTTTTATCTAAAAAGGAAAAACATATTGACTGAATAACACGAAAGGGTCCCATATAATTTGATTACATTTTAGCTCGAATGCATCTTTACAAAACATCAATAGATACCTACCAGATATGTATTATTAATATTACTTCATCTTGTACATGCTATCCATCGATTATGTTAACTGACCCCAATACCAATTACTTAGCCGCAGTCGATTCAGATAATAATGGAAATGGTTGGATTGAACTGCGTATGTTAAATTATGTTTAAATCATTGAAGCTATAAAGTTAAGCCAGGAATACACTAGTTAGCACCCAACAAGCAAAATAATCCTGGAATGTGATTTTATAATGCTACGTGGACTTATAACACTCCGATGATAGTTTTGGTGGCCGCTACTACGCTTTTAACAGCATAAATACATGCTGTTTTTACTCAAGTACGTTTAATCCTATAATTTGTACTTATATCGGTATATAGGATCATATTTCCTGACAAATATAGGATCAAGACTCCTATAAAAGCATGAAACAAGAGTAATTGTACTCAGGAGTAATTACTCCGGTAACTCAGACTTATATGGGCCTATAAGATAACACCTGCGGACCATTTAAATCTTTATACTCCTGTAGGAGCATGTACCAGGAATATATGCACTGAGGAGCAATTACTCTTGTTGTTTTTACTTATAACCTCATATAAGATAAAAAATTATGACCAATTTAAGTAAATTAAAGTTAAATTACTGTAAATCATTTATGTATCTGGTTTGGTTTTACATAAACTTAAAAGTAAGGGTTAGTTGAATTTCATATCCACGTTTTAAAAATGATAGATCACCAAGATTATAACAGCACTCGGTAGGATAAAGTGTTCTCTATATCGATTTATCGTATGCCGTTTTAAACCTAGACATATTTATATAGGCATTCCACAGTAGTGTTATTGTCTAAGTAATCTCAAACAATCCTGGTTAAAACTCTTAAGAAGCCACTTTTGCTTGTAACGTCCAGTACAGGCGAAAACACGCTTTAAATAGTTTTGCAAATTCTATTGTACGATTTAACATCACCCATTTTGATTACAACTGTTTT
The DNA here is from genome assembly GCA_949987655.1 of Polymixis flavicincta. NCBI lineage: Eukaryota > Metazoa > Arthropoda > Insecta > Lepidoptera > Noctuidae > Polymixis > Polymixis flavicincta. Next base: position 19,319,638 of record OX465191.1, on the reverse strand, counting down.
TGTGAAAATGGATTTAAATAAGTGGAAGCGGTTTAAAAAAAGTGGATCTGATAAAAGAAAAGTAATAAAAACATATAAAGAAATGTTAACCGCAGTGAGCAACGATTTTTTAAATTTAACTGGTGAAGACCGTATCGCGAATTCTAGCGAGGGTTCCGTACAAGATAATTGTAGTACTACTTTAGATGGAAGAGGTTCAGACTACGAAAGTACAAAATCTTTGAGCGATATTGAAAGTGTTAATCAGGAAGAACTTTCGGAAAAATAACGCAGTTCAAAAATTTTGAACTGCGTTATTCTATTAATAACTTGGCCTTAGACTTCAATATTTCTCATGCTGCATTGAACTCTTTAGGTACTTGAAATTTTAAATAAGAGAATAAACAATGTTTTGCCTAAAGACGCACGAACATTACTAGATACCAATAGAGAAAACCTACACATCAGTATTTCAGCCCCAGGACACTATTAGCAAATGTTTGAAAAAAATGTATGACAATGTTCCTTGTTTACCAAATGAGATTTCTCTAAACATAAACGTTGATGGATTACCAGTTTTCAACAGTTCGACATACCACTTTTGGCCTATATTATGTACACTGATAATAGAAACCACGCTGTGACAACCGGGACATATCTCAGACAACAAGAAATGTGTAACACTCCGAGTCCATTTTAAGTTCTTTAAAGGTCGTAAATCTTTTTTGGTTAAATATCGATCGATATCCAGGAACATCGGCATAGTCTTGTTTAAATCGTCGGCAACCTGTTATATAATTAAGTCAAATAAAAACAATGTTTAAACTGTTGTTTAACCTAGCACGTAGAACAAACCCTTAAAATATTCCTTTAACTTATATATCAATAGATTTTCATCTGAGCACCCGGTACCCTAATCGGTAACAATGGCGAATCTTTTTCGGTTTTGAGATATCCCAATATAAAACCAATATACTTATATTGGTACTATGGCACGCTTGGAAATGCTAAAAATACTTATTTTAGCACTATGTCATACTTGGAAATGCTCACCAAGAAAATGGCAGCTGCCTTAATAATATTTATTTAATATTAATTAATACTAAAATGTAAATAAGCAAATTTCAAGAGGCGCTTTAATTTTTTAATCTAAACCATGATAGATTTCACAGAAAATTTACATTCCCCGACGAATAAGCTATAAGACTAACAATTTGACAACAATAAGATTTTGTTTTTCTACTAAGGTTGACATTAATAAATTCTGATTAATATAAATACTACCCTAAAAATATATTTTTACAGAGCACAACAAGTGATACCTTCACTTCGACTATTGACAATATATTATAGAAGCATTTCTAGGCGCGTATTAATCTCATTTTTGACTATAAGTTACTTATATTGAGATTTACAGGAGTAATTGCATTGACGTAACTCAATTACAGGAGCATTATAGGCGGCTATGTCATTTCAGCGGCCTAATATAAATACCTTATAAGTAAAAGTAGACTTATAAAGTGGGCCCTTTTCGAGGTTTATATACGGATATAAGTCTCATATAGTCCTCGATAAATGATGGTTCTAGGATAGTTTAAAAACCACTTTTTGCTAGTTGGGCAGTAACTTGCACTAAAGTATGCAAGTGACATTTGTTTGGTGATAACAGTGTGACAATGTCATGCAATCTTCTTGCATGCAGATCTCCCACAAAGAGAATGCACTTCGGCAATCATCGTCTATCTTCGGGAAAACGAAAACACGATGAGGAAATCTAATATAGAGTTGTCGTAACCATAGAATTACTAACTATTTTGTACTACCAGCAGGCTTAGTACGAGCACCGATTTGTTAACGGAAGAATAGACATGAAAATTAACTAAATTATGTAAAATAGAAGCAGATAGCTATGTTTTTCTATTAAATTCAGTTATGCGTTCTAAATGTATCATGATTTTGTAGATAATCCTATATGCTTTGTGGCCGTCGAGTAGAAAGTTTGTTAACAGTGTGATTTTGACAGTTTGAGTAGAAATATTCTCCTGAAATAGTACTACAATTTATAAGGACATAGACAAAGATCGTTAGAAACGAAGGACAAAATGACAGATTGTAGAAGGATATCAAAGGTGCGAAATGTGCGTGTCGAAAATGGAGAAATGCTATGTCACTTTGTATTGGAAAAGCACTGTCTTTTCTTCGTAGAAATATAAAGCGTCATGCTAAAGCCTGCAGGTGTACTAAATTGGAGAATAACAACTCTTTGCCACAAAACACGGCACTAAATAACTTAGAATTTAGAAGCTTTGCTACGGTAGGTTTAAGCACTGATGTGTCACTCTGCGGTGCAACGTTCGTACAAATTTGGAATTTCGAAGATTACAGAACCGTATATCTTCTCTGATTAACCTGTAAGTACTTATCTACTTTTGTGCATGTTATTAGCGTCTGTAGGTCAGTCTATATGTAGGTCGAAATAAATAAAGTATTGGTCAGAAGGATTAATAACATGAGTTCCTAATGCCAGTCACGTCAATGTCGACAGCTGTTAATATGAAAGTCGAAAATGACAGTTTGCGTGACCGTTGAAATACTTCCAAGTTACATTCAGAAGAGATATGTACAACCGTTATCACCGAGGTTGGCGAATTGATCATATGTTATTGAAGCTCATATTACTGGTGATTTATTTACTGTCAGCATCATCAGACAAAAGCGTGTTTTCAAAGTAACAAATCATCATCATCATCATCATCAGCCTATAATGTTCCCACTGCTGGGACACAGGCCTCCTGTCGATGATAGGGATTGGGCCATAATCCATCACGCGGGCCCAGTGCGGGTTGGTAGATGTCACATGTCTTCAAATTTTTGGTTCTAGGACATGCCGGTTTCCTCACGATGTTTTCTTTCACCGTTTTGAGAGCAGTGGTGATGAAATAATTTACACAAAGTAAAGCGCCTGGCTGGGTTCGAACTCACGACCTACAACTCGTAAGTCGCGGCCGTTACCACTTGGCCACCACTGCTCACATGTAACAAATAGGGTACTTAAAATTCCTAATTTTATTCAACACCGCCGAAAGCTAATATTATTGATCTTTCCCAACCCTTATCACACCACTCACTGATGGCACGCTAGGGTTGACTTTATGAGTACACATCCCGACTCCCGTTACCAAAGCACGGGTCCAATAGGCCCCGATGCTAATTGTGAGGGTTGACTGAAATTAGAAGCGACAGACGACGGGTTAAATTTACTATTTCTATCGATGTTGCTTGTTTGTGTTTCTACCCGTTGTTTATTCTTAGGTGGAGTGTACACTAACGTCTGTTTATTGAATTTAGAATTTAATGGTGAGAATAAGGAAGATACTTTACACACTTCAATACAACTCATCATCATTTCAGCCGAAACCTATGTCCACTGCTGGACATAGGTCTCCTCAAAAACTTTGATGCTTACCATTTTTGGGGGGATTTGCCATAATCGCCACGCTTGGCAGGCGGGTTAGCGATCGCAGTATGGTGGTAAAACGCATAGAAAACACTGCTGCCCATTCTCTAGTAAGTCCCTTAGTCGGCTCCTACGACACCCTCGGGGTGAAATGGGACGGTGCTATTCTTTACGTCAGACACCACACGGAACGCAATACATCTAAAAAAAAACATAATTATGAAAGTACACATCAAGCTATACATCTCCAGTATAAGATGATCTCGCATTGTATAGAATTTCCGTACAGTGCAAGATCAGCGTAAATTGGCTTGTATTGCTTGATGTGTAGCTGTGTAGACCAACACGAATAATATTAACACAAAATAGCAACTGCCGTTCTGTTCTCTCTGCTTACGCCCATAAGAAGAAGGCGTGAGCTTGTTGCATTTTTTTAAGTAAAAACTTCCTTTGGGCGCGTTGAGCACTTTTTGGGTGAACAAAAATCATGGAACACGCGTGATCGTCACCAAACGCTTTCCATGACCTATATGAAAACTATGTATAAATGGGTGAACGAGCACATGGATGAGTCGTACGTTAATGTGTTATAGAAAAGTCCCTTTCTTTCATTAGGAAATTCTAATTCTTTACCCCTTTCATTCCCATTATATTTTTATCGTAAAGATCTGTGCTGTCATGTATATAAACAAGACGAAAAAGGATCCCAGGACATAAAAAAAATCGACAGCAAAAAAAGGCAACAGAAAAAGCGTCCAAAAGACTGGAAACATTTCCATGTTGTATGGCGATGATGATTATTAATTCGTTTTATAAGTCTTCAGGTTGCACACATTTGTGGAATTATTTTACCACCGAGGAAACCCGAAACGAAACCCACAGTGACAGCTTGAACTCGCAACGAATGAAACACTATAGTGTTAATACAAACAGTGTGACTACATAACTTCGAATCGTGTTTACTTGGCTCGAATCGAACGCAGTGCATACACTCCCTTAGAAGCATTATGGAACCATAGCTAACTCGATCAAGTTGCATAAAGTTATTGCAGTCGAGATAAAATCATAACAAATCAAGCTGGCAAGTTAAAAAAAAAATACAGGCACGTCAAATATTCATTCGAATTTTAAATCTACAAAAGTGCAGGTCATGGCGATAACCAATTAGAGTAACAACTAATTGACAATATCGTTTTCCAAAAAAAAAAAAAACGCTTAGCTCTCCAATTAATCTATTCTCTTGAAAATGTTTTCCAATTGACTAATTGATTCGGATTTTTTTCCAGTTCTTGCAATTATTGGTAGAACTTTATGAAGGAGTAATATTTGCCAATAAAATAATTTGTGCTTTTAAAAGTCAAAGGTAAATGTTGAGCTTATAGTTTTAATTAAGGGTACCTATTTTACTTCGTAGTGTAAATATGAACGATAATTTGAAGTCTGCTAAGTCAATTAAATAACTAACAAACTATAGTCAGCATCGTAATAGGGTAATAAGATTAATTTGATGTTTATTTGGTATGCCAGACAATTTATTTAGTAAAAGTAACACTTTACTATGGTTTTTTTTTTTTTTTTTTTTTTTTGGGTGGGAAATCATCAAATGACTTCTCCTGCTGAGTAGAGCAGGAGGGCGTGTCAGACTTTTACTGACTAAAACCCACCCGTGTTCCCTCAGTAGCCCGTATGCCAGGGGCCGTGGTATCTCTTTCGAACAAACCCGCACCCCTGGCAGGCATCGGCCCTTGCGGACCCCACCAGTGGTTGCTGACATCTTTGACGGCGCGCGTGAGGAACACAACGCGCCGTCCCGTCTACCACTTTTCGGCCGCAGAGGATAGGGAGAGCGGCTGACGCTATACCGACACTCCTCTTCCCCTGCGGCCCCACCGCGTCCGCCATCAAACGGTGGCGGCCCCGTCCAGGCCACGGAAGGGAAGAGCGCTGCTCAGAAGCACCGGCACTCCTCCTCTACCGCAGCCTGTAACCCTCAGCCGCGATGCCTCCCATTCGACATCGCGGCCCACCTCAGTTGCGGTGCACCTCACCGCAACCTACTTTTTGGCCGCTACGTCGTCGGCTTTGAGGCAAAAGCCCTGACGAGCGGCCCCACCGTTGGGTTCCTCTTGGCTTCACCGTGGATGGGAGACCACGGTTACTAAGCCCCCCCGCAACGACAATGCGGGAACCCACTCGGGGGGGACTTTACTATGGTAAAGTGTCAATAAACGCAATTTTCTTTCTTTCTTTCTTTCTTTCTTATCGAAGATTCTCTCCAGCAGGCTTAGCCCGACGCTTTCTGTTTCTACGAAAAATAGACAGTGCTTTTTCAATACAAAGTGACATTTCATTTCTCCATTTTTGACATCGCACCTTAGATATCCTTCTACAATCTGTCATTTTGTCTTTCGTTTCTAACGATATTTGTCTAGGTCCTTATAAATGTAGACTATTTCAGAATAATACTTCTTCCCAAACTGTCAAAATCACACTTACGACAAACTTTCTACTAGACGGCTACAAAGTATATTAAGGTGTATCTATTCATACACGAAATATCTGAACGCGACCGCTCTGGGTGGAGCAGAAGGGCGTGTCAGACTTTTACTGACTAAAACCCACCCGTGTTCCTTCAGTAGCCCGTATGCCAGGGGCTGTGGTGTCTCTTTCGAACAAACCCGCACCCCTGGCAGGCATCGGCCCTTGAGGACCCCACCAGTTGGTGCTGACATTAACAAGGCATGATGTTAAAATTAATATACATATATTTTTTTCGCAGAATTATATTCTGTTGGAAAACAGCGATGTAGCACTGCTTTGTTTTTATTTAAGACTACGAGATAAAAACACATTTCGTTTTAACTGGAGGCCTTTTTGCTCCAGTAGTCGCTAAAGCTACTGTTGAACATGAGATCCTAGAGTAGATTCCCAGGTTCAGCACTGTAAAACCTCATCAATGAATCAGCCGAAAGACGTCCACTGCTCTACATAACCCTCTTCCAAGCTCCGACTCTTCGACCGGTTATATGCTTCCCGCATCCAAAGGATGTCTGTGGTCTTCACAAGGTCATCAGTTCACCTTGTGGGAGGCTTTACAACGCTACGTCTTTCAGTACGTGATTGCCAATTCAGGACTCTTCGGCTCCGTTGGCCATCTGTTTTGCGAGCAATACACCCTGGATTCTTCTGACAGGAATTTATCAGTAGGAGGCCGGAGTCTGAATTTGTGTTAGGTTTATGAGTATAGCCTCGCTCTATTACATGGGATTTAAACATAATTGGTGAAATGTTGGTGTAGGTACTATAGTTACACCTCTGCCTAACCCTACAAAGATTTGACGGGGTCCGCAAGGGCCGATGCCTGCCAGGGTTGCGGGTTGTTCGAAAGAGATACCGTGGCCTTTGGCACACAGGCAACTGAAGGAACACGGGTGGGTTTTTAGTCAATAAAAGTCTGACACGCCCTCCCGCTTCACCTAAAGCGGGAGAAGTTATTTGATGATTGGGACCCTCAAGAAAAAAGTATTCATATTCATTTAATTGCTAGTAGTAGGTTTGTACAAACACCTCAATCATAATTAAGAAACTTGATGAGGAATCCTACTCATGTTACCTATTACAAATATGTATTATGCATGTAAAAGTTTGTGAGGATAGATGGATGTTTGTTACGCTGTCACGCAAAAACTACTGAACTAAATTGAATGGAATTTGGCACACAGGTAGTGTTAAACCTAGATTAACACTTAGGGTACATTTTATCTCGGTAATACATTCCCGGGGGATAATTTCCAACCTCCACGCGGGCGATGCCACAGGCAAAAACAAGTAAGTTTACAAAAATAACTTAGAAGTAGTACTAAAGCCAAGTGTGATTTTATTCCAAAGTCAATCCACAAAACGTCGTTTATTCGTGTACCAATAATCTTTTAAACTATAATTCCTCAGTCTGCGCTCTCGTGTCGACGTCAAATTGAGATGACGGAGGATCTTTGATACAACTCTGGTTAATGTCAAGTAATTAGACCCTGAAGTGGCAGAATAAATTAATAATCAGCTGGTAGGTGAACTGGATTGTCGCGCCGCCTCCGTTTTAATATTTGAAAAGGCCAGCTGTTATGTTTGTAAGTCCCATCTCATAGCGGATAGCGGTAATAGGCCATAGCCTATTAATGGGGATGGACCCAGAGTCCACGCTGCCATGGCGAAATTCCAAATGCAAAAATCTTTGCCCTAATAAAAAATTCCCTGACCTGGGCATCGAACCTTGGACCCCACGTTCGGCAGACATACTTGGAGCATACAGACTAAAGAGGCAACGAGTTATTGCGGCCAGCACACTGATTGTGTATTAATACCCTTTCAAACACAGTTCGAACGTTTTGCAGGATATTTCTAATGTGTTCCTTCATACGTTCGAAAAATTTGTTTATTCACAAACGTAAATAACGCAACGAATGAGCTGCCAAAATGGAAGGCATTCCGATCGATTGTCATTTTATGTGTGTTCCACAATCACCAATCCATTAAAATTTGGTTTGAGAACGGCAATATCAGTGCCCAGTGTCGTCAATACCGTATGTAAGACTTTGCTCAGCAGAACAGATTCCGTGTAAGGACCCATGAGGAAAAGTGTACATTTATCTTCTATAAATGTAAAAGGAGAAACTGACTGACTGACAAATCAACACGAGCCCGCAAGGGCCGATGCCTACCAGGGGTGCGGGCTGTTCGAAAGAGATACCGCCGCCCCTGGCACACAGGCTACTGAGTGAACACGGGTGAGTTTTAGTCCTGCTCCACACTGAGCGGGAAAAGTTATTTGATGATTTCCCACCCAAAAAAAAACATTCATAAGGTCGCCATTTGTGTACAAAAAATCTTGTAATTTTGATAAGTCATTAAAACCGTTCAAAGCAAGGGCGGCTCGCTACTTAAATAATAAAGATCAAATCCCACTACCTTAACTCAAATCCAATTTTCTACCCTCCCCGCACTCGCAGCCACTAGTTTTTTCTTACTATTTTCGGATAAAAACTAATTTTGTGCTTTGTTGACTTTAGTTATGTTATATTTTCATTCCGATCCGCGACCGGCTGTGGCCGACCGATAAGGCTCCATTCGAACGAAATACATTTTGTGATTTTCATTACATATTTTTTTGTTTTGCTTTTTGCCTGAGACTCAGAAGGGCTGGCTGAATTTATAGTTTGTGTTTCTTTAAGGGGTATGAAAAAAGTGTTAGCCTTATGGGGTAGGTCATAAAGAATGTATTTGAGTGCAAACCTATGGATATAAGGAGATACCATAAAATGTTGGCTGTGTTTTTTTTATTAATGACTAGCTTTTGGCGGCGGCTTCGGCCGCGCAGAGGTCGGAAATATCCCACGGGTGCTTCGAAGGAATTAAGAGTTTTCTAGCTGACTCAATTATGTTAAGTGTGCTCCTACCGATTTATGCCAACCTGGTACTTCGAAGGCATAAAGCGTTTCCACGACTATGTTAGATGAGCTCCTACCAAGTTATGACAACCTGGTACTTCGTTCAGAATACCAATTTACAAAAGATCGTAAACATTTCTTACTTGTATATTTTAAACTATTATCCCCCGGGAACGAACTACCGGGATAAAAATTATCTAACTAATATTATAAAGAGGAAAGATTTGATTGTTTGTTTGCATTGAATAGGCTCCGAAACTACTAAACCGATTTTAACCATTTTTTCACCAATAAAAAGCTAAATTATCAGGGAGTAACATAGGCTATAATATATTTAAAAAAAATTGAGATCCTCATGAAAATTTCAGTAATGTAACCCAAAGTTGCAAAATTGGTGTGTCAGCTAGAAAACGCTCTATGCCTTCGAAGTACCAGGCTATCATAACTCAGTAGGAGTAGGTATTTCGAAGTCCCAGGTTGTCATTACTCAGTAGGGGCCTTACATAGCATGGTATGTCAATTAGAAAACGCTTTTTGCCTTCGAAGTACCAGGTTATCATGACACGATAGGAGCTCATCTAACATAGGTATGTTAGCTAGAAAACACTTTATACGTTATTTGCGAGTGTCATAGGCTAATATTAACCTGAAAAACGGTCGAACGAAAAAAATTTGGATCTCGCCCGTGCGAAGCCGGGACGTGCAGCTAGTCTTATATTAATCTAGGTTATAATCTACTATCTGTATACCAAATTTTATTCAAATCTGTTCGGCCGGTTTTGCATGAAAGAGTAACAAACATCCATACATACACCCATACATCCATACATACAATCTTTCGCGATTATAAAACGATAGCTTACTAATTTGACTGACTTGCTTTTGCCAACGGTTTCGCCTGCGTTAATTAATTTACACAAAATCTTAAGAAATTATACCCCTACACCTGCCTCATGAATCATTATGTCTATTGATGGAAACCGCATGAAAATCCGTTCAGTACTTTTTGAGTTTATCGCGGACAGACAGACAGATAGATAACCGCGGCGGGGGACTTTGTTTTATAATATGTAGTGATGATTGGACTATTTCAACTTTCAAAGTTTAGACATTTAGTACAGATCTTCCTCGAAGCTGTTTTTGTCTTTGTTCCTTCTTCAAAATATGAAATTTCCGTAGTCCAAGGAGTATCGTGTGAGTCCGTACTTCAAAAGCACCCTATATCCGTCCTGTATTTACTTTATCTTTTAAGGTCAGTCCTGTGACGCTTTAGCGCCGAACATATTGGAAATCCTACTGGATTACTTTACTGTTATTTTATTTGATTATATAACATAACTTTATGCCTGCAGGCTTAGCACGAAAACCGTAGAAAAGCGACAGAAGAGTAGACAAAAATGACGTTTCCGTGTAGAAAATTGAGAGTTTTGTACCGAGAAATATAGACATGCGATTTCTATTCTACGGTAGAGTAGAAAAAGAAAGCGTCATGGTAAGACTGCAGTATTCCTTAAGGGGTGGACAGGAGTTGGCAGGGGAGTAGATACACTCAAAATTTTAGGGATTATGTAAACAAAGTAGAAAAGAATCTTCTCCTGTTTTTAAAATCGGTTTAAAAAAAACCAGACAAAGTGCGAGTCGGACTCGCACATAAAGGGTGCCGTACCACAAGGCAAAATACGCCGAAAAAATCACGTTATTCGTATGGAGACCCCTTGTTATAGTGGGAACAGTAATTCAAATTATGTGACTTTCAATTGTCTACCTATTACGGATCATGAGATAAAGCCCGCTGACAGACAGATGGACAGACCGACCGGCTTAGTAATACGATCCCGTTGTTTTTTTTTTTTTTGATGGTGTGATATCATTAAATAACTTTTCCCGCTCTGGGTGGAGTGGAAGAGCGTGTCAGACATTTACTGCCTAAAACACACCCGTGTTTCTTCAGTTGCCTGTGTGCCAGGGGCCACGGCATGTCTTTCGAACAACCCGCACCCCAGGCATTGACTCTTGCGGGCCGCACCAGCTGATGCTGACATCTCTCTGAGGCGCGCGCGGAACACAACGCGGCGTCGACCCGGGCTTGGTCCTTACCGGACAGCGAGCTACCATTACTCTCCGTCCGCAAGCCCGCGCCTACGGTGACCGGGAATCCGCCTAGGATTACCGACGCCCAGAGCGTCTCCTGCGGTGGCGTTGGTCAGAACCCTAAAAACGTATCTTTGTCTGTATTCACCACGAGGCTCTGCTCTAATTATTATTTCGCATGTCAAGTTAAAAAGAGTAGCCACTAGGCTAGGTATGCTTCGTTTTGTTGAACGCCCAGGGGGCTTCTTCGTAAGTCATTATCATCTGCCTAGCCTTTTCCCAACAACGTGGGGATCGGCTTGAATACCAGTATTTTACATGGAGCGACTGCCTATCTGACCTCCACAACCCAGTTACTGGGTAATACGATACCCCTTGGTAAGACTGGTTGTTAGACTTTCGGGCTTCTGATGACCCGTAACGACTGTCAAAGATCCACAAATGGCAGCCGGGACCAACGGTTTAACGTGCTTTCCGAGGCGCGGAGGGGTCTTGGTATGTAAAGATGGTCACCCATCCACGGACCAACCGCGGCAAGAATAGCGTAACCTGATCGATCGACCCGCACAGCTATTGTTACTTAGCCACAAGCACCCGGGCTTCTTCGTAAGTAATCATAACATAAACTCCACTAGTCCAACCAAAATCCGAAACCCACCTGAATTTCAACCTGTCAAACAAGCAAAATAGTATACGGATAAGTAGTAAATCGCTCCCGTGAATATATTAGTTGGGGCAAAACGGCATAAGTCTTAAGTTCCAATACGGACGCTGACTTATGAACGCTAAGGTTTTCGTTAACTTTTCTTGAGAGTTAACCCGTAACTGGATTCCGTGGAGCTATAAAGCATTGAGCTATTTGGAGAGAGCTGTTTGTTTGTTTTTAGCCTTTTAAAAAAAAGCCTTTAAAAAAAGAAAATACAGTGTATCAAATTTGTAGTGGTACCAACATCGTAATATGGGACAGGATATACAAACAATAAAGTAGAGAATATTATAATCAAGCTTTTTCTCGCAGCTCCGACCGCGTGGAAGTCGGTTATCACGTAAAAAAGTAGCCAATGTCTTTCTCCATATCCCAGACCATATTTTGCCAAATTTCATGACGAGCGGTTAAGCGGTTTAGGTGTGAACGCGTAACAGACGGACAGCTGTGGACGTCTTTCGGCTGAAATGATGATGATGATGATGATGCCTGTAATTGTTTTAATGAAAATAGTTGGACTTTGACTTTCAATGGTAACAACAGGTTAAGAGGCAATCTGCAATATCAGGACAGGACAGGATGGACAGGTCCACTCAACCTGTGTGGTTCTTTCCTCAAAAGACCATTTCAGACACCAATCCACATGGTCTTCACATGATCTGACCAAGATTATGTCTGGACTTTAAAAGAGACTGCGACCTCTGAGTTTGTTTCGGCCTTTCTTCTCAGAGTAGTCAGATAGGAAACGCCGACCTCATCTAGTTTAAAAAAATATCATTGACGTGTAAAAGTGTTTGTACAAACCTACTTACAGAAATAAATCATTTATCATTTATCATTTATCGACTTAATTCAGTGCAGAATATGAAGGCACGACTTCTACTTGCACTTGCCAAGTATTTTTAAATTAATACCAACGGACAAAAACAGAGGGGCTCGTGGCCAAGTTATAGCAACCACACGCGTCGATTTATCAGGTTAAGCTTCGCTTGCCGTGTTTTGGCCGTAAATGGGTGACATCCACGGCCCAACCGCGTAAGCCCATCTCAGTAACTGGGTTGCGGAGGTCAGATAGGCAGTCTTTCAATGCAAAATACTGGTACCCAGCTTCCAATCCAGATTCAGTTGGATTGGAAGCCAACCCCATCATAGCCCTCCACGATTGCAGCGGTAAGTCCCCTCTTTGAGGAGTGGCGTGAGAGGCAGCATGGCGTCCTCACCTTCCACCTGACACAGGTCCTCACCGGACACTGCTGTTTCGGGAGGTTCCTGTTTGACATAAGGCGGGGGGAAACGCCCGGAAGTTTCCACTACGAAGATTGCCCTGAGCACACGGTCGAGCATACCGTGAGGATCTGCCCGGCTTGGGCGGAGCACCGCCGTGTCCTCGTTGTTGCGATCGGTGGCGGCGATCTCTCGCGTCCCACCCTGGTCCAGGCCATGGTACGGAGCGAGAGTGCATGGGTAGCCGTCACCTCCTTCTGCGAAGCAGTGATGCTCGCGAAGAGGGAGGCGGCGCACGTGAAGGAGAGACAGTATATGTGCCGCAGAAGACGCCCTGGACGTCGGGAATCCCAGGCTGATGGCTGGCCACCGTAGGCGTGGGCTTGCGGACGGCAAGTAATGGGTAGCTCGCTGTCTGGTAAGGACCACCAAGCTCAGGTCGATGGCGCATTGTGTTCCACGAGCGCCTCAAAGCGATGTCAAAACAACCTGATGGGGTCCGCAAGGGCCGATGCCTGCCAGGGGTGCGGGTTGTTCGAAAGAGATACCGCCGCCCCTGGCACACAGGCTACTGAGGGAACACGGGTGGGTTTTAGTCAGTAAGAATCTGACACGCCGTCCTGCTACACCCAGAGCGGGAGAAGTTATGTGATGATTTACCAACATCAAAAAAAAAAACCCCATCGTGGTCCGAAAAGTCAAACCACATGATGCTTACTGACAAAATTAAATAGTCACTGGAATATTAAATTCAGGGATTGTGCTTTCAAACATTGATCTGTGACAACTTAACTGAGATAAAATTACCTACTATTTCCACGAAAATAGCGTCTTAAATAACGAAAAGCAATTCGTGTATTCGAAAAATTTATAGCTCCAAGTAACCCAGAAGCTGGAACAGCAGTGACGTACAAGATTTATGTGGAAATTCACTTAATGTACCGACTCCAATTTTATTAGTTTATACTTTTCAATCACACTTCGCGAGATTAAACTTCCTCCTTTACATAGCAAGTTTCATCCGTGGAATATTCTACTTACTGTCATGATGATAATTTGTTTGGTTTACTAGAGTTACAGAAAGAGTAGCAGTGGTGGCCAAGTGGTAATGGCCACGACTTACGAGTTGTAGGTCGTGAGTTCGAACCCCGCCAGGCGCTTTACTTTGTGTAAATTATTTCATCACCACTGCTCTCAAAACGGTGAAGGAAAACATCGTGAAAAATGTCGTAGAACCAAAAATTCGAAGACATGTGACATCTACCAACCCGCACTGGGCCTGCGTGGTGGATTACGACCCAATCCCTCTCACCGAGAGGAGGCCTGTGTCCCAGCAGTGGGAACATTATAGGCTGATGATGATGATGACAGAAAGAGTTAGCCCCAAAAGACCAATTGCACATTTGAAATGAGTCCCCACTCATAAATAAGTTAATCTTTTTTATTGGCCAGCGACTTAGCTTAAGTTAGCGTCTTCGCTGCCCGCGTGGAGGTCGAAAATGATCCCACGGGAACTTATTTTCGAGATAAAAAGTATCTTACGTTAATCCAGATTAGATTATCTGTGTGCCAAAACTTCACCCAAATCCATTCAGACGATTTTGCGTGATTGAGTACCAAAAATCGCAAGATCTAAACATAAACTTTCACATTTATTAGTAGGTTATATTAGTATTACAAGATACAGTAGGATTCCTGTTGTTAGCAATTTTTATAAATAATATCCGAAATGAAAGCTCTCAAGACTTAGTGACAGATCAATGACATTGACACGTTTTAAATCATGATTATGTCTCTAATTACTCCCTCATAAATCTTTGATCATCATCATAATTTCAGCCGAAAGACGTTCACTGCTCTACATAGGCCTCCCCCAAAAGGGGGCTTTTGCCATAATCGCCACGCTTGGCAGGTGGGTTGGCGATCGCAGTATGGTGGTAAAATGCATAGAGAACGCTGCTGCCCATTCTCTGGTAGATAAGCCCCTTAGTCGCCTTCCACTACTCCCACACGATGAAATGAGGTGCTATTCTTTTACGTCTGGCACGACACGGAACATAAATAAAGCATAAATCTTTTTTGTCTATTAATTTATGAAAATAATAATAATGACCTCATAGTCCACCTGGAGGCTGATTCTATCAAGCTGTTTGTATGATAATGACCTATCAAAACAAAAATGTGAAATTGGAAGCAAAGTTCAGTATTTTCGTTGTGAAGCAGACAAATTTTTCGAACATAAGAAGCAATGGAATAAAAATATCCTTCACAATCATTTATATTGTGATTGATTGTATGTTTCGTAAATAGAGTGCTGGAAATCAAATTCAAAACAGGATAGACATTATAAACATATACGAGGTTATTGAAAAAACACCAACAACCTCTTAGGAGGTCATTGTACTCATCATTAGGAACAACTTTTACTATGGGACCTGACATTGCGAAAAAGACATCAGCTGTTCCCTACATTTTGAAGAGTTAGTTATACGAACATAAATGTAGCAGTGGTGGCCGCGTGGTACCGGCCGCGACTTACGAGTTGTAGGTCGTGAGTTCGAATCCAGCCAGGCGCTTTACTTTGTGTAAATTATTTAATCCCCACTGCTCTCAAAACGGTGAAGGAAAACATCGTGAGGAAACCGGCATGTCCTAGAACCAAAAATTCGAAGACATGTGACATCTACCAACCCGCACTGGGCCCGCGTGGTGGATTACGGCCCACTCCCTCTCACCGAGAGGAGGCCTGTGTCCCAGCAGTAGGATCATTATAGGCTGATGATGATGATGATGACATAAATGTAAGGAACAGCTGATTTTTTATTTCGCGATTCCAGGTTTGGTCCTTTGTAAAAGTTGTTCATAATGATGAGTACAATGACCTCTTAAGAGGTTGTTGGTGTTTTTCCAATAACCCTGTATATTTGTGTTTTCATTAAAAATAAGTAACCTAAAATAGCCTGTTTACTGTCGACATTGGTCGGCATTAACGCATACAATAAAAATCTTCAAAACTTCTCCCATCCCACTAAAACCTATAACACATATAAGCAAAACCCTAATCTCTAAAGGTTCCCAAAGACAAAACATTCACAAGTAAATACAAATAAAGCAAGTTTATTCGACACTTAAATAAAAATGGCGACGCGGAATCCGGGGGGATTTCCTTTGACGAAAACGTTGCTGTTCAAACTACTGGGGCCATGTACCGACGGTTTAATCAAACCAGAAACTTACGTAAACTTAGTCACATTGATGTTATTGATGACTGGAAGAGACACTTGAATTTACATACTCAAATGGGATGGGAGGAATGGAGGGGAGGCGCCTGTGGCTAAGTAATAATAGCCGCACAGTTCGATCAATCAGGTTAAGCTACGCTTGCCGAGGTTGGTCTGTGGATGGGTGACTATCTTTACATACCGAGACTCCTCCGTGCCTCGGAAAGCACGGTAAGACATTGGTCCCGACTGTCATTCGTGGATCTTTGATAGTGGTGGAGTTACGGGTCGTCATAAGCCCGAAACCCTTACTACCAGTTTTACTAAGGGGTATCGTGTTACCCAGAAACTGGGTTGTGGAGGTCAGATAGGTAATCCTTCTATGTAAAATACTGGTATTCAGCTGCATCCGGTTAGACTGGAAGCCAACCCAAACATAGTTGGGAAAAGGCTAGGCAGAATGACTCAAATAAACTCACGCCATGGGGAAAACCATATGGGGGTAGCCAGTAAGTACCTACAGAAAGCCTCCAGCTACGGTCCTTACATATTCCTTGTGCTTCGTTGTGCTTGTCGCATGGAAGGGAAGAGCGTAACTCAAAAGTACCGGCACTCCTCCGCCGCAGCCTGTAACCCTCAGCTGCGATGCCTCCCACTCGCCATCGCGGCCCACTTCAGTTGCGGTGCACCTCACCGAAACTTACTTTGTTTGGCCGTCGTCGGCTTTAAGGCAAAAGCCCTGACGAGCGGCCCCACCTTGAAGTTCCTCTTCGCTTCACTGTGGCTGGGAGACCACGGCTACTGAGCCCCCCCGCAACAACAATGCGAGAACCCACTCGGGGGGTGCCCGTTCATAGTGGAACGTAAAGTTTTATTCAGTTTTAAGTATTTTAGTCTAGTGGTTTTCTATTGGTTGGCTGATATTGTACTTAGAAAGCCTAGGTACGCAGTAGGGTATTTTCAAATTTTTCAAAGACTATTCTAATTTGAAGATTGGAACGAGATATTTAACAGAAAAATAAAAATAAATTGATTTCTATCCATTTTCTCAATTAAAAACAATTGAAACGAAATTTATTTGCGTTGTTTTGAATTTACCGCCAAAACGCTTCTTACGATGACTTTTTATCACGTGACGCCAACTTTGTATAAACTGAAGTAGTTAGTAAGTAAATAAGTGAATGTCGAGTTTATAATTTACAAGATTTTTAATGGATGGAAAGTGATATTAGTGTGCGGTGCCTCTGTGCACAAATACTTCTAAAACGGCGCCAAACTAAGTATTTGTACCGGTGCCGTTTACACAAAGTTGACGTCACATGTCACGTGATAATCATTCATCGTAAGGAGCGTTTTGGCGGTAAATTCAAAACAACAAAAAAAAAGATGGATTTTAATTGAGAAAATGTGTATTAATCAATTTGGTTTTATTTTTCTGTTAAATATATCGTCCTAATCTTCAAATTAAAATACTTTTTATCAAATCGGAAAATACCCTAGGCTATTTTAATCAATAAATTAAGCAATTATTCTCTACACCACTTGTATTTTTCTACCAATCCTTCTGATCCCCAACACCATTAACCTGGCGCATTTCCAGACTTTGGGCTGTTACAGATTTTCTGATGGATACCCAATAACTATGTGTATCACCTGTGAATCGAACCCAAGACCTAGCGGCTGGCTGTTATCCTTACTTCCATACTAATATTATAAATATGCGAAAGTAACTTTGGCAGAGATATAGCCTAGGATATGGAGAAGGACATAAGCTACTTTTATACGCAATAACCGAAATCCACGCTGGAGGATTCGCGGCCAGAAGGTAGTATTAGATAAGCTCTGTATTATATGGATACATTCTAATTCAATTCCCCATTACTTACCTATAAAACGTGATTTAATTTCTATTATTCCGAAAATCTCAAATGTCACTT
Organism: Polymixis flavicincta; assembly: GCA_949987655.1. Lineage (NCBI taxonomy): Eukaryota > Metazoa > Arthropoda > Insecta > Lepidoptera > Noctuidae > Polymixis > Polymixis flavicincta. The sequence continues at coordinate 19,301,582 of OX465191.1, read as the reverse complement.
CCAGTCATTTTAACTCAATGATAGTAGATCTTGTCTTAACGTTAATACCTCTTATCTGAAGATAAGCTCAATTACACTGGTTATAAGCGGTTTGTTACCAGTTAAAACCGGTTTTGGTGCAAAACGTTAGTGTAAACTAGCAATACAATTTGTGTTGTAACTTAATTTACTTATTGGTTACATGAGGTAATTTTGTAGAACTTAGTAGAGTTATTCGAGCACAGGAGAAATGCATATGCTTTATCTATATAAATAAGGAGAGAAATCCTTACTGACTGACTGACTGACTCATCAACGCCCAGCCCAAACCCTTAGACCTAGAAAGCTGAAAATCTGCACAGAGGTTCCCTTTATAATGTAGACAAGGAATAAGGATTCTTTTTTTAAATTCAACCCCTAAGGTAACTCCCCCCTCCCCTATTTAACTAAATAGGGGACGAAAGTTCAACGCAGGCGAAGCCAGTGGCAAAATCTAGTAAACCCATAATCCTACTAATTTTTTTTTCGAAATCTGCATTTATGTGTACCAAAAATGCATGAATTTGACCTGTTCAATGATGTTGTTTCCAGAACTAGCGCAAAGTTCCAATGCTTTAAGTACCTAGACAAAATAATGAACTATTTCGTAATAATTTATTTTGTATGGCAACCAAATTTACATTAAACTACAAGATTGTTTTAAATCTCTTACATTAAACCATTTCAATGTAAATTATTCAATTATCTGTTAAGTTAATGCTACTACTTATTAATGAATTACTATTAGAACATTAATATATAATTTATAAGAAAGATTTTTCTTTTATACATTTTGGAAATAATTTCTGTATACGGAGCATCGTTAGGAAACCATAAGAGAAATACTTCACATGATCTGACTTAGACTATTTCTGGATTTTAAAAGAGACTGTGACGTCTGAGTTTGTCTCAGCCTTTTTTCTCAGAGTAGACAGATTGGAAGTTCCGACCTCATCTAGTTTATATATTATGACTAGCTTCTGCCCGCAACTTCGTCTGCGTCAAATTTCTTGCTCCCTGACCCAACCCGTCGCATCGAATCGCCTGGCCGTGCGAGTACTTCGTATTTGTGACTTTTTTTTTTGCTCGGTTTGGATGTTATATAGCCTATAGCCTTCCTCGATAGATGGGCTATCCAGCTCTAAAATAATTTTTCAATTCGAACCAGTAGTTATTGAGATTAGCGCGTTCAACCACGCGCGCACGCAGTACTTGATTATTATTTTGCTGCGATTTTATTTTAAAACTGCGATATCCCTTATGATATTCATTGAATTCGAATGATGTGAAAGGCAATTTTGTTTTAAATTAAATACTTGTGATGAATAACGGATTTATTTTGGATGAGGATTGATATCATGTTTATAAAACACTTTCGCAAATAATGCATTATTCTAGAACAAATTTGGTTATATTATAAAAGGTTATAGTGAGCCAACCTTAAAAGATGGACATATGCTGTCGCGGATTATTTTTAAAACTTTTAAAGGGGAACAATTCTGTCATACATGATTTTTGCGAAACTTTAACCGTTTACGCAGCGGAAGCTCTCAAAATAAAATAAAAACCCCGATTTTGAAACATTCTTCATTGGTGCACCGCTCCTTTTAATCTAAACGTGATTATATATATCCTATAGCCTCTCTCGATAAATGGGCAATCTAGCCCTGATTTTTTTTTCAAATCGGACCAGTAGTTCCTGAGATTAGCGCGTACAAGCAAACAAACAAACAAACTGTTCAGCTTTATAATATTAGTATAAAAGTATATATTGACATGTAAAAGTGTTTGTACAAACTTACTATCATCTATCTAGCCTTTTCCCAACTACGTTGGGGTCGGATTCCAGTCCAACATTATGCAGCTGAAAACAAGTATTTTACATGGAGGGACTTCCTGTCTGACCTCCACAACCCAGTTACTGGGTAATACGATACCCCTTGGTAAAACTGGTTGTCAGACTTTCGGGCTTCTGACGACCCGTAACGACTGTCAAAGATCCTCAAATGACAGCCGGGACCAACAGCTTAACGTGCTTTCCGAGGCGCGGAGGGGTCTTGTAAAGATGGTCACCCATCCACGGACCAATCGCGGCAAGCGTAGCTTAACCCGAACGATAGATCCGCGCAGCTATTGTTACTTAGCCACAAGCCCGTTGTACTACTAGCAATTAAATGAATATGAATACTTACAGAAATAAACTCATTTAAGACGTATCTGAACAAGCTATCAATGAGCAAGCATTGTTCTGTGTATCAATAAACTTGATATAAGCACTCCTGTATAATTTGACGAAATATTTTTTGTTTTGTTTTAATGCTCCCAAGATAATTAAGTTTTCAAAATCGAATAGAATAGAATAATTTATTTGTCAAGCATATGTAATTACATACGAAGATCTTAAAAATAAAGTAGAGCGCTATGTTTTGCCAATATTTGTCATACAAATGATTAGAATTAAATAAAATGATAAATTAAATAAGAGCTTAGCATTAAATTACAATGATAAAATTACAATATAATAATAATTATAGTGGAGTAGCTAATTGTTCATGCAAGCAATTTAATTAATTACAATTCAAAGTCGATTTCATTTCATGTCAAAAGTCAATTCAGAAAATCATTAAATGTGAAGTACTTATTTAAATTGATGTCAGCTTGTTATATAATTATAAAGATTGGTCGAGTTCTTCTATTTTCATTTAATATTAATCTTTTTCAAACATTCCAATACACCTAAAAGCTTATCCAATGTATTATTTGCTAACACCAAAGCCTTTTTACTTAAATCCCAAGAGAAAGCGACATTTATTTATCTAAAGTGCTAAGAAATCCATTCTATAATATAATAAAAATATCATAAAAATCGGTGGGTCACATAAAAAGTTATGTTTCAACTTAGCGTATAAATCGGCAACATCATTTGTTGAAATTGAAAGAACATGTAATATTTCTTTTTAGAAATAAAACTGTGTTTAAAAGTCTAAGAACTCCCTGAAAGTTTAATAAATGATGTAAAAGTACGTAGTTTTTGTGTCGTAAAAGATGGCTAACAGAAGACAACTCAGACTTCTGTGTGTCAAAAACAAAACACTTCACACGTCACGCTTTATTTTCCCAAAGGGTTGAGCAGAGGTATAACTCTAGTACACCCATATTTCGCCTCTTACATTTAAGTTATGACAATTGCCATCAACCGTGCACAAATTCACACTCCGGGTTGCTACTGAGGAATTTCAGATAGATAAACTAAAAAGCCCTTTGCCCGATAAGAACGGTTTCAAAAAATTAAGACATGGCGCACACTATGCGACATCGACTAGACGCAGCGACAGGCTGCGGCCGACTATTTTGTATTTTGGTCGAAGATATCAAGCACTCGGCGTCGAAATGCAGAGTTGCACGGTCTCGCTCGGTCCACGCCTACACTCGATGACAATCGGATGCCTAAAGTCAGCGTTGTGTCGTCAAGAATTCGCAGTCGCGAGTCGCATAATGTGCGAGGTAGTTAAGGAATCAGGAATTGTTTTGTATCTAGTTACCCGCCTCTGACTGATGTGGTGACGTTGACGTGAAAAATCATATAATCAATCATAACTGTGCTATACTAAGTTACATATTACATATTCCCGTGACCCAAGGGCTGGTTTCTACCTTGGCCAGCGGCTAAGCATTGCCATTCAACGTGGTAATGCTGCCAGTCTCTTGGGAACATTACCAGTCGACAGCGATGAGGACGAATTTTTTGACGCAATTTTTTAATTTGTGATAAGGATTAGTTAAGTTAGTATTTCATTGTTTTTTTATTTATTAGTTGTGTAAAAGCATGATTGGATTATAAAAAAGTGTTGGAATTTACTGCAAATAAATAACATTAATTTTTCAAAAAAAAAAAAAAAAAAAAAAAAAGTTACATAATAATGTAGGTACTAAACATATAAACCTTCCAAAATAAGGGCATAATCCATACTAATATTACAAATGCGAAAGTAACTCTGTCTGTCTGTTACGCTTTCACGCCTAAACCGCTGCACCGGTAGGCAAGAAATTTGGCATAGATATAGCCTAAGACATAGAAAAGGACATAGGCTACTTTTTATGTGATAACCGACATCCACGCTGGCGGAGTCGCGTGCAAAACCTAGTATTAATAATATTGTAAGGCCTGTTTTGTCAGAAGAATAAAATGTCAATTTGACATATTATTTTCTATACTGTAGTCTGTCAAACCGACATAAATTTATTACTCATAATAAAGTTATGATATGACTATTGAAAAATCAGTAAAACCTGCAGGCAATGCAATTTTTCGTTTTGTCACACAGACAGACACGAAAAGCAATTTTGTTTAATACGATGTTTTTATAATATTAATAAGGAATATCTGGAAGACCATTTTTTTATATTTGACGTTTTCTAAAAAATGAAACCTAGCTAGATCGATTTATCGCCCCTGAAACCCTCTGCATACTACATTTAATGAAAATCGTTGGACCCGTTTCGGAGATTCAGATTATATACACATATATATTAGAACTGCTCATTTAAAGGTATTAGATAGATAATTATTAAGATTATTAATGAGTAAATATGGTGTAATGAAACATCAGCTCATAAACATTAATAACATGAGTTGAACGATCTCTATATGTTATTTTCAGTGGAATAAACTATTTCTTCAAACATAACATATCTTATTATCATTAATAGGTTTATTAGACTGTAACAATCCTGATTTCTTATATACTAGGTACAGCCATCATCATCATCATCATTTCAGCCGAAAGACGTCCACTGCTGGACATACGCCTCCCCCAGGCTCCTCCACTTCGACCGGTCTTGTGCTTCCCACATCCAGCAGATACCCGCGGCCTTCACAAGGTCATCGGTCCGCCTTGTGGGAGGCCTTCCCACTCTACGTCTTCCGTACGCGGTCACCACTCCAGAACCTTTCGGCCCTATGGGCCATCTGTTCTGCGAGCAATGTGCCCTGCCCACTGCCACTTAAGTTTGGCAATTCTTCGGGCTTTGTCGGTTGCCTTGGTTCTCCTGCGGATCTCTTCATTTCTGATTCGATCGCGTAGGGAAACTCCGAGCATAGCCCTCTCCATTGCCCTTTGGGTGACTTTAAGCCTTCTGATAAGGCCCATATAAGGCACGTTGTGGTACAGCCATGCTAAAACATAATATCTTCCTTCATGAAAATAAAATTAACTTCATCAAAAATTAACATTCCAAAATCCAACAACAAAGCAACCGAAAAGTACAATCGTCAACAAAAGTGTTACAGAAATAATTAATTTCTCTTACCCACTAGGTCCGGGGAACTGGGTCAGTTTTGGCCGTTATTAATGCTAAAACTGTCACCGTCACTCGCACTGGCAATTTGCACCAATTAAAATTCCGTACGTGTCGCCTGCCATACATTTTGTTTGAACATCCGCCGAGAAATACAGCGCCAGTATTGTCCTGTGTACTTAAACGGACGTGTTTAACGTTTACATACGCGTTCAGGGTTAAGTTAAAGGCGACTTGGCTAAACTTTTCTCATGCCGTTTTTTTTAAATTGAGGAGTCAAATTAACATACTGTGGTATTTTTTTCTTTTTGACGGCCATAATGGCCACAAATTTGTAGACAAAAATAAAAAAATTGCTACGTAATCGGTCATTTCATTCAGTTTCTAGTGTAAATAGTTAAAAAAGTCGCTTTTCGTGTCTGTACGCTTAGATCTTTTAAACTACGCAACGGATTTTACCGGTACCGTGTGGTGCCGTACGTAAAAGAATAGCACAATCCCATTTATTCCCGTGGGTGTCATAGAAGGCGACTAAGGGACTTACTAGAAAATGGGCGGCAGCGTTCTCTGTGCACCATACTGCAATCGCCAATCCACCTGCCAAGCGTGGCGATTATGGTAAAACCCCCCTTTTGGGGAGGCTTATGTCCAGCAGTGGACGTCTTTCAGCTGAAATAATAATAATAAAAACGGATTTTAATGTGGTTTTCATCAATAGACAGACTGATTCAAGAGGAAGGTTTATATGTATATTACACCGAACTACACGCGGGCGAAGCCGCTGGCAAAAACTAAATCTTGTTACTAAGCTCAAAATGTAAGACCACCGTTTCCGATTAAAATAATTTACTGATAGTTTTTCTTAGCATGTCACAAACAAACAGTCGTGTTACATACATATATACATTCTCAGCCTATTACGTTCCCACTGCTGGGATACAGGCCTCCTCTCCGTAAGAGGGAGCGGGCCGTAATCCACCACGCGGGCCCGGTGCGGGTTGGTAGATGTCACATGTCTTCGAATGTTTTTATTCTAGGACATGCCGGTTTCCTCACGATGTTTTCCTTCACCGTTTTGAGAGCAGTGGTGATGAAATTATTTACGCTAAGTAATGCGCCTGGCTGGGTTCGAACGCATGACTCGTAAGTAACTCGTAAGTCGCAGCCGTTACCAGTCGCCAGGGCCAGTCGTGTTAGTCTCGATAAAATATTCGTAATAATTATTTATTTAAAAAAAACTACTCTCTCCGCTACATACTTTATCTTACGCCACAAGCAAAAGAGCAGAACAACCAACATAATTAAAGGATATTTTGTGTAGACAATAGGTAAGTGCCGCGCACACAGAATTTTAATTCTAAGCTTATGCCCATTTAGATTTGTCGTCGGGACTGTACCTACGTGGTTTGAATAAGCCCCCGTAGGCCGTTATAACCACTTTTTGTCTGCCATTTTTTTTTTCAGATGAATATTTTGCAGGATTATTGTGGGGTTATTGTCCTTTGAATTTAGGTGGTTATTTTGTTAAATGACGGTTACATTTTAAACGTGACTTAGTAATAAGTGTCGACCCATCTTTAATGATAAATTGTAAATGACAAATGATTTTATTTCTGTGAGTTGGTTTCTACAAACACTTTTACACGTCAATCATATTTTTAAAACTAGACGAGGTCGGCGTTTCCTATCTGAGTATTCTGAAAAAAAAAAACCCGAAACAAACTGAGAGGCCCCAGTCTCTTTTAAAGTCCAGAGTTGTGTAATATTCGTCGTTGATAAACTGAATAAAGATGATTTATGATCAACTTTGTGTCCATATTAATATACCAAACCAACAAATAAACCATCATTTCGTTTACATAAAATCTTTTGCTAAGCTACGAGCAACGGTCTACGAGCTACGCAGCTACGAGCTACGCGGCTACGAGCTACGCGGCTACGGCGTAGCAACCCAATGGAAACCAAACATCAACTGAAAACCGCAGACTGTCTGGCTTTACTTTGATCACAAAACAACATAGTAAGCGTCAAATTAAGGCTTAGGCTAAATGTTAGGCTCATTTCAGGTCTATATACCGTTTTAGTTCAAATTACTTTTGCTAGAAATACCTTAATAGGAAACTAAGCAAACCAAAAATATCAAGGGAGGGAATCATTAAAGTAGAATAGCACTCATTACGAAAAACATTTCCCACTATTATAACGCCAGCAGTCGGTTAAGGGATAACGGCTGTACCACTTAAAGAGCACTTATAACTATTAATTAAACATAAGCGTGTGGGGATTACGTTGAATTGCGGCTAATGTTGCCATTACTGTTATCTTTTAAGACTAATCATTTTAATAGGCATTTTAAAAGTCTTATTACGGCTATTAAGTGAATATGTTGGTTTTGGAATATTGTTACGAGAGTATACGGTTTTGTTTGAATTTACGAAATATGTTAGATTATGTTTGTACAATTTAGAATACAGATCCACCGGTACATTTTCATGAGTGCCATCAGCTAAACTAAAAAACGACCACGGCTAGATATATGCTTATTCCAAGTATTGCGACCAAAGGCCTGCAGGCTTAGCACGATCAGACATGACATGATCAACTAAATGATGTACAACAGAAAAAGATAGCTATGTTTCTCTATTAATTATCACAGTTATACGTTCTAAACGAATCATGATTTTGTAAATAATCGTATATACTTTGTGGCCGTCGAGTAGAAAGTCTGTTATCAGTGTGATTTTGACAGTTTGGGAAGAAATGTTCTATTAAAATTGTCTACATTTATAAGGACCTAGACAAAGGTCAAAGGTTAGTAACGAAAGACAAAATGACAGTTTATAGAGACATATAACTGCGGTGCAATCTCAAAAATTGTGCAATTAAATGTCACTTTGTATTGAAAAAGCACTGTCTATTCTTCGTAGAAATATAAAGCGTCATACATAGCCTGCTGAGGGACAATTCTCGTAATTTTAAGAACGATCACAGTCTGATCTCTGTCTCAATCTGTCAAAAATACAATTTTTAAGAAGTTTTGACATTTGAATGTCGCCGAGATGAGGCTGCGAATAGGTCGCAGCCTCATCTCGGCGACATTCAAATGTCAAAACTTCTTAAAAATTGTATTTTGAACGTTTTATATTACGAGAATTGGCCTTCTGACCTCAGTTTCAATCTGCCTACCCTGTGTAGGGGACTGCTTCCAATCTTACCAAATGCAACTGAATATCTTTTTTTATATTAAACGACTGTCTCATCATTTCAGCCGGAAGACGTCCACTGCTGGACATAGGCCTTCCCCAATTTGGAGGGACTTGCTATAATCGCCACGCTTGGCAGGCGGGTTGGCGATCGCAGTATGGTGGTGAAATGCATAGAGAACGCTGCTGCCCATTCTCTAGTAAGTCCTTTAGTCGCCTTCTACGACACCCACGGGAAGAAATGGGATGATGCTATTCTTTACGTCCGGCACCACACGGCACCAAACGACTGTCTATTTCAAATCAAATCTTAACATTTTATTTCATATAAACCTGCATGGGCACTTATGAAACGTCAGAAGCTAGGTGCACGGTTCCAAATTGTCGCTTCCTATGGAGAAGAGCCGGCGAGAAACTCCACGGTTACTCTTTTAAAAATAATTGGCTTTAACAATGTTTTCAAATTACAGTGATAATAGGTATGGGAGGACAGTGCAGGCTTGTCACTAAGAACCAGGTACTTAGAGGAATGAAAATACAGAATAGAAAATCGTCTACAAATCTACAGTCTGTAAGGCCTACAACGTTCTCTCATTCACAATATGTAAAATAATCTACATAAATAAAATTAATAAACAACACAGTTACTGGGTGATACAATACGCCTTGCTAAGACTGGTTGTCAGACTTTCGGGCTTCTGACGACCCGTAACGACTATCAAAGATCTATAAATGACAGCCGAGACCAATGGCTTAAAATATTTTCCGAGACATGGAGGGGTATTGGTACCCATCCATAAACCAGACACAGCCCGCTTAGTGTACTTTAGCTATTTTCATAGTGTAATGTCGTATGGTATTCTATTGTGGGGAAATGCCGCCGACATTCAGACTATTTTTGTCTTGCAGAAAAGAGCTGTCCGATCAATTTATAAATTAAGTCCGAGACACTCTCTCAGAGATAGATTTAAGGAGATAAATGTAATGACTGTGCCTTCACAGTATATTTATGAAAATCTTTTATATGCTCATAAAAATATTAAATTGTTTAAAAAATACAGTGATATCCATAGTATAAATACTAGGAACAAACACAAATTTGTTGTACCATCAACAAGGCTCAAGAAAATAGGTGGGTCATTCAGATGTCGATGTATACGCTTTTATAATAAACTTCCAAGCCATGTTCAAGATCTAAGTCTCAATAAATTTAAATCATTCATCAAACGTAAGTTGTGCCTGAAAGCCTTTTATACCGTTAAAGATTATATTGAGGACAAAAAAGCTTGGGATTAACCTGCTCCAATTTTGTATACTGAATGTTGTTTTTTCTTTGTTTTGCTCTTTGACATTTGATTATTATTATTTACACTTTGACATTTGATTATTATAATATACACTTTAACATGAATATTTACTTTGAGAAGTATAATAATATATTATTTTTGCTTTAATTATTGTGAATGTGAGGACTATGTGGTATTTTTGTTTTCGTGTTTCGTCTCTTTCTCAGTTCGTTTTTAATGTTAATCTGGCAGTTTGAGTACTTTATGCGGCCTACCCAAATGTCCTTTCTTTGGTATTGTTCGTCAAATCGTTGAGCTCCCCAAGTTCTGAGTTGAGCCGTATGATTACTGATACATGCGTGCACTGAATGGACAGGTCCACTCAACCTGTGTGGTTCTTTCCTCAAAAGACCATTTCAGACACCAATCCACATGGTCTTCACATGATCTTGAACTTCGATTTTTGTTTGACAATTCAAAAGTGCCTGTGAAAGGTCTAATTGAAATAAATGCTTTGAGTTTGAGTTTGAGTTTGAGTTTGATCTGACCAAGATTATGTCTGGACTTTAAAAGAGACTGTGACCTCTGAGTTTGTTTCGGCCTTTCTTCTCAGAGTAGTCAGATAGGAAACGCCGACCTCATCTAGTTTAAAAAATATGATTGACGTGTAAAAGTTTGTACAAACCTACTTACAGAAATAAAATCATTTATCATTTATCATAACCGCCCGTGGCAAGGGTAGCTTTCCTTCGATCGACCAGAGTGGCTGTTATGATAAAGCCAAAAGCCCCACCTGACTTATACTGGCAAAATGTAGATCTCTGCATACCCCTGAGAATAAAAACGTAATATTACCTTTAATCATAACTATCCATCTTTTTACCCGACTGCGCCAGAAGGAGGGTTATGTTTTTCGAGTGTATGTATGTATGTATGTTTGTATTTTTCTTTGGCACGCTCTGTAGCCTAAACGGCTTGATCGATTTCAGCTTTAAAGGTGCCATTAGATTCGTCTTAATTGTGAGAGTGACACTGGGTATATCAAAATTGAAAAAAAAAATAAAATGGCTGATTTTTGGCGCAATATAGTGTCTTCAAAAAAAATTCTCAAACCCTATTGAGTGGGGTATTAAAATAAAGGGGTTCATAAATAGGTTTCACTAACGTCAACAATAATTATATTATTAACTAAAAACTGTGAAATTAAAAATATTTACAAAATCAAAAAACCCGACTGCCTAAAAAGTGAACTTTAATTTAATAAGATAGAAACAAGAAACTGTTTTTAAAATAAAAGGACCACTATTAGGACACTACCTATTTTTCGGGTTTTTGATTTTGTATTTTTTTTTTTTACCTATTTTGGCATGGTAATTTTAGGGTGCATCATTTTCACACATAATTATATAATGAATGAATGTTAAATATTGTACTTGAAACATTTTAAAAGAGTAAGAGTGGAGTTTCTTGACCATTCTTCTCTTTACGAAACTACATTTTGGAAGAAGCGACTAGAATCAATTCTATTTTAATGTTAATGTTGACGTTAAAAAGTGACTTAAGTGCCTATTTGAAATAAATGCTTTGACTTTGATGTTTTAAATTACCCACTATAAGTGTAAATAAAGTTGACTTCATAATGACGTGTTTGGTACAAGTCATTATGAAATCATAGATAAGAAGTCATAGGAATTGTTGAAGTGCCACGCAAACTGAACTGTTTACTGTGCGTGTTAAAGTATTTTTTCCAAAAGCACGTATCTGTTTATATTTGGGAAATAAAACATACTAACGTAAATTTACTCAAATCAAATCAAATCAATTTATTTCGGATTAAAAAAAAAATATCCATAGGTGTTAGTAACAATAAACTTAGCTTAATGTTAGAACTCGTTCTGTAACACGTTTTAATTTAAGCATGCGCCGGGTTGAGCGCCCTTTGCATGAATACTCATCCACTGCTTCAACAGTGGCGAATCCCATCTGTTTGCCAACGCATCCAGGATGCCGTTTGCGGTGCCACGCACGCGTCTGAGCAGCGAAACAATTTTTCGTGATTAAGTAATAAACACCCCAACTTACAAACTTTCATATTTACAATATTATGGCAGGATCATTCATCATCATTTCAGCCCAAAGACGTCCACTGCTGGACATAACCCTCCCCCAAAAGATGGTTTGCCATAATCGCCACGCTTGGCAGGCGGGTTTTTGATCACAATATGGTGGTTGCATCTGTAGAGAACGCTGCTGCCCATTCTCTAGTAAGTCCCTTAGTCGCCTTCTACGACACCCACGGGAAGAAATGGGGTTCTACTATTCTTTACGTCCTGCAACACACGGAACAGCATATTATATATAGCAGGATATCATCTTGAAACTATTCTATTGCACGGCTAAATCATTCAGAAAAGGAGAAAGGGATTTTTTCAGAAGTGTATTCGCACATAAAAAAGTACCTTACTATAATAATATAACAAAAATATAGCCCTCTCGTTTTTATCCTCCTCAAATTAGGATAGAAGTACAATATAATCCTATTTGGTATAATAACAGTCTTTATATTAAACAAAATACGGGGGTTAGGCAAAAATAATATAATTTAGGCCACCCGTTTGGCTACAAAGGGCCAGCCCTCTTCAAGGCTAATTTAGGCCGCTTTGGGCGACCCTAGTTAGTTATTAATTTACGACAAATCGTATAAACTTTGTACGGGGCAGGAGTTGTGTTTCTAAGCGGCATTATGTAATGGACTTATTGAAGGTTATATTTGAGTATATGGGCGAATTTCACGAACGAAACTTATATTTTGGACTATAGCTGGCTGCATCGAGAGAGCGAAGCTACAGGATGACCCATGCTACCCGAAGCAGAACTTCGATCCAGTACCGCAGCGGCTTAAAAATCATATCCATAGATCATTACTACAACCATTAAGCCTATTGACATTTAATTTTAGTTATATCGGCAATATAACAAAACAAGCAAAAAAAAAACACTTGTCCAAAAATAAAAACCACTTCTACAGTCCATTGTTTACGTCAAATAACGTTTTAAATTACATAAATCGTCGTATTTGTTATAATGATTAAGGCAAAGGGCCGTTTTCGGAAGTGGATGGTGAAAAATGGACAAACCCAAGAGACCCGGAGCGTGTCCATTTTTATGAATAAATCATACAAATTGCTTGACAATCGTAAATGGTCTTACATTTTTAATGTTGCAAAATCGTCCTCGAAATAATAATTTGGACGTTGGATTCCTCAATATTTATTAATGTTACTGTGTCATCTTAATTTTTACGTGTTTTTATATTATTTTGAAGTGTCATAGTTGCCATCATCATCATCATCAGCCTATAATGTTCCCACTGCTGGGACACAGGCCTCCTCTCCGTGAGAGGGAGCGGGCCGTAATCCACCAAGCGGACCCAGTGCGGGTTGGTAGATGTCACATGTCTTCGAATTTTTTGTTCTAGGATATGCCGGTTTCCTCGCGATGTTTTCCTTCACCGTTTTGAGAACAGTGGTGATGAAATAATTTACACAAAGTAAAGCGCCTGTCTGGGTTCGAACCTACGACCTACAACTCGTAAGTCGCGGCCGTTACCACTTGGCCACCACTGCTCTCATAGTTGGCTTACTGAAAATGATTGTTTACATTTTGTGTCTTACTTGGAAGAACATTCGTTTATTGACGCCAAAGAAATCTTACCGACCGATGCAATGTATGAGCTGGTAGGCAAGTATCAACATAGAAGTGTATTTACAAAGTGAGAACCTCCAAACTAGGATCTCTTGCAAAATTATTAGTTACAATACCCTACCCTACCTACTATTGTACAGACGCTAGCACATCAAGCTACCCCAATCTGTCAAATTTCTTTGATAGTTTTTCAACTTAATTACAAAGGAATAAGGTTTATTTTCAATTGGGAAAATTTGACAGTTTGGGTATAGCTTGACCTGCTGGCGACTGTACATGCCTAATAATCTTATAGGTTTTAGTAAGTCTTTTTTTGTTAAGCTTGTTTTTGTTTACGTGAAGAATAAAGTTGTTAGTATTTATTTTTATTTGTATGCACTTTGTAAATACACTTCTATGTTGAATCTATTGCTTATCACAGTTGCTTAATTATCCTATTTCATCATTCTTAACAACCGATAGCGGTTAAAAATTACTCTCATAATTCAGTAAAGAGCTATATTTAAGTCTCAAGATAGTTAACATTTAAACTATAATTATTTTTTAGTCTGATAACGTTCATTGATATACAACGTGTTGATTTGCATCCTTGTCAAATTTCAGGAGGCTGTTATGAAAGACATAAATAATCAAATAAAATTACGATACTTGCTCACTAATGAAAACATACTTGTTTTTTTCGTTATTTAAATTTAACAATATTTCAGAAAACACCTCTTTCAAAGAACAGAATCACCCCGTTCCGTATGCTGTAGGCAGTGTCGCACGACTATATCGCTGTGTGTTACAGTGCGGTATCACACGGGCCGCGTTTTAACATGCGTGTCTGAAAAAAAAAATGCCAAATGCCGATTTCCGGAAATATGAAAAAAAAACCTACTTATTTTATTATTGATTCGTGTCGAGAATCATTAGCATAGTTACGTCCTTGAATTTGACGAGGATGCAAAACAACACGTTGTATAAAGGCTTCTGGAATCGGTCGTGATCGGCAATGGCGGCGCAAAGCGGGTTGACTCCCAAAAAGTAAACCAAAAAAACGTAGATGCAAAAATCCGCTGGTTTTTTTTTTTGGGTGGGAAATCATCAAATGACTTCTCCCGCTCTGGGTAGAGAGCAGGAGGGCGTGTCAGACTTTTACTGACTAAAACCCACCCGTGTTCCTTCAGTAGCCCGTATGCCAGGGGCTGTGCAAGGAAAATAAATAATTGGATAATGTAAAAGATGAAATACAATATTAAAAATTGTTTAATTGTTGACTGATATTTAATGTATAAATGTAAAAGTTAAAAATCATTGAAAATAAAAATAATAAATAATATAATTGTACCTAAGATATTTGCACGCCATGAGAAATGGCAGACATGTCGTGAATCACTCTTTATTTTTAAGATCTTGCATGCATGTATTATTTTAATTCTGTGTGTATACATGTTCAAGCAAATAAAATTTATTTCTTTCTTCTTTCTTTCTGTGGTATCTCTTTCGAACAAACCCGCACCCATGGCAGGCATCGGCCCTTGCGGACCCCACCAGTGGTTGCTGACATCTTTGACGGCGCGCGTGTGGAACACAACGCGCCGTCCCGTCCACCACTTTTCGGCCGCAGGGGATAGGGAGAGCGGCTGACGCTATACCGACTCTCCTCTTCCCCTGCGGCCCCACCGCGTCCGCCATCAAACGGTGGCGGTCCCGTCCTGGCCACGGAAGGAAAGAGCGCTGCTCAGAAGCACCGGCACTCCTCTTCTACTGCAGCCCGTAACCCTCAGCCGCGATGCCTCCCATTCGACATCGCGGCCCACCTCAGTTGCGGTGCACCTCACCACAACCTACTTTTTGGCCGCTACGTCAATGGCTTGAAGGCAAAAGCCCTGACGAGCGGCCCCACCTTTGGGTTCCTCTTGGCGTCACCGTGGCTGGAATCCACGGTTACTGAGCCCCCCCGCAATGACAATGCGGGAACCCACTCGGGGGGGAAAATTCGCTGGTTGAAAGCACTACTGGACATAAGACGGAGAACTATGTGATCGAGTTATACAAGAAACTGTTTTTTTTTTCATGTTATTAGAAGTTATTAAAAGGTGTAGTGACTAAAATTGAAAGGAGTATTCCGAGATGGTTTATTCGTGTTGAGAGTATCAATGCGACTAAAAAAAAAGAATTTACGATGCCAATATGAGTGGAAAACCCGATAACGCCTTAATAGTGACCTTATTCATTTCAGCCAAAAGACGTCCACTGCTGGACATAGGCCTCCCGCAAGCTCCGCCACTTCGACCGGTTCTGTGCTTCCCGCATCCAGCGGACTCCTGCGGCCCTCACAAGGTTATTGGTCCACCTTGTGGGAGGCCTTCCAACTTTACGTCTTCCGGTACGCGGTCGCCACTCCAGAACTTTTCGGGCCCATCGGCCATCTGTTCTGCGAGCAATGTGCCCTGCCCACTGCCACTTAAGTTTGGCAATTCTTGGGCTATGTCGATTACCTTGGTTCTCCTGCGGATCTATTCATTCCTGATTCGATCACGCAGGGAAACTCCAAGCATAGCCCTCTGCATTGCCCTTTGGGTGACTTTAAGCCTTCTTATGAGGCCCATTGTGAGCGACCACGTTTCGGTTCCATACGTCATCACTGGCAACACGCACTAGTCAAAGACTTTCGTCTTGAGACACTGCGGTATTTGGGACGGGAAGATATTGCGAAGCTTCCTGAACGCTGCCCAGCCGAGTCGGATTCGACCTAATTGGTCGCCTTTAATTATGTAACCACTTAGTTATGGTGTAGTATACCGGCGCACAGGTCTAATCGTTTAAACTAATAAAATTATACTCTTTCGACTCGTATCATTATTATCTAAATATCCTGCGTATAAGTAACCTAAATATCTAGGTAAAAGAAATAAGTAAGCACGAAAGTGGATTTCTGGTGTCTAGAAATCTTTGTAATTACAATAAACAGTACTCAATCACAACTGTTTAAAAAATAATGGTAATGTTTTTCCTATCCCTATCACATTTTGCATGTTTCTACCTCTTATTTATTTCAAAAGTTTCTGACAATTTTGCGATACAAAAGTAATATGGAATAGTCTGAACAACATAAATAATCGGGAAATAAGTACAAACACGTACGTTTGGGAAATAAATATTTGGGTTGTGACGTAAAAGGTAAGAAATAGCGGAAAACGATTAAGCCGAATTTACAAAACTAATTGTGCAAACTTACAGACCCAGCCGTCAAGAGAATGCGTTCCTGACACGTGTCAGTACAACAATTCTAGTAACTAATAAAGATCAAATTCACAAAACACGTACTTATTCGTTATTATTATGAAAATGACGGGTGTCAAGAATTGGGCACGCCACGATTGCGGCGGTAAGTCCCCTCTTTGAGGAGTGGATTGAGAGGCGGCATGGCGTCCTCACCTTCCGCCTGACACAGGTCCTCACCGGACACGGCTGTTCGGAAGTTCCTGTTTCGGATAAGGCGGGAGGAAACACCCGGAATGGTAAACGCTCGGTAACACCCGGAATGGACACATCCATTGCGAAGATTACCCTAAGGACACAGTGGACCTTACGGTGAAAGTCTGCCCGGCTTGGGCGGAGCATCGCCGTGTCCTCGTGCAGGCGATCGGCGGTGGCGATCTCTCGCATCAGGCCCTGGTCTAGGCCATGGTACGGAGCGAGAGTGCATGGGTAGCCGTCACCTCCTTCAGCGAAGCAGTGATGCTCGCGAAGAGGGCGGCGCACGTGAGGGAGAGGCAGTATATGCGCCCTCACGGCCTTAGTCACCGCAGGAGACGCCCTGGGCGTCGGGAATCCCAGGCTGATTCCCGGCCAACGTAGGCGTGGGCTTGCGGACGGTGAGTAATGGGTAGCTCACTGTCCGGTAAGGACCAAGCCCAGGTCGACGGCGCGTTGTGTTCCACGCGTGCCTCAAAGAGATGTCAGCACAAACCGATGGGGGCCGCAAGGGCCGGTGCCTGCCAGGGGTGCGGGTTGTTCGAAAGAGATACCGTGGCCCCGTACCGTGATAATTAATTTTGTGACTTGTTTCGTATCAGGCTTAAAACTACGATGATATCCCCAATGAAGGTATCTATATTTTTGTGACCAGCAAATTAAGGAATACCGTATTGATTGACCTCTAATAGTGAAATAAAAACTGATGCGCGATCAGCTTTACCCGTTCAATTGTTTCTAAGTTATTTACTTTTGTGCAAACTGAGACTCAGAACATAATATGTTTATTTGTTTCAATCAAACCAATTTCAGGCACCTTTAAACTGTCAAAAAGTCGGTTTCGTGAGTCAGAAATATCAAGTTAGTTGCCCATTCCAAAACATAATACGATCCT
Organism: Polymixis flavicincta; assembly: GCA_949987655.1. Lineage (NCBI taxonomy): Eukaryota > Metazoa > Arthropoda > Insecta > Lepidoptera > Noctuidae > Polymixis > Polymixis flavicincta. The sequence goes on along the minus strand of OX465191.1, from coordinate 19,283,715 downwards.
ATGGGGAAGAGCGGGAAAAACATTCATAAAACTATTTGAATTTGAATTTTGAGTTTGAAAAATACTCAATAGACTTTCTTTGAAATCAAAACTTAATTACGATAAACCTGACCTTTTATATTGCACTCTGCGTCGTCCGGTTCCAGACATCGTAAACAAAATAATGTATCGTAAATAAATGATTCACAATCAAAGAGTTACCCATACCCAGGACATGTAGACTGTAGCTAAGCTCGCGACTAGGAAAAGCACTTAAAATTTCCCAACCAAATAATTATAATCATTAATACCGCTGACTCTTCTCACTAAGCCACTACCCTAGCAGCTCCATTCATTATTTAACCGTTCTCGATATCTTAAATTTAGTTTTGTTTATGTTCCCTTAGTAAAGACTACGTGAGGTGTTGCCTCGATAAAAATGTCAGTAGTATGTTTTTTTCGATACGCATGCCCCGGAGTAATGTGTTGTACGTTCTGTATTTTTTTGGGGGAAAACGTGTGTATTTCAGAATGTTTTGCGTGTTATGAAAGGTATTGTAGAGAATGTTTACATTGTTGTTATGTTAGATGTTGTGATTGGTTGAACAAATCACAAAAAAAAAAACAATTCTGCGTAGCTTTTTCTCATGTGGTTATTTTGTAAAGGTTTTTATTCAATTTAACTCCAGAAACCAAGGTTTGGTGTCTTGTGTAGACTTGGTTATTGAAGTGAAAACTTCTTTATGCGCGTTGGGAATTTTTCGAAATGGGAAAATGCAAATGAGCTCGCAACACCGTTACCGGCACCTTTTTTAGTAGAAGTATAAAAAGATAGGTTTCGGTCCAGAACTAATAATCCAATAGAAATTATGAAAATAGGAAAACCCGTTTAGAAGATGTGACCAAAATTATGATTATGAATAATGTTAAATCCTGTATTGACGATTAAAAAATACACACGTAATTGTACAAGTTTGCACTTCTGTCGGCACTCTCGGAGAGCCAGTGTATTTTTTTTAAGTGCTTAAAATAATTTGACTATGTAATCATCACCTCAGCCGAAAGACGTCCACTGCTAGACATAGGCCTCCCCCAAAAGGGGGGTTTTGCCATAATCGCCACGCTTGGCAGCCGGGGTTAGCGATAGCAGTATGGTGGTAAAATGCTTAGAGAACGCTGCTGCCCATTCTCTAGTAAGTCCCTTCGTTGCCTTCTACGACACCCACGAGAAGAAATGGGATGGTGCTATTCTTTTACGTCCGGCACCACACGAAACCGGAGTTTAGTCATACAGTAAACTTAATAATAATTTAGTAAGGCAAGTTTCAAACATACCTCAAGTATTTCAGTACAGGGAGGCTTGTGAGTAAGTAATAATAGCCTTATGATTCTTTCGATCAGGTTAAGCTACATTTGCCGCGGTTGGTCCGAGGATGGGTGACCGACTTTACATACCAAGACCGTTCTTCTGTGCTTCGAAAAGCATGTTAAGCCGTCCCGGCTGTCATTCGTAAATTTTTGAGAGTCGTTACGGGTCGTCAGAAGCCCGAATGTCTGACAACCAGTCTTGTCAAGGGATATCGTATTACCCAGTATCTGGGTTATGGAGGTCAAATAGGCAGTCGCTCCATGTAAAATACCTGCATTTAGCTGCATCAGATTGCATAGATGAACTAGGTATTTATTAATATTATTACTAAAAGCGTCTTCTTTTAATAGAATAGAATAGTATATTTTTATTGCAGACAAAGTCAAGTAATTTTGCCTTTAGTGTTAGTACAGAAACAGATTACTAGTAAAAACTTAAAATTAGCATTGAGCTGCATCCACCTTCGCTACGTCAGGGATGCACATCTCTTTCCAATGATAGCGGCAAAACCATCAATGTTGTTATCTGCAAACATCCCTGACGCACTATAACGCCACGGCAGCCGCAGTAACACTTTGAGTGCATTATTATATTGAACGCGTCTGTACAGTAGCATCAAAGATTTTCGCCAAAAAAGCCTCTAAAAACTCCATCATCACGTCACACCACATATTTATATAATCAAACAACATACATGATTGCAATGACGAGACCCCAAAATAGGGACTAAGTGGACTTAAATTAAATCCCATAATAAAGGTCGCTGTACATACATGTATACAGCGTTTGATCGATGCGTGACCCGTATTTAGGAGGCTGAGGGTCACACCGAATTGTAATTTGTATATGCTGAACAGGGGTTAAAGATTTGAGATGGGTAAGAAAGTAGCTAGCTGTCGACTATTTTCTCGCTCAAGATACATACGATATATGCAGAGGAGTAACTTTGTAACACACTACCTCTAGGAATGGTTTTTTTTTGACAGTTTAACAACATTCATTGCACTATTTGTACGTTGTTCAATAGACACAATTTTTCAAACAGATGACGGACTAGCTTTTTCCAGCGGCATCGCCCGCGCGGAAGTGCGAAAATATCCCACGGGAATGCTTCAAAGGCATAAAGCGTTTCCTAGCTGACATAACTACGTTAAGTATGCTCCTACTGAGTTATGACCACCTAGTACTTCGAAGGCATTAACCGTTTTCTAGCTAACACAATTATATTGTGCTCCTACACACCTATGATAATCTGGTACTTCATTCAGAACACCAATTTAAAAAAGATCTCATCATCTGCCTAGCCTTTTCCCAACTATGTTGGGGTCGGCTTCCAGTCTAACCGGATGCAGCTGAATACCAGTATTTTACATGGAGCGACTGCCTATCTACCTCCACAACCCAGTTACTGGGTAATACGATACCCTTTGGTAAGACTGATTGTCATACTTTCGGGCTTCTGACGGCCCGTAACGACTGTCAAAGATCCACAAATGACAGCCGGGACCAACGGCTTAAAGATGAAAATCTAACAAAGGAATTTGACAGATTGGGGTAGCTTTATGTGCTGGCGTCTGTACAACATATAAAATAAATAATAATAAATAAATCTTTAATTTTCCCAAAAGAGTGATAACTTTACAAAAAAAACACACTATTACTTACGTTCTACGAATCTAAAACGACATAACGAATTAGTATCTCAGTGCACAATAACATTCAAGTCATTACGAAACCGATTCACTCTGAACCCCGTACTTGTTTGGGAACGCCACGATTGCGGCGGTACGTCCCCTCTTTGAGGAGTCGTTGGAGAGGCGCCACGCCGTCCTCACCTTCCGGCCGACGCAGGTCCTCACCGGACACGGCTGTTTCGGGAGGTTCCTGTTTCGGATACGGCGGGAGGAAACGCCCGAGAACTTCTCCCGCTCTGGGTGGAGCAGCAGGGCGTGTCGGACTTTTAGTGACTAAAATCCACCCGTGTTCCTTCAGTTGCCTGTGTGCCAGGGGCCACGGTATCTCTTTCCGAACCCGCACTCCTGGCAGGCATCGATCCTTGCGGGCCCCACCAGTTGATGATGATATCTCTTTGAATTGCGAGTGGAACACAACGCGCTGTCGACCTGGGCTTGGTCCTTACCGGACAGCGAGCTACCCTTTACTCGCCGTCCTGAAGCCCACGCCTACGGTGGCCGGGAATCAGCATTGGATTCCCGACGCCCAGGGCGTCTTCTGCGGAGGCTAGGGCCGAGAGGGCTCATATATTGCCTCACCCTCACGTGCGCCTCCTCTCTCTTCGCAAGCATTACTGCTTCGCAGAAGGAGGTGATGGCTACCCATTCACTCTCGCTCCATACCATGGCCTGGACCCGGGCCGGACGCGAGAGATCGCCTCCACCGATCACCTCCACGAGAACACGGCGCAGCCTTCCACCGTATGCTCCGCCGTGTCCTCAGGGCGATCTTCGCAGTAAGTGTGTATAAGGTTGAGGCGTTATCGAAAGTGACATTAAAATATTCGAGAGTAAATTATACTTATCTAACAAACCTTATAACTCACTTCAAACACGACCTTTTGAGTTATCAACCTCATTTATAAATGTTGTAATGGTCATGATATACCAATTAATTGGTCTACGTGTGAGAGTTTTCAAGCTAGAAAATTCGTTGTGTGAATATGAAATCAAAATGCTCTGCGCTTCCTTCCAATGAAATGCAAAGCAATTGCGTGATTACGTTGCACACTAAAAGTAAGAATGGCTTATTTTGACAGTTCAACGACATTCATTGTGTCATTTACGTTGTTGTGCAGACAAATGTTTCGAACATATGAAGCAATTGATTAGCAATATGCTTCAAAATGGTTAAGTTCTAATTGATAGTGCGTTACGCAAGTAGCATGCAGGAGGGAAATTTTCGTACTCAGCCCTTATTATTATTATTCTTTGTCCTTTATTTAAGGCAACGAAAGCCCATAAAACACAATACACATATAAGTATAAAAACAATAACTATAAACTAATACATATTTTATAAAACAAAATTTTAAAACTATTGCACACGAAGTGACGGCGTCGTGTTACACTGCGAGGTGTCGCGTAGCTGGCCGTGGAAACGCCGATACGACACACCTTTCGGCCAAAACTCTTCCTTGAGGAAGGTCACCAAATGTTGAGTCGGAACGCGCACCACGAACGACTTGAAGTTGGTATTATGACGGGCCTCCACTTCTCCACCCTCAAGGTCCAGTTAGTCTTCACCCGTATGTACTTTACGATGTCCTCAGTCTTCGTAGAGTGGTGCAAACGGGACACGTATAGCAGCTTCGTCGGTACTGCAGGACGTAGCAGCATGATCGAACCTGCCAGCGCCGTCCCACATTGGTTGCGATAAGTAGGCTTCCTCTTCTTTCCCTCCACCTTGATGAAGCCACTAGCCTTAGCGCCACCTCTTGGCAGTACAGTGTCTGGTGCTTATTCACCTATACCCCGCGTGTGAAAACTCATAAATGAACGCAGCGACCTGGTTGACGTCCTCGCAGACTCAATATCGATCTTTGTCAGACGTACTTAGTATTCAATTTTAATATAACTATCTAGAATGTAAATACATTATTAAATGTTTAAAATTTAAGATATAATCACAAAGAGCATTTTGCATCTGGTGTTTGCCTGTATTGGTTATGCAGTTAGATTTAAGACACTATTACTTATAGGTTCCTATCCGTATGATATCTGTAACAACTGTTGGTGAACCTTAATTAAATAAATTCAAAACGTTCACAATCTAGTCGCAGTCTATCTCAGCGACAATGAAAAGTCAAAAAGTTATGAAAACTCGCGGTTTTTTTTGACAGATTGAGACAGAGATCAGACTGTAAACGTTTTTAAAATATTTTTACTATTACATACAATTTTTTGGCGGGAAAATTGAGTTTTCTCACCGGAACAAGGCATCAGTTAATACAACTTCTTCACAGTTATGCCTCCCAGCCAGCACAAACCTTCTGAGTAAGTTTTGTTTAAGAGCAGTCTTAGAAACTAATCGCTGAATAAGACTACCATAATTAGCTGATTTGGCGCTTACTCAGACGTTATTCAAGCAATTTGGGCACAAAATTATAATGCTAATAGCTGTGTAATAGCAACGTAACAGATGAATAAGTTTTGAATAATTGTACGACAAGCTGAGTATATTTTGCATAAAAGCATTTTGTTCTTTAAAACAAGTATTACAGCTCTGTTAGCCAGATGATGAATGAATGAATGAATGAACTATGGTTAAGTCCTTCAAAGCTCAGATATTCAAATAATACACAGCGTTTAGCTTATTTCAGTATATTTTATCAAGAAGTTTTACCAAATTAAATTGAAATTGACAAATCCGAACAGCGTGACTGCGACATTGAAATATATATGGCCAAATTATATTACCTATCATAACTTAATTTTACCCTTATTTATGCAATTGTTAGTGCGCATGCAACTTTACCGTGTATTTATATATACATTTCGTGTAAAATTTTCACGCGCCACCTGATAAGCCGGGTTTTAGAGAAATAAACAACATTTCGTCTATTGGTGTGTTTAACATGTGAAAAGTTTTTTTTATGTTTTATGCAGTTTAAGGGTTCAAAAATAACCTTTTGATACTTTTATAAGAATATTATACCGATTTCGTTATTAAACTTGAGTATTTGAGTATAAAATTCCACATCATTAGAATAGGTTATGTTATTCGATATGGCGACGCTCATTCTGAATAAAATCTGATTGCACAGCGGCTTATCGTCTTATGTCTGCATAACAGATCTGATTGTGTCCACTTATTAGGTTGTGGTCTGGTTAAAAGCGGTCTGCACTCATCATTTTTCGATTAATGTTCTATAATCACACATATTCGTACTGTAAATCAAACAATTAGGATTCAGTTATGTAGTAATAAAAACCCACCGTATAGGTGTATTATTTGCACAAATAGAGTTTTTTTATCTTTTCATACTCTCGCAAGCACTTTCTTCGTATGTATCCCGTTCTTTTCTATTTTTCCATGTATTGGAGTGTATTTTAACATTTTTATTATATGGAGGCATATTCACACAACCACTACAAAATAAAGCGCAGTTAGCCGCTTAAATGCTGACTACCATTCCAGAACAGTTCTTCTAGCTTAAGTAAATGTCTGCTTTTCGTGATTACCCAGCAAACTTCTGCATAAGAATCTGTTACTATTGCTTTAACCACAGTTAGCTGCACATGACGGTAATTTTGTATTTAAAGCGGCATAAAGTAGTTATAACAGCTATCGTAATTTCTATTAAGTTACTATATGCTTCATAACCGAAATAACGCCTATTTTATAAAGCAGCTGAATAATTATCAAGATGTGGTGTGTAATACAACTAAAAGAGAACAGAATATAACTTATCCAGTATCATGCTTGATAATAGAATTTTATACCCATGTTATATAAAAGGTTACACAAACTCTTGAGTAACAAGTCTTTTTATGATGATTATTCAGTTTTAAGAAATAAAATCCGCAAATTACTAAACTAACTCAGCTAATAGTATTATTATAGCAAAAAAAAAACTTTAATACAGAACTTCGTAATACACACAGCTTCTATAGATATATAATAAAGCTTAACCCTGCATAAGGTTAAATTGTTGGCCAGTTATCTGACTTGTGTGCTGCCTGGGCTGCCTTTGAGCCTAGAAAGAATGTGAGGAGTAAACGCAACGTATTTTTTTTTAAAATTATTGTAAGACACCGACCCTAGTGAGCTTAGCTGAAAACAAATCTAATTATATAAATTAAACGTAAAATTTATTTCGTTTTAAAACTATTCATACCTATGGTTGGTATCAGATGAGCTTCCTGCATAGGTACATTAAAACCAAAATGCTATAGGATAGTTATAATAATATTTTCGACGTAAAAATCGTCCGAATTTACATTAAGTTTATTTGGCGAATTCATGTTAGTGCCACTGATTACCACATTATGAGAAAGCACCATATAGCACATACCGACATTAGTTATTTACTTTTATAATACTTTTAACACACAAATATACAGAGACCAACTTAATGCCATCGGTATTTTCAACTAATCTACCTTTAAGTGGTGCAGAGACAAACAGTGCGGGGAGTTTGGTGCACAACGAAAAATGTATTATACAAGATTTTCCAACATTACAGATCGGTGTAAATGCAACCCGGATTTGGGCATTTGCCTACGGAAAATAGACTTTATTATGTGACCGTATTTATGCCTAATAGAATCACAATTTAATGTAAAACACGCACGCCCCCTATGAAAATACATTTACTTTTGTGAATACACATTATGGCGTGCGTCCATTTTTCTTCATTTTAACCTTTTTGGGGCGTTTTTCTGTCTTTTATGCTTTATTGAATATAGCACAATATGACGACATTCTTATTTTATAGGGAGAGAATACTGCGTTGGAAAAAAACGTTAACTTCCTTTTCTTTCTATCACTGCATTAAAAGGGATTTGTGTTATAATTTGAAAGTTATGCATTCATTAAAGAAAGAAAGAAAATACATTTATTTATCACAGACTAAAAAGGCACACATTGGTGCCGATTCTGTTGTACACCGAACTGAACTAACTAAACTATAACTAAAATTCCTTACTATTGATTATGAGAATCTTAACGCTATTCTGCAAAAAAAATATCTCTAAATTTAAAAACAATTTTGACACAACTAAAGTCGAATTTGACAATCGCGACTCGCACGTGGTATGTTTTGGCTTCGCAACGTGGTACTTGTTTGCCCTACCCGTAATTTTTTTTAGAGCCAGCGGCGCGCAGAGGCAGCAGCCTCGACGTGATTTATATGGAATTTTCACTTTTTGAATGGAAAATATGAAAAATTATTACCCACATGTTGAGTTTTAGAGGTGTTTGGTGCTTTATAAAGGGGGTCGAAATTATCATTATTTTTGCGATAGGTAACACCATTTTCGAGATAGGTATAAGCAAAAGAAAAAAAAAATGCATTACTATTTTTGCACCCGAAGTCGAGGTTTCGGTGTGAATTTTAGTTCTTGACAACTAATTTAATCCACACCTATTTAATCGCGATTAAAAATAGTCAGATTTAGTTAGACAACCAAAATTTTAGGTTGAATAGAATAATGAAATTGACAACAACAGAATAGCAAAATTACCTGTTTCACTAAAATAATAATTCAGTGCAATCTTAGTGCTGTCAAACTAAAACATAGTTAAGTTGTGTCACTTTAGTCAATTTCAGAATAGGAAATCGTCGTTTGACAGAAATAAACTAAATTTTGGTGATTTTAAGTCTAGTTTAGAGAATTTTGTGACAACAGAATCGGCACCAATATACAGCAAAAAATAAAATTAAAAATTCAAACCAACAAAAACTGTAAAGTGCGATGTTAAAACTAGCATTATTAAAATGTGCCCCACGGCTGCGCTAAAAAGGCCAAGTTCAGCAAAAATGCCAGACAGCTTGTGTCTGACGCTGGTTTTCAACTGGACCTGTAGTGTGAGGTGACGGATGTAAATCAGCATACTTCAATAAAATTTGTGTCAGTAACATATAAATAAATAGCAACGAGTAGTACATAACTAGTGAGATGTTGATATTGATATAATTTGTTAGAAAGTACTTAGATTTAGTCCTTAACGGCGTACTTAACAGAATAATAGTTGTGTTAAATATTGTAAAAGATAAGAAGTAAGTCATCTTACCTACCGATTTAACTTTGAAAATTGGAGTACATTTAAAAAAATTCAAAAACAGAACAAATAGGCTGGTAAATAAATAACTAAGGCGGTCTCATGGTCAGACCTGCACTAAATGTATAAACAAAAAAAGGAATGCTTTGAAAGGTTACTAGTCGATTCGCACGAATGTACTTACCTGAAACGGGCAAATCGACATTTTTGAAGAATAATTCTGTTCATTTATTTGTACGTGACTCGACAACTCCAGAACTATGCAGTAGGCAATTGGTACGTTTTGAATTTTATGCAAGACAATCAAGCCAAAATAACTTTAATATCGGAAGTCGGTGACTGAATATGTATTTTAATTTTTTGTCACCACCTTCCGAAATTAAAGTTATTTTTCACTTTGTAGTGTTTTTTTGGAATTTGGTTGTTTTCTTTTTAAGTTTTTTTATATTAAAATGATATCTACTAATTTTTAATTTTGCTAATCCGTCTTTTATGACGGAGTTATGCCCGAACCTCCACCTAACTCCTAACCGTTAAAGGGCTTGTACTTTCTTTCATCAGCTCAGCGTCATGAAATAATGACTATTACGCAAATGTCTCGATAGCTTTAGAAAATATATGAAAAACATTGTTAATACCTATACAATTTGAGGGTTGCCCTCGATTTCCCTGGGATTCCATCATCAGACCCTGACTTGGTGCCAATGGAACCACCTCAGGAGTATACTCTTTCAAATAAAAAATATTTTTTAGAATCGCTCCACAAATGCGAGAGAAATCAATGAACATATATTAAAAAAAAATACAAACTGTCGAACATATAACCTCCTCCTTTTTTTGAACTTGGTTAAAAATAGGAGAAAACATTTTTTTATTTTTTATTTCAATTAGACCTTTCACAGGCACTTTTGAATTGTCAAACAAAAATCGAAGTTGAAGCTAGGTGCCCATTCCAAAAACGTAGATCTCTCTGGAGAAGAACGGGCAAGAAACGAATTGTATTGCTTTATTGCATAAAATTCACAACGAATTGTCAATTCGCCCACAAACATATTTTTTTCGTGCGAATGGTCTACAGGAAATAACAATTATTATTTAAACGTTTCGAATCTACTAAAATAAGCCATGTGACTAGTGGTATTCAAAGTCAAAAGACTTATCCTATGTCTAGCAGCAGACTTATGAAGCAGATAATTTTGATGAAAAGATGACCGTCCTATTTTCTCAACCAAGCCCTACGGGTGTTCGAAGTTCAGCCCGCTTTTGTCCCGACTTTTTCGGGATTAAAGCAACCTTATCAAAAATTCAAAAAGGGAATACCTAAAGAGATCCCGGATGATCGCGGTCGGCTAAATCTTTCATAAACTACCCTACTTTAAAACAAAAACGTCGCACATGCTAAAGTCGAAATTAAAGCCAGTAATTTCTAACTACCCACAATCTAATTGCCCCATGTCTAGTTGTCAGTCGGAGGTACGCCCTTTGCTCATTCTGCCTTAAGTGCCTGAAGACTGTGACGGGGCTTAATTAACTGCGGCACAACTTTGTCGCGGCGACAAATGCGACAAACACGACACGACTGGTGCGACAAATGCGTTACCTGTGTGTGACGAAAATAGCTAGCGTACCGCGTACCGTGTGACGATCTTGATAGTGCGGGTCCTACTATAAACACCATTCAGTTATTAAACTCCAAAATAATTTGAGAAAACATAGGTACTCGTATTTTTGTTTAGTTAAGGACTATTTTGGTTTACCGTATGTTTAGAAAATGTATTATGATATATTTAAAAAAGGAATGTACAGAAAATGTCTGAGAAAGCTGTGTCGTCTTGTACCCTAACAAAACAATATACTCTAACAGTAGTAAGCGATCGTAAGAAAAAGAGAAAACTGGCATACATATACACGGTTTTCACACGAGATTATTCTCTTGTTTTTTATACTTTTTAGAGGATGTTACTATTTTCGTTCGGTTTTGTCTCAGATTATAAAACAAAGGCAGATAGACCGCGCGGAACACCAAGATTGAGGCCAAAAAACCAAAATCTATTGCGTCGCATTTTATGTAACATACAATGCGACGCTTTAGTATTTGTTTGTTTTTTGGTTTAGATTATAAAACAAAGGCAGATAGATCGCGCGGAACACCTAAGAGTCAAAAAAACAAATACTAAAGCCTCGCATTATATACAAAGCGACGCTTTAGTATTTGTTTTTTTGGCTTCACTCTTGGTGTTCCGCGCGGTCTATTTGCCTTTGTTTTATAATCTGAGGGTTTTGTATAATGCCGACCACTACCGATCTATTATTGTCCCACTTCAAGGCAAAGGCCTCTTCTCATAAAAAGACCGCACGAGCATTGATCACTATGTTTGCTCAATTATTATTTTTTGGATGGGAATTCATCAACTAACTTCTCCGCTCTGAGTGGAGCGGGAGGACGTGTCAGACTTTTACTGACTAAGACCCACTCGTGTTACTTCAGTTGCCTGTGTGCCAGGGGTAACGGTATCTCTTTCGAAGAACCCACACTCCTGGCAGGCATCGGCCCTTGCGGACCCCACCAGTTGGTGCTGACATCTCCTTGAGGCGCGCGTGGAACACAATATCAGACTTAAAATTTGAGATCAAAAACCTCCTGTCATCCTGATTCCGTAACACTATTAATGAGAATCAGAATTCATTCAGTCTGAATTTCATATAAATTCATTTTGAGGGTTATTGCTTATCCATTATTTCACATGTTCGAAAAAATTTGCTGCTTAGCAACGTAAGCAATGCCATGAATGTTGTGGAACTATCAACATCACAGCGAACTGATACTGTATTACGCAATAATACCCCTCTGCTTTTCTCACGATTTCTTTTTTAATGCACGTGTACAAATCATTTGTTTGAAACATTAATTGAGTTAGTTTGGTTCAAAGAGTAACATATTGGACATGCTACGATTGCAGCGGTAAGCCCCCTCTTTCAGCAGTGGGTTGAAAGGCGCCACGGTGTCCTCACCTTCCACCTGATGCAGGTCCTCATCGAACACGGTTGTTCCGGGAGGTTCCTGTTTCGGGTAGGGCGGGAGGAAACGCCCGGGTGTTTCCACTGCGTAGATCGCCCTGAGGACACGGTGGAGCATACGGTGGAGGTCTGCCCGGCTTGGGCGGAGCACTGCCGTATCCTCGTGGAGGCGCTCGGCGGCGGTGAACTGTCGCGTCCGGCCCTGGTCCAGGCCTTGGTACGGAGCGAGAGTGCACGGGTAGCCGCCACCTCCTTCTGCCAAGCAGTTATGCTCGCAAAGAGGGAGGCGGCGCACGTGAGGGAGATTCAGTATATGCGCCATCACGGCCCTAGCCTCCGCAGGAGACGCCCTGGGCATCGGGAATCCCAGGCTGATTTCCGGCCACCGTAGATGCGGGCTTGGGGATGGCGAGTAATGATTAGCTCGCTGTCTGGTTAGGACCAACTGGTGGGATCCACAAGGGTCGACGCCTGCCAAGGGTGCGGGTTGTTCGAAAGAGATACCGTGGCCCCTGGCACACAGGTAACTGAGGGAATACGGGTGAGTTTTAGTCAGTAAAATCTGACATGCCTTCCTGCTCCACCCAGAGTGAGGGAAGTTATTTGATGATTTCCGACCCTAAAAAAAAAAAGAGTAACATATTCTTGATTTTGTGAGAAGGCTAACTCTCCAACACACAAATAAATAAAACATGTACGTTTAAGCGTTCCACAGTTTTATTTTAGGTATACCAACCTTTTTGTAATAAAGTCGGTTCTACGAGTATCTCTGCGGTTCAGCCCACTTTCATATAAATTGTACCAAACGGATTAAAACTTAAAGGAGCATTGATCTAAACTACGAGGACTTGCGGAAGATTTACTGAGGACCCCTTTGCGTGCATTTAAAATGTCGTTGGGTTAGGTTAAGATTATTTTAGCTTTGAAAATATCTCACTAGCAGTGGTGGCTCATTGGTAACAGTAAATGGTCGTAGGTTTGAAGCCACAGACGCTTTTTTATAAATTATTTCACACCAATCGAAGACATGTGACATCTACCTACCCGCATTGGTCAGACGTGGTAGATCATTACCCACTCCCTCTCACAGAGAGGAGGCCTGTTTCCTAGCAGTGGGAACAATATATTCTGATTATGATAATATCACACGTTGATTGACTTGTTGTTTTGTAGTCTTAAGGCTACTAATAAACATAAGGTCCTGCGTTCGAAATCTATACTTATCGTGTTAAGTTAAATTAGGTTTTCCATCAGAATTTCCTCATAGCCTTATGGTCGACGGCGCGTTATGTTCTATGCGCGCCTCAAAGAGATATCAGCACCAACTGGTGGGTTCCGCAAGGGCAGATGCCTGCCAGGTGTGTGGGTTGTTCGAAAGAGATACCGTGGCCCCTGGCACACAGGCAACTGAAGGAACACGGGTGGGTTTTAGTCAGTAAAAGTATGACATATCTTCCGATCCACCCAGAGCGGGAGAAATTATTTGATGATTTCCACTTCAAAAACATCTTCAAAAAAAAAAAAAAATACCCTTCAAGGATAAAGATTGGTAAAAGCGTGTTGTTATCGCAATAAATAAAAACTCACATAAAATGTCGAGACTATACATCCCAATTTAGTGCTCCAATCCACATCTTGCAATAAGGATATAATTGTGTGAAATATTCCTTAGAACGTCATCATCACTCTAGCCTCTTCCCAAATATATTGGGGTTGGCTTCCAGTGTTACCGAATGCACCTTAGCACCAGTATTTTACATGAAGTGACTGCATGCCTATCTGACCTCCATAACCCAGTTACTGGGTAATACGATACCGTTTGGTGAGAACAATTGTTAAACTTTTGGACGGCCCTTAAGGACTGTCAAAAATCTAAGATCTGCTAATGACAGCTGGAATTAACAGGCTTAACGTACTTTCCGAGGCACGGGGACAAGACTTCTCCGTGCCTTGGAAAGCCCGTGTCACATAACAATGGGTTAACTGCAACAAGCATAGCTAAACCTGATCGATCGCCCGTGTGGCCGTCATAACTTGGTGATAAGCTTTTCTTTAGAACATAATATCAACAAGTTTTAAATGCAACTGTCCATCGCGTTATGAAAGTGTAACGTTTATACCTTTATAATATTACTAGCTGACCCGGCAAAAGTTGATTTGCAGGTAATTTCTAGTGAACAACCCTTATCACTTAGGGGTATGAAAAATAGATAGTAGCCGATTCTCAGACCTACTGAATATGCATATAAAATTTGGTAAAAATCAGTAAAGCCGTTTCGGAGGAGTAAGGTAACTAACATTGTGACACGAGAATTTTATATATAAGATCTACATCAGAAGGCCAATTCTTGTAATCAAAAACGTTCATAATCTAGTCGCAGTCTCATCTCGGTGACAATTAAATGTCAAAAACTTGTCAAAAATGTATGGAAACTCAAGGTATATTTGACAGGCTGAAACTGAGATCACCACTACAGGATCAGACTATTAACTTTTTTTAAATTACGAGAATTGAACCTCAGGTTACTGGCTCAAACAAAATAACTGCATTAACGACACAAAATAATACAGCATAAACAGATGTATGCAGTTAAACATACCTAAAGCGATTTCATAAAAAATACGCGAGCTTAGCTAAAAAGCGCTTTTCATTAAACGGTTAGCTAGAAATTCTACCTTGCATGTGCCAGATGTTTAGAAAACCCGAGTTTTAAGATCAAAATGAGTTAATGAGTAATAAATAGCCGCTTTAAATCAAAAGCTTAAAGGGTTTAATATTGGGCGCTTAAGCTGCTGAGTTGTGGCCTATTTTAAAATGGGGTAAACGTTTTCTTGGTCGTATTTAGATGAAATTACGTTTTCCTTTTTCTAACTTATTAACTTCTGGCTGTAGGTTGGTAAAATTATTAAAAAAAAACTTTTTCCAGAAGAAGGTTCTGTTTTTTTTTTTTTTTTTTTTTGTCCTCGCATCGGGTAATTCCCCACACCAATTCGAAATTTCATCATCCTACCCCATGGATAATACAAATCAACTGCGATTGCTGCTATCGCATAATATGCATTGTTTTGACCCCAAGGATGACAAAATTTAGAATTGGTATCGGTAGGTACTAAAACTAAAAAGTGAAAAATCATAACTTTTTCCAAAAAAAAAAAAACAATCGACTCCCGGAGAAACACTACTAAGTGAAAAATAACTTGGCGTTGACAAAAAATTTAAATTCATATCCAAAGTCACGGACTTCCGAAATTAAAGTTATTGATAGTAGGTTGATTTTTTTTGGAAAAAGTTTTTATCAAGACAACGTTTCATTACGTACCGTTGCTATACAAACTCATCTATAAGCAACTATGGCTCACTGTTTCTCAGAGTATACCAACAGAAATTAACCCTAGCTAAACCTATAGACCTAAGGGTAATTTCCATTACAAGATAGGCCAATCAACCCTGCACATACACCCGTTACCCGATACGTTGTGTACGCAACAACTTAGCATATTGCAAATTAATCTATCCCGTGTAATTTATACACAACGTGAAGACTACAAAACGACATTATGTCATCTTATCGTCTGTACATTCAGTATAAATGAAAACACTGGCATGCTAATGCATAGAAATATTTTGAAACTATCAAATAAATCCTCATTTCGAAAATAAAACGGTGATTTTTAAAAGTACCTAAATAGTATGGTAGTAGTGATGGGCTGAATTAAGGTTTAAAAAATATTTAATTTAATTTGCTACAGTTTAGTGAGTTAACTGTTGGATATGGAAAATAACATTTTAAATAGTGCTTAAACTGTAACCATGAAATACGCATTATGATTCTAGACCTTATCGTAGAAATCGTTTCAAAACCTATGAAAAGTCTTTAAGTTAATCGTATGTTGAATTCATGATTATAGTTTGCGCACTGGTTCTTTTTTTTCCTGTATTTGACTGGAAGTCAGCATTAGCTACACGCAGTTTAAATATACAAAAACAAAACCAATTTTTTTCACACTCCGTTGTCTGCGTAATTTTCGTAATAAGAAGTAGATACAAAGTTTTTTCTGCACGTATTAATTTATAGATTACTAGCTTTTGCCAGCGGCTCCGCCCGCGTGGATTTCGGTAATTGCGTAAATAAGCCTATGTCCTTCTCCATATTCCAGGCTATATCTCTGCCAAATTTCATGACGATCGGTTCAGCGGTTTAGGCGTGAAAGCGGGACAGACAGACAGAGCTACTTTCGCATTTATAATGTTCGTAGGGAAGCAGGGATTTTGCAATTAAAATTAAACTCGCAAACTTTTGTTCAATCATTGCGCAATATTCAGTAGTAAGCCTAAAATATTGCACAGTTCGTGATATTTTGCAATACAATATAAGTATCGTTCTTGGCCCGTAACACCACATAACAATCATTTCCACAAAAATGTTTTCAAAATACAAAATATTCCACATTCTAATTTAAACATTACAAAATAAACACTATTTGTAATCTATCTCGCAATGCTATCTTCTTACGTCATGTTTTATAATTCGGTTCGTGGTGAATCACCTCGACAGTCCTTGAACAATGTGTGCATGAATGACTAATCATGACGTCATTTTGACGATTGAGAACGTTATTTTCGATGCTTAAGAACAAGACTCGTTAGCTCAGTAGGTTAGAGCACCGATATAATTAAAATCTTGACCATCGGAGGGCGGAGGTTCAAATCCTTCACGAGTCAACCTTTTTTGAACACGTTTTGTAAAAAAAAATTGTTTTTTGAATAATGTTCCTATTTTTGACGTATCAATGTCCGAACAAAATTATAATAATCGTGTTTTCTGTTACGTTTAACAGGTCCTTTACAAGATTTGTCGAAAACAAGTCTAGTATCACAGCTTGCATATATGGGGAATGCGCTAAAGTGGCCCGCGAAATTCAAATGTTCTTAACTTTTTAGCAATTTTTAAGTAATTGCAGGTTCATTGTTGATCCAAATATGATTTGCGACTAAAATAAGTATGTATTTATAAAATTATAACGTAATTAATTATATTGTTAACACTTAAGGGGACGCTCTTAAGTTTTAACAAGATCATCTGCCTAGCCTTTTCCCAACTATGTTGGGGTCAGCTTACAGTCTAACCGGATGCAGCTGAATACCAGTATTTTACATGGAACGACTGTCTATCTGACCTCCACAATCCAGTTACTGGGTAATACGATACCCCTTGGTAAGACTGGTTGTCAGACTTTCGGGCTTCTGACGACCCGTAACAACTGTCAAACATCCACAAATGACAGCCGGGACCAACGGCTAATCGTGCTTTCCGAGGCACGGAGGGGTCTTGGTATGTAAAGATGGTCACCCATCCACGGACCAACCGCGGCAAGCGTAGCTTAACCTGGTCAATCGACCCGTGCAGCGTTAGGTATAACTACAAACGCTAATTTGAAAAAGTTCTGACGACTTGGTATATATTTACTGGGGTTAAAACTAAGTCGTAAGAGTATTGGAATTTCTTACGCGTAGGTATATTTCTTGTCTAAGCCGCCCGACCGGCCCTTGCTCGTTAAAGTGCTAGCCCGCGCCGCAGCTGAGCCTGTAGAGTTAAATTCCCCGATTGTTAATAATAATGAAAATATTTTGATCCAGCCAGTCGCTTGCTGTCCCCCTATCAGTGACGCCCTGAGCCGAGGCCCGTACCCTACAGGGGGTGCCCTCAGCCTGCAGTCGCTTAGTGATTTAAGGTAGTTTTACGCCCCTGGCTGGAGGCTTTAAGTTCTCTTAAGGTAGCCACAGGAACGTCCGGTTAAGCAGTCACGGCCTCTCAAGGTCAACTGCGAGATGCCATTTCCAAAAAAAATAACAAAAATAAATTGTCTAAGCCAAATCACCTGAATAGCGACATGGTAAGCTAAATACGTCAGTCAGATGTTTCCACATAAAACTGCAACACACTATTTTGCTGAAACAATGAATCGACATCTGACGCTGAACCTAGGTACTTCAAAATCATCTGATGCCGCATCCACATTTAGAAATCGTTTAGATTTGTAATATTAAAGATAGATAATTTTCTACACTTCGGGACGATGCCCGGACGAAGAAAAAGCAGCTGCACGGGTCGTTCTATCAGGTTCAGGTGAATCTAGTCGATATTATTCCATACAAACTACAGGAGCGTATTACTCTCCACTGTTCGACAATGTACTCGTACATAAAAAAAAATATTGTGTAGTTTTGTCTCATTTTTTATATTTTCTGTACCTGCGGAAAAATAATACTAAAATAAAGAGTTATTAAAAAGTTACGAGCCAACAAAGATTGGTTTTTCTTGCTAATTTAACCTAAGTTTGGGCGTGTTTAAGTAATAAAATAAGTGTAAAAGTCGGTACCGACAAAGCTTAAATATCGAAAAGTTTAATAGACTTGATTAGTTATTGATTTATGCAGTGGTTTTTTTTATAAAACTCGATCTTGCGAAGGACTTTTCTTAACTTTTTATGGGTCTGTTTTACTATAAATGATCCTGCATCTCACTCAACAATATTGTGCTTGTAGACTAGCGTCTATCTGGTCATCACTGATACTATCTCTGTCGGACACGATGCCTGGTGAGACAGCGTGCTTTTTAGCCAGACTCACTAGCGAGTTCGAACCCACGACTAGATTCCCCTTAAGCAACGCTTGCCGCTATTTGTCCATCGTTGGAGACAATCTTTACTTATCAAGACTCCTCCGAATCAAAGCACTTATATTGAAAGTGGTATTACACTTTGACAACCACAGCACAGATATACGTTCTTTAACCCATTTGTTTATTATTCTTATCAACATTTTGGGACACTGTATTCATACTAAAAATAACGACACTTAAGAATATTCTTCGAATTACCCTAGTCTGATAATTTACATTTTGCCTAATTAATAAAATCAAATTAGTGTTTGCATTGAATCCCTTTATTTCGGGAAAAAATGCCAGAATTCTTAAAATAAAACAGGTAACATTTACCATGTCCCCGGTGAGATATTCGTGTACATCGCTTAGCAGTCACCGTCGTGTCTCCTCGTTACAACTATCGTTTTGTGTAATTACTGAATCGTACTATGTATGTTACGCTCGTTGTGTTTCCCTGTGTCTTGGGTAAACTTTGGACGTGTGTCACACCGTTGGGTAAGAGGTCCTCCTTATTAAATTGTTATTTATGTTTGTGTTCGACGTGTCTTCTTGAAGTGAAAAACTTCTTTAGGCGCGTTGTTTATTTTTTGAGATGGGAAAAAACAATTGAACTCGTGATACTGTTACCGTTACCGACACCACTTTAACTATATAAGTATGTACAGATATTGTGTATCTACGTAACTAAATAGATACAAATGCCTGTTGGCATTTTTTGAGAAGGGAAAAACGATTGAACTCGCGACACTGTTACCGTTCGTTATAGGCTCAATAAGCCATACGAACATAA
The DNA here is from genome assembly GCA_949987655.1 of Polymixis flavicincta. NCBI lineage: Eukaryota > Metazoa > Arthropoda > Insecta > Lepidoptera > Noctuidae > Polymixis > Polymixis flavicincta. Next base: position 19,264,154 of record OX465191.1, on the reverse strand, counting down.
ATGTGAGCAGCGGATTGTGATTGTGGAACTTAGAAAATGACCATGATAATTTGTGTTGCATAGCACAATTTACTTTCACGTTAGTTAAAACTACTCAAAAAGTAGGTACTTCCTGATCTCACAATAGTTCTACGGTAAGAAAACTGTTACACAGATAGTAACAACCTACTGAACTAAAGGGAAGACCCTGTCTGGAAAAGCGTAAAAGATTTATTCTCCTGATAGCCAGCTAAGCCGCGGTAGTGTAGGCTACGAGGCTACGAATTGAATCTATCGATGACAATGGTTGCGAGGTAAGATATTGCTTTGGTTGCTACGGATTCGTAGCAGATCATTGGCTACAGCGTACGATTCGCATAGTCGCGTAGCCGTACCGTAGTCTGAGAATTGTATTTAAATAAAAGTTTTATTGCGGTAAGTACACATTTGTGCATGTCACATGCATCATGTTAAGTAAGCCCCTAAAAGATGTTATACGTCGAAGGAATTCATTAAATTGTCAACAGTTTTTATTCCATAGTATTTTTTAATCTACTTCAAAAAGAAGGAGGTTATGCCCAATGTATGTTTGGGCATAAGTCCGTCATATATAGACGGATTTGCAAAGTTATTTTTTTGTTCAAAAGGGGTTTATTTCGAAATGGTCCTATTTCGATTTCATATCGATCTGATGATGATTTTCGGAGACAGACAACGGAACTCTTCAAAAAATGACGGCAAATGACCCGCGATTGCTGCTATCGCATTAATATGCATTGTTTTGACCCTAAGGATGATGAAATTTTGAAGAGGTGTGGGGTAGGTACAATAACCAAAAAGTGAAAAAAATACATGTCCTAAGTCACCGACTTCCGAAATTAAAGTTATTTTTCACGTTGTAGTGTTTTTCCGGAAAATGGTTGTTTTTTTTTTTTTTTTTGAAGAAGTTTTTATTAGTAGTAGTCACAAAGTAATACCTACTCATTGGGTACTTAATTGCGGTTTCCTTTCGGGAACGAATCAGGGGGCCTACTCTCTAACTCCTACAGCCAATTGCCTAACTGTCAAATCGTGTTTTCATTCATTCTTAGTTCGGGCTCCAAACTAATCTTCTGTCCATAAGTGTTACGGAGTTGGAAATGCCCGTAACTTCGACCGAAACGACGGACTTCGTGCTCAGGGTGTAGGCCCCCTGAAATGAAGAGATCCGTAGAAAAACGAGTTCAACAGAATGTATAGTGCCACCCATATTTTGCTAATTACAAATATTATGTAGGTAAGTAACCACAGAACAGATATTATCTGTTCTGTGTTAGTAACTAAATACACATAATTCACAAAGTACACTCAAAGTAGCACGAAATATAAAACCCACATGAAATTCTAAAAGATAATCGCGCCAAGGAAACTTAAAGCTCAGCCATTAAACTAATGAATACTCATATTTCTATACAGAAACGTTACTCTGTTAAAGCACTAGCTAAGTACTTAGTAAAAGCTAAATCCTAGCATATAAGTAGCCAACTTTGTACTCCGTAATCCTCATTTAATATTATAAATCTGAAAGTGTGTTTGTGCCGTTTTCACGCCTCAACTATTCGACTGAACTTTGTAGTGTTACAACTTACTGTATCTATACAACGGTAGAGGATTTAAAAAAAAGTTTTTATGCACTTTTTATTTTGCCTAGCTATTTTGTTGTTAAGGGGAATCTAGTCGTGGGCTCGAACTTACTGGTGAGCCTGGCTAAAAAGCACGCTGTCTCATCAGGCATCGTGTCCGACAGAAGTAGTATTAGTGATGAGCAGTTAGATGCTGCTCTACACGCACAACGTTATTGAGTGAGATGCAGGATCTTTTATAGTAAAACAGGCGCGTAATTTTTTTTGAAAAGTCCTTCGGAAGATCGGGTTTTCTGAAAAAACTTCAGCATAAATCAATGACCACTAAAGTTTATTGAACTTTTAGATATTTGAGCTTTGTCGATACCAACTTGGTTTTGGAAATTTTAAACAATTTCCTTTGTTACTTAAACACGCCCAAACTTAGGTTAAATTAGCAAGATAAACGAATGTTTGTTGGCTCCTAACTTTTTAATGGCTTTTTCCGTACAGACAATATTAATCATGAGAAAAACCATACCATGTTTAATTATTGATGTACAATGTCGAACAGTGGAGAAGTTTATAATATGGAAAAAAATCGACTAGATTCACCTCATAAAATGCGTTGACAACGTTACAGATGACGTTAAAATGCCCTAAGTGTCTGTAATAATTAAGTTTCTGACCAATAATTATTTTCCCTCCGGCCGGTTTCACAACTGCGATTCGTAACCAGTTGCGAATTAAGAATTTTTATTCTTTGTTCGCAACCGGTTGCGAATCAAGAAAACTTTTCCCATAACCGCAACTTGGTTGCGAACAAAGAATAAGAACTTCACAAACTCACATAGTTGTGATGGGTGAAAATAATTTGTATTAAAAAAAAAAACATTTAAATGAAAAATCGCAACGTCGATCTTACCATTTGTGTATATGTATTTTCTTACGATGGTGGCCCTCGTACAGTATTTTTGAGCCTCCTCGCTTAGTTGATAAATTCCATGTTGGATGTTGTGGGAAACACGTTGGAAGAAGAAAAACTTACAGTTTTCTAAAAATTTAAATAGACTATAAAATACTTTAACAGATAAAATTACTGCTATGAAATTACTTACGACGTGAGCCCGTCACGATAAGTGCATTGTTATGCTTAGATACCTAGTAATTGCCAATGGATATTATTGTAGCAGTAGTATCCTCTTGAAAAGTGTGTATACAAGTCAACCAAATAGAGCATCAACAACAGACAACGAAGGTTGCGAATAAGGATGAAAATCTCTTTTGGCGTAACTGGTTACGAAACTTAATCATCAGGATGCCTAGTTGCGATTAAGTAAAAAGTTTTCTTGATTCGCAACTGGTTGCGAACAAAGAATAAAAATTCTTAATTCGTTACTGGTTACGAATCGCAGTTGTGAAACCGGCCGGAGGCATCATTTTGATACTGGTGCACAGCAGCGGTGATGCTACATCCCTTCTCCGTATCAGAAGGGACCTTTGGCCAGAAGTAGGAAATTATGGGGCTAGTATTATTATTATTTATACAGCAATATTGTTTGTTGGGGAAAGAAAAAGGTACGGTAATATCCACTCAAGTGAGTTGTGCAGTAGTGATCCAGTGGGGATACGAGTGGGCCACCAATTCTCGGTTTACGAGTTGTACGTCGTGAGTTCAAACCCAGGCAAGCATTTTACTTTGTGTATTTAGTTTTATCACTACTGCTCTCAAAACGGAGAAGCAAAACAGCGTGAGGAGATCGGCTTGTCCTGGAATAAAATAAAACTATGAAATGAGACATCATGTCATCGGTTTTTTCCAGCAACCCGCACTGCGCCCGCGTGGTGGTTATGGCCCACTCCCTCTCTCAGATAGGAGACCTGAGTCCCAGCAGTGGGAACATTACAGGCTGGTTATGATGTGTTGTGGTGTCGTATAACGTCTTCTACGTTTTGGAACAAAGAAATACTGCAACTGTATAAGGGTTCCAATTGTGTTTGAAAAAAATCTGGCAATTTCGAAATAAACACATAATTAAAACTGCAAGATTTGGCTACTCATAAAAATAGAAAAAAAATATACATGAAAAAGTCTAGTACTCACAAGTTACACAACGGTGTGACTGCCTCCCTACTAATGTTCAAGCCATTGTTTTTAATGTCAGTAACAGAGTTCGGTTTGGGCCGCTACATTCATTCTAATTGGTACTCCGCTTCCCCTATTTAATGTGCACTCGGACATCGAAAGTGATAAAAAGGGTGTCTATTGTCTGTCTATCTTTATACGTAGGTGCCGAGTGGAAGTTTTAAGTTTCCGGTACAAAAATCTATGTTCTGTCTTTTCTTGTGATTGTTTTTTAAACGACATCAAAAAGAAGGATCAATTCGACATGTTAATATGTATATATTTTTTGTATGTTCCATATTAGATGGATTTGCAAAATTGTGGTTTTGTTCGAAAGGGGTTTATTTCGAAATGGTCCTATTTAAATTTATTTATTTTAAGGTTCACTCACAGCACATACTTAAACATACAAATAGTAAATCATATGGTTATATTCAAATATAATAGGTCTTTACCTATGAAATTGCCGTTTTGTATGAAAAAATTTAAACGAATTTTTTTCATGAATTTTTTATTTGTATTAATCGAAGTAATCACCCATGCAATCAATGCATCTTTGCCATCGCAGTGGCAGTTTATTGATGCCCTTCTTAAAGAAATCAGCTGGACGGGAGGCAACAAATTCTTCAAAGGCATTTTGTACTGCCTCTCGGGTATTAAATTTTTTTCCCGCCAAGAAGTTATCCAAATTCTGGAAAAAGTAGTAGTCTGTAGGCGCAAGGTCTGGTGAGTAGGGCGGATGACGGAGAGCTTCCAACCCCAGTTCTTGCAACTTGGAGACCGTCTGCTGTGCAGTATGAGGTCGCGCGTTGTCGTGCAGGAGCAGCGGAGACGAGCGATTGACCAATGCTGGTTGGAGATGCGCCAGCTTCTCCATCATTGTGTTCAGTTCTTCACAGTACACATCTGCAGTAATGCTCACCCCGTTTGGTAAGAAGCTGTGATGAATCACACCGGCGCTAGACCACCAAACAGTGACCATCACTTTTCTAGGGGTAAGTTTTCGTTTAGGGCATTGTTTAGGTGCTGAACCAGGATCCAACCAACTTGCTGAGCGCTTACGGTTATCAAACAGAATCCATTTTTCATCGCAGGTAACAATGCGGTTCAAAATTCCTTCATTTGTGTGTCTGTTGAGCAGTGCAAGGCACGTCTCGACGCGTACTTCGCGCTGGCGATCATTGAGTTCGTGGGGCACCCATTTGTCAAGCTTTTTTACCTTGCCAATTTGACGCAAATGGACCAATATTGTTTTGACGCTAACGTCGAAAGCTGCTGCTAATTCAGCCGTAGATTGTGTATCATCAGCTTCCACAATCGCCTTTAATTCGTCATTGTCGACCAAAGTCTTCGGACGACCGCGAGGTTCATTTTTCAGGTCGAAATTTCCAGAACGGAAGCGAGCAAACCAATAACAGGTGGTGCGTTGGTTTGTAGTGTTAGCTCCGTAAACGTCGTTGATGTTGCGTGCCGCTTGTGCCGCGTTGCTGCCACGACGGTACTCATATTCCATAATTACTCGAATTTTTAACGTATCCATGATGACGAAAAAGATTGAAATGCGATGAAAATGTAACACTAATCAATAAAGAAATGACTACTTTTAGAAAAAAAAACCATGTTTTTAAAATAAAATTAATTTGAAATTAGAATTCTTAGCCAAACAAAAATTATTTTGATTTGAAATGGCCAGTACTGCAGAACGGCAATTTCATAGGTAAAGACCTAATATATGCCAATTATAGGTAAACACCACATGGACAACAGAAGACGCCAGATCACCGCTTAGTTGCTAACTTAAGTCTAGGTGTACAATTTTTTATGAAAATGAGAAACAAAATAAATAAATAAAGTTGTAAAATAAAATAAAATAAAAAACAGAGTAGGTAAGTAATTAGATTGGGTTGGATATGCACTAACTCAGAAATTACGACTACGTTTCATCGGTGTGTAGAGAGGCCAAGATTCTTGATTGATGCGTTTCGGAGACAGACAACGGTACTCTTCAAAAAATGACGGCAAATCAACCGCGATTGCTGCTATCGCATAAATATGCATTGTTTTGACCCTAAGGATGATGAAATTTCGAATTGGTTTGGGGTAGATACTATAACTAAAAAGTGAAAAATAAAAACTTTTTCCAATAAAAAAAACCGACTTCAGGAAAATTACTAAAAAGTGTAAAATACATTTAATTTCTGAAGGCGGTGACAAAAATTTTAATACATAATCCAAAGTCACCGACTTCCTTTTTAGTTTTTAAATTTTTTGTTTGTTTCATAGAAAAGTGCAATACCTACGCGGCCAAAATGTATGGATCAGCTGATTTTTTTTTGTGTATCCGGCGAAAAATTTCTGCGCTAGGGGGTTTAGAATGATATGCTGAATTCATGGTTACAATTTGCGCACTGGATAAAAACTTTTCCTGTATAATTTATTTTTCACTTTGTAGTGTTTTTTCCGGAAGTACTTACGCCAGCAAACACCCAGAGGGGACGCTCTCGATATGGTGACCTTACTGTTAATATTCCTCAGAAAGCCCAGGTACATATTAGGTACTTGCAACCAGCGTACCTATTTGACCAAATATATGAACGTAAACGACACCTCTCTACCTAAACCCATGTGAAAAAGGCGTGATGTTTATGTATGTATCTTTGTGAGACGAGCAGCACTGATGTTGTAACAAGATGAAAATTAATTCAATTTTAACATAAATTGAAAACAAGTACCTCTAAATAAACCCATTTCAAGTGATGCGTTTACGAAGTACCTAAAGATATCGCTTCTGCAAAAAATAACGTCATCTTTTGCAGAAGCGATATCTGTAAGTGACCTGTCAATGGTCAAATGTCACTCCTCTGAGTATCAGGAGGAATGACAGCTCCCTTCAATCTTTCGACACATACATTTTGTGTTGAACTCAAAACCACGTCTCCACTTCACACGCTAAAAACATCAACATCATAAAAAAACGTTACAAAATAACGTTATGAGAATTCGTCCCAATCTATGTAGAAATCAAACCCTCTCTATTAATTAATTGCAACTCATCCATTGTTAGCGAAACATAAAGAATGCTTATTTGCGTCTGATTTTTCTCATGTTGGATTGTTTTTATTTTTTTTATTCATCCTTTGATGAATTCACAGTTGAATGAATAAAGGATAACGTTCCAGCTCTCGGTATGGATTGAATAGCGATAGGTTTTTGTTTATTATCAGTAATTATTTTGCGGTTTTTATAGAAATGAATGGTTGCCCAGCGGTCGAAATTCGACCATGTTAATTTATTAATCTAATTTATATAAAATGCATGATTATAGAAAATACTAGCTTTTGAAAAAGCCAGTATCTAAACTTCGCGTGGATGTCTGTTATCACGTAAAAAGTATTTTAAGTCCTTTTTTATTTTTATTTTGTGAATGGCATCTCGAAGTTGACCTTGAGACGCCGTAACTTCTTAACCGAACTTTCCTGTGAAGGCATTTTTAATAAACTAAAAGCCTCCAGCCAGGGCAAAAAACCTACTTAACCTAAAGCGACTGCACGCTGAGGGCCTCCTCAAACACGCGCGTCACTTGGGCAGCTAGTGGAGACAGGCTGGATCAAAATATTTTCATGATTATTAACATTCGGGGAATTTAACTCTACTGGCTCAGCTGCGGCGCGGGCTGGCACATCAACGAGCAAGGGACGGTCGGGGGTCTCATCTTTAACTCGGGGTCTTCGCGGGGCGCGAGGACCTCGGGGGCGAGGTCGGCAGGATGGTTGTTTGTGTTTGTGTACTGTACTGGTGGCCCTATTCTTTTCTTGGAGAACAGTAATGGGATCATCTGGGTCGGAAAGGACATGTCTCGGCCGACGGATTCTACCGATTCTACTGGGGATATAACTAGCGGCCTTCACAGTCAAGGGATTGTGATGTTTCTCGGTTTTATCGAAGAAACGCTTTGAGTTGCGTTTGAGAAATTGAGCTATCGTTGGCAATTTCAGATCGAGATGGATGATCTCGTTCCGAACGAACCATGGGGAGCCTGTGGCATGGCGAAGGAATCGGTTATGGAGAGTCTGCATCCTATGGATGAATCGGGGTTGAGTTTATGTCCTTCTCCATATCCAAGAAAAAAAAATATATAAATATATATCTGTGCCAAATTTACCGGACAGCGAGCTACTCATTACTCACCGTCCGCAAGTCCGCGCTTACGATGGCCGGGAATCAGCCTGGTATTCCCGACGCCCAGGGCGTCTCCTGCGGCGACTAGGACCGTGAGGGCGCATATACTGTCTCTCCCTCAAGAGCGCCACCTCCCTCTTCGTGAGCATTACTGCTTCGCAGAAGAAGGTGACGGCTACCCATGCACTCTCGCTCCGTACCATGGCCTGGACCAGGGCCGGACGCGAGAGATCGCCGACGCCAATCGCCTCCACGAGGATACGGCGGTGCACCGCCCAAGCCGGGGAGACCTCCACCCTATGCTCCACCGTGTCCTCAGGGCGATCTGCGCAGTGAAACACTCGGGCGTTTCCTCCCGCCTTATATGAAACAGGGACCTCCCAAAAAAATTGTGTCCCGTTAGGACCTGCGTTAGGCGAAACGTAGGGACGCTATGGTGCTTCTCAATCCACTTCTCAAAGAGGGGAATTACCGCCGCAATCGTGGCGTGCCCAAAAGTTGCACCGGTTAATGTGGCATTCGATTACCGGTATTTTGTATACCTTCTGGCGGGACATAACTAAGGAACATATTTTTTGTATATAAAATGTATAAAATATCTGTGTGTAATTTTACTACATGTTCAAAGAAGTATTTTTTACAGAAATATATCGAACACCAATTAAAAAGCAAAATAAGGCAACTACTAATTATAGATCATCCATAATCTAATGTAAAACCGACACAAATATTAAAATAAGAGCTGTTAAAACAATAACAATGTCAGAGATAACATCATCGAAATCGTTTTCCATTAAACTTGCGCCATTTTCAATTTGGTAACAGTACAGAAAGGAATGATTGGAAAAGATTACCGTATACAGGGTGCGTTTTATTTGGGCTACTGGATTTTGAATAGGTGGGAATTTGTTGATTGCGATTTAGTTATTTTTAGGTTTCATTTAGCTGACTGAACTGTATTTGAATGAAATTGTTTTTTTTTTCATTTTGTGAATTTATTTGATCAAATTGCTTTTCTATAGTGGATGCTTTTTCAGGCGAAATCTGCCATGCAACTGAATTAAAAACGACATAAATATAAGATGGCCATACAAATATTTCTTCAGTGGTCAAAAGAACCCGTGCCTTCAAATTCACCAAAATATCCAAGCCCTAACTTCTTTTCACCTTATTGGTAATATAAACTGCTTTTTAGGCCTAGTTTTAAGTTTTGCAATAAATACTGCTAGCTCGGCATTACTATGGAAGTTACGTGATGATTTCAGCAATCAAGTTTTCGTGCTGATGATTGATTGATGGTTTTAATGTTGGGAAAAAAATATACTCGCTTTCCCTCTCTCTATTCCACTACACTCATCATCAGCATCGACATAACCTCTTCCCAACTATTATGGGGACCATTTCCAGTCCAACATTATGTTACTGAGTACCAGTATACTTGTACACGGAGTGACTGCCTACCCAACCTCCACATCCAGGTATTGAAAGAAAGAAAAGAAAGAAGAAAGAAAATACATTTATTTAGCACAGACTAAAAGGCACACAATATACAGCAAAATAATAAAAAATAAAAAAAAACCAACTAAAAGTGTAAAGTGCGTCAAAGTGTGCCTCACGGCTGCGCTAAAAAGGCCCAGTTCAGCATAAATGCCAGACAACTAGTGCCTGGCGCTGGTTTTCAACTGGACCTGACGTGTGAGGTGACGGATGTAAATCAGCTTTATACCAATACTGCAAGGTGACGTGTGTATGCATACTTAATTAAAATAAATTTGTGTCAGATAAAATAAATAAAAAGTAACGAGTAGTACTTATATGTATAGTAAGAATGTATATTTTTATATATACCTAGTAATTGAGTTTAGTAAATAGTATAAAAATACTTATTTGTGTCAAATATTGTAAAATATAGTAAAATAAATATTAGAGTGTGACATTGACTATTGATATTGATGACATTTACTAAAATTGCGAAACAAACAAAACAAAATAAATAGGCCGGTAAATAAATAAATGAGACTGATGCATGATAGACCTTCGCTAATGGTGTAAACAAAGATAGAAATGTTATAAAAGGAGTACATCAAAAAACACCAAGGAGTACACAAACAATGCGACGACACTTCCACGATCCAAACAAATTCAATAATTTATTAATCCATGCACTTCATCGCACAATACGCTGCAAGCAGCCGAGCGCGACGGACTGATTTGTTTGCAATTTTTGACACATACTCAAGTGGGTAGGTAGGTAGGTAGACAAGTAAGTAGGTGGATAGGTGGGTAGGAAGGTACCCACCCACCTATCCTATATTGGGTAATACGATACCCCTTGGAATCCATTACTAACAGCCGGGACCAACGGGTCTTTCCGAGACGGTCACCCATGCACAGAATATCCGCGGCAAGCCTAGCTTGACCTGGTCGATTGGCCAATAAGGCTGTTTTTACTTAGCCACAAGCCCCTACTTATTTAGCCACTATTCCTCTAAACTATCCAGTTTAATTAAATCTCAATAAAAACTATTATTCTCACGCTGTATAACTAATGGGCGGCCATTACAGTATTTTTTAAATTTGTGCATAAAGTTTTAATATAAATAAATAAATTCTCACACCTCCCTGTGTTAACTCGTATATATTGTAATAATATCTTTATCTTAAGTAAATACGTATCAAAGTCCTTTGTAGCGGGCGTCTCGTTACCAACTTAGATTGATTAAGTTTGTTTTGCTCTTGATAATCACTTTCGATTTCGTGAGGCCCAGTGAGGATGCTGTTGTCTATGGGAGTTCACTTGCTTTTAGAACCCACATTGTATACATATAAATTGTTGTATAAATAGGGTGACTGGTAATTAGTGACCGAAATTTAAACACATGATTGTACTCATCATCATTATGAACAACTTTTACTATAGGACCAAACCTGAAATCACGAAAAAAAAATCTGGTGTTCCCTACATTTTGACGAGTTATGCGAACATAAATGTAGGGAACAGCTGATTTTTTTTTCGCGATTTCAGGTTTGTTCCCATAGTAAAAGTTGTTCATAATGATGAATACAATCATGTGTTTAAATGTCGGTCACTAATTACCAGTCACCCTATATACTCGTAGTATATTGTTGCATAGAAAGGCATAATTAAGTAAATAAAAATTGGTCAAAAAACTGAAGAACTTAATTAATTTTGCGAGAATACGGTCGATCGAATCTGTTTTTTTTTGGGTAGGATATCATCAAATAACTTCTCCCGCTCTGGGTGAAGCAGGAGGGCGTGTCAGACTTTTACTGACTAATACCCACCCGTGTTCCCTCAGTAGCTTGTATGCCAGGGGCGGCGGTATCTCTTTCGAACGAACACGCACCCCTGGCAGGTATCGGCCCTTGCGGGCCCCATCACGTTTGTGCTGACATCTCTATGAGGCGCGCGTGGAACACAACGCGCCATCGACTTGGGATTGGTCCTTACCTGACAGCGAGCTACCCATTACTCGCCGTCCGCAAGCCCACGCCTACGGTGGCCGGAAATCAGCCTGGGATTCCCGATGCCTAGGGCGTCTCCTGTGGCGGTTATTTTTTGGCCAATGCCATCATAATCAGCTTATGATGCCCACTGTTTCGTCTCAGGGCCTAGAGACAAAATACATTTCTGTTAGCGTTCACGCCAAACGCTACGCCAAAATGTATAGGAATGACATTACCTGCGGAAAGGGCACGACATAAACTTTCCGCAGAAATGTGTTTTGTCTAGGCCTGCTGTGAGAAAGCACCACGCGGACCCAGTACGCCTTGGTAGATGTCACATATCTTCGAATTTTTGGCTCTAGGACATGCCGGTTTCCTCACGACGATGTTTTCCTTTCAGTTTTCGGAGCAGTGGTGATGGAATAATTTTCACTAAAGTAAAGCGTCTGTCTGGGTTCGAACCTACGAGCTACAACTCGTAAGTCGCGACAGTTTTCACTGGGCCACCACTGCTCCAGCATTGCCTTAAAACGTGGCAATGCCTTCAGCCATTTGGGCACTTTTTCTGTAGACAGTTATGTAAAGTTCTATATTCAATAAAATTTTGGCTGAATTTTATTGCTTTTTAGTCTGATTGTTGGCTCATTAATTTATATTTACTTACGTGGAAATAAATCTTTACATTTTTCTTTAAAATTCGAGATGATAAATTTCAAATTTTATTTATTAATTTACATTATTAAATCGTAGTTTTTAGTCTTTTTGCATTTTTCCGACAGTAAAATAAATGTCAAAACTTATCGATTATTTTCAAAAAATGAGACTGGAATTAGAATACAAACGGTCTTGAAAATATGGGTATGCATTGCATCTTCCGATCATTCCGTCAGATGTACGACCACCCCTGGTCACATGTCAGAATGAGCCTATTGCCATCAAACGGGCTCTTATCCAGACTCCGCTGCTACTGAGAAATTCCAGATAGAAAGACCAAATAACACTTTGCCTGATTTGGGAATCGAACCCAAGACCTAATGCTCAGAAGCGCATGCGACAACGAGACAGCTTCGATCGATCGAGACAGCTTTATGTGATTTGAATCAATCATCTTTAATGCCATTCCTACGTATATAGCTATCAAAATCGAGATGCATTTAACATCGACATCAATCTATAATAATCGTTACAGACAATCCCACCAAATCCTATTTCGCTTAAAGTAAAAAAAAAAACCTTAAAAAGGTGTTCAGAAGAAGCCGTTTCTTTTATCGACCACAATTCATTGGCGTCAATTCCTAATGCCGCTATTTAATACCTAATATTGGCTTAACACCCCTATCTGTCACGGACAGGGATGGCAAACCGTTTCTTCAATTTTATATAATTTAGAAGATATTTTTTATTTTTTTTTTATTGCAGAACGTACCTCGATCTTGCCTGATGGAAAGTGACGAACGAGGTCTACGATAGAACAAGCATGCCCACAAGATGCCTGTTCCCTCTTTCTTTGAAGGCTGACTGGTTATACGTGGAAGGGAACTCACCCTGGCAGAGAGTACCATACTTTAGCCCTTCGCATGATACATACAGGAGGAGAAGCGCTGAGTACGACTGCTCAGGATATCAACCATACGCGGATTGTACCCTGCAGTATCTACGTTTGGCAATCTGGTAGTAAAAAGGAGGTGGTGGAAGTACAGTCTGTAGGATGAAGATTCTGGACCTTCATGTATGACAAGAAGACCCATACGATGTAAATTAGAATTATTATTAAGTTAGACATCCTAGCAGCTAATTAGCTGAAACGTATTTGTCAAAGGTTTGTACGTTCGAACCCAAACAACAATTTACTTTGTGTAAATTATATTTCATCACCACTGCTCTCAAAATGGTGAAGGAAAATATCGCAAGGAACTTAGAACAAAAAATTCTATGACATGTAGCATCTACCAACTTGCATTGGGCACGCGTGGTGGATTGCGGCCCACTTTCTATCGCCAAGAGGCCTGTGTCCCAACAGTGGGATGATTATAGGCTGATTATGTGTATGTATCAAAAAGCTTGGAGATATTTAATGCCTCAACAATTTTAGTATTTAAATCAAAGTACAGGGTGGTGCCCAAAGTAACACGAAAGGAAGAAAAGGAGACAACGTTGCAGTTGGGAGGTATTTTTTTTGAGGGTGGGACATCATCAAATAACTTCTCCCGCTCTGGATGGGGCAGGAGGGCGTGTCAGACTTTTACCGTGTTCCCTCAGTTGCCTGTTGCTTTCACGCGGCAAAACAACTGGCCTTAAGGAGAACTTTCGAAGCATAGAGTAAAAACTAAAAAAATCAAAAATTTGTTGCAAAAATATTCATAAACTCGAAAACGTGAGAATCAATACTAACACTAGAGGTAATTTGTAGGTATTACTCGAATCGCACGCGCCGCCGACAAAGGAAACAGCGATCTATAAATGTTCAAAGCAAAATAAACCCTCGCACGTGGTGATTTTTCGCAATTGTTAGTTAATCTGCCATTTTTTGTTTTTAATCGTTTATTTGTTTACAAGATGATTGTATTACCCAGACAAAACCATTTTGCTGCGGGAAAACAACCATTACGAAAAAATAACAATAAAAATAACACTACAAAGTGACAAATAATTTTAATTTCTGAAGGCGGTGACAAAAAATAAAAATAAAAATGTAGTTATTTTTCACTTAGTTGTGTTTTTTCCGGAATTCGGTTGTTTTTTTTATAAGCCCTTCTGTCCCACTGTGGGGTAAAGGCCTCCCCACTATTTTTACATGTCTTAATCCAGAGCTGGCAGGGACCAATATTTATTTTAGAAGTCCAGCTCAGAGCTCATCCCACCACCCACCATTTTATATCTTTCTTAAACAAAGACAACTCTGACACAAAACAGCACTGTACTTTCATGGTATCTTTAAAATATATCTTTTGCCAACCCTACAGGGACCCTCGAAAGATAAAGAAAGCCTCCATAACGCGATATCGACAGAGGCTATTTGTATTATCGAACAAGTAATGGCTCATTGACTACAGTTTATCAATCAATTTAGTTGATTATTTACAATATAGAGGTTGAAGTGGCCGTGAAGAAAAGTATGTAGTTTTTGATATAAACTAATCTGGTAAGTTATATTGAGTAAAAGATCGGTTTGAGAATCTATCATGATCAACTCAATTAGTAAGCATAAACATTCCATGATGTTGGGAACATTATGGAATTTTTATCTCTGCTGGGACATAGGCTTCCTCTTTCAAAGAGTGAGTGGGCTGCATGTCACATCTTTTCGTTTTTCTTGGTTCTAGAACATTTTCTCCTCGTGATGCTACGTCAGTAAACCCAAAAGAAAGTAATTTCAATGAGTTGTGACATTTAATGCTTAGAATTTCTGTTGTGTATTATGGTAAAACCAGGATAGTTGCCCCAGGGGTATAGTTGTCCCGATTGTAATTACTCTGGTTTCGCGGATGAATTGCATGCTACTCGTAGTTTATTTATATATATCGAAAGACACCAAATACCACTTAGTTGATCGTGTTGCATGTCTCTGTGCGATTGCATGGGAAAGCAAACTGCGTTCAAAGTTTTTGCGAAATAGATGTCCTGTTTCTTGGCAGGGGATCTATCCTAAACGTAAGTCACATTGATAAGGCAACTTTCCTCTATGTGGGATAGATGTCTTAAAATATAGAGGTCCACAAAAATCGCAAATACTCAAGAAATTTACTTTTTGTACTGAGAGATAAAGAGTGATTTAAAAAATTGTGGCAACTATCCGGCTTTTACCTTAAAGATCAAGCCAAAAAGCCAAAGTAAAAATTAGCACCGCACCAACACTGTTCTTGCAAATAAATCTACCTGCAAAATATGATGTTATATAGTCAATATATCATCAATAGGTCATTTAAAAGTCACTATTTATTCGACACTAAAAACGAAAGCTTTAGTTTCCTAAATCGGTCACACAAATACGATTGTCCTTTGCGTTTTCAAAAGCGGGGTGACAATAATAGATTTTCATGAACGCCATTATATAAGAATTACAGAACTAGTTTCTTGGGTGAATCTAGTAGACATTTTTTCCATACAAACTTCGGGAGTGTATTACTCCACTTTTCGACAATGTACATCAAAAATTAAACATGGCAGGGTTTCCCTTATTATTAATATTGTCTGTACACAAACAGAATTATTATTTTACAAAAGACAATAAAAACTTATGAGCCCACAAAGATTAGTTTCTCTTGCTAATTTAACCTAACTTTGGGTGTGTTTTAAGTAATAAAAGAAGTGTAAAATCTCCAAAACTAAGTCGGTACCCAAAAAGTTCAATTATCAAAAAGTTTAATAAACTTTATTGGTTATTGATTTATGCAGTGGTTTTTTCATAAAACCTGTTCTTCCGAAGGACTTTTCTTAATTTTTTACGCGCCTTTTTTACTATAAATGATCCTGCATCTCACTCAATAACGTTGTGCGTGTAGAATAGCGTCTGACTGCTCATCACTGATACTATCTTTGTCGGACACGAAGCCTGGTGAAACAGCGTGATTTTTAGCCAGGCCCATTAGCGAAATCGAGCCCGCGACTAAATTCCCCTTAAGAAACCAAAGTTTTACAACCGGGATTATTAACATTTCACAAATTACGAAGCCATAATTTAAAAAATAGAACCGCAACGAAACCGAAGAAACATCGCAATAAACCACATCATCGACACCATATAAATTAATCAAAACAAAGGAAGAAAATCATTAAAAATACCCTCTAATGAAACGTAACACGACGACTCTCAAGTACTGGGAGCAAAATAAGAAAGTTCTCTATTTGTGCCAGCCGAAGTGAATTCAGTTTCAGACTGCGGCCACGCAACCAGCGGCGGGTGGAGGTAACAGTTTAGACTTGTTGACTTTGATTTGTAGACTATTTTCTCTGTATTTTTATTCCTCTAAGTTCCTGGTACTTATTGACAGGCCTGCACTGTCCTCCCATACCTATTATCACTGTAATTTGAAAACATTGTACACTACAAACGAATTATTTTTAAAAGAGTAACCTTGGAGTTTCGTGCCGTGGTATATTATTTAAACTGCCACGTCTGTTTGTCTATATAAACTCTAAAAGTACTGAACGGATTTACATGCGGTTTTCACCAATAGACTGTGATTCATGAGGCAGGTTTAAGTGTATAATTTGATAAGGTATTGATAAAAAAAAAATTGAGGTTCTATGTTGCGCTACTTACAACACGCTTGGCCACTTACAATCATGACTGGTTGGGATTGTGGTCGCAACCCGGGGGTCACTTAAGCTCCGACCAAGAAACAAATGATTTACAATGTTTGTAAATATGTGAGCACCATAAAATCATCAAATTCATCTTTATTGACATAATAGGTTACAGAAACTTGTTTGAAGCCTCTGGCTCCTGAACTAGATGTTGTACCTGTGTGTCAGGAGCCAGCGCCCTCTCCCATTTTATTTGTACCATACTACTATACATTACCGTGTATCTATCATAAAATTTATTTTATCTGTAATTGCTTCAATTTAATTCTTTTTACCTATTTTGGTATGATAATTTTGCTCTGGGCGCATCGTTTTCACACATAATTATATAATGAATGTATATTGAATGTTAAACATTTTGTGAAGTTTCTTGCCCATTCATCTCCATACGAAACTACATTTTGAAAGAGGCGACCAAAATCAGTTATATTTTAATGTAAATGTTGACGTTCAAAAGTACCATATAGGTGCCTATCTATATAAATAAAAAGAAAAGTCCTGACTGACTGACTCATCAATGCCCAGCCCAAATCTTAGGACCTAGAAAGCTGAAATTTTGCACAGAAGTTCTCTTTATAATGTAGACAAAGAATAAGGAAAGATTTTTCGAAATTTAACCCTTAAAGGAGTTAAATTATGGGATAAAAGTTCCGCGCGGGCGAAGCCGCTGGCAAAAACTAGTTTGAAATAAATGCTTTGACTTTTATTACTATAAAGTACCGAAAGGTTAGCCGCATCTAGGCGAACGGCACGTCACGACCAGTTGGTCGTTACAGTCAAGTAAGTTATGCGTGTTGGGCTACGATACTTAGACGCTACGGCCATAGGCATTGATCATGGCTACGTAACGTGCTAGGTCCTGGAAATCAGCCATACACTTTCCGCTCCGTCTCCGCTGGTTTCGCAGCCACAGCCTCAGATGTTTTGTTCCAATGGTCTTACCGACTCTTGTTTACACTTAAACCTAAATTAGTTCGTGGAAAAACAACTATATTATTTTGCTTGGATTTCAATATGATACCTTGTGGCTTAGTAATAATAGCCGCACGAGTCGATCGATCAGGTTAAGCTACGCTTGCCGCTGTTGGTCCGTGGATGGGTGACCATCTTACGATAACCCTTGGTAAGACTGGTTGTCAGACTTTCGGGCTTCTAATGACCCGTAATTACTGTCAAGGACCCACGAATGACAGCCGGGACCAACGGCTTAACGTGCTTACCGAGGCACGGAGGAGCCTTGTACATACCAAGGACAACCAGTCTTACCAAGGGTTATCGTTTTACCCAGTTACTTGGTTGTGGAGGTCAGGTCAGATAGGCAGTCTATTCTTGTGAAATACTGGTATTCAGCTGCATCCGGTTTAACTGGAAGCTGAACTGAACATACGGGCCGCCACCGTTTGATGGCGGACGCGGTGGGGCCGCCGGGGAAGAGGAGTGTCGGTATAGCGTTGGCCGCTCTCCCTATCGCCTGCGGCCGAAAAGTGGTAGGCGGCGGGGCCACTATGCTGACCCGTCGCAGGGTGACCAAGGACCCGCAAGGGCCGATGCCTGCCAGGGGAGCGAGTTGTTCGAAAGAGATACCGTCGCCCGTGGCTCACGGGCAACTAAAGGAACACGGGTGGGTTTTAGTCAGTAAAAGTCTGACACCCAGCGCGCTCTCCTGCTCCACCCAGAGCGGGAGAAGTCATTTGATGATTTTCCACCCAAAAAAAACCCCAACATAGTTGCAAATGGCAGATGATGAAATGCTTCGGATGATAGTGACAGATTTTGTTTACAATTTAATTGAATAGCTGTGTAATTTTTATATTTAAATCATTTGTGCTTAAGCGTGCATTAAACACAAACATATTTAGTTAGCTGTACTTTGCTGTTTAATTGAAAAAAAAAACGGATAATTTATAAACTATTTCGTTTTCGCTTAGCGGTCCTTCTTTTTTCTTGGTTCCTTAAGTCGTAGCGTGATGTAAAATAACTTTCATCAAGAATTAGGCTCCGACGAGTACGAGTACGAGTGGTATTTCAAACAAACAAACTAACATTCTCAGCTTCGTTACATTTATATAATACTGGCTATTACCAGCGGCTTCACCCGCGTTAATCACACATAACCTTATAAAATTATACACCTAAACCTTCCTCATGAATCACACTATATATTGGTGGACACCGCATGAAAATCAGTTAAGTAGTTTTTGATTTAATTGCGAACAGACAGACAAATAGAAGCGGCAGTGGCCTTTGTTTTATAATGTAAGTGATATTGACAAATGATAAATTATTTTATTTAGGTTTGTACAAACACTTTTAAACGTCAATCATGTTTGTAAAACTAGATGAGGGCGGCGTTTCCTATCTGACTACTCTGAGAAGAAAGGCCAAAACAACCTCTTTTATAGTCCAGACATAATTTTGGTCAGATTATGTGAAGACCATCTGGATGGTGTCTGACATAGTATGAGTGTGATAGTGATGTAATACCTACAGACATAGATTTTAGATACCTGCTTTAGCAGTTACCTACACACGTGTAAGGAAATCAAAGCATAATTCCATTTGGATAATAAGATATGAGAATGTACATACACAGGTACAAGGAAATGTTATGAAGCTTTGAACACAAAGGTACTTGAAGCACAGTCTTCTTGGAAATTGTAATTGGAACGGTTCCTGAAATCTGACTTACTTCGACATTCTAGCAAATTCTAGGAATATAATAATTATTCAGGAACACACAGCACTCTAATCGAGTAATATTTACATAAGTAACAGCCGCTCAAAATATATCAAAGCGTTTGATATTTTTCTCGGTTTCCTCCATTTTCTCCGAATCTCTCAATAATTTATTTGTTTTCGGTTGTAACTCTCTGCAATATAGCGCACCACTTAGATCGTCTAAATTATTCAATGCCCGTCAACTCAGAATCAGTGATATTGCACTTATGACGTGTGTTACAGAAAAGTAACAGATGGAGAGCTCATGTCAGTATTTTTTTTTTACAGGCCAGGTAAAGTCTTTGTTGAAACGTGTTGATTGTGGTAAAATTTTCTGGCAACAGTAAATTATGATAATATTAAGGTGAGCAGATTAGTTGTGTAATAAAAATGGATAAAAATCAAATTAATAATTAAAAGAGATAAAACCAATTAGCAACTGAACAGTCATCATCATCTACTTAACCTTTTCTCAACTATGTTGGGGTCGGCTTCCAGTCTAATCGGATGCAGTAAAATACCATTGTTTCACATGGAGCGACTGACCTCCATAACCCAGTTAATGGGTAATACTGGTAAGACCCCTTGGTAAGACTGGTTGTCAGACTTGTGAAGACAAATTAACCCTGTAACTCAAATATTTTCTAGTTAGTTTCAAATCTCACAATAGTTGCATGTACTCGTACCTGTAAATATATAAATGATCATCATCATCATTTCAGCCGAAATACGTCCACTGTTGGACATAGGCCTCCCCCAAGCTCCGCCACATCGACCGGTTCTGTGCTTCCCGCATCCAGCCATAAATGATAGATTCATTTATTTGCCTGAAATATGGTATTTTACAGGTTTCATAACACATAGGTACACAATAGTTTTATATTCCGCCTACTAATTTCGGCATACAATTTTTCGACAGTAATAATGATTCTCATTCTAACTTAATGAATTTAAACAAAATAATTAAATACCCATACAAAAAAAGTTCTAAATCAAGCATTATATTCTATTCTATTATGTTTGTCTACATAATTATCAAATGTTACTGATGACAAAAGTTATTTCCTTAAGTACTGTGAAAAATGTATGCACAAACATACATGCATGAATCACGTCCTTTCTTTGAAATATCACGTCTTATAATTTACTAGAGACCCGTCCCTGCTTCGCATGGTACTAACGACTAGATAAAATTCACATAAACTGAATACATTTTCTAAAGTATAGTGGTCAGACATCATCAAAATCCGTTGCATAGTTTAAAAGAACAACACGATCACACCGACAGACACGAAAAGCGACTTTATTTTTGAACCGACGAAAAAACGGAGGAGGTTACTCAATTCGACGCGTATTTTTTTTTTTTTTTTATGTATGACCACGCATAACTTTTTCCAGAGTAGTCCGATTTTGATCATTCTTTTTTTATTGGAAAGGGTATATCCTGAAGTTGGTCCCATATACATTTTGAAGAAAAATTCCAACCCTAAGGGTAAGAAAACAGGGGATGATTGATTGTTTACTCACAGATTTAATACTGAGTTGTGTATTATGCAAAGATTAAGCATGTAGTGATTAGTAGATTATAGCCACAAAAAATATATAAAATAAAAACTTTTTAATAAAAAACTTAAACCGCCGAAAAACCGAAAAGTAAAAAATAATAAACCTGCTTTGTCCAACCCCAATAACTAAGTTCGGAAGTCGGTGACTTTGGATTTGTATTTAATTATATGTCACCGCCTTCCGAACTTAGTTATTGGGGTTGGACAAAGCAGGTTTATTATTTTTTACTTCTCGGTTTTTCGGCGGTTTAATTTTTTTATACTACATATTTATAGACTAACACTCCATTTGTTCACTCCTCTGGGTACAGTACTCGGCTACCACTGTGGTATTGTTCGCTGGTTTCTCCCTTTGGAGATTACCGAGGCTTTTTATAAAGCTTATCTGTTTTTAGTTCTGTTTCGGAAAGTTGTCTGCGAGCGGAATTTTGTGCGGTGAATTAGTTTGGTTGTGAATTTTGTTTGACTACATGTCGATACATGTACCCACACACTAATGTATGTCACATGTCTTCGAATTTTTTGGTTCTAGGACATGCCGGTTATCTCACGATGTTTTCCTTCACCGTTTTGAGAGCAGTTGTGATGAAATAATTTACACAAAGTAAAGCGCCTGTCTGGGTTCGAACTCACGACCTACAACTCGTAAGTCGCGGCCGTTACCATTTGGCCACCACTGCTCACTAATGTAATTCGATAATTATATTAGTGTGTGGGTACCTATTATTGTTGTAAAAAAGAAAATATCTACTATACGGGCAGTCTGTCCGTACACTGAGATATAGTATACTATGTAGATTGTTGATGGGTACGAAGCACACGGGATGTTTACAGGAAATTAAATCACTGTTTTGTGTCCGTTATAGAATGACCGATTTTAAAGAAAAATATTAAAATTTATACACATAAAGTAGGTTACTTGTGGTGGGCCTATAGCTTATTCAGCGAATATGAACAAGTACGTAGTAGAGTAAGCAATAGCAGGTAAAAACTAAAACAACAAAATTTAAAAAATGCGAGATTTATTAACAGACAAGTGTTAATATAATATAAATGACTTTTTAAATGACACTATTTGAATTTTTTTATTGTTATTTTTTTTATATTTTCCTTAATTTTGTGACATTTTATGCTTGTATAATTCTACTGACACATTATTGTTTACTGACCATTGCGTACTTGGATTGAAGTGCCTTTACTAATTTAGTTTTTATTATGTATTTTTTTTTTCATTTTTTTTTTTGTAAATTTTATAAATTTGTACGCCATACGGGTGAAACATATACGCACGAAATGTTAATATTGTGACATCCTGCATGCTTAATTTGCATTTATACACATGTTTTTGACAAATAAAATTATCTTTATCTTTTATCTTTATCTTTCATGTGGCGATGCTCGTACATCTACGTTTACAGTACACAAAAAAAAAAGAACAAGCTGGAAGAAAATATTCGTCACATCCACGCAAAACGGATACCGCTCAGCATAATGCTACGACTCTGAGCGAGACAGAGCCACAGCGCTTGTTTTTAGTGACGGCGTTGACGTAATGACATCAAACGCCAATTGTGTTTTTATTATTCATATTCTCAGTACCAGCTCAGAGTCTATATGACGTATGCCCGGTTATTGGCAATAGGCTTGCTGCCTTTGACATGGGACTTAAACATACCTAGCCAAATGTGAGTTTTACCATACATTTCTGTCCAATGTTTCGGGTAATACAGACGTGAATTAATGAAATTATTATCGGCTATTTTCATTCATTATCATCCGTAACCCGACTTCATCCGCAGCTGGGCTTATGCGTCGCTTCTATAGTGCAAATTTCACGCTCCTATGCCAGCCTCATCTCAGTTTTGCTCTCGAAGGCAACAATATCGTCTTCCAATCCTTGGACGCCACCTCTGTTACTGCCTTACCTGTCTGCGCTTTGCCAGGTGACCTGCCCAACTCTATTTGAGTTCCTTAATATGCTTTCCGATGTGGAATTTCTCAGACTTTGCTAGCCTTTTTAATTTTACTCATTATATAGGTGTTGTGGCTAAATAACAATAGCTGCACGGGTCGATCGACCATGTTAAGCTACGCTTGCCGCGGTTGGTCCGTGGATGGGTGACCGTCTTTGCATACCAAGACCCTCCGTGCCTGGGAAAGCACGTTAAGCCGTTGATCCCGGCTGTCATTTGTGGATCTTTGACAGTCGTTACGGGTCGTCAGAAACCTGAAAGTCTGACAACCAGTCTTACCAAGGGGTATCGTATTACCCAGTAACTGGGTTGTGGAGGTCAGATAGGCAGTCGCTCCATGTAAAATACTGGTATTCAGCTGCATCCGGTTAGACTGGAAGCCGACCCCAATATAGTTGGGAAAAGGCTAGGCAGATGATGACATAGGTGTTCCATAGTTGGAAGTCTATTTAGCATCAATATAGGTACCTACCTATACAATTCTTGTCCAAGCATACGAAGCAGGCAACAGTTTCCAATCAGGTATTTCATTTTAAAATTGTTTTAGT
The DNA here is from genome assembly GCA_949987655.1 of Polymixis flavicincta. Lineage (NCBI taxonomy): Eukaryota > Metazoa > Arthropoda > Insecta > Lepidoptera > Noctuidae > Polymixis > Polymixis flavicincta. The sequence continues at coordinate 19,240,691 of OX465191.1, read as the reverse complement.
CTATTGCACTCACTAATAAAACTTGAAATATCTGTAACTAATAATGAGATATAACTCGATTGTTCCCGAACAATTGAATGGAGCATAAAAAGAAACGGTAAGTCAATTGTTGGATCTAAATAGCATTTGGTTTTTGTCATAACATAACGCCTGTTATCTCTAAAGGGTTAGGCAGAGGTGTAATAATAGTACCCCCACACTTGCTATTTGGTTTTATGGCTTTGGGTTCTTCAAACAGCACCCTAATTGCGTAACTCACGATTGATCATAATTGGTTTCGTCTTCACAGTTAAACAATATTCATTGCGTTATTTATGTTGTCGAACAGACACATTTTTCGAACATATGAAGCAATGGTTTAACAATCCGTTTCAAAACGATACAGATTATGATGAATCGTGAGTTACGCAATTAGGGTGCAGGCGCGACGCGACGCTACACTCGTAGAACAATGTCTACGAAAACTTCATGCAAATTGTTCTACAACTGTCAATCAATAATTTATTAGCAGAGAATGTAGGTTATATTAAAATACAGGTGGAGTAGATAAGAGGGTGCCATGTACATTCATGCGTCGCGCCTGTTTGGAAAAGCCTTTAGGCTGACAGACACAGACAGACACAAATGTTCAAATATATTTTTAAAGCAAAAAGAAATATGAAGATAATGGTAAAATGCTTTAAAAAAATGTTTCATGCGATAGGTAGGTGGTTCACCTTTGGAGAAACCAGACTTACTAATGTTGTTTTGGTTAATCGTAATTAAATTAGAATACGAAAATATGACAACAATATAATTATTGAACAACTATAAACCCGGATTGACTTAATCCAATTCACATTCAGTAAAACCATAGCTTACTAGAGAATGGGCAGCAGCGTTCTCCATGCATTTTACCACCATACTGCGATCGCCAACCCGCCTGTCCAGCGTGTTATTATGGCAAAAACCTCCTTTTGGGGGAGGCTTATGTCCAGCAGGGGACATCTTATGGCTGAAATGATGACGATGAAAACCATAACTGAAACCGTATTGAGAAAAAAATCAAAAGCGAAGCCAATGGGTACTAAAAGCGTCCCCCAAACTTTGTAGCACAACACTAAAAAATTCACGTTACTATTTATACCCAACCCTAAACAATTTCACAGTTAAAACCAATTCGACGACTGAAATTAGATTTATCTATTCGAAACAAGAGAATACGGTTAATTTTATATTGGTTTAAAAATACAAAATATATTTTTCCAGAAAAAACAATACGAGGAATATAAAACAAAGGATATGAAAATTTAGCCCGAAATGGGAACAACGGGAGCGTAATAAATAATTTAGACGAAAAAGTTTAGTCCAGTACATTCACAGACATATAAACAGTAGCAGACCAAACATTAATCCTTAGTCGATGGACTTGATTCTTTATCCTTTTCTTGCTAAGCGACAAGTCGTAAGTAGTATCTCGTTCTGTCACCTGTTGTGACACTGACTCACATTTAGACAAAATTTGACGCGTAGCTCGTCTATCCCACGCCGCCATATTGATAAGCAACATAACGTTCTATCGTGTTTCTATGTTTCAACCGCGAAATATTACTTGAAATATTACTTGTTTGGGACTTAATACACAAAATAAAATTGTTAAGTGCTGTGCGTACCAGTGTGACAGTGCTAGCTACCACAAAACACCTGGATTAACCTTTCGTCGGTAAGTTTTTGTATTTTGTTGTGTAGTCAGGGACGGATTTGGCGACAAAGATGAAATTTTTTGTTGTATGTATAACATTTACCTACCATTGAATTATCAAACAATAGCCTCAGTTTACTCTACAATATTTAATTTTTTTGGTGATATAGTTTGAAAATACTGCAGAGTGCAGATTATCAGTGTAAACGTACATGCTATTTTAATAAGTTATAGAATCACTCTGGCCCGGTGCGTTCCGCATGTGGTACGTTACAATAGAAAATCAATTGCGTCTCATTAGCCGGTTATGTTACCCTATCTGTGTGATGGATAACATGAACGATGGTGGGCATAAATAGGTACAGGCTACTCACATAACTTTGACATTTCATTGTGCAGGTAATAACTGAACGTACTGATATTTTTTCCAGGTTTCCAAAGGAGGAAAGTTTACGGAATACATGGATTAAAAACATGAAACTCCAGGATTGGCAACCTAGACCTTCGAGTGTACTTTGTTCGAAGCATGTTGAGAAACACTTGATTGATCCCAGTGCTTTTCGAACAACATTACGTCCTGGAGCAATTCCTACTCTGTTAATGAACTGTTTATGCAGCGGCTGCTGCATGTACGGAAAACCGCAAGCAGCGCAAATATTCCAATCTTATTGGAACCTATATGTTCGACCCGTTTGGGGTTGAAACTCTAGGGCCATGGGGTTCGAATGCCCACTTCGTTTTCCGAAACATTCCCAAGCAGTTGGTCGACTCTTCACGTGACCAAAGATCTGGCCTATTTTTCGGCCAAAGAATCAGCACTGCCATTCAACGTGGCAATTTTGCCATCCTTTTGGGCTATTTGATGCCTTATGATTATTTTCTTTTTATATACTAGTACATAATTATTATTACTTTAAAACCAGTAGTTTTTAAATTATGAAAACAAAGTTTAAAAAAGTAAAAAATAAATATGTAAATATCAATTAAATTCATTCTTTTATTTCAAAATTCCTGATATATTCATAAACTAGCTTTCAGGCATACCAACACCTCAACTCTAGGTCCTACCGAGCTGGGCATGCGGGTTAATGCCTGCAGAGACAGTTCTTTTATCCAATACTGATGCCCGTCAACGGTCTGTGTATGTATACCGTTAAAAAAAACCCCCGACCCAAACAAAAACTCTAAAAACTAAAAAATAAAATTTATAGGCCTTTTAATTTGAACGTAATATTTTAGGGGGGCTTATCGGGGGATGGCTAGGCCTCTGTTTGGCGTTTTCATTGACCGTCCCCCGACTTGACAATGCCCTGATCAAAATATTACGTTCAAATTAAAAGGCCTATAAATATAATTTTTTACTTTTTAGAGTTTTTGTTTGGGTCGGGGGTTTTTTTAAATCTTAAATTTAATTTTTATTTCTTGCTTTTTAAACTTAATGTCTCCCTTAAATCACCATTTATCTATAATCTATTCATTGAGACCTTTTCAATGAGCCCAAACACGATACTTCTGCTTTTTGTTGGTGAATAACTTGGGTTTCCTGGAAATCCCAGGTGTTGCTCCAGCATCAGTTCAAGGTTATTTTTTTCGTCTAATATCATTGAAGTAATAGAATCCCAAATTTTGAGTTGATCAGACCCATGGAAGAGGCTAAAATCCCTTTTTCAACCAGAAAAGAGCTGATAATCTTCAAATGGCTGAACCGATTTTGATGAAACATGTCTAAGAACACTCCCGACTAATACAAGGTGTATTAGTCGGGAGTGTTCTTAGAAAAAATCGTAAAATCGGTTCATCCGTTCGGGAGCTACGTTGCCTCAGACAGTCAGACAGACACACACACACACGGACACGTCAAACTTATAACACCCCGTCGTTTTTGCGTCGGGGGTTAAAAAGAGGTGAGAGGACTGCCGCCCATCGTCCTCTTAAAATATTACCTTAGTCTCCTTTTACAATAACCACGGGAATAGATGGGGGTTCTGTTCGTTAAGACTTTATTGATAAGAAACACACTTCATATACCCAGAGAATATCGATTTTCACGGATTGTCAGTAAGATTATCAGTTGTTTCAATACCGGTAACCGTCCCTAGTCCGGCCCTGTATTGACAACACTCACTATGTGTGCTTAATGGCTACGCAATTTTGAGCGACATGTTTGGTCTGCTACTATTTAAATGTCTGTGTTGGGAATCCATGAGCTAGAGTATCGACTAGGTAAATAACAGGCAACACGCTCGCGATCATAAACTCTTACGTCCATACAAATTTAGACAACCTATTAGTTGTCGCTAGCGATGTCAAAATGTGAGTGTGAACATGAGATTGTGTTATCGTAAGTAAGTTGTGTACCAGAAGGTACACAACAAATAAATATGTATGGAAAAAAAAAATAAAAAAAAAATAAGAATAAATTGTTGATTTTTTTTACCCCTAACCCTTTATCCGTCCGTCCGTCCGTCTGCCTGTCAAGACTCTTTATCTCGGGAACGCGTGGGTTATCGAGTTGAAATTAAAACGATTTACGACTGTAGACCCGAGGGTCTACAGTCTTTTGAAGCTGTGAAAAAATAAAACTTCTAAGTCAACGTAAAAAAATATATGGCCGTATATGCAGCAGAAAATGTATATTTCGACACTCTCAAGGGAATATAAATTTGTAGGGTATTTTCCGTTCAAATCAAATCAAAATATTTTATTTCACATAAACCTGCATGGGCACCTATGAAACGTCAGAAGCTAGGTGCACGGTTCCAAATTGTCGCTTCCTATGGAGAAGAGCCGGAAAGAACCTCCACGGTTACCTACCATTTTAAAAATAATTGGCTTTAACAATGTTTTCAAATTACAGTGATAATAGGTATGGGAGGACAGTGCAGGCCTGTCAATAAGTACCAGGTACTTAGGGGAATGAAAATACAGAATAGAAAATCGTCTACAAATCCAAATAAATAACATAAACCTATTTAAACCAAGTGACATAATTTCCATGACAATCATTATAAAAATAGTCGATATAAAAATTTATGTATAATGGTGCCCATTCTGTTGTCACAAAATTCTCTGAACTAGACTAAAAATCAAAACCAAAATTTAGTTTATTCCTGTCAAACGACGATTTCATAATCTGAAATTGACTAAAGTGACACAACATAACTATATTTTAGTTTGACACCACTAAGATTGCACTGAATTATTAGTTTAGTGAAAATGGTAATTTTGCTATTCTGTTGTTGTCAATTTAATTATTCTATCCAACATAAAATTTTGGTTGAATAACTAAATCTGACCATTTTTAATCGCGATTAAATAGGTGTGGAATAAAATTAGTTGTCAAGAACTAAAATTCACACCGACATCGACACCTCGACTTCTGGTGCAAAAATAGTACTGTATTTTTTTTATATTTTCTTTTGCATATATCTCGAAAATGGTGCAATCGCAAAAATTATGAAAATTTCGAGCCCCTTTATGAAACCCCAAACACCTCTAAAACTCAACTGTGTCATATGGAAAAAATAATGAAAATTTCGAGCCTCTTTATGAAACCCCAAACACCTCTAAAACTCAACATGTGGGTAATTTTTTTTTTCATATTTTCCATGAAAAAAGTGAAAATTCCATTTAAATCACGTCGAGGCTGCCGCTGCTGGCTCTAAAAAAAATCACGGGGTAGGGAAAATAAGTACCACGTTTCGAAGCCAAAACATACCACGTGCGAGTCACGATTGTCTTTGATTTTAGTTGTGTCAAAATTGTTTTTAAATTTCGAGATATTTTTTTGCAGAATAGCGTTAAGATTCTCAGAGTAAAAAGTAAGGAATTTTAGCTATAGTTTAGTTAGTTTAGTTCGGTGTACAGACGCCAGCAGGTCAACCTATCCCAAACTGTCAAATTTTCCCAATTGAACATGAACCTTATTCTTCCTTGGTTATAAAGTTGAAATACTATCAAATAAATTTGACAGATTGGGGTAGCTTGATGTGCTGGCCTCTGTACAACAGAATCGGCACCAATGTCAAATAATGACGAGAAAATGTCAGACCTGGAACTATGTAATACAAGTAATACCGTCTTAAACGTATACTTGTAGTATCCCTATTCTCGTACTACAAGTATAGAGAAAAATCTGAAAGCATTTGTAATTTTATCATTAAAAAAACAGGGTCTATATGCAAGGAACGGCGGCGGCGCACACTGGTCCCAAATTAAAAAAAAGTGGACATTGATAGTAGACCGCTGATATTTTTTTTTATGTTGATACAATGATAACAGATAAGGCAAAAAAATATTATTGTCCTACTTCAAATACTTTTAACTAAAAAAAATATTTCTTTTTTTTTTGTATGGGAGTGATTACATTTTACTCAATTTCTCAAAAACCTTAAGCGATGTCGAGATGGCATTCACATATGTTAGAAAACTAATAATTCTGAGTATTTGGCTCGAAGAAACTTATTGCTTATCTCTGCGTACTTTCGAGATAATAGTGACAGAAAATAACATTTTTTTTAATGTTAATTGTTCGCTTTTTTTTATTCATAGCCTTACTCATATCGCAATAGGTCCGCTGGCCAGCAAAATGGAGCTTCGACGCGAGTTTGCCGGGATAACAAGATGGCCGCCTCTCATGACGTAACGTAATACGGTCACGAATCGCGCGCGTACCGTACACCTCAGTGTACAACTAAATGTGGTTGCGATAAGACGTGTCCTTATTTTTTCTGTGCGCTTGAAGAAATGCTTGTTGTTTGTTTGTTTTGTTATTGTTGTATTTTGAATCTTTGGATTTTAAAATCAAATAATTTTTGTTTGTCTTTCTTTTGTCGAATTTGTTTTCGTAATTTTTTTTTGTTAAAATCAAAGTCACTTTGTCTTTGATATCTTTGATTCTAATTTGTTTTCAATTTTCCTTAAAATTATAATATGTCCGCATTTGTCACCAACTTAGACTTATACGTTGTTCTTAAATCAGGAGGTGGTTTTAAAAATGTCGAATTTTTATTTAATGGCCTTATTGAACGTATTGGTGTTGAATTGTCTTCCGAAGATTTGAGTAATATTAAATTATTTTGTCGTAATTTTTCAAGTAATATCTCAAAAAGATGGTCTGCTTCCAGTAGAGCTCAAAAGACCTTTCTTAACAAAAATTCAGACTGGTTACAATCCCAAATAGTTTGGCCAAAATGTCAAAATATCGATTTAAGCAGCATTTTTAAAGTTGCCGAGGAAGTAATTCCAAATTTCGAAACGCAAGTGGATACTCATCAATTAAGTTGTGGTATAAGTAAAAAACCATTTGTTGATATATCTGATAAACAGAAGAAAAGGCGTTCTCTAACACTTCTAGATCACACAGAGGAGGAATTAGTTTATGCTTTATGTGCCAAATTAAAAGAGTCTAAAAAAACAAAATTAGCAGCTATATTAAACGAACTCAGCCAAAACAAGGAAAAATGTGAGATGGTACATGATGTACTATTCGCTAAAAAGACTGACAAACCGTGTTTACCAGATGATAAAACGTTAGCGCTTTACACCTCAACAAATTTGTCAAAATGACAATATCGAAATTTAAGAACTATTCTTGCTTCAGAGAAAATGTATGGTCTTCCATCCTATCAAAAGCTCCTGGAAGCTAAAAAAACTTGTTATCCTCCAGAGTCAGACATAACTGTAACTGAATCTGATGCTAAGATAAGACTTCAATCGCTTCTAGATTTGACAACCAATAGGATATTAAAAACAATTCAGCACAACTCTGCCGACAAAAAATCGCTAAAACTAATAAGCAAATGGGGTTTTGACGGGTCATCTTCTCAAAGTAATTATAAACAAAAGTCACACTCCGACACTAAAATTGACGATTCTTCAGTTTTCATGATTCGTTTGGTTCCGCTTCGTTTGGAAGAAGAGAGTGGTACTATCTTGTGGCAAAATCCTGCTCCCTCTTCAACAAACTATTGTCGTCCAATTGGCTTTATATTTGCAAAAGAAACAAATGAATTGATAAAGAAGGAAAGTGCATCCTTAGAGGAAGAAATTCGTAATCTTGTTCCCACAATTGTAGATAATTTTGATATTAAACATGTTTTGTACATGACTATGATTGATGGGAAAATTTCTACTGTGATTTCCAATACTTCTTCTGCAGCTGTTTGTAATATTTGCAATACCCTACCTAGCAAAATGAATGACTTGGACTTTGTATCCAAAAGACTCATCAGAGAAGATATGTATAAATATGGTCTGTCTTCGCTTCATATGTGGATAAGATGTATGGAATGTATTTTACACATTTCGTACAACTTAGACTTCAAAAAGTGGGCTGCACGAAAAGAAGATAAATTGTTAAAAGAAATTAAAAAGAATTTGACACAAGAAGAATTCCGGGAAAGAACTGGTTTGTTAATTGACATAGTAAAACAGGGATTTGGTACAACCAATGACGGTAACACGGCAAGAAGGTTTTTTGAAAATTATTTTTTGAAAATTATGAAGTATCTGCTGAAATAACGGGTATCCACCCTGTTTTAATCAAGAGATTTGCAGTCATTTTACAAACAATTTCATCTGGTCAACTTATTAATACCAACTTGTTTAGGGAATATTGTAAAGAAACAGCAATGCTGTATGTAAACTTATATCCATGGTATTACATGCCTTCAAGTGTCCATAAATTGTTGATACACGGTGCTGATATTTGTGAAAATTTCTCCTTTATTCCGATAGGCATGCTTTCCGAAGAAGCTTCCGAAGCGAGGAATAAAGATTTCCGGAATGTTAGAATGGCACATACAAGAAAAATCGGTAGAGTTCAGACTAATTTAGACATTATCCACAGCTTTCTAATTAGCTCAGATCCTTACAGCAGCCATATCAAACCAAAGTTTGCTCGTTTACATAAACAGTTGTTTCCAGAGGCTAGTGCTTTGATCTTGAACAATGAATTGCTTTCGTTGGATAACGAGGAAATAGAGATTTCTCAAGAGAATAAAGACCCAAATATTAATCTTTCACCATAATATTTTTTTAGAATCGTTGGTGAACATATTCAACTTTATGTTTGCAGCTTTATTTGTCTTCATTTTGATTGTTTTTTAAAACTGATGAAAATACTCCTTCAGAAAGGTCATAGCTTTTCAGTCATTAGTGAGCCCCCATAACCTCTTTTACAGAGAAGTCTCTTTTTATTTATTTGACATTACGCATACATTATAATTATGTGCTAAAGTAAGGCTATGATTAAAAAAAAGCAAACAATTAACATTAAAAAAAATTGTTATTTTCTGTCACTATTATCTCGAAAATACGCAGAGATAAACAATAAGTTTCTTCGAGCCAAATACTCAGAATTATTAGTTTTCTAACATATGTGATTGCCATCTCGACATCGCTTAAAGTTTTTGAGAAATTGAGTAAAATGTAATCGCTCCCATACAAAAAATAAAGAAATATTTTTTTTACAGAAAAGTATTTGAAGTAGGACAATAATATTTTTTGCCTTATCTGTTATCATTGTATCAACAATAAAAAAAAAATCAGCGGTCTACTATCAATGTCCACTTTTTTTTAATTTGGGACCAGTGTGCGGCGGCGGTGCGCGGCGCGGCGGCGGCGGTCCAAATTTTTTAATAATATTTATCTACTAATTTGTACGGAACCCTCGAGCGCGTGGGCGAGTCCGACTGGCACTTGTCCTGTTTTTTATTTATTGTAATTAATATTTTACAAATTACTAGTAGTAGTAGACTTATGTATCGCCACTAGTTCAGTATTTTGTAGAGCCGTCAACACACATCTAAATGTAAAAGAAATAATTATCTTTCATTTAATTATACAATGCTCCTTTTATTGATCCGGGATACTCATAAAGTACTCTTACTTTTATGTGTTTATGATTGATAGGGCAACATCAACTAAATATATTTAGAATGTGGCAACACAGATGAAAAAGATGAAGGCATTCCCCGGAATCATGGAATTAGTATTTACATTTGAGTACTGAGACTTGAGTTTAGTAGTTCACCACGGTAAGTTATAAACACAGACATATAAACAGTAGCAGACCAAACATTAATCCATAGTCGATGGACTTGATTCTTTATCCTTTTCTTGCTAAGCGACAACTCGTAAGTAGTATCTCGTTCTGTCACCTGTTGTCACACTGACTCACATATAGACAAAATTTGACGCGTAGCTCGTCTATCCCACGCCGCCATATTGATATGCAACATTACGTTCTATGGTGTTTCTATGTTTCAACCGCGAAATATTACTTGAAATATTACTTGTTTGGGACTTAATACACAAAATAAAATGGTGAAGTGCTGTGCGTACCAGTGTGACAGTGCTAGCTACCACAAAACACCTGGATTGACCTTTTATCGGTAAGTTTTTGTATTTTGTTGTGTAGTCAGGGACGGATTTGGCGAAAAAGACGAATTTTTTTGTTGTACCTATGTATAATATTTACCTACCATTTAATTATCAAACAGAGCCTCAGTTTACTCTACAATATTAATTTTTTTTGGTGATATAGTTTGAAAATACTGCAGAGTGCAGTTTATCAGTGTAAACGTTCACACGGCTACACATCAAGCTATACATTTCCAGTTTATGCTGATCTCGCACTGTACGGAAATAATATACAATGCAATAATATACGATGTGTAGCCGTGCGTACATGCTATTTAATAAATTATAGAATCACTCTAGCCCGGCGCGTTCCGCATGTGGTACGTTACAATAGAAAATCAATTGTGTCTCATTAGCCGGTTATGTTACCCTACCCGCATTTTGATTTTGATTTTTTGATTTATCTGTGTGATGGATAACTTGAACGATGGTGGAGATAAATAGGTATAGGCTACTCACATAACTTGTGTACTTTGTTCGAATCATTTTGAGAAACACTTGATTGATCACTTTCGAACAACATTACCTCCTGGAGCAATTCCTACTCTGTTTAATGAACTGTTTAAGCAGCGGCTGCTGCAGGTGCGGAAAACCGCAAGCAGCGCAAATATTCCAATCTTATTGGAACCAATATGTTCGAGCTGTTTGGGGTTTGAAACTTTAGGGCCATGGGGTCCGAGCGCCCACTTCGTTTTCCGAGACATTCCCAAGCAGTTGGTCGAGTCTTGACGTGACCAAAGGTCTGGCCTATTTTTCGGCCAAAGAATCAGCACTGCCATTTAACGTGGCAATTTTGCCAGCCTTTTGGGCACTTATCCCATTAACAACGATGCGGACGTATTATTTGATGCCTAATGATTGTTTTCTTTTTATTACTAGTACATAATTATTATTATTTTAAAACCAGTAGTTTTTAAATTATGAAAACAAGGTTTAAAAAAAGTAAAAAATAAAAATGTAAATATTTATTAAATTCATTCTTCTATTTCAAAATTCCTGATATATTCATAAACTGGCTTTCAGGCATACCAACACCTTAACTCTAGGTCCTACCGAGCTGGGCATGCGGGTTAATGCCTGCAGAGACAGTTCTTTTATCCGATACTGATGCCCGTCAACGGTCTGTGTATATACATATACCGTTAAAAAGAGGTGAGAGGACTGCCGCCCATCGTCCTCTTAAAATATTACCTTAGTCTCCTTTTATAATAACCACGGGAATAAATGGAGGGTTCTATTCGTTAAGAATTTATTGATAAGAAATCTACACTTCATATACCCAGAGAATATCGATTTTCACGGATTTTCAGTAAAATTATCAGTCGTTTCAATATCGTTAGATAAACCGGCAACCGGCCCTAGTCCGGCCCTGTATTGACAACACTCCCTATGTGTGCGTAATGGCTACGCAATTTTGAGCGACATGTTTGGTCTGCTACTGTTTATATGTCTGTGAGTACATTCTAGTTTTAGCGTTGGCCTCAGCGTGCGGACGACGAAGTTTCTTTATATAGAGGATTAACTCGAAATGAGTTTTTTCACGGATACACTGCGTATAAAACCTTAAATGAAGTTTTTTTCGAAAGGATTGCTTCGAGTACCTTTTCGCTTTGGTATTATTTAGAATTTATTTGTGCCTGAGTTTACTACCTTCCAGTTTGGCTTAGTTGGCGTTTGAAACACTGAATATCGTATTAGTTTTGCTTTGTTGTGAATTTGGAGAGGCCTATTTCCAACAGAGGACTGTGACTGAGTTTGGTTACTGTTGTATCCATTCCGGTTAACTTCAATCAATTTAGATGAGACAGTTCATTTCTAACCTGTAAAAAAAATTAAGTAGGTTAAAATATTCGCGATTTCTTATAGCTTGCACACGAAAGATTATTCCTTCGTGGGCAAACTATAATAAATCGCGTCGTAACTATTTACATGAATGAATTTTCGCATCAGTCTGCTTAGCCTTTTCTTTAAAAAAAATTGTGCCGGATTCCAGTGTAACCGGATGCAGCTGAATATAAGTATTTAAGGTGGAGCGACTGCCTTTGTGGCCTCCAAAACCCAGTAACTGGGTAAAACCCCATGATAAGACTGGTTTTCAGACTTTCAGGATTCTGACTATAGATAACCACTGTAAAACATCCACTGGTACGACAATCCACGTGGTATTTTTGTTTTTGTGTTTCATCTCTTTCTCAGTTCGTTTTAAATGTTAATCTGGCAGTTTGAGTACTTAATACGACCTACCCAAATATCCTTTCTTTGGTATTGTTCGTCAAATCGTTTAGCTCCTCAAGTTCTGATTTGAGCTGTATGATTACTGATAAATGCGTGCACTGAATAGACAGGTCCACTCGATCTGTGTGGTTCTTTCCTCAAAAGACCATTTCAGACACCAATCCACATAGTCTTCACATGATCTGACCAAGATTATGTCTGGACTTTAAAAGAGACTGTGACCTCTGAGTTTGTTTCGGTCTTTCTTCTCAGAGTAGTCAGATAGGAAACGCCGACCTCATCTAGTTTAAAAAATATGATTGACGTGTAATAGTGTTTGTACAAACCTACTTACAGAAATAAATCATTTATCACGAATGACAGCCGGGATCAGCTACTGAACGTACTTTCCGATGCATGGAGGTATCTCGGTATGACACCCATCCACAGACTAACCGCGGCAAGCAAAGTTTAACCTGATCAACTGACCTGTACGGCTGTTACTACTAAGACACGAGACCAAATAATGTTTCACTAATACGTAGGAAAAAAAAAATCCCGTCTCTCTCGTTTCCTTAGGTACGCCTATATTATAAACATTCCACCATTCCAGAGGAACTATTAACGTGGACTAGGAAATATATTAAATAATTGATGGTACACTTTATTCTACCAAAATTATGACGCCGTCATCCTAAACTACGATTTACTACCACTAAAGAGCAAGACACGTGACGTCAGAGATGGTGACTATACTTCTTTAAAATGCAGGACTTTCCCTAGGTATTATAAAATATGTTTAAAAAAAAACTGTCTGATTCGATATCCTCTCAAAAAAATAATAAAAAATGACGGTATAATCATATTGAAAATAAAGAGGCAATCAATTTAAAATTGACGATTTTGGCACAAAAATTACCCTAAATTCAGTAAAAATTTGTTTCAATAAAGGTAAGTTACGACTTTTAGACACCCGCTTCACGTTAAGTGCTTTCTTTTTTTCTTAAAGAAGATTCTTTCTTTCTTTCTGAGAGAAGATTTTATAAATCTAAAAATTTAACGATAAACATAAAAAAAACACTGTAAATTAGCATGCTACCGGGTATTTTTTCTAGTTCTTTTTACGCTCTACGCGTATCATTCATTATTTCTTTAGTCAACAAACCATTAATAATATTTTACAAAATCCACCAACTCCACGTCTTCTGGTCCCCCATTTATATCACTAATATAATTTTATGGGTCATACTTCACCTGTTACGCGCTAAGGTGGGCGGGGGTCCAATTTGGCGGTTTATTAAGCATTTCCTCGGTTACATGGAGGTTAACTCGGACGGTAGTCGTTGTGATTGGATCAATGGGCTTCACTTCGGTTATTGTGGGAAGGGACTTACGATAGGGAATTATATTAAGATGAGAGATTATGGGAAGGTTCGAAATGATGGAAGTTATAGGTCAATGATTAAAGGTCAGTATTGTTAAAATTATTGTGTTCAGGCTGTGGACTAACTTCAATACAAAACTTTATTATCTTTTAAAGTTCATAGAGAGCCACACAAGCTCAGTACATATCTTCCATTTTTTGGTTCTTTATAACAGATAGTGATGAGAAACAGGGTGTAACGTTCACTCATATTCTCTTTTCGTATGTGAGGGCTGGTGGGCTATTGCCTGAAGATAGAGGAGGTCGTATATATGCTACTCGCGCGATAAACTTTGCTTTCGTGATGCAGGATTCCGCGAGAGGTGAGTGTGATGTATAGTTTGGTTGTGGTGTTGTATATTTCGCTACAATTTGTGTGATCTGCAAACCTTGGTGTATGTGTGACCGGAAGATTGTGAACACCGTTAGTTTATAATCTATCTCGCGAGATTTTAAACTGTCAATAAGTTGTGAACTGCACCATACTCTGCTTACCGACCGGATAGGTTAGGTTAGAACTGCAACTAACAGCGCCCGAGCCGAGCGAGCGAAGCGAACGGTGCCGGGGCAGCGGCCAGCGAGCGCTACTTCCAAGTTAGTGGCAGTTGCTTGGCTGTTTAGTAATAGCGCAAGGTACTATCCATCTTGATACCAGTTCACAATTTGACGGGCAGATTATAAACTATCAAAAAATAATGCGTTAAATTATAAATGGTTTTTGCAGTTCACAATTTATCGACAGTTTACAATCTCGCGAGATAGATTATAAACTAATGGTGTTCGCAATCTTGCGGTCAAAAATATTGGCATAAATAAAGAAATATGTATTTATCGTGGCCCTATCCATTACCAGAAGCCTGTAATCATACTGCAAGAAGAGAAGAGGCACTTACATTTAACTAAAATTCATAATCTTCATCATCATCATCAGCCTACAGCAGTCCACTGCTGGACAAAGGTCTCTTCAATTGCACGCCATTCAGCTCTATTCTCGGAAATTTTCATCCAACTACTACCAGTCACTCGGCGAAGATTGTCGCTCCACCTAGCCTGAGGGTCATTACTTTGCTGATTTTTGGTCTTCACTCAAGAACACTTCTACCGCAACGGTCATCGGTTCTACGGCTACCCTACCAAAATTCATTAAAACTTAATTATTTCACATTTATGGCCACACTACTTCATGCGTTGTGCGTTTAGGCGCCATTTTGTTTACCTGTTCGTTCCCGCCATGTCTGATAAGGGTTACCGTACACTTTACCTCCTGAAAGTAAACACTATCATCATTATAGGGCTTATATTTAATGTTGTAATTAAAATAATAAATGACTATGAGTTACGTGGTTAATAAACATAAAATTACATTTTAACCTATACTCCATTTACTTAAAAAAAAGAGACTCATAGAAGCAGGAGTGCAAATTTATTTATTTAAAAATAAAGTTATAAATTATTTGGATAGTTAAATCTATCCAAATAAGTTATGACTTAACTTTGACTATTAAAAAAATGTACTCCTGCTTCTAAGAGCCTCTTTTTACGGTACTAAATACCTACTGAGATAAACGAAATAAAAGTCATTTTTAATCGACTTCAAAAAGAAGGAGGTTATCAATTCGACATGTTTATACTTTTTTTATGTATGTTCGGGCATAACTCCGTCGTATATAGACGGATTTATAAAATTTACAAGGGGTTTATTTCGAAATGGTCCCATTAAAATTTCATATAGATCTGATGATGCGTTTCGGAGACAGACAACGGAACTCTTCAAAAAATGAGAGCAAATCAATCGCGAATGCTGCTATAGCATAAATATGCATTGTTTTGACCCCAAGGATGATGGGGTAGGTAACTGAAAAGTGAAAAATAAAAACTTCTTTCAAAAAAATAACAACCGACTTCCAAAAAAACACTACAAAGCGCAAAATAGCTTTAATTTCGGAAGGCGGTGACAAAGAATTAAAATACACATCCAAAGTCACCGACTTATTATTTTTACTTTTTATTTTTTTGAAAAAAGTTTTATTTTAAATAATGCTTTCTTTATACGAACATCGTCATCACACATTACAAACTTACAACAAAACGAATGAATGAAACAAACAATGACTTGATGATTTAAATTTAATTAAGATTAGAGGAAATAAAAGACATTTTTTTAAGAATACTCTAATTAAATAGCAACTTACACATAATACGTCGGTGAAACTTCTACGTCTTCATCAGCGAATGTAGTCACTAAACCCCTTGCTTCTTTTATGTTTTATCATTGACACAGTAATTTTAATTTGGAATGAAATAATTATAATAAATTAAAGCTACTTAATTTCATAAGATAAATAGTTGAAATGTAAATAAAGTGTGACAGCTGGTATATTAACAGATTTTAATAAATTTGGCGTCAATCGTAACTGTAACAAGTTTGGTGTACCTACTTTTTTTACAAATTGTACATTAAAATGAACCTTTTTTAACTTCTGTCTAATACTATTATAAATGGAGTATAGTGTACTTAAAAAGGGCGGATTTCAAAATGATTTACAAGATATGAAATTAAAAAACGATGAGTTTTATTTCTGGTCTTGGTTTTTGTCAAGCAATCGTTTGTTGAAGTTTCTTCTCAGCCAATGGGCTGTGCATTAACTATATGAAGCTTACTCATTTTATTATTCAAGCCAGACTAATACATATTTGAAAACATTATATCAAAACATAAAAAAATACACCAGAGTACGCCCATTTTCCCACAAAAGTAACACCAAAATTATATTCAAGGTGAATTGCAGGCAGACGTGTATTGTAAATGTACGATCACCAAAAGAAATAAGTAACCATTAAGTAAAATAAGAAACCGATGGACGTTTACGAATAAAATTTAATTTAATTAATAAACGAAAGCTACTTAATTTCAACAAACGGTAGCAGTATTCAAACGAAGAGTGAAAGAATACCATCTCTCCACTTTGTCATAATCGCTTACGTATTTATTATTTAAATTACATTAAAATTATGCATATATATTTTTGTGATATTTATTTTACTCATGCCAAGCGTGGCGATTATGGCAAATCCCCCAAAAAAAGCAAGCACCAAAGGTTTGGAGGAGGCCTATGTCCAGCAGTGGACGTCTTTCGGCTGAAATGATGATGATGTATGTTTGTATGTATGTATATTCTCATAATATATGTGTATATATAAGAAATTTTATGTTTTCCCTTCTACTATTATTACACGCGTTGTCTACATCTCTGTTATCTTCTCTCCTGCCGCAAGTTTGCTGGAAGAGATTTCTGTAGAAATAAGCATTACCTTTGGTACGTATTTTCCTGTTCCTCTATAAGACTATTTTAGAGTCTATTTATAATGTGTGTGCATAAATGGTTAAATAAATAATTAAAAACAAACAGTTCATTATTTTGTCAAATTAATTTTCATTCGAAAATATCCATAGGTTTCTTACTCAACTTCAACTTTATACGACGGCCCTGGTTACTTATTTATTTTGGTGACTATACCAATACATACGAAGAAGTTGATAGATGTGATGTGGCCGTGACGTACTCAGCTCACTCCAAGTACCTAATTCGTAGAACGAATCTTTGTTGTAGGGTAACTGTGATTTTTGCTACGATTCATTTTGAGTTTTTTTTGTTGTTGTATGTATGTAACCAGTTTTGTTCTATGTAGATGATGAATTTATTATAGAATTTTTTTAACTAGACCTAAAAATTAAAGTATTAAAAAATACTTAAATTAAGTGGGTTTTCTATTTACTATTTATTTATGTATTGCATTCCATATTGTAAAAAAAAAAGATGTAACAAAAGGCTTAAAGCTAGGTACAATAATATGGACCCTGTAAGGGTATAAGCAAAATGATAAAATGAAGGTAAGAGTAAATTAAATTAAATTATAAGATATGATTTTAACTGTTACAATTAAATTATTTCACTATACAAAACATTCATCAAAAGTTCATTATATTATACTAAATATTAATTAATTGGGTCATTTTATTAAAATAAATCATTATTATCCACGCATTTGTTTTGGTCTTAAAAGTAATAAGTCATTTTTTTTTTTTTTTTTTTTTTTCTTGTTTTTTCCATTTACATCAAGCATATTATTAAGGTCAATCGATTCACAATTTGTCAGTTTTAAATTCCTCAACGGTATAGTAGCCTTTCTTTATTAGCAGTGATTTCAACTGTTTCGAAGAGTCTTTTTGTAGGGATTTTAGACTTTCCGGTAGCTTATTAAATATATTAGCTAGTCTTGAGAATGGGCTTTTCCCGATAACTTTTAAGTTTGTGATGGGTAGTATTAGTCTATTCTTGTTCCGTCGGTTATAGTTTTCATTTAGTTCGATATTCGATTTGAACAGGTGCCTATTTTTTCTAACGAAAATACAACTTTGCAGTATATATATTGCTGGTAGTGTTAGAATTTGTTGCTTAATAAAGTGTGGCCTGCAACTCTCTCGTGGACCTATGTTCATTAATATTCTGATACATTTCTTTTGCTGAATGAAGAGGTCCAAATAGTCAGTACTTTCTCCCCACAGAATGATACCATAGTTTAGCCACGAGTAGGCATACGCATAATAGGCAGATAACGCGGTTTTATAGTCTGTATTACATTTCAATATATTTAGCGCATAAATAAATTGGGACAATTTTGCTCTTGTACTTTCTATATGTTTCTTCCAATTTAGGTTTGAGTCTAATGTCAGGCCTAGGAGTGTAAACTCGTTTACCTCTTCTAATTTAATTTTTTGCGTTACTATATTTAGGTTTATTGGGGTTCTTTGGTAGGTTCTGAATTGGCATATTTTGGTTTTAGTTAAGTTTATTTCTAAGTTATGTTCGTTTAACCACTGCTCAGTTTCTGTGAAAGTTTTTAAAATAGCTAAATGGTCAACATTCGCGGGCGTTTTAAATAATAAAGAAACATCATCAGCGAACAAAATACACGACGAATTTATCTTTTTTGGCAAGTCATTTACGTATATTATAAACAAGGTACATCCTAAAACACTGCCTTGGGGTATTGAATGATTAATGGTAGCCAAGTCTGATCCCATGCTCGCTCCCAGGCTCGATGTACATGGAGTTTATTGCGGGCGTATGCACCGAATGTACCGATGGCCCACACGGCGCTGGCGCCGCCGCAGCTCCCGTACTTTTGTTGGTATCTACACCTACCGATACAAAATAATCATTAAATGCGGTGCAAACTTGTTGAGGTGATTTTATCATTGTATTATTTAATTTCAACGTAATGTTCTTTAGATTTCGTTTAGTTTTATTTGGTTTAGTTATGTTATTGATTACTGACCACATCGTTCTTGTTTTATTTTTTGAGGCATTCATCTTTTTTATGTAATTTAGTTTTTTTGAAGTTTTAATGCAGCTTTTTAACATTTTAGAGTATTCTTTGTAGTGCCTTTTAAATACGCCGCTATTGAGCTGATTCGAGATAATTCTAGTCAATCTTTTATTTTTGCATGACTTTTTTAGTCCCTTAGTAAGATAGTTGTTTGTTTTATTTTGAATTATTTTTATCCGTTTCTTTGGTATGTATTTATTCAAATTAGATTGTAAAATGTCATGGATTTTATTATAAGTTTCATTTATGTCCAAGTTTTGATTAAAAATGTAGTCCCAGTTTATTTTATTTAATCCCGATTGGAAATTTGTCAAATTAGTTTTGTTAAAAATTCTTTTAGTAACGTAGGGTGTCGTTTGACTTTGCGTTACCTCGTTCTTAAGGCTGTATGTTAAGCTATTGTGATCAGAGATACCATTATTATTAACAGTTAAATGAAATTCTGTGCTATTATTATTTGTAAATAAAAGATCTATACAAGTCGATGTTGATTTTGTGGTTCTTGTAGGAGTTTTAATGATTTGGTGTAGGTTTAGCTCCATCATAATATTGCTAAGTCTCCGATAATCTTTTGCTTTTTTTAAGTAATCTAGGTTAAAATCTCCAGTAATTATGAGGCGTTTGTTTTTATATTTCAGTGTAATGAGCTTCAGTAGTTGATTTAAAAAGTTAAAGAACTGTTCTATATTGCGATCGGGCCTGTATACAAGAATAATAATTAGTTTTGGCGACTTAATTTCTATAGCACAACATTCTACAACATATTCAATGGAAAGATTGGTAATGTCGGGTAGCTCTTTACAGTTCAACCCCGTTCGTGTCAGGATGGCGGCTCCACCACCTCGGTGGTTTTGTCGACAAAAAGCCGAACTGAACTCGTATCCACTGACTTTAATTGTTTCTCTTTGGTGATTTCTTATCCACGTCTCGGTAAGGCAAATAACATTATAGGGCTCATTATCTAGTAGGCTATCAAGAATATGGGTTTTGTTTTTGAGACTTTGCACGTTTTGGATAAATATTTTAAAGCCGAAAAGTATGGTCTTCGGTTCTATGACTTCCATCATCGTGGCTGTTATTTCGCTGTGGAGTAGCAGATGTGGTTGTAGCGGATGTGGTTTGTGGTGCAGTCAGGGTGTGGCTCATAAATGTGTTTTCAGGTGCATTATCGTTGTTTCTTTGCGACAGATTTCGTTCTTTCCTATATATTCGTCTTTCATTTAGTGCGTCCGAATCAAGATATTCTGAAATATAAAGTCCATGTCCTTTCAAAAATCTTGCCTGTGTCATGATATACTTTGTCATTCTTTTGCTGATGAGCTCTATTTGTATTGGGCGTTTTAGTCCATTTCTACCTATGCGGTGTAATTCTTCAATGTAACCTGTTAGGTCAATGTTCAGCGTGTCTTGGAATGCGTATATTATCCTATCTTCAAGGTCTCTTTCAGTTTCCCGATAGTACTCATTTAGGCCGTAAATAACAATTTTTTTTGTGTTGTCGCTTTTTCGCGTTCCTTGGTTTTGTAATTTTTCTATTTCGTTCTTGAGTTTGTCGTTTTCAATTTCCAGTTTCCGTATCTTTTCGTTTACGTTTACTATGTTAGTATTAATTGAAGTCTGTTCCAAGAGTAAGGCTTCTGTTGTATGGGTAAAATTAGACTGTAGTTTGTGTATTGCTGTATTTATTTCACTCTGTACCGTACCTTTTATTTCGTTTAATATTGCTATTTTATTATGTTCAAGTTTTTCATCCAGTAGTTGGCTTATTTGTAGTAAAGTAACGGAGTTTGTTATTTGCGAGCTCAACTGTGCATTTGCTGGGCTCGCAGGGGAGATACTCCTTCTGGTATGGCCTAGTACACTGTGATCGTTTTCAATACGGTCGTCAATGGACATTATCGTGTCGTTCAGCGTAGGCAGCGGCTGGCATCGAGCGGGAGTATCATCATTTTTCATTCGTTTTTTCGCGTTTTCACAAGATGGGCAGCTCCAAGACATTGTTAATTTGTGTTTATTTTCCATGTAAAAAGATGTCGTTATGTTTACGCATCGATAATGGTGGACTCGTTTGCAAGTGAAACATCGCAGTAATTCGCCGCGAGCTATTTGCTGTTTACATGCTTCGCAATTCATTTTAAATGGTCGTTTAATTTTTGTTTATTATCTTTAGCGGGTCTTCTAATTATATCGTTCAACTTAGCTTAGACTTTTTCAGATGTATTGGAAGAGAGAATAATAATATTTTGCAGAAACAATCACAAAAAGACTTTTTTGAGCGACCGTGGTTTGAACTCGGGACACAGATTCCTCATTCACGTCACATATCCATTGGGCCAATTTAGCTCACAGATTGTAAGTCAAAATAAGGTACTGTTTCTTGATGATGATGATTTATTTATAGGTAAGTTGGGTATTTGGATTTTTTTAAATAGTACAACCATCCAAAATTTTCTTGATTAACTATTAATTAAATAATTAATTCACTCACTTGATTTTGAAATTGTTAACTGTCACAGTCATGAGGAACGCACATTGCACTACACAATCTTTGTTTATTAGTGGTTGGATTTTGTGTTTTGTCAATATTGTTAGGTGGTGGTTTTTGGATAAAGAGATTTTGCTTTTAGCTTCACACTTTGTAGGTATATGAATCTCGTAGATAACACTTCCACGTAGTTATATTTGATATTTAGACTGGTGCACTTAGTTTTAATTACTTATACGCACTAATAGTATTTTTAAAGATTTTTTATAACTCAGCGTTTGCTTTTACGTTAGGCTAGACGCAGCGCGTTCATTTACGAGACGAGAGATTTTTTTCCAGTACAAAAGCATTTTATTTTATTCATTAACATTTTTTTCCAGTAATCTATACTATAATAATAATATTTTAAAGAGGAAAGATTTGATTGTTTGTTTGTTTGCATTGAAGTATTCAAAAAAATACTTTAATGAATTGGGTTTTACAGTACCAAAGCATTTTATTTTATTCTTTTACATTTTTATCGGCCATGTGCAGGAATCTATACTATAATAATAATCTCTAATATTATATAGAGGAAAGATTTGATTGTTTGTTTGTTTGCATTGAATAGGATCCGAAACTACTGAACCGATTTGGAAAATCATTTCACTGTTGGCCACACTATCCCTAGGTGACATACGGTATATTTCATCTCCGTATTCCCACGGGAACGGGAACGACGCGGTTGAAACCGCGGAGCGCTGCTAGTAAGAAATATATTTAAAAAAAGTTGATATGAATCTTGGTAATAACTGATTACCTGATACCTGAAATAATTCTTTTTGAGAACTGGTGAGTAGTGATGGCCCAGTGTTTACTTTGCATAAATTATTTCGTCACCACTGCTCATCAAAATGGTGAAGGAAAACGTCGTGAGAAACCGTCATGTTAATCGGCTAAAAACCAAAAATTCGAAGACAAGTACCAACCAACCTGCACTGGGCTGCGTGGTGGATTATAGTCCACACTCTATCGTCCATAGGAGGCCTGTGTCCCAGCATTGAGAACGTTATAGGCTGATTGTCATGGATACTCTCTGCTGATTCACATCTTGCATGCTGGTTCTGCTGATCACAGAACTTAGCGATGGAAAGTTTAAAACGCACATCAAACGTGTCCTTATCAAAAAAGCATATTATAAGATAAAAGACTACGTTGAAGACAGGGAAGTTTGGCATTAATTCCTTCTGCACATGTGGCTTCCCTGGTACCTCATTAACAGCATAACTATGTGAAAGTCTATTAACTGCTCTCAAATACAAAGTTCTTTTTAATTCTTTTTACTTTTACAATGCTGACATATTCTCGTCATTAATTGACATTATACATCAATTTTATTTAGGTTCATTTTATTTATGTAGATTATTTTACATATTGTGAATGAGAGAACGTTGTAGGCCTTACTGACTGTAGATTTGTAGACGATTTTCTATTCTGTATTCGTCTAAGTACCTGGTACTTAATGATAGGCCTGCGCTGTCCTCCCATACTTTTAATCTCTGTAATTTGAAAATATTGTTAAAGCCAATTATTTTTAAAAGAGTAACCGTGGAGTTTCTTGCCGGCTCTTCTCCATAGGAAACAACAATTTGGAACCGTGCACCTAGCTTCTGACGTTTCATAAGTGCCCATGCAGGTTTATATGAAATAAAAATATTTTGATTTTGATTTTTGATTTTGATTTGAAACGCATTGCACATGAAGTCACTTGCTTTATTTTTGTTCATTTAAATGCAAAATATAATTGTGGGACTACCTTCCTCAAACAGTCCAACACAGTCACAGTACTCTTAACGCATCCATATAGCGGGACGTTGAGTAACTCATGCAATGTACCACTCGCTCGAAGCCACCTTCATAACGTGTATACGTGACTGCCCCGATGTACCTACGTCACGACTATGGACGCTATTACACGATATTTTTGTCACCCTAGCCTTAGTAGGTGTCCCCATTTGCGTTACATTTTCGAAGTCATTTGGGGATTTTCGTCCCGGAATTTGTGCGTGAATTGTGGTGTGTATTGGTATGTCTGTTGTTTCTCGAGTTTGGTAGCTTCGAATATATGTTGGTTGGTCTAAAAATATATTTAGAGAGATACGTTCTTGTTTCAAGGTTATTGTGTGAATATATTTTTTTTGTCCCTGATTGATTGAATTCGTAGGATTTTTTATGCTCTGTAAATGCGTAATAAAACAATTTTAATCTTATTCAGAAACCAATAATAGTGCCGTCACAATTATAAATTACTGTTGCTACGTATAACAGTTTACGTAGTCATAAGCTGGTTAGAAAGTTATTTTTTTTACATAAAATACAGTTCTTAAAATACAAAAACAAAAAAAAAAAACTGTGCCGGACAGGGTCCATAGTTGTTTCTATGTATTAATACTTACCACGGTATGTACATTGTGGATTGCAATTAAAATGAATTGTTATTTTAGTTACTCATTACTATCTATTACAGAAATTCCTGTTCTTGATTTGTGAAAATATATTCATATTTATGTTGCTGAGTAGATACTTAGGAAATGTGAAATGGTCTGAATAATTTCAGACCATTTCACATTTCACATCATTTCATTTTTTTTTTTTTAACTTTAACAATTACGTGTGTATTTTATAACAGTGTCGTGAGTTCAATTTTTTTTTTCCCATCTCGAAAATGCCCAACGCGCCTTATGAAGTTTTCACTTCAATAAATTAAATATAGCAAGTCAAAATACAATAAAGTAGCTTTATAAGCTACTTTATTGTTTTTGAGGCAAATAAGTCGATCTACATAAGTCAAGAAACTCACGCCTTATTTCCATGGGAATTGGGAGAAAAACCACCCGCTACACGGACGTTTAACACCTACCTTTTAGCAAAGTTTTCACAACATAACACACGAAATTAACTCAACAAACAGGTCCAATACCCTCTTCACAAAGTTTTTTGAGAAAAAAATCCCGAAAATCCTTGATTACGTAAGGGACGATACATTTTGTAAATCTATTCACGCATTAAAAACTTTGTTGCCGTTTTTTCCCTTCAACAATTCACTAACAAAGGACGTGATGGCCTGTTGCTACTGACATATGGACAAAACTGATGGCGTACAGAACTTCCGAACATAATAATCCGAAAAACTGCCCTCTAATTATAAACTCAGCTTAAATTTAAGTAATGATTATCGACTGTTTAACCATACATTTTTGACGTAACATCTCTTAACTTTAATCAAAATATATAAATAAAACCCCTTTTTACAACAAAAAAAAAAAAACAACCGACTTCCAAAAGAACACTTCATGTATTAAAAAAAACATTTCTGAAATCGGAGTCTCCGCTTTTGTATTTTCGTATTTTGCCACCGTCTTTCGAAATGAAACCTATTTTTAGTGAGTTATTTATTTTTTACTTTTATCTATAAACCACTAGATTTTTTAGCTGAATACCATTATTTTACATGAAGCGACTACCTTTCTGAACTCCAGAACCCCGTTACTGGGTCTTACGATACCCTTTGGTAAGACTGGTTGGTTGTCAGAATTTTGGGATTATGAAGACTCGTAACGGCTATCAAAGATCCACAATTGACTGCCAGGATCAACGGCTTAACGGTGGTCACCCATCCGGGGACCAATGCAGCAAGTGTAGCTGAATATGATTAAGTGACCTGTGCGGCTATTATTACTTAGCCACAAGATACAATGAACTACAAACACTAATATCTCAAGCAAGTGAAGAAAATCCATTTGAAAAACCAAAAAGCTCTTCTCTCTGCTTGTCAGTATGTTCTAGCTGATTTGATCGGCCACAAACAACGGCAAGTTTCCCGGAAGGAAGGTTAGCATTCTATCGGCGAACGGGAATTAATACCTACTGGCACAAAATAAGTTCATAATGAGACTCCGTTTTTTCTCGACTTTGTATTAAAACTTCTTTGGAATTAACCCTTTGAAATAAACCAGCCCCCCCGAGTGAGTTCCCGCATTGTCGTTGCGGGGGGGCTTAGTAACCGTGGTCTCCCATCCACGGTGAAGCCAAGAGGAACCCAACGGTGGGGCCGCTCGTCAGGGTTTTTGCCTTCAAGCCATTGACGTAGCGGCCAAAAAGTAGGTTGCGGTGAGGTGCATCGCAACTGAGGTGGGCCGCGATGTCGAATGGGAGGCATCGCGGCTGAGGGTTACAGGCTGCGGTAGAGGAGGAGTGCCGGTGCTTCTGAGCAGCGCTCTTCCCTTCCGTGGCCTGGACGGGGCCGCCACCGTTTGATGGCGGACGCGGTGGGGCCGCAGGGGAAGAGGAGTGTCGGTATAGCGTCAGCCGCTCTCCCTATCCTCTGCGGCCGAAAAGTGGTAGACGGGACGGCGCGTTGTGTTCCTCACGCGCGCCGTCAAAGATGTCAGCAACCACTGGTGGGGTCCGCAAGGGCCGATGCCTGCCAGGGATGCGGGTTTGTTCGAAAGAGATACCACGGCCCCTGGCATACGGGCTACTGAGGGAACACGGGTGGGTTTTAGTCAGTAAAAGTCTGACACGCCCTCCTGCTCTACTCAGCAGGAGAAGTCATTTGATGATTTCCCACGCAAAAAAAAAAAAAAAAAAAACCCTTGCTCCTCCATTAACTTGCTTAAATGAATGGAGCTAGCAACTAAAAACCAGTTTGCGAGCAACAAGCTACAAAGATGACGAGCAAGATTACTCGCTGGAATGCGATCATGTGATCACGATACATCTACCAACCCACACTGGGTCCGCGTGGTAGATTAACGGCCCAGTCCCTCCCAAAGACAGGAGACCTGTGTCCCAGCTGTGGACATTATTGGCTGATTATGCTATGACTATGCTAAGAGTATGTACCAAACGTAAGTCTCTCAGTGAGTGTTCTGCCTGCCAAACGAGCGTCGCTATGTGAGAACACTCTTTTACAGCTCCTGGTCGCTGCGGCAAACAATGAGTACTCACCAGGTCAGCGATTAGCTACTAATATGTATCTAAAACAAGGTTTTCGTTTTAGAAATCATGCAAAATAACTCAAATGGTCCAGTGGAAAAGTTCACTGCACTATTTGAGCACAGAATTATGCTTTGTCTTCTTATCTTCTTCGTAACGCATAAAAATAAGGCCTTGCTACACATTGGTGTCGTCTACCATTAAAGACATTTTTAGCGTGTTTTACTAATATGAATGAGCACCAGCTAGGCAAATCATCTCGCAGGTAATTATAAAAAAAAATAGTGCTACTGAATTGTGTCCTCATGGAAAAATCTTTAGTCCTATCCAGGGGTCTATTCTCTAAGGACGTAATCGATAGTTTTAGTCAAAGTTACGGTCGTTTCCTACTGCGTATTACCTTAGGAAATATGATAATTTCGGGGCCCAAACTAAGACTGAATGTCAACAGGATTTGACAGTTGTCCTTACTCTCGATGTACTTTCGTCCGTCCGAAAAAGGTAATTAAATGTCAGGTTCATTTTTAGGCATTTAATTCGTTCGGACGGGCCCGTATCTACGTCGACGGACGTAGAGAGCAGGCCTCTAATCTCGGACAGTCTAACTAATATATTAAATGAGTGTTTGGTAATATTTTATACACTTTAAATGAGCAACAGCAGATTATAGGTACCAATATTACTATGTCAATCATTTTATGACATCGCCTTTTGTAAATCTGCCAACAGCATTACAGTTAATCCTCCTTCATGAAACCTTTTACTCTATTTGGAGGGTAGGTGATCCGCAAAACTCGTTGGTGCGTTCTTGTGACAGCACATTTACTTCCTGCGCAAACTATGCGTTCTGCGTTTAGTCGCTGCCAGAAGACGCAGAGTTGTCGGTTGCGTCTATGACTATTTTACAGAATTTTCTCTGAGCATTCGAGAGAGACTGTTGTTGTGTGTGGTTCATCTTGTGAGAAAATTTAGAGCCTTTAGTTGCACTTTTATAGTTGCCCTAATTCTGTATCGTACTAATGATTCCCCGCACAATCTTACTACGTTCAAACTACGTCAATAGATATCGTTTTTTTTTTTGAAACCAATGTAACGATAAGGAATCGAAATGTCATATTCTGTATGTTCCAAGACAATTTGTCGATATTATTATTACGATATTAGCAGAATTCGTGTGTGATGGACGTGGTTACGAGTAAGGAATCGTTAAGTGGTCATAGTGAATGCAGACCCAGGTGTACTTGTGCACTGTGTTTCTAGTCACAACAACACTAGAGCGTCGCAAGGGCAAGCGACTCCCCGAGCCGGGCGTTACATAAGCAGCTTATAATCTTCCCACTGCTAGCACACAAGCCTCTTCTCTGTGAGAGGTGGTGGTGGTTGTCCACCACACGTTGGTTGGTAGATGTAACTAACATGTCTTCGAATTCTTGGTTCTAGGACATGCCGGTTTCCTCACGATATTTTCCTTCAGCGTTTTGAAAGCAGTGGTGATGACATAATTTAAACAAAACAAAGCGCCTGTTAGGTTACACACCAATTACCTAAAATTTGTAAGTCACAGCCCATTCCACTGGGCTACCACTTCTCTCCAGCCAGTCGTTGCGACTCTGTAACTCGACGCCAAGTGTGCGAAACTTTTATCAAAATATATCTATAAAAATTGTCGGCCGCAGCATATCGTTGTATCCAGTCGTAATCGCCGAGCTGTCGCAGTCGCAAAACGCATAGTGTACGCCATGTCGAAAGATCGAGTTAACAAGAATCTTTTCTAAAAAGGTATTTGTGTTATGCTTGGAATACGATCCCATTTCATGGGATGGGAGATATGAATTTTCGCCGGCCATTTTGGTTTATGTGAAGTTTTTTCCGTAGTTTATCTACTTGTTTCAATAAGGAGTAAAGCCTTATAGGCGTATATACTGTTTGGCTGCTTCAAATTTGTTTTCTGTTTATCGTGATGATATAATATTTAGATCATGTTTCTATAGAAATGATAATCGTGAGAAAAAACGTCATCAGCGCATTAGATACGTATTTCGTACGGTAAATATAACTTACGCTTAGATAAGAAGCAGATTTATAAAACTACATCAAACATCTTATCACCTGAATAAAAATCGAGATAACAAGGTACTTGTCTTCTAGTTTTATGTCTAGATTCCTTCCTCTACATGCACTCTATAAACATGGATTGTCTAAGGAATTCTAGTGGACACTCGATCGGTCTGGCTTCAACTGCCCATAACCGGTTCAGACCGGTTTACGGCGGTCCATCGTATCAATTATTACCTGGAAACACTAAAATTTAAGCCCGAGGTAACTTTTATAGGTTTCCTTGTGAAATTCTTACGGGTTCGGGGTTCAAAGTTATTCAATTATTGAAGGTTCGAACGACCGAATAAAATTGTTCCCGATCCCAGCTTAGATCTATTGTTTTTGAAAAAAGGCCGTAAACAGCAAAGGGTTATATTTGCGTATTGTAATTTTGTTCTTATTTGTTTGCTAGTAAAGTTGAAATTAGCTTACGAAATTATTAGCAAAGGGATATAATTTTAGCATTCGAATCTCGTTCTTATATTTCAAGCAATAAAGGTGAAAACAGCGTGTGCAAATGGAGAGGTTAATGAATATTGTAGGTTCTTTGGAGAATTCTGATTAAAATATGGCCGTAAGGTTTAAATGACTGATTCTTTTTAAATGATTTCCGTTTTAAAAGCCGGTCTTTGTGATTTTTTTGAAATCTCTTTGAATTTACAAAAAATAATTTTCTCCTTAAATATGACATCCCATTTCACAATATCTAATGCCTTTTTATAGCAGAGATACCCCAGTAGTAACAGTCCCCGTCTTATAGATAAGCCATACCTATAATATAAATTCAGGCATACATACCTACTTTGTGTAATCTTTTTGGTCATCACTGTTACAAAAAAAAAACCCGGCCAAGTGCATGTCGGACTACGCAGAAAGAAGAGTCCCATACATCGATATACGTTACGGTTATATCTCCAACTGGAAATATAAAGGAGAATGGTCAAAAATGTATGAAGCCTGGTACTCGGCCCAATAGCCATAATATATATATCATAGGAAAGGTCTTTTTACAAGGATTAATGATAATCGAGTCGCTTGTCTCCGTTTGCTGTCGGAACGGAGTTATTTTGTGTTAAGTAGTATCATCATCATCATCTGCTTACCCTTTTCCCAATTATGTTGGGGACGGCTTCCGGTCTAACCGGATGCAGCTGAATACCAGTATTTTACATGGAGCGACTGCCTATCTGACCTCCACAACCCACTTACTGTAATACGATACGTAATACGAATTTTGTGTTAAGTAATTAATAGTAATATATTTTTTTTGTTTATGTTTGATTTTGGGTGATATTATATCGTTGTCTTGTATAAAATCATGTGTGTTGATTAATAGGTACTAAAATGAATAAACACTCAGGAACAATAAAGAAAAATGAATAAAAGTAAGAACGTTTGCTATTTATTATTTTAAACATTATTATCAATAATGACATCGTTGAGGAACACTACAGGAGCAGTGAAGCCTTCATGTCTGGCATATCCCAGATACCACACGATTGAAACTATATGAGCACAAGTGCCGACTGTTCGTCGTCCGGTCAAACAAGTGCAGTAATAATTGCATAAAATGTTATGGATATTGGTTTCGTTTTCATTACCATTGTTTTTTACCAATACATAACAATAATAAGTTCTTAACCGTACGTGACGTGACTGTATGCATCCGCGTAAAAGACGAGCATCTTCGTTTATCCCATTTCATTTAAATCTTGGAGTGCGGTTTCTCTATATACTTCTAAAATATATAGTCCATTTGATAAATTCTCGATGCAGTAGGATCGGGCTAGCTTCAGTTGATAGGTGCCCACAGAAAGTAAAATAATCTGTTCTTCCGTCAGTAGTGGGAAGTTCTGTATTTTGTGACTTTCTATTCTTTGAAAATCCGCTCTTCGACTATTCAAATGTTTTCTTTCTACATAATCATGAAGCAGATTCAGGGAATCTATTTTATCCCTGATTATGTTTAGGAAAGCCTCTGCGTAAATGTTATCATCGATGGGCATGTCGAAGATTTTGACATAGCTGCGGCGATTATAAAATTAATGAACATTTTGGTAGTGTTTTATTAAAACATTTTTGTCGCTAAAGCTTGAAATCTCCGTTCACCACTTTCACTACCCACCAGCATATTGTAACTGATTGAGCTTCATTACCTTGCTCAGTAGTTAGGTGTCTCCCGTCTGTCTTTAGATGGTGGAACGTAGGATTCATATCCATTTGCTTCGATAGCATTTTTAGCATTTTGTTTGCTGTCGGTTGTGTTGTTGGATTACACAGTTTCCATAACGATGTTCCAAATCGATAATCACAACAATAGTCCAATAAACCAAAATCTTGCAAGTAGCCAAGATAACGTTTATAGCGGGTAACAATGTCCAAAACGGGCGCCGGGGTCAGTGATGAAAACGGTATAAAAAGTACTAGGTAGAATAAACAGCTGCGGAACGTCGTCTCACGCACAGAATGCTACAACGACTATTAAATGACGCGGCACAAAAGGCAGTCCACTAGCACCGCATACCGCCCTCCCCAACTCGCGGCTGGTTCCCTATCTCCGAGGTCTATAGTCACCGTATTAACAAAAACAGAAATCTTGAAGGTATTATACTTTTTTATGTAAAAAAACATATTTTCAAAATTCATCACCACTATCATATCATGTCACGATATTACTATGCATAAATAGAAACAATACATTTCTCGTTTAAAATAATGTTTATTTTACATTGTTATTTTTCATATTCTCAACCATGATAGGTATGTAATATTATCGTATTTCCAATTGTTATTGACAACTAAAACTGGAACTTTGGGGGCTTCCCGTAGTTTTCGGACAAGGATTTGGGACAAGTAGTCGCCATAGTAAATATTTTTCCTTATTAAAAGACATATCCAATGACACCATATTGATTGCTATTGGAGCGAGTACCAAAATGCCCATTCTCCTTTGTAATCGCATTTTCTTTAAAGTGATAATACTGGGTACACACAGCGTCAATACGTACTAACCCCTCAAGTTTTAAAATGTTACACTGCATTCATTACGCCAAAATATATAATGCTAGCTTTGGCCAGCGGCTTCTCCAGCGCGGAACTTTCATCTCCTATTTAACTCCCTTAAGGTTTGAATTTCAAAAAATCCTTCATTACTCCTTGTGTAAATTATAAAGCGAACCTCTGTGCAAAATTTCAGCTTTCTAGGTCCAAGGGTTTGGGGTGGGCGTTGATGAATCAGGCAGAGAGGACTTTTCTTTTTATTTATATCTCTCTCTGTAGTTGGGCCCTCATATCTGAGGATCGTGGTCAGCTTCGGAGTTGCATCTGGAGCGGATGATCCGCCTCCACCGGTTTCTGTCCAGCGCATCCCTCACCACCGTGTAAAATTTAGAGGACGATGATTCCTTCACCTGATCGGTCCATCGTGTTGGTGAACGACCGCGCGATTGTTTGCCTTCGGTGTGCCCAACCACAATCAGTTTTTCCAAACTTGCATCGCCTCTGCGTAATAAGTGGCCGAAATAGGAGAAAATGCGTTGCTGACATGTGGTTGACAAGCGGGTTTTTATTCGAAGCTGGGTTAAGATCGATGCATTGGTGCGTTTGGCAGTCCATGGTATTCTCAACATTTATCTCCAGCACCACATCTCAAATGCATCAATCATTTGCCTTTCTCGGGCCAAAATCGTCCACGTTTCTACTCCATAGAGGAAGATAGGGAATACTAGGGCTCGTATCAATCTGCTCTTGGTTTTGATACCAATTCCTCTCTTCTTCCAAATGCTACCTAAACGGGTCAT
Source organism: Polymixis flavicincta (assembly GCA_949987655.1). NCBI lineage: Eukaryota > Metazoa > Arthropoda > Insecta > Lepidoptera > Noctuidae > Polymixis > Polymixis flavicincta. The sequence goes on along the minus strand of OX465191.1, from coordinate 19,208,199 downwards.
AGCATCTTTGGCCATCCCAATACGCCTTTTTATCTCGGGGACACAGCTACCATCATTGCAGAATTGCGAGCCAAGGTAGTTGACGATGTTAACGCCAGGAATATTGCAAGTGACATTTGTTAGCTTCCCGGCTCGATCCACAATCATTACCTTGGTTTTCGCTCTATTCACTGCGAGGCCAATGTTGCCACTTTCACTATCGAGTCTCTGAAACAACTCATTCATATCTTCCATGGACGTTGTAAGGAGAACGGTGTCGTCGGCATATCGGAGATTTGATACTCTTTTTCCACCTATAGGGAAACCCTTCTCCCAGTATTCGATGGTCTTCCGAATTATGGACTCTCCATATATGTTGAAAAGGGCAGGGGATAATATGCAACCCTGTCTCACACCTTTTTTAGTTTGGAACATATTAGAGCATTCAGTACCAATCCTAATGAAAGACTGATTATCTATGCATAAACTCTGGATTAAAGCGACAAGGTGCTCAGGAACTCCTATTTCCAGTAACAATTTCCATAGTTTGTCCCATTTTACGCAGTCAAAAGCTTTGTATAATCTATAAAGCACAGGATCACGGGGTTGTTGAATTCCCTGCTCTTCTCAATGATTTGGCGGACGTTCAGTATCTGCTCCCGCGTTCCTTTGCCCTTAACAAAACCTGCCTGCTTTTCGGGTATCTGTCGGCTTAAAAAGTAGTTAAGACGTCGATTGATAACATGAATGAGGATCTTACTCGCATGAGATATTAACGCTATCGTCCTGTAATTACCACAGTCTTTGGAAGAGCCTTTCTTGTGTAGGGGTATGAACACCGATTCTGTCCAGTCTCTTGGCCATCTTCCGGTTTTCCAAATGGTGTTGCATATGTCGGTGATAACTTTTGTGCCTCGTTGACCTAGGTTTTTTAGTATTTCGGCTGATATACAATCTTTACCTGGTGATTTCTTGCACTTGAGAGCTTTTATGGCATGCTCAACCTCCGAAGTCAAGATATCAGGCTCTTCTGCTGACCATGTAATTTTAGCGTTCGTAGACTCTCTCGTGTCATACAGCTCCATGCAGTAATTTTTCCAACGCTCTAGCACGTGAGCCACATCTGTAAGTAGACGCCCATCTTTATCATCAATGGCACAGGTCTTCGGTTTACGAGTTCCCGTCAATTCTTTTACTTTTTGAAAAAGATATCTGGATTCGTTTTTCAGAGAGTGCTGTTCGAGTTTGAGACAGATTCCGTTGATGTGGTCATCAAAATCTTTCCGATCTGAGACCTTGCTTCTACCCAAAATTCAAGGGTCTAATCAACGTGAAGTAAGTAACGGGAGGTTTTCATTTACTTGCAAGTATCACAATATGTCGCTTAAACGGCTGTATATTTTTTGTAGCTCCAAAAGATCGCAGTTTTCAGTATTTGATATTAATTTCAACTTGATACCTCCACGAGTTATCAAGTTTCAAGACTACCATACAATTCTGTGTTTTTTGCTGAAGGCCAGTCCCTTCGGTAGGAGCAAAGGCTTCTTCGAACTAGCGCGACGCGACAGCGCGACAAGACTCTCGAAGAACAATTTCTATGAAAACTTTATAGAAATTTTTCTACAAGTGTCGCGTCGCTACTGTCTAAAGAAGCCTTAAAGTTTGTCCCGCCATCTAAAAGTCACACTGTTAAAAATAAAAGCAATATAGGTAATACGTCATAATGATACAATACGGAAGGTAATTGCACGCAAATCTCTCCATTTGAAATTTAATTAAACACTTTAGTTCTCCTTGATAATAATTTAAATATTGTATCATTTGCCTCTTGCACTCCTTGTGATACAATATTGCGTTGGAAAATGTATTTAATTTGTCTATAATGTTTAATAATTAACCTATATGTAATTAAAATGTTAGTAGCAATATGCTAGCTGACATAATTATGGTAAATAATTTAATTTTTTGTGTTTCGTAATATTATTTACTTTAAAAATATTGTATAGAATAAGTCCTTCTACAGCTGTGTTGCTGGGGACATACTGATTCTCTAAGAAAAAATAACAAAGATATTTATTCAAGACCTAGATATTGTATGGTCTCGTTTTTTGAAGATGACGAGACAAAACAGAACTCATAATACTACAAACATTTTGTGGGGCTTGTGGCTAAATAACAATAGCTGCACGGGTCGATCGACCAGGCCGCGGTTGGTCCGTGGATGGGTGACCATCTTTACATACCAAGACCCCTCCGTGCCTCGGAAAGCACGTTAAGCCGATGGTCCCGGCTGTCATTTGTGGATCTTTGACAGTCGTTACGGGTCGTCAGAAGCCCGAAAGTCTGACAACCAGTCTTACCAAGGGGTATCGTATTACCCAGTAACTGGGTTGTGGAGTTCAGATAGGCAGTCGCTCCATGTAAAATACTGGTATTCAGTTGCATCCGGTTAGACTGGAAACCGTCCCCGACATAGTTGGGAAAAGGCAGATGATGAATACTACAAACATTTTCTAAAACTTCTCTTCCCTAAAAATCCTACAACGTTGTTCACCTAATTCAATTTAACTCGTAACAAAATGAAAAGGAAACTTCATTAAAAGCCCATGTGCACCAACAAAGGCCTGACAATCCCTGAGTGCAAGGCACCCGGGCGAACACTGGATAAACATCTAGTATGATAATGTAATCCGTCATACATAATTCAGGGAACCATAGGAATTCATTCGAAAGCTTTTTATTTCATCGGCCATGTAGTTTTACTTGCGAAGTTAAGGCGATATAAGACGTGACCAATTTCTTGTAATGTTTAAAATGTATTTATTTTATACATATTTATATTATTTAAAATTATGTTTAACTATGCTGCCAGCCTTTTAGGCATTTTTCTCGTTGACAACGATGCGGACGAACTTTTTGTTGCCTTATGATTATTTTCTTTTTTATATACTTGTACATATTATAGGGCCGGTAATTTTTAAATTTAAAAATGTGTATTTTTCTTTTTTAAACCAATTAAGAAAGAACTAACATTAGAGCAGAGAAGAGAATTAAAACGACTAAGTTAGCTTTTTATGACATCAAAATGTACACACACTTTTGTGGACTTTAAATCTTGGATTATGCTATTTATGGATTCCAATATAATGGGCACTTCACTCTATAAATACCTACATCTATTATTTCAGACCTTTGGTGCCAAATTAAGAAAACATTTAAAATTAATAAAAAAAAAATAAGATTATTTTCTTTTTTTTACTTGTACATATTATTATTTTAAGAAGGAAATATAATCAAAAATGCAAGTAATTGAATAATAGTTGTGTTAACATATTTTAATTGTGATTGGAGCAAGATTTATTAACCATTACTTTAGAATTTGTCCATGGAAGTTATCTATTAAAATTATTTTTTAAATTCGTATCTTAAATAAAACTTATTACTTGCTATAACCTAACTAAACATTATTATGATGAAGTATTTCCCAAGTCAATTAAAAACACATCACATCAAACAAACCATTTAAATATTACAAAAAACTCCTATATTCTCACTTACACCGCAACACGCAGCTCGGGTTCGTACGCTTTCATAAGGGAGTGTATGCATCTGCATTAACAAAATGGCTGCGGTAATAACATTACATTCTTTCCTCGGATGCGCCTTTCCGTGTCCGGACCGCTTTGTCCCGGATATAATATATACCTATATAGATACACATGGTCTTAAAGGGTGTATAAAAATAGAAAGGTTATTCGAGGGGATTGTTGGCTTTTTACGAATATTTTATTTTTGGTGAACATAGTTCTTGAATCGATACTACTATAATATTATAAATGCCGAAATAACTGTCTGTGTTTGGCACACAGGTAGACTAACTTAGGATATCGAAAATCTGATAAGTCAATAGTGCGTTTCTGTGGGATAATTTCCAAACTCCATGCATGCGAAATCGCGGGTAATAACTAGTTGCAAATACTTGATTAATCTAATCTTTTAATTTAATCCTTCAGGTCTCCGATTCGGGCAGCGGTAGGTTTCCTAACTCAATGTGACAGTTTCTGATGCTATTGAGGACCACAAGATTTCCAATTAATAATAATTGTCACTTAATTATTTTCACTTCAGGTCACAAACATCACTATACTTGTACCTACTAGGAGTTCCTGTATCACAAGAGTCAGACCTCTAAATTAACAGGGCATATGATAACAAGCGCGAGTGAAAAAATGAGATACGTCAAAGTTATGGCATCCATTAAAAGATATATTTACAAATAAACAGACAAAAAAAAGTTATACTCACATGATATTAAAAGAGTTTTTTTTTTTTTTTTTTTGTTATAATCAAAATCAAAAGTCATTTATTCAAACTAGGCCGAGAGTCAGGTTTTTTTGAACGTTAAAATTACAAAAGACAGTCTCCCCAAAACGTCCGCCCGTCACCACTTCCCAGTTCTTTAGCTGGGAAGAAGTGGCACAACAAACTCCTAAGCAGCACAGCCTAACTGTGTGTCTGTTAAGTTAGAAGAACTTTATTCTATACAATGGTAGGTGAATAATTAAAATTACTAAACACAAAACATACAATTAAATCATTTGCCACATGTCAGTTAGCATACGCCAATGTTACATACCAACACAGGTAAGTAGGTTTAGGTCTAACTATCTACTGTAGGTATTTAGTGTGAACAGTTTAGGGTAGCCTTGAACATACATACTGTGTTTGGGATAGTTAACAGGGGTCAACATTCGTGACTAAAACGCGCCGGCAGTGACAACGATGCCTAACAAGACCGGTACTTAGAACAAAACATAGCACCGGAATAAATCCTATTCATTGAGCCCAATAATATATAGGTAGGTAGTTAACAAACGCTACCAACCACACAGAATACCCGGAAAAGCTTAAACGGAACTCGCTGATATCCGGATTTATTCGGAAATAACCGGTTCAAACCGGTTTCCAGTACTAATGGGTTCCTAATTCCGATCCAATATGCGTTTTGGGAAGTTTAGTGTAGTAGTTTATTGCCAAGTGATCTTTGGGTGGTGTTTTCCGTTGCTAGGTTGGCAGACGTACGAAATTCATCGCCATCACTGATTCGTTTGCCAGCCTTGTTGATTACAGTTTATTTTTATTTTAGTACCTTCGCTGGCTTTTAATTAGGGATTGGATTTTATCTTGTACGAGCACTTGTTTTCTCTTTTATGTGTTATGTTGAGGTTGAGATAGAGGAACACAAATTTTTCTGGCTTCTTGAAAAATGATTTATTAATTGTAACGACGTGTATATGTCATCGTAAGATTGTAATCACCGTCAGTTTATAATCTATCTCGCGAGATTGTAAACTGTCGATAAATTGTGAACTGCAAAAACCATTTACTAACGCACAATTTTTCGATAGCATACAATCTCTCTGTCAAATTGTGAACTGGTATCAAGGCGGATAGTACCTTGCGCTATTACTAAATAGTCAAGTAACTGCCACCAACTTGGAAGTAGTGCTCGCAGGCCGCTCCCGCGGCGCCGTTCGCTTCGCTCGCTCGGCTCGCGCACGTTCTTTCGCAATTCTAACCTAACCTATTCGGTATGTTCATTTTTATTTAACTAAGACTGAAACTTATTTCAAAATAAAATATGTACAGATACATAAAAAAGAAAATATTCACAAGGCATCAAAAAATACGTCCGCATCGTTGTCAATGGGAAAAGTGCCCAAAAGGCTGGCAGCATTGCCACGTTGTATGGCAATGCTGATTCTTTGGCCGAAAAATAGGCCAGCCCTTTGGTCACGTGAAGAGTCGACAAACCGCTTGGAAATATCCCGGAAAACTAAGTGGGCACTCGGACCCCATGGCCCTAGAGTTTCAACCCCAAACGGCTCGAACATATAGGTTCCAATAAGATTGGAATATTTGCGCCGTTTGAGGTTTTCTGCACCTGCAGCAGCCGCCCCAGCACAACCCGCCGTACTAGAAAGATGGGATGGCGCAAGGGTGTCGACACATGTTGCATCCCACACCAAAGGCCGACCTAACTTCCAAGGCATTATGGTCATACCGTCTGGTCTCTTCCCATCGTCGCGTGCCAAGCCATTGGGTTCTAGAACAGCTGGCACCCCGGCGGTGACGAGAGCACGACGGATAATGTCATTGATGCTAGCGTGCCGTGCTATCCGGCCGGCGCTCCTACTGCAGGATAAGCCATGGTGTCCGAGGCAGTCGACATCTTCACCGCATTGACAGCGATGCAGAGCCACGCAAGGAGCGCCAAGACGCAGGCAAGTAGCGAGCCGGAAGGTCGAGTCACCCAGCATGGTGCCTATGTTGGGTGACGGTAGTGCCTGCAGCCAGAGGCCCGACTCCCACTCACCCACAGCCAGAAGGCGAGCACGCTCAGCAGCATTGGTGGACGTATTAATAAGATTATTCCGTACCAACCTGCAGAGCGGCTCATCCCACTGTCTCTGGGAAGATGGGTTCACGGGTCGATCTGTGTCCGGGCAAGCCATTTTCCAGGCATTCACCGCATCGGTCAAGCACGGCACTTCAGAGTCAACCAGGCAAGGGGCTAAAATTTTCCCAGCCAACTTTTCAGTGCTGTGGACAGAGGACAGGAAGGCCGGTAAGCTAATACTAGTAATTTTACGGACGCCGAGGCCACCAAAACGGATAGGTAGAGTGGCTTGAAGCCACGCTCGGTCGTCCAAGGCCACATTTAAAATGGATGAAAGTGTGCTGCGGATTATTTGGTCAATTTTGTCCAAGAGCTGTGGATGCTTCCATAAAGCTGAGGAGCGTAGAAAATAAATAAAATTCGGGCCAAAACAACAGTATCTAATCAGGGTGAATGCCGAGTGTACATTTATTTTAGAGAGTCTTTCCGAAACATCGTTGAAATTTTGAATTTTATCGTCGATGAATTGAGAAAAGCTGTCTTCCAAAATTGGGGAACCTAGGAGGTGCAGTGAACGTTTTTTCAACAATTTTGATTTGCGGGGCTATTGCATTAAATTTTTCTAAGGTTAGTTGTCTGTTGGTGACGTCAGAGAGATAAATTTCACATTTTGATGGGTTAAGGTCCAGGCCAATGGATTTAAATTGTTGTTTGAGGAATATCAGGTCTTTCAAAACGGTGTCTACATCACCTCCTAGCGTTCCATCATCTAGATACCATACGTTAAATTTTGAATTTAGTTTCTGGATAATGGGATGAATAGCTAAGCTGAAAATGACAGGCCCGAGAGGGTCACCCTGTTGGCATCCTACTGCAGATTCTAAAACATTGTCCTTGTATAATAATTTGGAAGGGTACCTGTAACATTGCCATATAAAACCATAAATTTCGGGTAGTTCTTTTCTGACTTCAGCCAACAAAGTGTCCCTGTTCACAGAGTTGAAGGCATTCTTAACGTCAACCTTGAGGATGACCTCACCTTTGTTAGAGTTTAAAAAGGTGGAAAGTGCATGTACGGCAGCCTCACAACCCCCTCTCAAGCCAAAACCTAGCTGCAGGGGCTGAAACTGAGTTGTAAGTTTTTCGCTGTATAACTTACAACATATTTTGGCTGCCGTACGTCTGTATGTACATCCGACGGCGATGGGACGAATGCCGCCGTCCTTCTTGCGCAGGGCACAAAGGTTGGCGCCGTATAGGACATCGATGACGGCATCGTTCACCCCGCCGGTGAGCATGAGGTTGATCAGGGCCGCAAGCTCCTTCAAAAGCGACTCACCAGCTTCCCCGGCGCCTGAACTCATAAGATCCTTTAAATGTTGTGGAGTCAGGCCGTCGAGGCCGCCAGCGGAACCACTTCTGAAGGAGTTCACGGCTGCAATCAACAGTGGGGCCGAAACGTTCAAGAAGGTTGAATTTAGGTCAGGAGGGTCGGGGGGGTCGGGGAAGGTGAGACCATCCGCAGGCGCTGGATGTTTACTTTCCAGAGCTGTTAGAGTTTCTGGGGAGTAAGGCGCCACCACATCGCTGCTGAACAGTATCCTGGCTGCTCCCTTGATGTCACCTTCACTTAATTTGGATTCCACGTGTGAACATATGCCTTTATGAGACAGGTTATTGAATGCAGGTAATTTGGGATCTAGAATAAGGGCCGAATTATTGCAATTATCTTTGATTTGGTTTGTTAAAGTTCTTTTAGTCGCCGAATTTTTTTGCACATGCAGAATCCTATAAGGGAAGGTGAGTAATTGCTCCCAGGCACTTAATGAGTTCTCCTGGGTCGCAAGACGGATACATTGTGCTAAACTTAACGCAACAGACCGTCTCGCGCCACGAGGAACTCTCTTTAATACCGGGGTCGAATTTTTGAATTTTGCTAATGTTTTCCACAAACTTTGGCCTGGAGGTGTTGATGTTGGGTATGTGGCTGGGGGGCACAAAGGTACACTATGAGGTTTATGGGTCTTGCCATAGTGTATCCGTAGCCCCCGTTCGCCTTTGAAGAAGCGTGGCTGGGAGCAATGGGGACATCTCACCTGGACAACGAGCGATGTGGCAGGTTGACTATTTCCGGCGTCGCTACAACCGGCATTTAACATAAGTTTAATAAAAAGACTTACCTAAAAGAAAAATTATTTACACTATACAAAATACACTTAAATACACTATTTACACTGATTTAAAATTTCAGTAAAAAAAAACGAATATAAATAAAATTGTCTGTCATGCATGACGTGCGCTTGACGGCTACGGCGCACTGGCGCAGACGTGTGGCCTAGGATGCTGCAGTGCCGCGGCGCCGTCCGTCCAGGTCACCAGTTCCTTTTTTTCTTTTCTATTCAAACTCCAAATTCTTTAGATTTTCAGAATCTCGGCACAGTTTTCTCAAATTAGGCTTGTAGCTTAATATTGAAAGTCTATGATGAAAATCTTTCAAAGAAATTAGTCAGATAAAATGTGTGCTCGGTGTCACAATATGGTCAGAATCACATTAGCGTATTTTATACTTTACAGTATATCGTACTATATCTGTTGGTTTGTGCAGTAATTAATTAAAAGTGCTGATGTTTAGATAGGTATTTTTCATATCATAATTTCTTCAATTTTTATATAATTATTGAAGTATGTTTGAGTGACCTATTCGGTTTGTAAGCAGTAAGGTGGAGATCACAATTTATAACCGCGCGAGATCTACATATAATATATATAAATAAAAAGAAAAGTTCAAATTATGTATTGTGATCATTTATTTCCCATTTTCTCTTAATAAAATACCCACCCTCCAGATAATCAAATTTGAACCTTAAACTTGGCAGCCGCTCCCGCCCACGCTTCCATGAGTGTTTTTATTATTTAAAACAAATTTTAACAAAGAATCACTTTTGCGCAAAAATTATGCAGTCACCGCTAATTTCACTTATCCCTTTACTTTTGGGCAACTTTTATAGGATTCAGTACACTCATAAAAATAAGAAACAGCTTGTAATCATTTTTGTTAAAAAAGTATGGATTGAAAGAAAATATTAAATTCCAGTATCCAGGAACGAACCTCATCATCATCATTTGCATAGTCTTTCTCAAACGATATCTGGGTCGGCTTCCAGTCCAACCGACTGTGAGTATTTTACATGGAGCGACTGCCTATCACAGTCCAGTTTTTGAGTAACACGATACTCCTAGTTTTTTTTTTTGAGGTTGTGAAATATCAAATAACTTCTCCCGCTTTGCGTGCAAAATTAAAATAAAAAGTCATGAGATGGCACGGTTGGCGCAATGGTTAGGCGATTGGCTGCTGCGCTGCGTGTCGCGAGTTCGATTCCTGCACGGAGCAAATATTTGTATGAACTACAAGTAATTGTTACGGGTCTGGTTGTTTATGTATGTGAGTTTAAATGTTTGCTAACGCACCTACAATACAAGAGAAATTCTTAGTATGGGCAACGTTTTTGGATTAAAATAAATATATTCAAACTAGACTGAGACTCAGCTCTTTTTGAACGTCAAAATTACATAAAACAGTCCCCCCAGAACGCCCGCCCCTCGCCACTTCTTAGTGCTTTAGCTGGGAAGAAGTGGCGCCACAAACTGCCCAGCAGCACAGCTGTCTGTTAAGTTAGAAGAACTTTATTTTATGCAATAGTAGGTAATTAACATTACGAAACACAAAAACATTAAATTTGCCATAATGTCAGCTAGCTCACGCCAATATACCAACAAAATATTGAAAATTATAGGTACTCAATAAACACAAAGAAATAAAAATAAAAAAGAGACTTAATTAGAACTTACAATCTAAATAAAAGTCTCCAGACATAATGGGCGTGCCCACTTACATATGCAATTCTAGGACTTGGAATAAAATTAATAAAAAGTTAATACAATAAACAATAACAAAACCATGGTAAACAAGACGACCAGTCACCACAAGCAGCACCCATTCACAGGCGCGCGTGGTACACAACGCACCTGCGACCCCGGCTTGGTCCTTACCTAACAGCGAGCTACCCATTTCTCGCCATCCGCAAGCCCGCGCCTACGGTGGCCGGAACTCAGCTTGGGATTCCCGATGCCCAGAGCGTTTCCTGCGGCGACTAGGGCCGTGAGGGCTCGTATACTGCCTCTCCCTCACGTGCGCCGCCTCCCTCTTCACGAGCATTACTGCTTCGCAGAAGGAGGTGACGGCCACCCATGCACTCTCGCTCCGTACCATGGCCTGGACCCGGGCCGGACGCGAGAGATCGCCGCCGCCGCCGATCGCTTTCACAAGGATACGGCGTTGCTCCGCTCAAGCCGGGCACACCTCCACCGTATGCTCCACCGTGTTGTCAGGGCTATCTATGCACTGGTAACACCTGAGCGTTTCCTCCCGCCTTATGCGAAACAAGAGCTTCCCAAAAATCTCATGTCCAATGAGTACCTGTGTCAGTTGGAAGGTGAGGACGCCGTGGAGCCTCGCAATCCACTCCTCAAAGAGGGGACTTACCGCCGGAATCGTGGCGTGCCCAACGATTGAACTCGCACATATTTAAGCGGAAGCTAAAGGAATTTCTAAGTGATAAAGTGTATAACAGTGTGAAGGAATATCTAAAAGGGAATCCTTATGGCCAATAATGAATAGACTTTTATTTATTTATCCATTATTTACTCTGACATTTATATAATTACCTATTGACTACTAAATACTCCTTGACATTGAAAATATGATTAAAATGATTTTCCAATTTAATAATTTTGTCATAATAATTTTTAATTGTTTTAAAAGTAATATTTTAATTTATGTGTAAATTTTGCATGCCCATGTTAAGGCAGAGCATGGAGAGCATAATAAAAACATTGTAACATCTATACCCCTACCCATGTTGGCAAAAAATAAATGATTTCATTTTGATTTGATTTGACTCTTGGGAACACTTGTTTTCAGAATTTCAGACTTTGACTACCCGCTAATGACTATCAAATATCTACAAATTACAGCTGGGACCAACGGCTTAGCGTGCTTTTCGAGGCACGAAAGGGTTTCAGTATATAATGGATGTGTAATGGTTATCCACAAACGGACCTGGGCAAAACTTGCTTGACCTTGAAAATCAAACCGTGCAGCTATTATTAGATGAGTCCCGCCTAGTTTTGGAATTATTACTTATTTTTGTTTGTCTCTATTTGTCTATGGCGTATTACCCATAATTTAGCAAAAATACTTATTCCCGTATTGAACTCTAGCCCTTATAATACCATTTTTTTATTTACTTTAGCAACTAGCCGTTTTGTTTTTTCTAACGAATGGTCAAAGTGTTCAGTCAACTGAAAAAATACCTGAGCGGTAGATTTTTTTCCACGATATTGTTTTACTTGTTTTCTGGTTTCCGGTTCACGGTATGCTGCCCATTGGTTAAAAGTTATGGTAAATAAACATTTACTGATCGCTAAGCCCGTTAAGGTTGTTCGCATCAGACATTATAGAACGATATTATACTTTAGTATAGTCTTAACTTAGGAATATAGAGAAATTTCTTTTGGAATGTGATTTTGTATGGTGTCCATAAAAAGTGAAATAAATTGAATTGAAATAATAAAATTAAGTTAAATTTATGATAGAATTGTTTCTGGCTCATTTTTTTAGCAACAATTCTTTTGTAAATCCTACTACAAATTATATTATGTATTATAATATTGTGAATGCGAAAATTTGTTTGTTTAGATATTTGTTACATAATCACGCATAAACGGCTGAACAGATTTGGATGAAATTCGTCATTCAGATAGTTTATAACCTAGATTAACACATAGGATACTTTTTATCTTGGTAGTACATTTCCATGGGATAATTTAACCGCCACACGGACGAAGAAGCTGTCAAAAGCTATTTAAGTACAAACTATGTAGCTAAGATCATACGACAGGATCGACGGATCTTGTGGTCTCAGCTACTGCTGTATGAGATCCTGGGTTCTATTTCCAGATTGGGCAAAGCGTCATTAGGTCTTTCTATTAGCAATGTCTCAATAGCAACACGAAGTTTGGATTTGGGCGGTTTGATGACAATGGGCTCATCTTCTATTACCTGAGACTTCAAAATAACTGGCGAAATGTGGGTATACTTAAAGCACACCTCTGTCTCACGTAGGTGGTATGTATTACCACTAAAAGCCAACAAATGGGCCATGCTTGGAGTTTCCCTAAGTGGTCAAATCAGGAATTAAGAGATCCGCATGAGAACCAAGATAACATACGACATAGCCAGAGCAATTGCCAAACTTAAATGGCAGTAGATATTGCTCGCAGAACAAAATGGCCGATGCACGGAAAGGTACTGGAGTGGCGACCGTGTACCGGAAGACGTAGACTTGGAAGGCCTTCCACAAGGTGGACCAATGACCTTGTGAAGGTCGCGTGAAACCGCTGGACACGGAAAGCACAGAACCGCTTGAAGTGGTGTAGCTAGGGGCATGCCTATGTCCAGCAGTGGATGTCTTTCGGCTGAAATGATGATGACGAAAAGCGATCAAATATCAAAGCTACCACTAAAACTCTAAATATCACCCTTCGTTACATAAAATACCTTGCCTAAACCCTTTTAACATGCACAATGGAAACCATTATATTGTAAAGATATACATATATCTGGCCCTTTATTTGTAATGGCACAAAAGATTATCTGGCGACCATTAATTAATTTAAGGGCTATCTAGTTTACAGTCCAGTGGTGTCTTTTGTCCCGGCAGCCTATCGCGCCACCGACACTGTTGGGCCATAGATTAAACGATAAATAGTCGTAGACGAGACTGTTGAGCTGATTTGTGTTTACGTACATAACAGTGGTTTTCTCCGTTCATTATACTTAATTTTTAAGCCTGCTTTGCCTTTTCCCGGTTTGATGTTGGCTTCCAGTAAGATAATCGGATGCATCTGAATACCAGTATTTAATACTAGCAGCGCTCCAGGGTTTCACCCGCGTAGTTCCCGTTCCCATGGCAATACGGGGATAAAATATAGCATATGTCACTCGGGTATAGTGTAGCTTTCCAACAGTGGAAGAATTTTTCGAATCAGTTCGGTAGTTTCGGAGCCTATTCAATGCAAAGAAACAAACAATCAAATCTTTCCTCTTTATAATATTAGTAGAAGTAGATTATTATTAGTATAGATGGAGTGACTACCAAGGGGTATCGTATTACCCAGTAACTGGGTTGTGGAGGTCAGATAGGCAGAATCTCCATGTAAAATAACTGGTATTCAACTGCATCCGGTTAGACTGGAAGCCGACCTCAACGTGATTGGGAAAAGGCAAGGCAGATGATGATAGAGTGACTACCTCTCTGACCTCCACAACCTGGTACCTAACTGGTTAAAACCATACCTCTTGGTAAGACTGGTTGTCAGACTTTCGGTCTTCTGACGACCCGTAACGACTGTCAAAGATCCACGAATGATAGCCGGAACGTACGGCTTAATTTACTGCCCGAGGCGCAGAGGGGTCTTGGTATGTAAAGATGGTCACCCATCTACGCACCAACCACGGCAAGCGTACGGCTTTTAGTACCCAGCATTGCCTCCAAATGATTCAATACAATTTTGCATTTCATGAATAATAATAGCCTAGAAATATTAAAATTAAAATAAACATTTAAAAAATTGTTATTTGACTTTCATTGCTTACTGTAACTGTACAAAGCGAACCTAAATTTTGTTGTGTTGTGGTTTTAAAAACCCCAAAAATAAAAATAAAATGGCGCTGAATAAGGTTTTGACAAATCATTTTTATTGAGATACATACATAATACACCACCATCTAATCACCTGCACCTGCCATCTAATCTCTTCACCACCCATGGTTGACTGGTAGAGAATGCCTAAGGCATTAAGTCCGCGTTTGTACCTTTTTTGTGTGCGAGAAGTTTAAATAAATAAATAAATAAATAAATAAATAATATGGCAGTTTGATGAAAATTAAAAAAAAAACGTAAGACAAGGCAAAAACAATCAATTTTCGCAGCCTAGGCTGCGCACCGGGCGGCGTAGGTGTAGCCGTACTCAAATGTCAAATTTTATTTTATATTTCACCTTTGAGCACCACGTAATACTGAATAAAGTTAAAAGCTGAAATGGAATGGAACCTTTGATGCTCAAAGCATAGTAGACCAGGGTAGATAATTTTTGAAACAAAAAAAATATCATCATCATCATCATTTCAGCCAAAAGACGTCCACTGCTGGACATAGGCCTCCCCCAAGCTCCTCAACTTCGACCGGTCTTGTGCTTCCCACATGTTGGATGAAAATAAAAAACCAAAAACGTGGTTATTTTTATTTTTCACATACATTTTGAGGTTATGTGATAAAAGTGTGAAAAAAAAAGTTGTAGATCTTTTTATTACATACAACTTTGTCATATCGCTCATTCGGTGCAACAATGGCGTAATTACACATTTAGAAACTTTACAGGAGATGCAATCAAAGTTTCCGATTATAGGTATAGCATTCTGAAGAGACTTATTACGATCATCGTGGTTTTAAAAGTAAGTTCAATATGTGTAGTTTATATTACAGTCCCAATCTACTTGGTACATTGTACATAACCTAGATTATAGACTTAAATAATAGAAGGTACCTGTAAATACGTCACTGTTGCTGCAGAATTCAATGTTTAAAAAAAACGCGTTCGCTAGGAAATATTGCATTTGTGACAAAATAAAACCAAATAATTGAATAATAATCAACATAAACATTTATTTGCGAATGTTTAACAATATAAACTTTAGAAAAAAACAACCATGAACCAGTTATTTACTAAAGATTAATAGTTGAAACATTTTAGTACTTAAGTATAATAGTAATTTGTCAGTCTTAATTTTAATAAAGAATACTGTTTGGCACAAATAATCACAGATTCATTACTTACCTACTAAGCGATATGCGCCAGTATGCAATAGCTAACAAGAGAAAAACTGTCAAAAATACTTTAGCAATAGGAAAACCTTCAGAAAATACTTTCATAAAAAGCAGAGTAATACCGAGGAATAATGTTTTTTTGTAACAGTTCTTTTAAATCACTTTTCTTGTTTGCGGAAATTTCTCTTTTTGAAGTATACGCTGGAACTACATTGATATCTTCTATAGCCTTAGTTATTCTTTGACTAGTAGATCTTTGTTTATTTTTTTTTTATTTCAGCTTCACTCCAGTTATCATCGAATTTAAGTTTGTACTTGTATGCTGCACCGTCTTTTGTAAATTCTATGGCTTTGAGATCTGCGGTTTTTATGGTATTCCCTTCCATGTCTTTGACAGTGTTAAGTTCGATTTCGTCAGATAATTTTTTCAAATCATAAAAATCATCGAAATTCAGTTCTAAAACATTAAATTGATTACCTCTTTTCTTTGCAGATCTAATTATTTGTACATACTGATCTGGTACGTAAATAGCGCCCGATTTTTTAGCTCTTTTAATTGCCTTTTCAATTATGGAGTGGGCTGTATCTCCCTCATTTTGTGTATGTCCCCTTATTAAAAATTTGTGTGTGATTCTATTAATTGGTAGAGTTTTGACTGCATACAAGTACATGGATAATATAAATCTGAAAAAAATATTGAAGATATTAGACATTGCATAAAACCACAAAAACAGTTTAAGTTACATGAAACCAACCTGTTTTTTTGTTGTCCGCCACAATTGTCACTATAAAATGTTATGTTACAGCCAGGGTATTTATTAGCTACATGTTGTAGGTACTTAAGGACACAGGAACCAATCTCAACTGCTCCTCTACCTCCCATGGCCTCGTGCCAAAAGTAGCAATAGGTTTGTTCGTCCTTTACATCTGTTACCTATAATTAAAAATTACGGTTGAAAAATTATTCACAAATAAGGAGCATGAAAGCATATTATGAGCCATAATAGGTACATACTGTAAAGTTTAAGCAGTTCAATTTTGACTTATAGTAAAAAGACGAGGACTCGCCGACTGGCACTGGCATAACTGCTTGAAGATCATAAATTGCGACTATTTCGTTACTATCTACAGTCTTACATAATTCTATGTCAGTCTTCTTTTCCATTCGACTAAGTACTTTCTGCCGGCAATGTTCTGTGTAGTTAGCCTCAAATTTTTCTTTTTCCTCTCCAACAGCATTTTTATATTGTTCACAGATATCGCATTGGTCTTTTTTTGGCACAAAAAAAGAAATGTTAAATTCCGTATTAAATATGCGGAAATATGAATCGTAGTTTGCAGCCTCTTTATTTTCCGATTCTCTTAATCTCTTATAATCGCGATGTAGTTCAGCTATTGTTAGGCCACCATCAATAAATTCTCTACTAGTGTTGGCGCGGAGATAGTGGCTCTCAATTCTACTAATTGAATTTATATGAATCCTAACAGACTCTTGGACCTCAGAAGAAGTCTTTCTATGATTTCCATGGCAGCCGCGTTTGTCAATCGGTGCTACGCCCTTAGATTCATTACTTGTCTTGGCCTCGATTACAGTACGTAAAGTACGTTCAGAAATCCCCAACGTATTCAACAAAAATAATTTGCATACCCTGATACTCCTACCATTACACATCAAGGAACAATAAGTATTAGGTTTTCTGTTCTTTTCTACACCAGTTTTCAAACGACGTTGTGCCAATTGTAGCACAGTTACTGTCGAATTCAAAAAATCACGCTGTCTTTGAAGAGAGGATAAATCCCAGTACATCTTGAAAATATCACACCTTTGCTCCTCTGAGAAGTGATCTGAACACTTATGCTTGCATTGGTTAGAGCAAGGGGGCTTAATTTTTTTTGCAGTGACGATCTTACCCGTCCGAGATGTATACTCTTGACCTGAATTCTTCAGTTGAGCACGTTTATTTTTCTTCCAAGCCGCTGGATTTCTTAACTTTTTTTTTGTTTTCTTATTAGGTGATTCTGGATTTTGATAAATGTCAGTAGATTCATTGTTTCGAATACTATTGTTACGGGAAACGTCTTCAGGTGGATCTTGAGAATCGTTAACGTTGACAGTACTGATATTGTTGGGCTGGTTTGAATTAAAAGGTTGATTCTGCGACACAATTGAAACACTTTGTATAGAATTCCTAGATGATGAAGGGCTCGATGATGATGAAGAGGAACTAGAGCATGAAGAAGAAGATCTTGAAGAAGACGAAGATGTAGAAGAACTCGATGATGATGTGGATCTTCGTTTGCTACGTACTACTGGACATATTGTATGTTTTACTTTTTCAGGACGGTATTCCTCTCCACTATCATCTGGAGAAAAATCAACATCATCTTGTGTATTCATTTCAGGTACATCATCACAAGTCAATGATTTTGACTTTGTTTCCAATGATTTGTCATAATCCACAGCTTGGTTAACCCCAGTTGGTGAATCAATTGAAACTTGAAAGCTTGATGCATGTAAGTCTAACTCAGGCAAATCATTTTGTGGCATAATATTTTCAGTACGAATTACTTTCCTTTTTGGTATAAATGTATCTTTATCATTAGCTGCAACATAAATAAATATTTGTTTAATTAATCACAACCGAAAGGCCAGCCTACGTCATCAACCGATTACTACTTACTTTTAATAGGTTGATGAGGTAGGTTATTTTGAATGTGATTAATTAAATAAGAATTAACTTACATACTACATACTTACCATCTTTATATCGTTTACTGACTTCTGAAGCATTTGGTTTTGCGAATGGGGGTACTTTCCCTTCCATTGTACAATAATTCACCAATCTTCTTGCACGGTTATTCATCGTTTATATAATATTCTTAACTGAAAGTTTAAATTAATTTAATCCCAGAGGTATTGACTATTATAGGCCTATTCTTAAAATATATTTTACTTTCTCCTAGTCATTATTTTTCGCATTAATTGAAATTCTATTTATTTAATATACACATAAAAATCTAGAGTAACAATGACACAGTTACGTTATTCCGTCTATTTCCAAAAAATAACATACTTTATTTACAGAAATAACGACATAATTACACAATCCTGATATCGTTTCAATTGTAAAATATTTTATCTGGAGAAAAAACGACGTAAGTAATCAACTTTGTCATTGAACTACCAAAAACAGCCATATTTGGCGTTACAATGACATATTTTCAAAATTACGTCGTTTTTTACCCAGACGATATTTTATTTGGACCAACATTGACGTAATTACGCAATTCTGTCATTGTTTCACCAAGAACATACAAATTGTTGGAACAAGAATGCCGCAATTGGTCAATTACGACATTGTTGCACCAAAAATTATCTGCTTATTTGTCATAAATACCTTTACGTCGTTGTAGCTCCCAAACACAACCACACTTAGCGGGGCGCCCCGCGCAACTGGCCATTCAGACGTTGTAGCAACAGAAATAGCGCCATTTCACTCATTTCTACAACGACACTCGTGCCATCTCGCGGTAAAACACCATAAATTCAATTCTGTCGATGTTTCTCCCGATGCAAGTAGTCTTTCCGCACATTTTGACATATTTATCTCGTTTTTGAGAAAAAGTGTAATTACGTCATTGTTGCACCAAATGAGCGATATATTTTTTTCCTAGGACATGTTGTTTTGCCGGAAATCGAGATAAACCGTTTTTACCCTTCAAAATGGACTCCCATCCACTTCCCGACCTCAGATCGCCCGTAAATTATTTTCTTTTTCATTTTTGTTACATTCTCTTCCTTTTCCAATGGGTCTTATCCCACTATAATTTTATTTTTACGTTTTACCATTTTCAAAGGTGTCAGCACTGGTCCATAGGTACTCAAACGAGAATACACCTTAGTAACAACTTGTGCGTCAATGTTCACTACATCCTGTAAAATCCAATTTGTCATATCTACACATTTCTGATCTACAACTGAGCGACCCCTCCAATATAATAGTTGTACATTGCTATAACTTCGACGTATAGGTCAGTCTGCTTCAATGCGCCTATTATACTAAGTAATCACGTGCGTATTTGCTAAGTTAGATTAGAAATTCTATTCAGGACAGATTTGTATGTGAGTAATGTTTAGTTTGTACTTGGAGTTTTGGTTATAATTATGACAATTTGATATGGAAATTATGCAGAAACCACTTAGTGATGATCCACTAGAAGAAGTAGTAGAAACATTAACCCCCTTATTCATAAACATTGCTTAAAGTTAAATAGTGATTAGCGTCTGTTTAACCATACATTTTGACGTTTAAACATCATTTAACTTTAATCATCGTTTGTGAATATGGCCCTTAGTCTCTAGCCTTAGCTGTTCTTCTAAACAAAATAACTAAAGGCAGAGATAGACACGAAAGGCGACTTATAAAAATAATATTATTAAAATATCACAACGGATTTTGATCCGGTTTTCCCCATAATGAAAAAAAAATATTACGATAGTTTTACTGACATCTAATATTATAATAATAAAATAGAAACCAAGTTTAAACAAACATTTCGATGCGTAAAAAAGTACGCTACGATGAATGTTCCAGATTGGCGCAAAAACAATTGAATGGAATTGAATGAAAATCAATTTTCTTTTTTTTTTAAATCTGGATTAAAATATGGGGTACTTCAATCCAGTTAGTACGTGCCATAGAGATATTTTCCGACGTACAAGCGGGCGAAGCCGCGGGCAAATTCTACTACTGAAATATATTAAAGAAGTCTCGATACGTTGTTAAGTCGTAATAACCGTGCAAAGTAAAGTAAAGTCTAGGGGCGGATTGCTAGGTTCAAAGAAAATTGTTAAATGTAAAACATACATACACCTGACACACATACAACTGTTAGAAGGATCTTCTTAATAACTACTAGTATGCGGACCGACGATAATCAGCTGTGGACGTTTACGTTTCTCAATGGACTCTAACCATGGGTATTCAGTAATAAACAATTATTGCGTACAGGAATTTATGAAAGCCATGGACGTAATTCATCGCTTTCCATATTTATTTTTTTGCTGAGTTGTATTTTTTGATTTAACTCTAGCTCAAATATTAACAATAAGGTAAGCTGCGTTTCGCTAACACTTCGTTTTGTTATCTACCACTGAAAATCAAAATAAAGTCTCCATCGTACACACAAACAATGGGAACGACTACGAGTATTTCACTAGATTCAGTACGATCACGGCACATCTAACGCCTTATTGGCGGCGGCTATTTTTCCCTTTTGACTCCTTCAGACAACGCCATCCATTAGAACATGCTAAGATGCATTTTTCTGTTCATCAACTCAGCCAACCGTAGTCCACTGCTGGATATAGATCTCAGCCATGTTGCGCTACAACACCCTGTCCTCTGTTTTCCACATACAGTATGTCCCAGCCACTTTCTTAAGATCGGCGGTCCATCTAGCTGGGGAATTTCTAAATTATCCGGAAAAGAACCGGAGATACCAACATAGCTTCCAGAATAAGCAAGCTGAAGTGGCAGTGGGCTGGCCATGTCTGTCGAAGAACCGATGGCCGATGGAGCAGTCGAGTCCAGTGCCCTGTTTAATAAACGTTACAAATTGTAAATTGTAATTCTATTTTACAATTTACAAGTTTCTGTTTAATAAAGAATACAATTTACAATTTTACCATGGTGGAAAACTAACAAAATTGTAAAATGGTACCTACAATTCTACATATTTCTGCATAATAAACATTTTCTCTTAACAGGTGGAAATTTACATATTTGTAAGGAAAACTGTTTTATTGAACGCATAATTGTAATTATAATTTTATGTATATTGTAAATTGTAGAAAAATTCCCACAGGTGGAGTCGCCTTGTGTCAGAATTTTACAATTGTGCACGGTAATAACTGAAGAAATGTAATTGTTATACAGGTTCTAACGACTATTAGTGGAAATAGCAATAGTGACAGTAGTGATAATGCCTATTTGAGTGAACGGCAACGGCGGGTTTTTCGTAAAAGGATAAACTTAATTACTTTTGAAGTGACAGATTTTACATTCAACGAAAAATGTCGGGTGTGCAAAACTATCGTCCATTATTTGATAACGAGAAATTCAGCCCTTGCACCGCAGAAAATTTTGTGTGCATTGCACTGGATGGGCCGTTGCTCACAATACCATAATATTATAGCAGATGCACACGGTGTAACAAAAGGAACGATACATAACTGCATAAAAAACGTGTTTAGGTTATGTGGTCAGTAAATTATTTGGAGAAGAAATCTGCTGGCCATCGAATTGTTTCGATATCCCTAGATTGTTAATGAAATATAATACACCTAAATAATTTAAAATTGTATCTACAAATTTACAGATACAATTTTGCCATCGAAATCTACAGGCGTTTTCTACTAATGTAAACGTTTATTAAACAGCACTTCTAAATCTAATAATTGTAAAGTTTTTACTTGTAAATTTCTTACATAATTGTAAGGTTTATCAAACAGCACTTGTCATAAAACTTTACAAATATGTCAATAATTTACAAAATTGTAGGATTGTTTATTGTTGTTAATTAAACAGGGCCCAGGAGTGGAGACCGCGTATCAAGCGTGTCGTGGAACGCCCCCCAGCCAGATTTTTCATTTGTTTGTTTATAATTCATCTTGACCAAATTAACTGACCGATATAATTAGAGTAACTTATCTTTTCAGTCTTAAAAAAACAAAAATTAAATTAAGAATATCTTCTTCAGCAATGTATACTTTGTGGTATCAGGAACTCGCCTAAATTATCATTAATTTATCAAAATTTAAATTGCAAACGGAAACTTCAGTACCAAATGCGGAGGGTGTATAATTTATTCTAAAAAAGCTCTTTTCCGGAAGGTAAAGATGGACGAAAAATTAGTTATCATAAATTTACGTAAACAAGAATATCTCTTGGATATGAATAAGTAATAAAATCTTTAATTTTACGATTTGAATATTTTGTTGATATTTTAATGGGACTGTTTTAATTTCGTAATGTATTATGTTATCTGTGGTTTGAGTGACGATTACAAATTGAAAAGTAGACATAGATTGTATCTTCAAAACTGGCAATATATTCAAAGTATAACTACATATGTCACAATCATTATCCGAATTAATACTTCTGTCCAAACAGGCGTAGCAGTGACGTAGCTATTACTACGAAGTGCTACGAAACGTCTACGATTAACTGATGCGGACAATCCGCAGACGGCATAGACTGGTGGCAACTGGCGTGAACAACTCTGATCTATTGCTATCAATTCAACTACCTAAACTTAAGGTCATACAGTACAATGCCTGAGAATTAAACTGTGTTTTATGTACGTTCAAGAGGGTGTATTTACCATTTTTTTTTATTTTTCATGAAATTCATCAAACTCAGGTATAAAATAAAAATATCACGAGTAACTACATGATATTTTCAGGCCTAGCATTTTCATTAGCCGTCCCCCGACTTGACAATGCCTTGATCAAAGTAACGGGTTTTTCAACAAGAACTTTGTTTTTCAATTGGGCCATCACCAACAGCATGACTGTTTTGATATTTAGTTTTTTGACGTATTCGTAGTAGATGCTTTGGCAATTGTTACAATTAATTCAATTTCGCTCGAAAATGGCATTAAAATAATTAAAATCCACTATGAAAATGGTGGTTCTGTTAAAGTTACATTTTGTAAAATTCATGATATTTTCGGACAGCATAATCGTCTTCTTCTGAGAACGCTATTAAGAATTTGGTCGCTAAATTTGAGTCGACAAGCTCGGTACAAAATGTGCCAACACCAACGCGTGTTCGGCCGGGTCGTTCACCGGAACAAATCACAGCCGTGAGCCACAGTGTTGAAGAAGATCCAAATTTATCTGTTCCTCGTCGTTCGCAACAATTGGGGTTATCCAAAACCACCACATGGCGAATTTTGCGTAAGGATTTGGTTTCGAAACCTTACAAGATTCAACTGGTGCAGGAATTGAAGCTGACCGACCATTCACATCGCCGTAGATTTGCTCAATTCATTCAGAAACAACCCGCTGGTTTCTCTGAAAAAATCATTTTTTCAGACGAAGCCCATTTTCTCTTGTCAGAGTACGTCAACAAGCAAAATTACCGCATTTGGGCTTCTGAAAATCCAAGAGCAATAATTGAGAAGCCTTTGCATGCTCAACGTGTCACTGTATGGTGCGCTATGTGGTTTGGAGGCGTGATTGGGCCGTTTTGGGCCAAAAACGTTGATGAAAAAATCGACATTGTCAGCGTGCTCGTGGTGGACATTTGTCAGATATCATTTTTCATTCATAATTGCCAAACTTTTCTCTTCGTAATACAATAAAAATTTGAATCATCTTCATACATATTCTTTGATTTATTTTGTTTGAGAAAACAAAGTTCTTGTTGAAAAACCCTATATTACCTTCAACTTAAAAGGCCAATAAATATATTTTTTTTACTTTTTAGAGTTTTTGTTTGGCTCGGGGCTTAATTTTTATGCTGATTTCTATCAGCTGCCACTTACGACCGATGAGCCAGTACATGTTACGGAGTTTGGAGTCTATGTAATTGTTTCCTTTTAGTCCATATGTGTTTGCGCCAAGTAAGCCGACGGTCGAGATGCATATCTAAGTATTCGGTGTCATCGGATTGTGAGCTCTCTGCGTTATAAAGTTTCACAGATGGGCAGGTTTTCCTTCTAAGTGTGAAGGTTACTTGAACTGACTTGTCTGTATTGGCTTTAATACGCCACTGCTGGAACCATCCTTCGATGAGACTTATTGACAGGCTTGCACTCTCCTTCCATACATTTTATCTCTGTAATTTGGAAACATTGTTAAAGCCAATTATTTTTAAAAGAGTAACCGAGTGAACCGAGTAATCAGACGTCGGTGGTGATTCTGATGCTGATGATTGTTTCGACAACAGTGTTACTTTGAATACCATCTTGAGCACACTTAGTCGAAGTAATGGATCAGGTACTGGAACATCGGCTTCATCACAACCATCACAGGATTTTTTGTTTCTGCCACCACCACCTATCCCACCATCGCCACCATCACAGGCGCCGTTATCACCGAACCCGACGAGGTATCACGAGTTAATTTCTCTCGAAGATGAAGGGCCTCGGGAGAGTTTAGTTCGTATTTAGTTCGTATTAAAGTCGATCATTTGTCATGTTTTTTTATCAAATAGCATCGTTCTTTTTTTACCCAACTGCGGAGGGTTACGTGTATGTATGTTTCTTCCTTTGTGGCACTATAGAGACCAAACGCGTGGGGCGATTTTGATGATTCTTAAGTCTTAATTACGTCTCAATCTTGCAACTGTTATTAATGACATAGCAGTAATCAACATTCAATATTGGGACAAGCAGACGCCATATTTAAAAAAAAAAAAAGAAAGTCAACGAACTATGTCAAATGGGGCATCATATCACGTAGAATCTATAAGTATTTTAATTCTTGTTTATACGAAAGTTCTTTTTCGGTCCAACTAAATTAGATACCTTCAATTTTACTTTCTTTTCATTAAATAAGTTTGTATTTATACCCCCTTCAGTGGCCACGGGAAATTGGTTGTCCCAGTGAAGAATATCCGTAAAGCGGCCACGGGACAGCCCGTGTCCCGCTTAGAATTGTTTCGGAGTGACGCATTTATTTTAACTTGTGACAAAAATCGACTATTTAGTTCTCTATGGTAACCGTACATTCTGATTCCATGCTCAATATACTACGTTTCAAGCTAAGGAAACCCTGGAACGTTCGAATAAAATATTTTTAATCTGTTTATTTTGCAAAATTGGTAATAAAACTTACGTCAAGCAATTGTTATTGTTTTGTTTTGTGATACCCTGCTTCTGGTTCTCTGTCTGTCGAATCCAGCCTAACAGTCCAACCAGCTGGGGACGTCAAGCACTTCGCTTGCTGTTACGTGGTCTATACTCCTGAACTTGTTTGCTCGAACAGCTATCAGTCCTTTGACAAACATAATTATCCATCACACTACCGCTATAGCTTGCTAAATCTGCAAACTATGTTGGAAACCCCAGTTAATTTCCGGATGTTTTAAAACTATCCTACACAGAAACTCCCAACATGTTAGCGAATTGGTGAACTAATATAGATAAAAAATAACAAGAATCGTTAACTTATCAGCGTTATATTTTAAGCTCAGAATATAGCAAAAAATAATCAGCCTATAATGCGCCTACTGCTGGGACACAGGCCTCCTCTCTGTGAGAGGGAGCGGGCCGTAAACCACGCGCGCCCAGTGCGGTTTGTTAGACGTCGCATGTCTTAGATTTTTTGGTTCTAGGACATGCCGGTTTACTCACGATGTTTTCCGCAGCAGCAGCAGCAGTGATGATGAAATAATTTACACAAAGTAAAGCACCTGTCTGGGTTCGAACCTACGACCTACATCTCGTAAGTCGCGGCCATTACCATTGGCCCAGCACTGCTCTTGCAAGCTCCATATTATAAT
Source organism: Polymixis flavicincta (assembly GCA_949987655.1). Taxonomy (NCBI): domain Eukaryota; kingdom Metazoa; phylum Arthropoda; class Insecta; order Lepidoptera; family Noctuidae; genus Polymixis; species Polymixis flavicincta. The sequence continues at coordinate 19,182,358 of OX465191.1, read as the reverse complement.
ATGTTTAACGGAATACATCTACATAATTATGTTATACGTGTTTTGAAGACATTTTTTACACACATCTACTGGAAATCATTATTTTATAACAAAGCAAACTGCAGTAGAACAATAATGTATTTAGTCATGAGTCCCGTAAAAGGTATCGGTAGACTGGCGTCCACAGTAAACAGGCCACACGCTGTCATCTTACTGAAGGTCCGGTTAACTTGTAGCACGCGCTTGCACAGGTGTTTGTGACTATCTGTAAGAATTAAAGAACATTAGAGAAATTGTATATAACTATAGGAACTAGAAAGCACTATTTTACACACACATACACAAAACCTACTTTAGAAAATTAGAAGAAATTTCCCTCATTTTCACCAATGCTAATTAATTTAAACATATTTATCTATTTCTATACTAATAATAAAGAGGAAAGATTTGATTGTTTGTTTGAATAGGCTCCGAAACTACTGAACCGATTTGAAACATTCTTACACTGCTGGGAAGCTACACTATCCCCGGGTGATATAGGTTACATTTTATTCCTGTATTCCCACGGGAACGGGAACTACGCGGATGAAACCGCGGAGCGCTGCTAGTTTCATATAAACAGATATTCGAAAAAAAAAAAAAACTCACCGGGACAATTCGTATTCATCACATGCTGTATACACGCTGATTCAGCTTCCTCCATAGATATATGAAACTTCTCACATTGCAAGCTGGTTATAATAATTAAAACGATGTCCTTCATAATCCATCCGAATATTATTAAACTCACGAACAAAGTGCTTTTGTCACGCTGGAAGGAATGTTTTAGTTTTATTATTTACTAGCTCATTTATTTATTTGCTCTCATGCACATCACATTTTACAATATTTCTGTCGGTTTTTGTACATGAACCCTGTCAGGGCACTGCAAAGCACAATGTTGGTTTGCTGTTGAGTTTATTATTATCATAATTATCACACGAAAACTAATCTTATTATGCCAGCGGCTTGGCTCGCGTGCAGTTCCCTGTATAATAACATTTAAATCGTGAATCACTCTGTCTATTGGTGTAAACCGCATTAAAATCCTTTGCGTAGTTTTAAAGATTTAAGAGTATAAATTACGAAAAGCAACTTTGTTTTACACTATGTCAAGAAGTGAAAGTTGACGGTAACCAACGCCCCCCCTAGTGGGTTCCCGCATTATCGTTGCGGGGGGCTCAGTAACCGTGGATTCCAGCCACGGTGAAGCCAAGAGGAACCCAAAGGTGGGGCCGCTCGTCAGGGCTTTTGCCTTCAAGCCATTGACGTAGCGGCCAAAAAGTAGGTTGCGGTGAGGTGCACCGCAACTGAGGTGGGCCTCGATGTCGAATGGGAGGCATCGCGGCTGAGGGTTACGGGCTGCGGTAGAGGAGGAGTGCCGGTGCTTCTGAGCAGCGCTCTTCCCTTCCGTGGCCTGGACGGGGCCGCCACCGTTTGATGGCGGACGCGGTGGGGCCGCAGGGGAAGAGGAGTGTCGGTATAGCGTCAGCCGCTCTCCCTATCCTCTGCGGCCGAAAAGTGGTAGACGGGACGGCGCGTTGTGTTCCACACGCGCGCCGTCAAAGTTGTCAGCAACCACCGGTGGGGTCCGCAAGGGCCGATGCCTGCCAGGGGTGCGGGTTTGTCCGAAAGAGATACCACAGCCCCTGGCATACGGGCTACTGAGGGAACACGGGTGGGTTTTAGTCAGTAAAAGTCTGACACGCCCTCCTGCTCTACTCAGCAGGAGAAGTCATTTGATGATTTCCCACCCAAAAAAAAAAAAAAAAACGGTAACCAACACAGTACCAACCTGCTCATTCTTATTTTTCCAATGTATTTAGGGCTCTTAGAAAATATTCATTTATGAGGTTAGGCCGCCGCCGCCGGGCAGTTCTGTGTGGTGCCGGACGTAAAAGAATAGCACCATCACATTTCTTCCCGTGGGTATCGGTAGAAGGTGACTAAGGGACATACCACAGAATGGGCAGTAGCGATCTCTGTGCATTTTACCACCATACTGCGATTGCCAACATACCAAGCGTGGCGATTGTGGCAAAATCCCCCCATTTTGAGGGAGGCCTATGTCTAACAGTGGACGTCTTTCGGCTGAAATTATGAGGTTACACCGTGTCGTTCTTACGTTTACATAGCAGTAATCGACATTGGCCAAATACATGGATGTAAAAAGAATAGAATAATACTTACTTCATCTTGTGTTGCTGCTGGGTTTCGCAATTGTAATGCAAACACTCCCAAAAACCATAAACTACGAGTGCATGAGTCTACTGCTCGCCACAGTATCTGTTTGAATAGGAAACAACATCTGATGAAAGTATATGAGTGACTGACGTAGCAAATGAGTATGTCAATGTCTCTAATATTAAGTTTTTAATCTACTACAAATAAAAGCCAACATCAACTTACCAACATTTTGAAAACTCTATTATGCAGCTGGTAAGCTCTTAAAATATTTTGATACAACACAAACATTTCTTTACAATATTCGTTATTATCTTCTTCATTATTTATTTGCAGTACGATCTTAACCCATTTTGCAAGATATTTTGCCAACAATGCCATGAGTTTGAATGTTACCACTTGGCCACCACCGCTATACCGAATACCTATGTCATCTCAACTTGATGTTAACCCATGTATGCTTATTGTATTACCTGGACAGTAAATATTTTCTATTTTTTTTCCTACTCAGAAACTCCCAAATGCGTATCAAATTGGTGAACCAATAGAGATAAAAAATTAAAAAGAGTGCTTCATTTATTAGAGTTTTAATTTGTGATCAGTAAATATTTTAACGAAAAACATCTTAATTATTATGTTACACGGATTTTGAAGAAAATGTTTATACACATTAAAGTATCTGTTTATTACTGATACTGTGCTTACGCTTCTTTTTCATTCATCCATATCATCTTTTTTAGTATCCTTTTACGACTTTCTTACATTATTATATTGCGCACTTTGCTTTCTGTGTTAATACTCTGTGAATCGGTCTTAAACGATTCGTCTATATAGAATTACCTGATTTTACATTCGAATTTTCCATCATTTCACATCAAAATATTATTGTTATGATATTTGAGTCAAACGTGTCAAACTGATAGTCCAAGATCCCAGAGCTTTCTGACATAACTTATTTTCACAAAGATGAAACCTTAGGTTCTGAGTAGTGGCCTCATGTACTTTTAATACCTGCGTGTTTGTGGAGTTCGATCAGTGACACCTGGGCAGGTACCAGGTGAGAAACACATATTATATAAACACATAATATATATTTTCACATGGCTGATTTTTATATATATATTGGCTCGTAAAGCTTTAAAGCTGTACAAAAAATAAATTAACCTTACTTATTTTTACATGTCTGATCTTTAAATAAGGTTACTAAGACAACTATTACAAAGTTATATTTAATCAATCAGACAAATTGTAATGACCAAACATCGCCTAAACACAAAAAAAAAAACATTCATGAGTATGAGCCCGAGAGCCTTATTCTGCGTTTCACAGCGAGTGAGACATCCATGGTAACTTGGTTACCCTTCTTAAACTCTCAATCTGTTTCAGTGTATGTGTATGCGCCAAGTATAAATATTCATTTATAAGTAGGTATTACATCGTTTTAGATCATATTTGCAGCATATAGCTAATAAACTTTTTTACTAGTTTTTAAAGTCAAATGTCATTCGTCCGTCACGTGTAGAAAGCGTACGGTTCTCAATCGTCGAGTTTGGGTCTGTGAGAGCACATGATTTTGTCAGTTAATAGTGTGATTTGTGAGTGATATTGATTAAGTTATTTTCAATAGTGAATATCATGGAAGAATCCTCTGCAAAATAACTTATATGTACGTTTTGTAAAAAACCTCCTGATAAATTAGTATTATTTTCAGAAGAAACATTTAAAAAGTGCCAAAATATTTTAAAACTAAGAATAATCCATAACCTAAAATACAAAGATGTAGTTTCACCGGATGGGTTGTACGACACTGGTTACCATCGAGAATTTTACAAATGTTTTACTGCTTTTCTAAAAAGTATTGTTCTACAATTCCAGAAAAGCCAAAAAATAGAAAAAAAACTAAAATCATTGAGTACTGTTGAAAATGCATCCATAGCATCGACATCAAGCCTACCAAGTATACCCCCCCCCCCGAGTGGGTTCCCGCATTGTCGTTGCGGGGGGGCTCAGTAACCGTGGATTCCGGCCACGGTGAAGCCAAGAGGAACCCAAAGGTGGGGCCGCTCGTCAGGGCTTTTGCCTTAAAGCCATTGACGTGGCGGCCAAAAGGTAGGTTGCGGTGAGGTGCACTGCAACTGAGGTGGGCCGCGATGACGAATGGGAGGCATCGCGGCTGAGGGTTACGGGCTGCGGTAGAGGAGGAGTGCCGGTGCTTCTGAGCAGCGCTCTACCCTTCCGTGCCCTGGACGGGGCCGCCACCGTTTGATGGCGGATGCGGTGGGGCCGCAGGGGAAGAGGAGTGTCGGTATAGCGTCAGCCGCTCTCCCTATCCCCTGCGGCCGAAAAGTGGTAGACGGGACGGCGCGTTGTGTTCCACACGCGCGCCGTCAAAAATGTCAGCAACCACAGGTGTGGTCCGCAAGGGCCGATGCCTGCCAGGGGTGCGGGTTTGTTCGAAAGAGATACCACTGGGCTGCTGAGGGAGCACGGGTGGGTTTTAGTCAGTAAAAGTCTGACACGCCCTCCTGCTCTACTCAGCGGGAGGGGTAATTTGATGATTTCCCACCCAAAAAAAAAAGCCTACCAAGTATATCTATCACTAATAATGATCAATTTACAGCGTCTACCTCAAGTCAACTAACTAATTCTATAGTTCCGAGTTCTGCTATAGCATCAAACTCAAGTCCAGCTAGCACTGTACCTGGATCAATTGTAATACCTGAGCCAGCTAGTGAATTAGAATCAGCCGAACTGGTCTCATCTAATTCTGGAGAACCTTCCATGGCGTTTAAATGTGTTGTTGATTCTCCTTCTCATAATATTTCATTTTAAAGTGATGTAAGTGCTGACGAAAAACACGCATGTATATATTGTGACCAGAAGACTAAAAGACACAAATTAAGAAGAGTACATACCATTACATGCGTGTGATAAAAACTATTTTTAAAGAATTTAAATGAAGAAGAGGAAGATTTAGCGGAATTAATTAAGAAAGTTCAAGATGTTATCGATTTAATAATATACTAACACAAGAAATGTCGATTTCAATCAAGTATTCGTATAAGATTTCATCAAAAAAGAACACAACGAAAACATCCTGGAATGATCTTCGTCAACACCATGGTATCGTGGTAAAATGCATACAGAACGCTGCTGCCCATTCTCTAGTATCAGTCTCTTAGTCGCCTTCTACGACACCCAGTGGAAGAAATGGGATGATGCTATTCTTTTACGCCAGGCACCACATATCATAGTAGACAAATAATCGTAATTGAATATTTGTCTACTAAAATTATTTTTTCTTTAAATTGCCACAACTGATAGGATTTAAAAAATTTAATAAAAATAATCCTATAAAAACTTTTTTGATAAAAAACAATTGTTCCTAAAAAAAACAATTTCCCCAAATATATGCAATAAATTAAATTAATTCAAAAATATTTATTTTTAACTTAATAAAAAAAAAACATATTTTTTAAATACAGATGCAAGAATATAAAATCGAAAATAGTAAGTTTGCTTATGTTTAAATACTCTGAAACGCAGAATAAGGCTCTCGCGCTCATACTCATGAATGATTTTTTTTTTGTGTTTAGGGGATGTTTGGTCATTACAATTTGTCTGATTGATTAAATATAACTTTGTTGTATATGTAATAGTTGTCTTAGTAACATATTTAAAGATCAGACATGTAAAAATAAGTAAAGTTAATTTATTTTTTTGTACAGCTTTAAAGCGTCTGACAAAAGCTCCGGCCCATGGAAAGCGTCTGATACTTTTGATATTACTTCAGAGTAATATTCTACAATATATATATAAAAATCAGCCATGTGAAAATAAATAAAGTTACACTTAATTTTTGGTAACTTTCTCACTTGGTACCTACCCAAGTGTCACTGAGCGAACTCCACAAACACGCAGGTATTAAAAGTACATGAGGCCACTACTCAGAACCTAAGGTTTCATCTTTGTGAAAATAAGTTATGTCAGAAAGCTCTGGGATCTCGCACTATGATGTCTACTTATTCTTTTAATTTTCTATGCAGTCTATTCAAGGAAGGTTGCATTAGGATTGTATTTACTAAAAATAATTTTATATCATTTTGGATAGCCTAAATTTGGTTTTACATACCTAACTACGCTGTCTAATAAATAACGGAATTTTAACCGCTAGCGGACTCAAAAACCCAATACGTCAGAGCCACTCTAGGACCCTCAAGCCCCGCTGTTGTCTGACACTTGAGATGTTTACGTTCGGCGAGCAATAAAAACGGCCGGGTCAATTTTTTATTGCCTCCAGCCACTTAGGGATAAGTTTTATGGTTTTCTGAATAGTCAAACCATAACATAAATATTGTGAGTCGTTCTAAAATGCGTGATGTTTATTATATACTATGGAAATTAGAGACAATGGCTGAACATATCTTTGTTCCCGTGTTTTGTCGATTTCTGATAGAACTACTGTTTCAATTTACTCGAAATTTTGGATTTTACTTATTGAACAGACTAATAATCGAACAGCAGTGTTTTTTTGGGAATCCTCTTCAACATTTTCGTAATATTTAAACTCAAACTTCATATTGCGCGGAGGTCAACGCCCGTTTTGTGCACTTCAACATTCAAAGGATTTATATTACTATTTATCGAAGTGAATCTAATAAGATTCTTATTCCAATAAGAAAATACATTATTAACATACCATTTTATATACCAGGATATACTTAATTCACCGTGAATAACTCAAAATAATCATAATTCTCATATCACTGCACATTGTTTACAAAGGTTTGTTTACGTTTCATATTTCGTCGAAATATAAGTTTTATGATGCTATTTGACGCAAATATTACCTAAAACGATGTAATAATTACTTCTAAATGAATATTTATCCACTTATCGTCGAAAACACACAAATAATAGGAAAAAGCACGTAAAAACTAGAGAGCATACCACGAAAAAGTACCGATGACGGCTAGGCTTCTGTTTGGCGTTTTCATTGACCGTCCCCCGACTTGACAATGCCCTGATCAAAATATTACGTTAAAATTAAAAGGCCTGTAAATATTATTTTTTACTTTTTTGTGTTTTTGTTTGGGTCGGGGGTTTTTTAAATTTTTAATTTAATTTTTATTTCTTGCTTTTTAAACTTAATGTCTCCCTTAAATCACCATTTATCTATAATCTATTCATTGAGACCTTTTCAATGAGCCCAAACACGATACTTCTGCTGTTTGTTGGTGAATAACTTGGGTTTCCTGGAAATTCCAGGTGTTGCTCCAGCATCAGTTCAAGGTTATTTTATTCGTCTAATAGCATTGAAGTAATAGAATCCCAAATTTTGAGTTGATCAGAGGCTAAAATCCGTTTTTCAACCAGAAAAGAGCTGATAATCTTCAAACGGCTGAACCGATTTTGATAACACCCCGTCGTTTTTGCGTCGGGGGTTAAAAAAAAAAGAGGGATGACAGATGAGAAGTCAAGTTGTAAAAGATTTCAGAATTCGGGGCTGTGCAGATGGGATTGAGATTATCGGATTAAAGAATAATTATATCAACATGAAGAACACGTTATTTCCATAATTGCGTCAATGTTGCGCGATTGTCAAAAACAGCCAAAGACAACGGTTACTACTAAAGTTCTCTGAAATGACCTTGAAAAGGTGGACCAGCTCCTGGAGTGGCATTTCAAATATATGGACTGAGTAGATCGCACTATTTGAAAACTAAACCGCAGACTTGGCCTGAAGCCATTATCAAGTTTAGTGGATCGCACTATTTGACATCAGAACCGCAGACCTGGCCTAACGCTATTATCAAGTTTTACCTACTACTTTCCTCACCTCTTCCTGAGTGTGCGTATTTTTTATAAATTCAATTGTCTACTCTATTTTTATTATTTTATTTGTAAGGAATTGGTAGACACGACCACATCTACTAGAAATCTTTATTTTATAGCAAAGCAAACTGCAGGAGTACAATAACGTATTTAGTCATGAGTCCCGTAAAAGGTATTGGTAGAGTGGCGTCCACAGTAAACAGGCCACACGCTGTCATCTTACTGAACGTCCGGTTAACTTGCAGCACGCGCTTGCATAGGTGTTTGTGACTCTCTGTAAGAATGAAAGGACATTAAGGAATTCCGAAATTTTATAAAACTTTACTGGAAAACACTATTTTACACACACACACACACACACAAAAACGACTATATAAAGTTATAAGAAATCTTCCTCTTTCCCACCAATGCGAAATAATATAAACATTTTTATTTCATTTAAACAGTTAATCGAAAATGATTTTTTCTCACCGGGACAATTCGTATTCATCACACGCTGTATACACGCCGACTCCGCTTCCTCCATAAATATATGAAACTTCTCACATTGCAAGCTGGTTATAATCATTAAAACGATGTCTTTCATTATCCATCCGAATATTATTAAGCTCACAAACAGAGTGTATATGTTACGCTGGAAGGAATAGTTTTGTTTGATTATTTACTGGCTTATGCCAGCGGCTTCGCCCGCGTGGGGTTTAGTGTATTATACATAACCTTCAATCACTCTGTATTTTGATGAAAACCGCATTTAAATCCGCTGCTTACTTTAAAAGATCCAAGAGTACAATTACAAAAAAGCGACACTATATAAAGAAGTGAAAGACAACGCGGTAACCCACGCAGTACTAATCTGCTCATTCTTCTTGTATCAATGTATTTAGGGCTCATAGAGAATATTCATTTTATGAGATTAGGCCGTGGGGCAGTTCCATGTGGTGCCGGACGTAAAAGTTCCGTGTGGTACCGGACGTAAAAGAATAGCACCATCCCATTTCTTCCCGTGGGTGTCGTAGAAGGCGACTAAGGGACTTACCAGAGAATGGGCAGTAGCGTTCTCTATGCATTTTACCACCATACTGCGATCGCCAACACGCCTGCCAAGCGTGGCGATTGTGGCAAAACCCCCTCATTTTGGGGGAGGCCTATGTACAACAGTGAACGTCTTTCTGCTGAAGTGATGAGGTTAAACCGTTTCGTTCTTACGTTTACATAACATTAATTGAATCTGGCCAAATACAAGGATGTAAAAAAGAAACGAGTAATACTTACTTCATCTTGTGTTGCTGCTGGGTTTCGCAGTTGTAATGCAAACACTCCCAAAAACCATAAACTACGGGTGCATGAGTCTACTGCTCGCCATAGTATCTGTTTGAATAGGAAAAAATATCTGATGAAATTATATGACTGACTGACGTAGCAAGTGAGTATGTCAATGTCTCTTATATTATGTTTTTAATCTATTATAAATAAAAGCCAACATCAACTAACCAATACTTTGAAAATCTTATTATGCAGCTGGTAAGCCCTTAAAATATTTTGATACAACACAAACATTTCTTTACAATATTCGTTATTATCTTCTTCATTATTTATTTGCAGTACGATCTTAACCCATTTTGTAAGATATTTTGCCAACAATGCCATGAGTCGAAAATTATATACTACATTAATGTCAACTGCAAGTGATAAAAAGTCACTGCTAATATCAAAAAAATAAATAGACTCTTGAAATGAATAAAAAGTTAGATCTGTTAAAATAAAAATGAAGATTACAATCGAAAGTGAGAACCAACTCCTAATAATATAATTTCGGGCGGTTATGTCAATTTTCCTATGAATTTCTTGGATGCGCAGAATAAGGGAAATATTACAGCGGCCATAAACAATGTTCCAAATGACCAAAAGTAAGTAGCCGAAGAAAAAAAATGAGAAACTAAACACGATAGCTTTATAATACGATTCCTTAGACTCACTGACGCGATCGTTGAGCATATGATAGATACTCAAAATATTAAAAAATAAAACAATACAGAACAGCAATACGTGATACTTCTTTTCACATGGAGTGATAAAACTTTTTCTAATTTTGTATTTGGAAGAGAAAAATACAGAGAGTATAATGTTAAAAGGTTGAAATATTCTTTGGACGACATCATCCAGTCTATTATTGAGTGACAATGTAACTGGAAGAATTGAGTAGTTTCGCATGGTTTCTAAGAACGATCACGTCGTTTTAACTTCCATGTTAGATGACAAATGAAAGATAATTTATGTTCCTACATCCAGTATCAAATAAAAAATGTATTGATTAATCAGTCAATTGTTTCTTTTATCATTTATCACGACTCCTGTCAAAAGATTAATGTTTTGTTTTCTAATGAACGCCTATGTTGAAATTGAAATTGAACTTTTGTTTTGTTTATGCACAACTTTCAACGATTACCTACCTACGCCACGACCCGACATAATTACGATTAATTGGAGTTGATAATTTACAAGTTGGTGTAAAAAAAATCAATCATTTGACAAAATACATTGTTTAATTAATGGACATCTATAGTTTAAGCTATAAAAAATGTAGTACCATATTATCAGAATACTTAGCGTTACTCAATTAAACAGACACAGAAAAACTTCTAGAAATTATGTCATGACGATAATTAATTATTCCCTCGTAAGTATTTACTTCGGTAGTATTTACATTGCTTAGTTGTAGTTATTAATGTTACCAATATGCTTTTTCTCATAGTGGTTATTAGCTTATTTTTATATCAATTACATTTTAAATGTTAATGTCCTAATTTAATTAAAATGTAAAGTGATGGCCCGAAACACAGGTTTAAATAAACCTAGATCGGGCGGTTCGCTACCAAAATTTCGAATTCCGAAACATTGTCACTTGGTCTTGTAATAAAAATATTTTAGAAACAGTTTATTTTTAGGCACTACTCGTATAATTGTATGAGAAATGTATTACTGTAGGTTAAATGTACTCTTTTTGTATACGTTTCTATTTCTATTAAATAAATTATTCTTATTATTATTATTAAAAAAATAATTAAATAAATATCAATAGATAAAATCGTTGTAAAGAATATTTGACTTCAAAAGGAATATCACAGAAAGTTAACTGTAGCAGTCATCATCATCATTTCAGCCGAAAGACGTCCACTGCTGAACATAGGCCTCCCCTGAGCTCCACCACTTCGACTGGTCCTGTGCTTCCCGCATCCAGCGGACTCCTGCGGCCCTCACAAGGTCATCGGTCCACCTTGTGGGAGGCCTTCTAACCTTACTTCTTCCAGTATGCGGTCGCCTTTCCAAAACTTTTCGGCACCATCGGCCATCTGTTCTGCGCGCAATGTGCACTGTCCACTGCCACTTAAGTTTGGCAATTCTTCGGGCTATGTCGATTCCCTTGTTTCTCCTGCGGATCTCTTAATTCCTGATTCGATCAAGTAGGGAAACTCCAAGCATAGCCCTCTCCATTGCCCTTTGGGTGACTACAAGCCTTCTTATTAGACCCATTGTGAGCGACCACGTTTCGGTTCCATATGTTATCACTGGCAACACGCACTGGTCAAAGACTTTCGTCTTGAGACACTGTGGTATTTGGGACGAGAAGATATTGCGAAACTTCTCGAACGCTGCCCATCCAAGTCGGATTCGACGGTTGATTTCTTTCTCGAAGTTGGACTTACCTAACTGGACAATTTGTACTCGGTAAACGTACTCGTCCACAACTTCGAGTGCTGCGCCTCCAACCGTCATGAGAGTGGGTGTTACATGGACACTGGACATAACCTTTGTCTTTGTCTTCCATGTTCATTTTAAGACCCACTCTTTCGGAAGCTCTATAGAGGTCATCGAGCATGTGTACGGAGGTGTTCCAAGGTCTCAGCCATGACAACTATATCATCGGCAAACCATAGGTGAGTGATGTATTCGCCATTGATGTTGATGCCAGCCCCTTTCCAGTCCAGACCCTTGAAGATATCCTCCAGTGCAGCGGTGAACAGTTTCGGAGAGATAATATCTCCCTGTCTCACACCTCGCTGCAGAAGGATAGGTTCCGAAGTCTGGCCCTGGATTCGGACTGACATAGTGGCATTTTCCCACAGACACTTCAACACCTCGATGTGCCGATGGTAGATCTGGCACCGTTGGAGGGGTTGCAGTACTGCCCATGTCTCGATCGAATTGAAGGCTTTTTCGTAGTCTACAAAAGTCAAACAGAGAGGCAGGATATACTCTTCGGTCTTTTGTATAACCTGCTGCAGCGTATGTATGTGGTCTACGGTGCTAAAACTTTCACGGGACCCGGCTTGTTCGGGAGCTGGAAGTCGTCAAACCTGCGCGCTAGACGGTTCGTGATGACTCTGGAGAACAGCTTGTAGACATGGCTTAGAAGTGAGATGGGGCTATAATTCTTAAGAAGGGCATTGTCACCCTTCATAAAAAATGTACCATCACACCCATTTTCCATGCCTGTTGCGTTTTGCCCTCGAGTACGACGGAATCAAACAGCTTCTGGAGGGCCTTCAGAACGGGTTTCCTGTTGCGTTTGAGTTCAACCGTAATTTCGTCATCACCCAGCGCCTTGTTGTTTTTGAGCTGCTTCAGAGCCATCCTAATCTCGTACAAGTTGTCGTCTGGGATGTCTTCAGTATAGTGTCGGGTTTTCTTTTCTTTTTTTTTTTTTTGGGTGGTATATCATCAAATAACTTCTCCCGCTCTGGGTGGAGCAGGAGGGCGTGTCAGACTTTTACTGACTAAAACCCACCCGTGTTCCTTCAGTAGCCCTTAAACCAGGGGCTGTGGTGTCTCTTTCGAACAAACCCGCACCCCTGGCAGGCATCGGCCCTTGCGGGCCCTATCATTTTTTGTACTGACATCTCTTTGAGGCGCGCGTGGAACACAACGCGCCGTCGACTTGGGCTTGGTCCTTACCGGACAGCGAGCTACCCATTACTCGCCGTCCGCAAGCCCATGCCTACGGTGGCCGGAAATCGGCCTGGGATTCCCGACGCCCAGGGCGTCTCCATATCCTGCGGCGGCTAGGGTCGCGAGGGCGCATATGCTGCCTCTCCCTCACGTGCGCTGCCTCCCTCTTCGCGAGCATTACTGCTTCGCTGAAGGAGGTGACGGCTCCCCATGCCCTCTCGTTCCGTACCATGGCCTGGACCAGGGCCGGACGCAAGAGATCGCCGCCGCCGATCGCCTCCACGAGGACACGGCGGTGCTCCGCCCAAGCCGGGCAGACCGCCACCGTGTCCTCAGGGCGATCTTCGCAGTGGAAACACCCGGGCGTTTCCTCCCGCCCTATCCAAAACAGGAACCTCCCGAAACAACCGTGTCCGGTGAGGACCTGCGTCAGGCGGTATAGTGTCGGGTCAATCTAGCTCTTGGGTCGTTTGCCAGATTCATAACGGGTTTTTGTTGACGTGTATAACTGTACAAAGTACCTCTCAATCTCTCTAAACAGCGCAGGCTTGGTGGATAAGAGCCTGCCTTCATAGATCTTCAGTTTCTTAAGCTGACTTTGCCCAATAAAAAGATCCCTAGCAAAGACCTTGGAGCCTTTATTCCGCTCTATCGCGTCTTTAATACGTTCTGTATTAAAGCGGAAGAGGTCGCTTTTCAAGGACTTAGAGATTTGTCTATTAAGCTGCCGGTACTCGAGCGCATCGTTCGAAGACTCTACGACCATCGCACCTCTCCATCATGAGCTACAAAATAGGATCAGAGAGCTTCTTTTTTATTGATATTTGAATGAAGAGAGATTTGAATTTTGTCAAAAATTTGTTAACCACGCAGTACCGACCTGCTGGCTTAGCACCAGCACCGATTTGTCGACGGAAGAATAGACATGACTATGAACGGAATCATGTACAATAGTCATCATCATCCTATAATATTCCCACTGCTGGGACACAGGCGTCCTCTCGGTGAGAGGGATTGGGCCGTAATCTACCACGAAGGCCCAGTGCGGGTTGGTGTACAATAGTAAAGATAGCTATTTTTTCTTCTATTACTTTATCACAGTTAAGCGTTCAAAACAAATCATGATTTTTTATATAAATTATATTTACTTTATGGCCGTCGAGAAGTAAGTTTGATGTCAGTGTGATTTTGACAGTTTGGGAAGAAATTGTCTTCAGAAATAGTCTACATTTATAAGGACCTTGACAAACATTGTTAGAAACAAAGGACAAAATGACAGATTGGAGAAGGATATCTACGGTGCTACGTCAAAAATGGAGAAACGCAATATCACTTTGTATTGAGAAAGCACTTATTATTCTTCGTAGAAATAAAAAGCGTCATGCTAAGCCGCTCATTCTTCCTATTCCAATGTATTTAGGGCTCGTAAAGAATATTCCTTTAACGATGTTAGGCCATGTCCTACATTTCAGACCATCGCGCGAGTGCGCGATCATTGCTTTCATCTTACATGACATACATAGGTCACTTTCCGGTTTTCTGAACAAATTAATGAAAAATTATCGGGATTGTCGCATATTCGTGCGATGATCGCTTATAGTTGGGACACGGAGTGAAAACTGAATAGAACCGCAATTGTGTTCGTAAGTTTATATAACATTAATCGTCACTGGCCAAAAACAAGGATGTAAAAAAAACTTACGTCGTCTTGTGTTGCTGCTGGATTTCGCACTTGTAACTAAAATATTCCCAAAAACCATAAACTACGAGTGAATGAGTCTACTGCTCGCCACAATATCTGTTTGGATAGGAAACTATGTCTGATGAAATGACATTACTGACTGGAGTAGCAAATAACTGTGTCAATGTTTATAATATTCGGTTTTTGATCCTTACAAAATAAAAGCAAACATCAACTTACCAACACTTCAAAAACCCTATTATGCAGCTTGTAAGCTCTTAAAATATTTTGATACAATACAAACATTTCTTTACAATATTCATAATTTTCTTCTTCATTATTAATTTTCAGTACGATCTTAACCCACGTTTCAAGATATTTGGCCAACAATGCCATGAGTCGAAAACTATATACAATATTAACATCAACTGTAACTGATAAAACATCACCGCACATGTCATAAAAATAAGTTGACTCGCTGAATGAATAAAATAAAATAAACATAAAAATATTCGGAAAAATATAAATCAAGAGAACAATCAAAAGTGAGATCCAACCTCTAATAACATAACTATGAGCGCGTATGTACATTTTTTTGTGAATTTCTTGGATCCGCAGAATAAGGGAAATATTGTTGCAGCTGTAAACAATGTTCCAAATGACCAGCAGTATGTAGCTGATGAAAAAAAACGTGAAACTTAACACGGTAGATTTATTATACGTTTCCGTAGACTCTGTGACGCGATCGTTGAGCATATGACAGATACTCAAAATATTAAAAAAATAAAACAATGCAGAACAGCAATACGTGGTACTTTTTTTCACATGGAGTGATATGACTGTTTCTAATTTTGTATTTGGAAGAAAAAAATATAGAGAGCATGATGTTGAAAGGTTGAACCAATCTTTGGACGTCTTTGTCCAGTCTATTATTGAGTAACAATGTATCTGGACGAATCGAGTTGTTTCGCATGATTTCCAGAACGAATACGTTCTTTAGCTTTCGATGTTAGATGAAAAATTAAGGATATATTTGTACATGTTGTATCAAATAAAGTTCAATTTTATTAAACAATCAATTGTTTCATTTATCATTTTGCCTGTCAAAAGATTACTGTTTCATTTTCAAAAATTATTTCCTATATTTAAACTTTTGTTATGTTTATCTCCAACTTTCATTAATTACCTATGCCACGACGCGAGATCGATAAAGTATCCATTTTCATCATCTTTGATTTGATTGCTTAGAGTTTTTACTTTACAAATAAAACAAGTTGTTAAAAATCATACATTTGACAACAAACAGATTGATAAACAATCTATAGATAAATCTTTGTGAAGAACATTTGACTTCAAAAGGAATTTCACGTAAAGGTATTTGTAGTAGTACGATAATATACTTATTCATGAGATCCATCACTGGTATTGGAAGAGTGGCGTCTGTAGTAAACAGGTCACATGCTGTTATCTTACTGATGGGAATACGCATCACGCGTTTGCACAGATGTTTGACTGTCTCTTAAAAGAAAAATGTAAAGTTCGTAGGTAAATAGTGAACAATGGAAATTTAATTAAACAAGAATTTATTAATGTTTTACGAAGTAAACATAGCCAACATCCATTTTGCCAGCCCACTGCCATTAGAGCTTGCTTATTCTGCAAGTTATGTTGGTAACCCCAGTTCGTCTCCGGATGATTTCAAATTTAATGCTCTCAAGAAACTCCCAAGTTTTTAATGAGCTACACGACTTTGTTTTTGTGGACCAATACCAGGCCACTCAGAAAGTATTGCGAAAAATAGTTTTTATATATGAGAGACTGGCCAGTTATAATCTATTTTGAAATTAAGATTATTTGTAAGTAAAGATAGGTACACACGGCTACACATCAAGCTATGCATTTCCAGTTTATGCTGATCTCGCATTGTACGGAAATCCAATACAATACGAGATCAGTTTATACTGGAAATGTATAGCTTGATGTGTAACCGTGCGTACAAAAATGTCCCTCCACTTTATCGTGTCTCATAAAATATCTATGGATATATATGGATCTGCGCCGGGAACATTTTCGCGTTATGATTTTTTACGATTTCAAGTGTCGCCTGAAACCGGACGAATCGTAGATACGATAGACTTCAAATGGATTAAGGCCCTTCTACGGCAACCGTGTATCGTTTGTATAATGAATTCAAGCGCAGTCGACTAACTTTGTGGGACGAAGAAATAATTGATCGCCTGTTACGGAAGAAAGCGTGCTAATAGTGAAAATTTAATCCTTGACAATAGGCGAGTTACGTATCAAGAGGTTCACCACGTACTGCAGGTTAGATAGGGAAGCCTTCAAGAAATTTTACACGTGCATCTTCTCGTGAGGAGGACAGTTTCACGCTGGGTGTCACACAACCTCAACAATGGGATTCAAAAATATTTTGGGAATGGCACCCAAAATATACAATAAATTGCCAAAAAGTATCACAGACCTACACAAAATGGACCAATTCAAATTAGGGTTGCATGAATTCCTAGTTGCAAAATGTTACTACTCAACTAATGATTATTTAAATGAAAGTTGACTGATTTTATTTGACAATGTATGATGATTATTTAAATTTTGGTTTGACTTGTGTATTTTTTATTTTGACATTTCTATTTATTTACATTTTTTTAATTTTTTTTAAGTAACTCAATTTTAATGTATTCTGCTGTATTTTAATGTTGCGATTAGTACCTAAAACTTATTTTAATTTGCACACCTCATTAGGTTATAATACAATGAACCTTTTATACTTACCTGTAACACCTTTATAACATGTATTATGCAAATAAATTATTTGATTTGATTTGATTCTCAGAAACAGGCCCGGTATGATCCCGTGATTAAACATTACGACATCATTACAGATGATGAGTCTTGGATTTATTTATACGATCCAGAAATGAAGCGCCAGTCGACGGTTTGGGCGTTTCAAAACTAATTAACGCCTGCCAAAGTGAAGCGATCTAGAAGCAGGGGGCAGATTTTGATCGCGAGATTTTTGAATTTGACTGGCTACTTGGTGTCAATTCCTTAACGAACCAAAGAAGTATCAACGTTGAATGGTATACTACCAAATCCTTGGCAGAAGTTTTCTCTGTTGTGAGCAACAAGCAATCAAACACAGGCTCCGCGGGCTACTGCTCCACCGCGACCGCGTGGTCGCGTTGGAGCAGTAGCCCGCGGTGTGCGAAGGCGCGTGCCTACGCACACCGCGCTCAAAACAAGGGACTTCCTGGACAGCACGCCTGTGAAACTCCTGGGTAACCCTCCTTACAGCCCTGACCTAGCACCGTGTGACTTCTTTTTCTTCCCGAAAATAAAGAATCAGCTCAAAGGGATACAATTTTCGTCGCCGGATCATGCGCTGTCAGCGTTCGAGCAGGCTGTAAACGAGGTGTCTGCGGCGGACTGGAAAAAGTTTTCAAAAACTGGTTCAGATGCATTAAACTTTGTATAAAGGCTAGTGGAGAGTACTTTGATAAGATTTAATAAAAAATATTTACCAATATAACATTAATTTTTATTTTAGCAAAACTTTCTGAGTGTCCCACGTATTTAGATAGGATTAAAATAAATTGAAACTCTCCGGAGCGAATAAAATAGGCAAAAACTTTGACAACTCAGCTAAACATTTGTGTTCTTGCTTAGTCTCCGGTTCGTAGTGTTTTATTTTCATAGATGGCATCAAACTAACAAATACTAGTGCAGAGATCAAATCTTCAAGGTCGTCGGGCAAATAGAATGGACATTTCTAGAAAGTTGGTCAAGCACTACATAAATCTAAGACAAGTCTCTATTCTGGTTCAAATTATTTTCCAAGTCTCTGTTGAATATTTAAACTCTTTTATTTATTTATTAAAACTTTATGGACAAGTATTAAAAATACTGAACAAAGGCGGACTTAATGCCTGAGGCATATTTCACCAGTCAACAAATCAATCAGCAGAGAAGAAAACGAATCCCACAAATCAGCACTGGGACGTTTCGTCCAACTTCGGACAGATGTGTTCACGTGCCTGCCGTTCAGGTTTCTACTGTGTGTGATTCTTTGTTTCTACTGCTTCCAGCCTTGTTGCCTGCGTGAGTAAAAAGCCTCTGACAGTGAGGGCCCTCTGGTTATACAGCGTAGGACGCCACAGCTAACCATACCCGTACACTCCTGGTCTCCGATTAGGGAGGCACTCTCTCTGCAACAGCTATTTTTGATGATGCTGCAGCTGCTGCATCCTATCGCATCAGGTTGCATCCCGACGATGACGCTGATTCAACTACATCTTGTTGATTCGGCTACTGGCTCCCAGCGTCCAAAGCCGCGCAGAGCCCTGCTCACCCACAGCCTCTACCAGCTTCTCCGTTATTTATTTTCTGTATTTTTTACTTTATCTCTTTTGTTAAGTATTTTACAATTGGCCCTTCAACTAACCGTAACATTACAACACTTCTACTGTTATTAGTTATTTATTAAAGCAAATTGCAGCAGAACAATAATGTATTTAGTCATGAGTCCTGTTAAAGGTATCGCTAGAGTGGCGTCCACAGTAAACAGGCCACACGCTGTCATCTTACTGAAGGTCCGGTTAACTTGTAGCACGCGCTTGCACAGGTGTTTAACACTCTCTGTAAGGATTAAGAAATATTAGGGAAATGTGAAATCATGTAAAACTATTTAGATATCACCTACGTTTATACCACCAATGTTTAAACTGACGCTATATTCCATCACGATGACGCCCGTTTTCAACTACTTTAAATTTTATTCTAACTAACTATTTTTACCGATACGAGACTATAAAGGAGAAGGCTAAATGACTACCCCAAGCATTAATTACTTAATTGCTTTTGAAGCATTATTTGATTGACTTCACAAGGTCGAGGGGCTATATATATATATATATATATATATATATATATATATATATTAATATATATAAATATATAATAAAATCGCAGCGAAGTCAAATCTGTACATTTAACATATATTTGTTTTAGTAAATTCTTGAGGTGTGAGTACGATTCTAATGCCGAAAATAATTATTTTTATAATTTTTGTCTGTTTTTCTGAATGAATGTTCCAGCATCACGCGAAAACTACTGAATAGATTATGATTAAATTTAGCAAAAATATTCCCTAAACATCTGCGCAGGCCGTACAATATAAATTATGACGCTTTTTGCCATATGAGCAGTAGGTATTGCAATTTATTCGTATTCTTCTATAGTTTACCGCTAATTGTAAAAATACGGGCCAAAAGGTAAGAAAATTACGGACAGTTACAGATTTAACCTTTTAAATTAGTATCATAACGCTTTTCCATTATGTACCTAAGCAGAAGTGATAGAAATCACAACATATACAGGTTGGATGGGACAATAAGGTTAGGTGACTCAACTGCTGTCGCTACATCAAAACGGCTTTAGGAGACTGTTCTTATCCACATTCACAAATAAAAAAAAAGTACAGTCAGCAATAAAATGCCAATCATCACAAAAAAAAAATGATGCAAAAAAATGCTGTGTCTTATAGGGATCAAAAAACTCTATGGGACTACAGAGGTTTGAGTTTTAAGTCTATACCTTTCAAGAGCTAAGAGTCAAAAGATGTGACAGAGTAAAAGAACGACTATTTAGATAGCTTTCAACAAAATAAAATAACTAAGCTGTTGGATAATTCCTTTGAGGGGCTTGTGGCTAAATAACAATAGCTGCACAGGTCGATCGACCAGGTTAAGCTACGCTTGCCGCGGATGGTTCGTGGATGGGTGACCATCTTAACATACCAAGGCATACCCTCCGTGCCTCGGAAAGCACGTTAAGCCGTTGGTCCCGGCTGTCATTTGTGGATCTTTGACAGTCGTTACGGGTCGTCAGAAGCCCGAAAGTCTGACAACCAGTCTTACCAAGGGGTATCATATTACCCAGTAACTGGGTTGTGGAGGTCAGATAGGCAGTCGCTCCATCTAAAATACTGTTATTCAGCTGCATCCGGTTAGACTGGAAGCCGACCCCAACATAGTTGGGAAAAGGCTAGGCAGATGATGATGATGTTGGATGATTCCTTTGCGAGCCTGTAGTTGTCAGTTCGATTCCCAAGTATTGGTATTTTTTTAGAAGTATTGTTTTTTTAGAAGTTTCTTTATGAATATCGAGTCGTGAGTCGGAATAGTTTTCTAAGAGACCAATTCGAATTTATAGAATTTTGCTTAATATGATGTTTAAGCTTCTAAATTAGTCTATCTAGCTTAGATGGGCAATTCGTTTTCATTTTAAAATCTAACAAGAGTAATTACAGTAAGTTCATAAGATATTTTTTATATTATAAAGTCGTTTAGTTACGTAACTTGAACATGTGATTTTTTATTAATGTACACATTTTTATAATTTCAGATTTAAATAGTAGAGTTATGTATAAAACGGATATCTCAGTTGGAATCACAAACATTTTTAACGGAAAAAACATAAACATTAAATTAGAAATATTTATTGATTTTAGTAATATTCAAATAATATTGTGTCATATCCGTATTAAGGATTATTTTGAGGTTTAGTTTCAATCTTCTTTTCGTAATGAATAACCTCAATAAGTCCTATTGAATACAATTTGTTAACTTTGAGGTTTGAGAGAACTAACTCACTCCCAGTAGATTTATTCTAGTAGTAGTATTACTGAGTCATTTAATTGTATTGTGACAACTTGTCTGCATTTGTTATTTTTACGTGGGTAGATTTGCGTAGAATAATGTGGTTTCTTTAGATTACCCACACACAGTAGTTATTACAGCACAATATAATTATATTACTAACATACAATAGCCTGATTATCATAGTTCACTAATTAGCTACTTCAATAAATTGTTGTTTATCAGAAAATAAACTGTTTTAACAAGAAGTTATTAGTAGTTATTTTATACCTACTTCATAAAATTATAACGAATAAACATTTTGTAATCACTTATTATTCATAATCCTTTGTTTAAATAACAATATAAGTACCTAGTTTAAAAAAAAACACTCTCGTATATCGAAAAATAAAAGAACTGATGAAGATTATTGTTGCAAAGAAAAATAAGTCTCATCAGGAGATTTGAAAACAGACCTATGTATTTCTTAATGAAAGACAATACGCTGCGAGCTACCGAGATTTGATATGAGAACTTGAATTTTAGCAATGGTATGAACCGACCAAGGTCATACGTAATTATGTACTGTGTGCGACGGTATGTTTTTTGTTTCATTCGACGGTAGTGACGCCAGTGTGTGAGTTCTGTGGTGAGCGTTCTGGTTCTGTGTTAATACATCACTTATACACAGCTGTAGGGACGGCCTGGACCGCGACTCATAGCAATATAACCCTTAGCATGCTAATGGGTTTTTGACCCCGTCCGTACATCCAGACGCCTAGATAAAAGTTCGTTGAAACCTCTTTTGTTTGTAGTTTTTTATACCTATTGACGTAGGGGTTATACGTTTTTTTCTTTTCAGGATTGTAATGATATGAAAATATCATTAAACTTTTTATATAAAATACAAATTTTCAGCTATTCAGCATTACCTACATATTACCATGGTACCACATTTATAAGTTGTTGAAATCGCGTCCATACTTCTATTTAGCCATCTCCTTTAATCAAGGGCCTTGTTTCTAAATTCTTATTTTCTTTTTTCTGATAGGATTAAATCTAGACATAATTTTTATTTATTAATTATGGTTCTGCCTGCCTGCCTAGCCTTTTCCCAATTATGTTGGGTCGGCTTCCAGTCTAACCGGATGCAGCTGAGTACCAGTATTTTACATGGAGCGACTGCCTATCTGACCTCCACAACCCAGTTACTGAGTAATACGATACCCCTTGGTAAGACTGGTTGTCAGACTTTCGGGCTTCTGACGACCCGTAACGACTGTCAAAGATCAACAAATGACAGCCGGGACCAACGGCTTAACGTGCTTTCCGAGGTACGGAGGGGTCTTGGTATGTAAAGATGGTCACCCATCCACGGACCAACCGTGGCAAGCGTAGCTTAACCTGGCCGATCGACCCGTGCAGCTATTGTTGATTGAACTAAAAATCAATTTTCTTACCTGGACAGTTCGTATTCATCACTCGCTGTATACACGCCGACTCTGCTTCCTCCATAGATTTATGGAACTTCTCACATTGCAAGCTAGTTATAACTACTAAAAGAATGTCTTTCATAATCCATCCAAATATTATTAAGTTCACGATCATTATGCTTATGTCACGCTGGAAGGATTAAAATGATTTTTTTACCTAAGTGGACGACGATTGTAACTCACGTACTGCCAACCAGTACCTTAATCAGATACCACCTCAGATTATAAAACAAAGGCAGATAGACCGCGCGGAACACCAAGAGTGAAGCCAATAAACCAAATACATACTAAAGCGTCGCATTGTATATAATGCGAGGGCTTTAGTATTTGTTTTCTTGACTCTTGGGTGTTTCGCGCGATCTATCTGCCTTTGTTTTATAATTTAAACCAAAAAAAAGTACAAATACTAAAGCGTCACATTATGTTACATAAAATGCGACGCTTTAGTATTTGGTTTTTTGGCCTCACTCTTGGTGTTCTGCGCGGTCTATCTGCCTTTGTTTTATAATCTGAGGATACCACATTATAAACCACAATCTGCCTCTTTTTAAGGATATTGCTAATCCATTGCTTCATAAGTTTGAAAAATTTGTCAGGTCAACAACGTAAAAAACGCAATGAATGTTGTTGAACTGTCGAAATGAAAGCCATTGCTACTGTTAGTTTATTAGGTACCCTCTGCTTATTTTTCTTATCTCAATTTATTTAGGGCTCGTATAGAATATTCTTTTCACAATGAAAGGCCGTGTTTTATAAAAACCAAATAATGCCCGAGTGCGTGATCATTGCGTTCGATTCGTTCGGCGATACTATAGAGGTATGAGGAACAGGGTGTAAAGTTCACTCATACTTATGATGGTAAAGGAGGATCCTCCGACCAGACGGGTGTTGTGTCTGGTGGGCAACTGCCCGACAGTTGATGTCGGGATTTTGTATCTATCTGAGTGGCGTGGTAAACTCTGATTGCGCGATGTAGAATTGCTATGATAGTTCGCCTGTGGCATTGTAGATGGCACCGCTTTACTTTTTGCGTTTTTCGAAAACGCATTTACGCGCTGACATATGAATAAAATGAATGACAAACGAACGCAACGATCCTGTGATCGTGCGTTGATTCGCTTATAATAAGGACACAGGGTAAACATTCATGTGTATCTGGAAAGTTGTTCCTAAGTTCAATTAACATTTATGAATCAGTCGGACACAAGGACGATGTAAATAAGAAAAAATTATGATGAAAAAAAGACCAATATAATACTTACTTCGTCTTGTGTTGCTGCTGTATTTCGTAATTGTATTAAACATGTTGTCAAATACAATAAACCACCAGTAAATAAGTATACTACTTGCCAGAATATCTGTTTGAATAGAAAATAATATCAGATCAAAGTACATTATTTATAAAATAACTGTTAAAGTCTCTCAATATAATGTTTTTGAACTATTCCAAACAGTAAAGGCCTCAACTTACCAACGCCTTAAAAATCTTATTATGTAGCTTGTAAGCTCTTAAGATCTTTATGTACAACGCGAACATTTCTTTACAATATTCATTATTATCTGCTTCAATTATTTATTCGCAGTATGTTCTTAGCCCATTTTTCAAGATATTTTGTCAACAACGCCATGAGCCGAAAATTATATACTGTATTAATGTTAATTGAAATTGTTAGCAAATCGCTGCTAATATCAGCAAAATAGATTGTCTCTTGGCATGAATAAAAAAATACACACACTACAGCAAAAATCAAAAGTATAAACGAAAGAGAGATCCAACTCCTAGTAACATAACTTCGAAGTTAATTTTCCTATGAATTTCTTGGATCCGTAGAATAAGACAAATATTGCTGCGGATATAAGCAATGTTCCAAATGACCAGTAGTATGTAGCCGAAGAAAAAAATGGTGAAACAAACCACGGTAGCTGTATTAAACGTTTCCGTCGACCCACTTTCTCGATCGTTGAGCATATGGTACAATCAAGATTCACTAATGCAGTCGCATACTAAGGGCTATATTGCTATGAAGTGGCGGTCCAGGCCGTACCTACAGCTGTGTGTATAAGTGATGTATTAACACAAAACTCACCGCTCTACTCACACACTGGCGTTACTCTTTGTATTTTATACATACCGTCGGCGACGACAGACATGACCTTGGTCGGTTCATACCATTGCTAAAATTTACTTTTATAATTTGAGTTCCGGTAGCGTGCAGCGTATCGTCTTGGATTAAGAAACTCATAGGTCTGGGTTCAAATCTCGCGATGAAGCTTTAATTTTTCTTTTCAACAATCATCTTCATCTGTTCTTTTATTATTCGATTTATTAATATACCAGAATAATAATGTAACAAATTTGTTTTATTACTCGTATTGTTATTTAAATAAAGGTTTAACAATAATAAATGATTACAAAATGTTTATTCGTTATAACTTCATGAAGAATGTATAAAAATAACTAATAATAACTTCTTGTTAAAACAGTTTATTTTCTCTTATAGAACAATTTATTGAAGTAAATAAGCTAGTTGGTGAACTATGATAATCAGGCTATTGTATCTTAGTAATATAATAATATTGTGCTGATTACTACTGTGTGTCGGTACTCTAAATAAATCACAATATTCTACAAAAATCTACCCACGTAAAAGTAACAAATGCAGACAAGTTGTCACAATACAATTAAATGACTCAGTAGTACTACTTTTATTCTACTGCGAGTGAGTTCGTTTTAACTCAAACCTCAAAGTTAACAAATCGTATTTAATAGGACTTAAAGAGGTTATAGCTTAAGTGTTCATTTTCATTCCGAAAAGAAGATTGAAACTAAACCTCAAAATAATCCAGATTACGGATAAGACAAAATATTATTTGAATATTACTAAAATAAATAAATATTTGTAATTTATAACTTAATGTTAATGTTTTTTCCGTTAACTATGTTTTTTAAGCTGATTCTCGAGCTGGTTTTCCATGATGCCTTGTTTGCCATGAACCTTCTGCGTGGAGTGCACGGCGCACGGTTCGTAAAGATGTGTCGAATAATTCGGCAAAATGTCTTGTCGTTTTGAAACCACTTGTTTCATATTCGCTGAACGTGTGCCTGTTATAGGAGCTGGGGTCTTCCACTTTGCTTTCCACGGGCAAGGCTACCGCCTTCCTCATATCTTTTCACCCACCGACTCACAGTATTTCACTAAAACAAAAAAGGGGTACTGTTAGGCTACTAAGCAAAATACACACTTTATGTATTACCTACTATTTAGAAACAAAATTATTTAAAAGGGCAATTTCACATAGATATTAAGTTTATTGTTATTTTCATCGTTCTATAATCTAGGAAATAAATTTACATTGAAATTTTATATTTTTATTCTATTTAGACATTGTGATATTTATAAAACGTTTAAAAATAACTACAAGGATCAGCAGTTACACTTTAATTAAATAAATGTTTAATATATATTTAAATCATAATACTCACACTCAGTCCGGTTTCATCACATAGGTATTTGTGATATAGGTATTAAGTCCACTTTTATGCAGCGCAATAATATTCGCTTTCATTTCTATATTTAAATTTGCTTACATTTTAAAATGAATTAGAAGGACGCTAATAGATGAAACACACGTCACTAGCACACAATTATCAACCAACACCGTTCTATAAGTCGCGGTGAATGAGTCGTAAATCATTTAAATTTATTTAGGTTTCTGTGGGTATAATGATAAAGTTTTACGAGTTTAGTGAATAAGAAGAACAGAACAAGAAACTATACTCAAAAGTGATTTTTAAAACAATAAAAAGACTATCACACAGCGAGTGGGATTCGAAATCGCGACTCGCTGCGCTCAAACGCGATAATCAAGTGCGGTAACCGCTCAGCTATCATGCCATTTGCTTTAACGGTTGAATTTAGGAAATACATTCATTCGTAAACGTATGAGAGTGTGTGTGTATATAGTATTATAGCCTATAGAAATTGCTTATTATAAGAAGGTCGTAAGTTAAAGCGAAGTGTCAATCTATTGCTTTTTGAGATTGGGGCTCCATTAGTGAGGGCTACTGTACATACTAAAAACATTGAAAAATGAAACAATAAAGAACACCATTGTTTGGTACTTCTTTTCACATGGAGTTATATAACTTTTTCTTATTTTGTATTTGGAAGAGAAGAATATAGAGAGTATAATGTTGAAAGGTTGAATTATTCTTTGGATGTCTTTGTCCAGTCTATTATTGAGTAACAATGTAATTGGACGTATTGAGTTGTTTCGCATGATTTCTGTAACGAATACGTTGTTTTAGGTTGCAATGTAAGATGACAAATGAAGGAAGGAGGTATATTTCTACATGTCTATAGTACTAATTAATGTAAAAGCAATATTGATTAAACAATTGTTTGTAACTTTGAGCATTACATGTTCATTTATTATTTAATGACAAATGAAGCATATTTAGTTAATGTTACTGTGACCAATCCGGTTTCCGAATTCGTTTGATTTATTTATCGTCAGAAAGTTGAACATTAATCAACTTTGCTGTTAAATTACATTAAGATTAAGGATTAGATACTGCTTTACCTTGTAATGATATGTTGGATTTATTTCCCTTTTATTAAAACTGACTACTACTACTTCTTATGAACTATCCTTAATTGAAAAACCCGAATCCCGGAAAACTGAACTGTGTGTTTTATTTATCTATTCGGAAACCAGTTGGCCGACTTTGGCCTTCCGTAGAGAACAAATCAAAATTACCTAATCTAATCTGGGACACATTTTTGATTCTCAATACCATTCCGAATTAATTCAAAGCACTGAAATCCTACTTTAAATGGTTAGCTATCAATCTAGTTTTATATTTGCAAAACTCGGTAACTAGCACCCGCAAGGTAACTCGTTACGTCAAACTTGTTAGTTACCAAGTTTTGTCGCTTACCCGTTAGAATTAAACTGTTCGCGCGAAGTAGCTTCAAGAGACTTTGCTACATGAGAGTGGCGGAATATGTTCTCGACTGGCGTCTTAAGGTTTTAGCAGAATATGTAAAGTTACATCCAAATTGGTTGGTCAAAGTCGATCGTCACCAAAACAAACCTCCTGGAAACTCATCGCTCAATACTTTTAGGCAATTAGCCTTGCAGAATAGTTGCAAAGTGACATAAAATGGTATGTCTTCATGTTGTTTTAGTTTTTACTGTAAAACATTTCGACACAATGTATTTTTTTTTTTATGAAATAAATAAATTTCCCAAAGTATCCTGTAACAGTTTTAACAAACCCTGTGTAGATTAAATGCTTACGCAATCGCACATTAAAGGGAATTGGTAACACATTTAACTTTAACGCACCAGTTTTACATTAATTCGTATAATTTAGTTATGATAACATCTTCAAATTGTAGTTGAAAAATCGTTGACGATAGTTGTGGCTATACAATTAATCACAATGTGTCAAATTAAAATCATTTTAGGTGATTTAAAATTAGAAGGAAAATAGGCAAAACAAATCTGTCTATTTACGAGAGGCGCTACAAATTGGTATGCACCAATACGTTTTCTGATCCTATTGTTTACATTTTCATTCGATAATTATGGAACGAAGCTTAGTTGCCATTCGGCAAAATGTCGTTATAATAGGTGCTGTGAGAGAAGCCCATAAAACTGGTTAGTAAGTTTTCTTCTATTCTGTAATTTCTAGAAACTATAAAACCAGTATCGTGTAAAAAGCTAATTAATTCCAGCACATATACAAACCGATAGACTATCATCATGCATAATAAGAAGTAACTACATACCAACATGTAGGTACTCGTAGTTATCAAGGCAATAAATCAAATAGCATTAGAAACCCAGTCTATTACACAGTGCTACAGTGGATAGGTTCTACCACAGACTATTGAAATAAATAGAAATGTCAATCTAACTTGATTCATTATAAATACGATGTCGACTTGGTTTGTTTCCCACGCTTTCATTCTAAAACGGCTTTGGAGAAACATATGCTGTTGAAGCCGTTGTACGTGATATTACTAGTTTTCTATTTCTTGAGAATGTAAATACCATTATTGCACATTCTACAAGACTCAATAAATTTTAAATATTTCGTTTATTATAATTTATAGTGTTAATAATGTAAATCGTGCAACAAATAATCTAAAAATATATATTAAAACCAAATATATAAATACTTACTTACTACCATAAAAAGAAATGATATTATTTTAAGAGCGTTTATTCTGAAATTTGGCAACGTCGCAAACAGCTGTCAAATATTTACCTGTTTTGATTAATTTGGCAATATTACTGTATGAAAATATGAAATATCGCTAACTAGCTATCTAAAATACAGATTATGAAATGCAATAATTAATGTTTTAACATCGAATATTTAGTTTTAGATGTAAAAAAAGCTTGGAAACTTTCCAAATGGCTTTTTACAACTAAAACGGTTACAACATCTAATTCAGTGTTATAATTGCAAATCATTATTCATATTTTAGATAGTTACCTACTTAGCGATATTTCATATTTTCGTACAGTAATATTGCCAAATTAATCAAAACAGGTAAATATTTGATAGCTATTTGTGACGTTGCCAATTTTCAGAATAAACACTCTTAACGATACTATTTCAATGATACCATTTTAATGTGATGTATATGAATGTTTCATTGACATGTAAAAAGTGTTTGTACATACAAACCTACTTACAGAAATAAAATCATTTATCAATGATCCTATTATTTTTTTCTTAACAAAAAGCGCCTCCATCCACTCTCTTATTAAAAATCAACTTTGCTGTGCCCGACAGGGTCCATAATTGATTCGATGTTTTGACATACCAACTGTTATTATGTACAAAATGAAATGAAAAAAGTATTTGAGTATTGAATATTGAAATTAAATTTGCATTAGTTTTAATTATCGAAATTGTCTAAATGGATTTCACCGTTAGTAATGTCTTTTTAACAGAGTCACTCCTCAACGTGGCTGGACATGTCCCCAGTTAATGGCAATATACTCGCCCCCTATTACATGAAACTTTAACAACACGCGATATTAGCGACATGTAGTAGTACTAAATGACCGCTTTATAAATCCTTCAAAGAATCAAGGCGTTTCCACAGCAATCGCCAATTCACAACAGAATTGGTAGCAAGTCTACCTCTTCCAAGCTCTATGGCCAACGCATCGCACCATGTCCACCTATGATTTACCGTATCGCCACTGAAAATAACGCGCACGTGTTTTATTTATGGCTTGCACCTACCCGTATATGGGGCAGGTTTTAACGGGGCTACATGTAAACTTCATCCGCAAACAAAGCAAGTGAGGTCTTGGATGTATGGCTTTCCGTTTTTTGCATATGCGGCGTTTGAGTAAAAACACAAATTCTCTTGGTTAAGGGCATTTTGAAATAGTGTAGGCTTTTTGGCCCATAATACAGCCAGATAAATAAATTATATAACAAATTGATACTTCGTAAAATAGTAAATTTGATAAACAATTAATTTTCTGGCTTTCTTTAAATACTTCTCTTCTTGCATCTTACTTTTTTACTTAGTTCTGAATGTGTGTCCAGTTGATGGCTATAGAATCGCCTCCTATTTCATAGGATTTGAATATAACTGGCGAAATGTTAACCTTACCCTTCGCAGAAAACAAGCGTGATGTTATATTTTATGAACACGAAAAAGTTTGTTAATAGCTCAATTGTTTTAAAAGTAAATTCACGCCTCGACTCTGGGCACGCCACGATTGCGGCGGTAAGTCCCCTCTTTGAGGAGTGGTTTGAGAGGCGGCATGGCGTCCTCACCTTCCGCCTGACGCAGGTCCTCACCGGACACGGTTGTTTCGGGAGGTTCCTGTTTCGGATAGGGCGGGAGGAAACGCCCGGGTGTTTCCACTGCGAAGATCGCCCTGAGGACACGGTGGAGCACACGGTGGCGGTCTGCCCTGCTTGGGCGGAGCACCGCCGTGTCCTCATGGAGGCGATCGGCGGCGGCGATCTCTCGCGTCCGGCCCTGGTCCAGGCCATGGTACGGAGCGAGAGGGCATGGGGAGCCGTCACCTCCTTCAGCGAAGCAGTGATGCTCGCGAAGAGGGAGGCGGCGCACGTGAGGGAGAGGCAGCATATGCGCCCTCGCGACCCCAGCCGCCGCAGGATACGGAGACGCCCTGGGCGTCGGGAATCCCAGGCCGATTTCCGGCCACCGTAGGCATGGGCTTGCGGACGGCGAGTAATGGGTAGCTCGCTGTCCGGTAAGGACCAAGCCCAAGTCGACGGCGCGTTGTGTTCCACGCGCGCCTCAAAGAGATGTCAGCACAAATAGTGATGGGACCCGCAAGGGTCGATGCCTGCCAGGGGTGCGGGTTTGTTCGAAAGAGACACCACAGCCCCTGGCTTAAGGGCTACTGAAGGAACACGGGTGGGTTTTAGTCAGTAAAAGTCTGACACGCCCTCCTGCTCCACCCAGAGCGGGAGAAGTTATTTGATGATTCCCCACCCAAAAAAAAAAAAAAAAAAAGACGCCTCGACTCTGAATTTCGAAGAATGACGTAAAGAACAACACTAACCCAAGATAGTTGCCCCGGGGGTGTAGTTGCTCCGATTTTAATGACTCTAGTTTCAAGGACAAATCGCATGCTATTTTATTAATCTATCGAAAGACTTCAACTGCCACTAGTTGACCGTGTCGGATGTCTTTTTGCCATTGCATGGGAAGGCAAAAGGCGATCAAAGTTTTTGCGGAATAGATGTTCTGTTTCTGCTCAATTGACCTCTTTTTTTTGTAAACAGGACTCAAGAGAATCTTGAATCTTGAAGGGTTTTAGCTGAAAACCAGCGCTTAGCAACCCGCTAGGGGAGCCTAAGCATAATAAAATCAACAATAAACTCAAACAACAATAAATTCTATTCTATTCTATTTTTTCTGGGCGGGGCAACTATCCTAAACGTAACTTATATAGATTAGGCAACTATCTCCTACGTGGGATAATTGTCCCAAAATATAGAAGACTGCAAAAATTGTTTATAAATGTATAATGTGAAAATATAAAGATAATATTTCTTCAATCAACTCAGCCTATCGCAGTCCCCTGTTGGACATAGGCCTCTCCCAGGCTGCGCCACAACACTATATCCTCTGCATCAAATCTATCCCACCACCTTTTTAAGGTCGATTAGTACCATAAAAAAAAATGTACGAATTATTATTTTTGTAACTGAAAAGTTCATTTAATGCCATTGAATGACTTGACACTTCTCGCTAAATTGCAAAAATACTTAAGAAAATTTGAATTTCGCGGGTTGCCTTTCTTAATCCACACTTGTTTCCAATAAATATATATTATTACATGTTAAACCACTAAGAACTGCTGTGTACAGGCCTGGCCTACAGTACAAACCAAAAAGTTCAAAATACGTTCAAAAGTAAAAAAAAAAAACAAGATATAGATAAATAAATTGAAATTAAAACGAATAATTTAATGCATTTAACACGTTTATTAAAAAGAATCACTTCCAGTAGAAAATGTATTTGAATTACTTCATTATTTCTATTCCAAATCTTGAAATGTTTTAATTTTATATTAATTAAATTTAAAATGAAATAATATAAAAAAAGAATATAATTTTGTCCATTCAGATTTTCGAACACTCCGTTTCTAACAAGGGTGTGAACTGTCAACTGTCAAGTGATCAATTAAACTACCGCCTGAGTGCGTCCCGCGTGCGTTCGGAAGGCATCGGTTGACGAGGGCATGGAACGAACGTGCCCGATTGTGATTAGAATTTTGAATTCACTTGAAGACTGATTTCATTCGGGCACATATCCAATTTGTGATGCACTTATTTGCCTTCCTATTTTAGAAACATCTGTGTAAGTTAGGCTTGGCACAAGGGAGTCACCGGTAGCCTGGTGATAAGCAGTTTACATACTTTTTATACGATTTGTATGGATTCGTCACACACGTGTGGTCTTGTGGCCGGCGACCATACGCTAAAGCAGTTCTCATCATCGCCACAAGAAGTGACAAATACCGATGGTAGTCTCCGGAGGCACGTTTGTGCTGACCTTGCTTCAATCAAATGTATAGCAGGAAGAGTACCTACTTTAACATGCCAAGTTGGAACTCCAACAAATTGAGGCAGCACTCCATCCAGCTTGACGATTCGTCAATACCCACCATAAAGTCTCGAAAAGCTACTCAAGAGCTGCCCCTGAATTATATACGAATTGATAACATCTATAATAATTTATGTGGTTGAAAAATATATGGTTCCGGCGACTGGTACCGCAATTAACTGAAACTGCGGTCCTAGTCGCTGGGTCCATTTTAATTAATATGTTTTCTTCCAGCGACTGGAACCACCCATTAATGAACAAAAAACGTCTATTATTCAAGCCAAAACCATTACAGTTAAACGAAAAAATGTTTGGAGTAATAAAATAAGAACTACATCTTTATAGTACGTTGATTATTTTTAATGCGATTGAATTCCTGTTTGGTAAGCTCCTAGTGCTCCTACCAAGACGACAACCTGGTACTTCGAAGGAGTAAAGTATTTTCTCGGTATTTTTAAATAGATATAAATAAATGATGTTTTCGAATCAAAGAGTTATTTTCTTTAATGATTACTTTAAACACTTTTTCGTTTGACTGTACTATTTTTGGCTTCAACAATAGATTTTGTAATTCAATTACGCGTGGTCCCACTCGCCGGAAGAAAATAATAAAATTGTTTAGTTCCGACGACTGGGACCGCGGTTCGAGTCAACTGCGGTCCCAGTTGCCGGAATCCTCGAAAGGTCGATACTGGTCAAAGTTCCGTTCATTTACCGCGTGTCAAATCTGTAGTCTAATGACAAACTCAATAGTTTCAAATATTTACACAAAGTATAATTGCGAAACGCATGCAAAGCCAATTCATAAACGATCACTTACGACAATGCATTCTAAGCCACATATTTTTTAGCTCTGTACTGTAATTTCATCAATAACCATTGTAAACACACTATTGCTTTTTTTTCTATGACACTTTTATTTGGCATTAGGGTATTTTGTGGGCGGGTAATTGGCTCTTACCCATACTGGGTCACGTAGAAGATAACA
The DNA here is from genome assembly GCA_949987655.1 of Polymixis flavicincta. Taxonomy (NCBI): domain Eukaryota; kingdom Metazoa; phylum Arthropoda; class Insecta; order Lepidoptera; family Noctuidae; genus Polymixis; species Polymixis flavicincta. The sequence continues at coordinate 19,148,426 of OX465191.1, read as the reverse complement.
GCTCACTCCCGCTCTAAGAAAGGAGGTCTATCTCCCATCACAAGGACCATAAATAGGCGGTTATTGCTTATGCTTAATTGTTCTGATTTTATCACGATGACCATCAGTCAGTGATGTCTAAGATCGACTCATGCCCGGTTTCTGAGCTACTCGTATCGGCAGTTTATCTATTCATTAGCGCTATTGGTTCGATAACTGGCAAAAGTGCGTTTCCGAACACCGCAATGTAAGATAAACTCCGTTTATACTCAGGTTAACTTAACTGACCAATGTTGGCCGTTTATCGGTTCCATAACTATTTGACGTTTCATTTCGTAGCCAAAATATTTAAAAATTGAGTTATACATATAACGTGTATTAAATGGCCAGTAAAAGCTAAGTATAAAAATCTAAAAACAATGAGTTTTAGTTTAATGAATACCTACAAGCAGCTCCATATCATCTTAATATTGATTTTTAAAACATCATTAGGTATCCAGATACTTAATACGTAGGAGAAATCCTTTCGAAATATTTACGGAGGAGGAATTTGAGTTGGGATAATATAGATTGAGATATAAGAATATTATGATCAGACCTGCTCTAGCTCCCGACTCCCGTTACGCATCGCAAATGTCCATTGTCAGTTTTTTTTACAAAAGAATAGATAAAGCACGAACGACGAAAGACAAATAGACTTTTTACTTAAAATAATAAAAATAGGAACGTTTCTTTGAAAAAAAAAGGTGACAGTGATGTCGACATCACATTGTGACAACATCTGCGTACAAAAACGAATTTTAAAGCCGATATCCTCAACAGACCCATCTAGCGCCAACTAAGGAACTAGTTATGGGTTGCATAGTTATTGAATGGCTTGTTGTGGATTCAGAAACCCAGTGACAGTTAACCGACGTTTATCTTATACATAACTTTATTGAATCAATAGCTATTGGGAGTTTAACTGGGAACTTCAGAAACCGGGCATTAGAAAGTTACATAAATATAACCAACTATGTTCACATTTGATATAAGATGATATTTTCGAGAGTATTTATTAAGCAACAAAGTCGACCTGAAGCAATTACTCACAATACTATTCGATGTGGGAAGCACAAGACCGGTCGAAGTGGAGGAGCCTGGGGGAGGCCTATGTCCAACAGTGGACGTCTTTCGGCTGAAATGATGATGATGATGATGATGATGATGATATTCGATTAACACCGAACAGAATAACTGGGACACGCCTAAGGTTTCCTACAATTTCAAAATTTTAAATCAAATGTCATTTATTCAAATTAGGCTGAGAATCAGCACTTTTCGAACGTCAAAATTACATAAGACAGTTCCCCAAAAACGCCCACCCTTCGACACTTCCTAGTGCTGTAGCTGGAAAGAAGAAGTGGCGCAACAAACTCCCCAGCAGCACAGCTGTCTGTTTAGTCGGATGGACTTGATTCTATACATACATAAGCAAGGTAATACATAATAACGCATAATACCAAAAATAAAAGTCTCCTGGTATAAAGGGCTCTAAAGCTTACATATGCAATGCTGGATTATTGTTAGATCATGTCAATAACGAATGACATAGTAGATAGATAGTAAAAAAAAAAAACACTTGGTCAATAAAATTGAGAAGAGAAAAAAAAAGTATTTAACTAAATAATTATATGAACCCATATAACCTGTCACTAGGTACGCTAATTCTGGAGAAAGAACATAAACATTGTCTTGTGTTAATCACAGCGACCAACTATTCTTGTCATTTAAATAGTCGTTAATGGAATAGTAAGTAAAGGATGGATTTTACTTGAGCTTTAAACGCATCAAAAGGCAAATCTAGCAAATAAGTGGGAAGCTTGTTATAAAAGGTTATACCAAGCCCAACAAATGAGTTATGAACCTTATGAAGCCGGTGAAGGGGAGCACGTAGTTTGTCCTTATTTCTAGTGTTAACGGTGTGAATATCACTGTTTTTAGTGTACAAGTGTATATGTTGCCTAATAAATATGATGTTAGCTAATATGAATTGTGATGCCACTGTGAGAATACCAATATCTTTAAAACAGCCCCTCAAGGAAAATCTGCCACCTAGCTGGTAAATTGCACGAACAGCACGTTTTTGGAAGACAAAAATATTTTGAATATCAGTGGCTTTGCCCCACAGCAGAATACCGTTGGACATAACGCTGTGAAAATAACTAAAGTATACTAATCGAGCTGTATCGACGTCAGTGTATTGTCTTACTTTTCTGACGGCGTAGGCAGCTGAACTGAGCCTCTCTGCTAGGGTTGATATGTGGGATCCCCACTGAAGTATGGCATCTACTGTTATGCCCAGAAAAACTGCCGAGTCTTTGGTTTCAAGAAATGTCTCATTAGTTTAATTCGAATCCACAACCAAATACCACAGTGTCTCAAGACGAAAGTCTTTGACCAGTGTGTATTGCCAGTGATGACCTATGGTACAGAGACGTGGTCGCTTACAATGGGCCTTATCAGAAGGCTTAAAGTCACCCAAAGGGCAATGGAGAGGGCTATGCTCGGAATTTCCCTACGCGATCGAATCAGAAATGAAGAGATCCGCAGGAGAACCAAGGCAACCGACATAGCCCGAAGAATTGCCAAACTTAAGTGGCAGTCGGCAGGGCACATTGCTTGCAGAACAGATGGCCGATGGGGCCGAAAGGTTCTGGAGTGGCGACCGCGTATCGGAAGACGTAGAGTGGGAAGACCTCCCACAAGGTCGACCGATGACCTTGTGAAGGCCGCGGGTATCCGATGGATGTGGGAAGCACAAGACCGGTCGAAGCGATTTTATGCTCTTTGCCAATCTGTTATTGGATATTGTATTACTGCATGGGGTGGAGCAACTAAAACTAAAATGTTAAAAGTAGAAAGAGCACAAAGAGCCTTACTTAAAGTAATGACTAGAAAACCCTACAGATTTCCAACAACTGAACTATACTGTAACTGCAAAGTTCTTACGGTACGTCAGCTTTTCGTGCTTCGATCGATTTTAAGAACTCATGCTAAGCTTCCGCTGCCAAATCTTAATAAGCGACTACAACTCATCACTGGATCTCAACATAAAACCACATTCGCAACGCATCAATTTTATACAATTAGTAATTATATTTACAATAAAATTAATAAAAAAATAAAAATCTTAAACCTAAACAGTCACGCGGTAAAAACAAAAGTAACAGAGTGGCTACTAGAGAGGGACTATGCGTACACGGAGTCTTTACTTACATTCATTTTTTTTTTTTTTTTTTGGTGGGAAATCATCAAAATAACTTCTCCCGCTCTGGGTGGAGCAGGAGGGCGTGTCAGACTTTTACTGACTAAAACCCACCCGTCTTCCTTCAGTAGCCCTTAAGCCAGGGGCTGTGGTGTCTCTTTCGAACAAACCCGCACCCCTGGCAGGCATCGGCCCTTGCGGGCCCCATCATTTTTTGTGCTGACATCTCTTTGAGGCGCGCGTGGAACACAACGCGCCGTCGACTTGGGCTTGGTCCTTACCGGACAGCGAGCTACCCATTACTCGCCGTCCGCAAGCCCATGCCTACGGTGGCCGGAAATCGGCCTGGGATTCCCGACGCCCAGGGCGTCTCCGTATCCTGCGGCGGCTGGGGTCGCGAGGGCGCATATGCTGCCTCTCCCTCACGTGCGCCGCCTCCCTCTTCGCGAGCATCACTGCTTCGCTGAAGGAGGTGACGGCTCCCCATGCCCTCTCGCTCCGTACCATGGCCTGGACCAGGGCCGGACGCGAGAGATCGCCGCCGCCGATCGCCTCCACGAGGACACGGCGGTGCTCCGCCCAAGCAGGGCAGACCGCAACCGTGTGCTCCACCGTGTCCTCAGGGCGATCTTCGCAGTGGAAAAACCCGGGCGTTTCCTCCCGCCCTATCCGAAACAGGAACCTCCCGAAACAACCGTGTCCGGTGAGGACCTGCGTCAGGCGGAAGGTGAGGACGCCATGCCGCCTCTCAAACCACTCCTCAAAGAGGGGACTTACCGCCGCAATCGTGGCGTGCCCATTACTTACATACATCACCTAATAACTCAGACATGCCGATTTCCTTATCATACACACATTTAAAAAGGTGCGCACGCAGCGCCCTCCCACCCCACCTTTTCACACATGCACACACACCCACACTATACTCACCTTCCACTGCATGCACACACACCCTCTAACACTATACATACGTCACAACTATTACAGAATCACATAAATCATTTAAGCGGTAGAACAACATCGTCCATTAATTGTTGTAACTTAAATAGTATATAAGAATTCTGTGGCCGAACACTGTTTCTCAAAATACAGGTTTACAACCTAGTTTGAGGGGCAGGGTTTAGTAAAAAAATTGTACAGATTTAACAACAAAACTATCAAACTGAGTTACTTACTACCCACTGATTGTTGCTGTAACTATCTGTAATTTTTGATGAATAAATTATTATTATTCCTTTATTCATCATAGTTCTTACTACTATACATTTTTAAATATTTTATAAAACAAAAATAAAAAATAAACATTTAAAAATATATAAAATAGGGATCCGCCGGTATTGGGAGCAGGGTCCAGGCTACCGGTGGTTAGGGCTCCAGAGACAGGAACCTCCTCACGATGCGAGCCGTATCGAGGAGTACTGCCTTCTGAATCAGGCCTTTGATCCAGCCGCCTAACGAGAGCCTCGAGAGATGTTGTTCGAGGCTTTCGGCCATCAGTCCATTGGCTGATACGACAATCGGCACAATGATAGCTGAGTCCACATTCCACATGTCGACAACCTCGTGTGCTAAGTCGAGATACTTAATTTGCTTCTCTTTCTCAGCTTTCACGAGGTTCCCGTCATGCGGGATGGTAACATCGACTATCATTGTGCGGCGCGCTAACCGATCTATCACCACTATATCAGGCTTATTGGCTACAATAGTCCTGTCAGTAATGATAGATCGGTCCCAGTACAACGTGACATGGTCATTTTCAAGAACTGGGTCGGGCACATACTTGTAATACGGTACCTCATAATCCACAAGTTTATATTTCAAAGCAAGTTGCTGGTGAATAATCCTGGCTACTTGGTTATGCCTGTGCAAGTATTCGCCGTTAGCCAGACGAGAACAACCAGAGATAATATGTCTGATGGACTCACCCGGAAGGTGACATGCCCGACACACGTCCACCGTCCCGTCCTTCATAATATGTCTCCGGTAGTTATTCGTCAAGATAACTTCATCCATAATTGCACAGACGAAACCTTCAGTTTCCCCGAAAAGGTCACCAAAACGTAGCCAGGATACGGACGCTAAGAAATCAACACCGGGCTCATGAAGAGCCCGATAGAAGCGCCCGTGCAGCTCCTTGTTTCGCCATACTTCCTTGCGGTCATCGGTAGTTAGTATTACAGGTTTGCGCCAGTTCTCTTTAGCCATGGATAGTGGGGTGAGTCCCTTGTCCACTGCGACCACATCACGGTGCATACCCACTTCGGCTTTTGTAAAATATTCCCTGAGACTGCATACCTCGCGGTTGTGGAGGGTCTTGGCATTCAGAAAGCCTCGACCCCCGCACTTCCGCGGGATGTACAGTCTCATCACCGATGATCGTGGGTGATGCATCCGGTTTGCAGTCAGCAGTGTACGGACCCGTCGATCCAGGGCGTCGAGTTCAGTTTGAGTCCATTTGAGTATGCCGAAAGAGTACATCAAAACCGGCATGACCCAACCGTTGAAGGCGCGCACCTTGTTTGCGCCTGAGAGAAGACTAATTAATACCTTCTTCAGGCGACCAAAGAAGCGCTCCTTCAACGATTGTTTCATATCAGCAGCGTTGATGCCTAACGCTTCCGACATACCCAAATACTTATAGCTCTCGGTTGAGGAGAGGGATCTGAGGTGTATGGAATCCGAAAGTTGAATTCCCTCGGATTCCATAATCTCACCTCGTCTTACATGCATGACTGCACATTTGTCCACACCAAATTCCATCCTGATGGCGCTACTGAAAGTTTCAGTTACCTTCAGTAGCTCCATCAGTTGTAATTTGTTGGAGGCAAAGAGTTTAAGGTCATCCATGTAGAGGAGGTGAGATATAACCTGACCACCTCTCCTCAGCCGATAGCCTAGACCTGAATCCTCCAGCAGTGTGCTTAGAGGATTCAGGGCTAAGCAGAACCAAAGTGTTATGTTATTTCCCTGATGTCGGTTTTGACAGCCGTCAAAATTGATGGTTTCGGGTTTGTGTGTTTTTTTCATTTTATCAACGTTTTTATTCAATTATTTATAATAGGCTTTCTTCCAGAAGGTTTTGTACTGAGATTTGTTTAATGCGACTCACAGAAATAAATAAATACGGGAAATAAGAGTTAGGAAAAAAAAATGACGTTGTTGACGTGTCAGTGTTGCTATATTATTGTCTATATTATTGTTGCTTATTATTATTATTAAGCAGAGGAGCTTGGGGGGGGAGGCCTATGTCCAGCAGTGGACGTCTTTCGGCTGACATGATGATGATGAATCCACAACCTCATTCTCGAGAAGCGGATACCTTAACCTCCATGCTATAGCAACGTAGAGACCATGTGGCACTTCACCATGGTAGTATTACTATAACCGACTTCATATAGATATTATGTACTACGACAAAATCTTACCGAAAATACTTGTGTTCGAAATTCTACAAATACCGAACACAATATGTTTTCAATTTTCTCCAAGTCTCGCGCTGCACTTGAAGTCAAGTCCTCATAAGTTTACCGAGTGTGTATGAAACATGAAGGCAATATCCGGTGATAGCTATTTTCGCGAACAATTAAAAGTAGTTAGAGTATAGTGATAGTATAGTTAGTGGTTATCGGTTTGCAGACGACTTTGAGCTTCTTAACTTTACTATAGCGAAAGTTTTACTTTGATAGCGTGGAGTTAGGGTAAACATGTAAATAGATGTAAAGTTTATGTTGTGTGTTGAGTGTTTACCAACTTCAATTTACATATTATAAAGGCAATACGTGGTCTTTATCAGAAGAGGTATTATTGTCTCTTAGGCGTAGCTATGTGGGCGAGGAGATGTAAGTAAATGAAAGTCAATAATATTCTGAATAACGACAAGCCTATGATCACATTATGGAATTAAAAATGTTATAACGGCGTTCTATCGAGTACGTGAGGCTCGAGCGCAAAGCAATCAACTCACTTCATGGCGAAGGTTGTGACAATCACCGAACACCGGCATATAATACCACTCGATATCACCGTCCGCAAAATCAATGTCCGCTTTGATCTTTCGTCGCGATCTTCTCTTTTGGTAGGCTTCACAGCTGTCAAAATCATTCTAAAATCAGCTCATGTAAGTTTAGTATCGTTTAACTTTTAAACGCGCCGACACATATTTGGTGAAAGTCCAATATGGCTGCTATCGAAAACGTTTCAGTTTGTTTTATTTGGTGCACGTAATTGAAACGTTCCCGAAGGAAACAAGCGGATAAATAATTTCTAACATTCATCTTTTCGTATTCTAATATCATAAAAGGTGTACAGTGCAAACTCGTTTACAACCCGCTTAGGGAAAACATGTGTAAAACATGAAAAAAACATTACCGTTTTCCACCCTTTCATAAAATGTTGTTATTCAAAACGAAAAATTGTCGCTAATTGCACAATAATCGGAGCTAAGCACGTGTCAAGTAATCTCCATTTTTATTCCGTGCGTAATCTGTTTTAGCGAGGGCTAGGCTGTGCAAACACGTACGGGGCCTCCCGTTGGACAATTTACTGCTTAGCACCCGGACTTACCCACGTACGATACCCTCGTATCAGGGATGTATGGGTCACTTTGCTTTTTTTATTTCGTGAAAAATATCACCCGAATTTACATTCCGTCCCGAAAGTTTGGATTGTATGTTAAAGTTGCGATGGAATGTTGATTTTGTGTTTTTATGTTCGTTTGTTTGTTTTGATTGTTTTTAGGTATACCAATGTATATCTAATCAGTTTTATTAGATACTGTCTAATGTCTGTATTATGATTTCAATTAGCCATTTCACTGACGTCTGTGATCGTAGTTTAAATGAATAATGCGACCGGGCGATACGATGCGACGCGGGGAGTGAAAGGGCGAAATTTTAGTCGCGGTTTGAAGCTAGTTTCCCTTAAATCGAATGGCTTGCAGGGTTTGATAGAGGAGAGGAAAAGGGTAATTCTAGTACAATGGCAATAAAAGTAATGCTATTGAAGAAATAATTTACTTAATTGTAATCCTCAGAAACAGTAATATTACAAAAAAGCAAACTGAAGTAGCACAATAATGTACCGAGTCAGAACTCCAATTATAGGTATCGGTAGAGTGGCGTCTATAGTAAACAAGCCACACGCTGTCATCTTACTGAAGGTCCGGTTAACTTGTAGCACGCGCTTGCACAGATGGTTGACACTCTCTGTAAAAAAACAAAAGGTGAAACGATTTTTTTGGAATTTCGTTTTATTCGGGATTCCCACGTATTCCGAATAATTCTTGAAGAAACTTTCATGACTAGGGTTTTAAAAAACCTTTGCTGTTTTTATCATCGTCTGGCCTAGCCTATTCTCAATTATATTGGGGTCGCCTTCTAGCCTTCGTATCTCTTTGCGCAGTACATTTTTTAAATAAAATAAATATTTAAATTTATTGCTCAAAAATCAAAATGATACCAGAAATTCAGGTAGATAATCGTAATAAAATATTAATATCTTACTGGGACAGTTTGTATCCATCACACGCTGTATACACGCCACTTCGGCATCCTCCACAGTTATATGGAACTTCTCACATTGCCAACAAGTTATCATTAATAGTGACATGAACTTTACAATCCACACAGCTACTAGGATCCTCAGAAACGTAAAGAACTATAAAGAAAAAAGAAAAATTGATAAAATTGCAGTGCCTATGAGATGTCCGCGCAGGCTCATACTGACGGTATCATGATGTCATACGGAAAAATGTCGTGTCACTTATTATGAGGGCACGGGGGAGTCACAACAGCATCTAGAAAACTATACTTAAATATGTATGTGCATCTGTGTTGAGACATTTCGTTCGTCTGGTAAACTTTTTGGGAGATATCTCCCTATTGCTCATCTTGACGGGGTGGGCTGTCTTAATGCAGGGGCATTAATTTGTAAATAGAATTATATGCATACTAGCAGCGATCCAGTTTCATCCGCGTAGTTGCGGTTCTCGTGGGAATACGGGAATAAAATATTAATTTTAATTTACTATTATGTTGGATACACACACTCGTCACCTCACTAATTCTCTATGAAAAATATAATCTGGCAGCACAAAATTAAAAAGTTGAAAGTGACGTTTCGAACTCGATGGGATCTGAGGGATTTTCGTGTTATGCTCTTTAGTTTTATAGTGTTTTTTCTCATTTTTTGTGCGTTTTCGATGTTAAGTGGATAAGTATTCATTTAAAAGTAGTTATTACATCGTTTTAGATAATATTTGCATCAAATAGCATCATAAAAACCGTTTTTTCGACAAAACATAAAACGTAAACAAACCGTTCCAACCAGTGTTCATTGTTGAGTGAATTTTGTGTTTTTTTAGTGTTTCACAATGAAATAAGTGTGGTGTGGTGTTTAAAATCGTATGTAAACAATTTAGTAATATTATCATAATACATTTTCGTCATATAAATACGTAATCTTGTTTTATAAACCCTTTGAATGTTCGAGTGCACAAAACGGGAGTTGACCTTCGCGCGATATGAAGTTAGGGTTTAAATATTGTGAATATTTTGAGTCGGATTCCGAAAAAAAATACTGCAGTTCGATTACTAGTCTATTCAATAAGTAAACTCCAAAATTTCGAGCAAATTGAGATAGTATTTCTCTCAGAAATCAACAAAACAAGGCAACAAGAACACAATCAGCCATTGTCTGTTATTTACATTGTTTATTATTACATTACGACATAACAAAAGAACTTCAAACGATTAATAGTAAGCTTTGTATTTTCAAGAACCCATAAAACTAATCAATAAGTGGCTAGGAGGCAACAAAAACTCAAGCGATCATTTTTTATGTGCCAGACCTAAACATCTCAAGTGTCAGATAGCAGCGCCGGGCTTGAGGGGCGCATGACGTCATGCGTTTTTACGACCTTGAGCGGGGACAGCAGTACGGTCCTTTTATACTCAAAAAAAATCTTTACTAAATATTGAGAATATAATGCACAGTTAATGCAACAGGGCAACAGTAGGGGGGAAAAATAATAAATAAGGCGTCGAGCTGATATTTAAAATCGGCTTACAGAAAAATACAACTTACGTCATAATCCGACGCTGACGACGGTGCTTCAGTACGCATTAAAATTACCTGCACAAAACATAGACAACGAAGGAACGTTTCCGACGTCCGGTATAACATCTAAAAAAGAAATCATTCATCAAACATGTAGTTTACAAAACGAATGGATTTATTGATCAATATTTGTGAAAATATAAGAAAGGCGACTTACTAAAACTCGAAAACATTTAATATATAGTTTGTAAGCTTCTAAAATATGTTCATACGTCTTAAACAATTTTTCATAGTATTCATCATTGTGTTCTTCATTACTTTTTATAGGAATACTTTTAATCCACTCTTTGAGATACTTTGTCAACAATGTTATAAGGCGAATACCGTAAATTAAATTTAAATCATATTGGATAATCATTAAATCATTGCAAAATTCAATAAAATAAAACGAATTCTTTACCGTATAAAAAATTGTAGCTACCAAAATAGAATAACAGTAAATAGTAAAACATGAGATCCAATTACAAATAGTATAACTTCGGACACTCTTACTAATATTGATACTTCTATGAATTTCTTGGATTTTCAAAATAAGGGAAATGTGACTGCAGCTGAGACCTATGTTATAAATTATTAACATTATGTAACTAAAGAAATAGACAGTGACAAACCACCAAAAAATGGTAACGGAGAAAATGTTTTTATTAAATTCCTCAACATCACTGTGTTTTTCGTTTACTATACCATACAAACTGAAAACATCAAAAAATGAAATGATAAAGAACACTAATATGGGATATTTCTTTTCACACGGAGTAATAAAATTATCTTTTATTTTGTATTTTGATGAGAAGACTGCACTAAACATTATGTTGAAAGGTTGTACTATTCTTCGGACTTCTTTGTCCAGTCTGTTATGAAGTAAAAATTCAACCGGATGGTTCGAGTTATTTCGCATGACTACTGATCTACTTCGTTGTTCAGTGTTGAATAAACAATTTTCTGTTATTTTTACTATAACCAATTTCAGAAAAGTCTATTTACATAGGTGTCTATTGATTGTATCGAAGTTGAACATCAATCGTATACTTGTCTTACTTGCTGTCTAGTTAAATAAAATGCTCAGGTACTGAAAGGATTGCTTTTTATTTGTAACTAGCTGACCGGACAAACGTTGTCCTTTCTTAACTATGAATATTGAATTCGCATAGCGCAACAGTGATGCCATGACCAAGGGAAATAGTGATTCATCTATATAAATAAAAAGAAAATTCCTGACTGACTGACTGATTGACTGACTCATCAACGCCCAACCTAAACCCTTGGACCTAGAAAGCTGAAATTTTGCACAGAGGTTTTCTTTATAATTTAGACAAGGAATAAGAAAGGATTTTTAGAAATTTAACCCCTAAGGGAGTTAAATTATGCACTTAATTTCTTCTAATTTATTGCAGCTACCACTGTTTGTCTCTGCATCACCCAAAGGTCGACTGGTAGAAAATGCCTATGGCATTAAGTCCGCCTCTGTACATGTGTGTGCATAAAGTATAAAATAAATAAATAAACTTCCGCGTGGGCGAAGCCGCTGGCAAAAGCTAGTTTTATATATATATATATATCTTAATGATAACCTGTCTATAGATACATACATACAAATAAAACATCATATCCTTCTCTGTGTCTGTCTGTAAACAGTCGGACAGAGAGACAGACAAAAAAAATTGACGTTCCGAATAATCTCCGATATAGCTGGACCGAATTTGACCGGACTTTCACTGTCAGATAGCTGATGTTATAAAGAGTAACATTGATTACCCATAGTTACCGTTATGGTCCCGCTTAAATGTTCCCGTTATCACTGAAAAGCAAACTGCTGCAGCACAATAATGTTGATACCTCTGACAGGACTTTTAAGGCGAACTTAGTCACTGGCTCAAACTCACTGGTGAGCCTGGCTAAAAAGCACGCTGTCTCACCAGGGCCTCAAGGTTGCTATTACAATAGTGTCAGAATGGTCTATCATTGATTTCATAATTGTTGATTTTGACAAAGGACCATGGGCGGAATCGTCCCCACCCATCAACAAAAATGAAATGTAGTTAATTTTTAGGGTTCCGTACCTCTAAAGGAAGAAACGGAACCCTTATAAGATCACTTTGTTGTCCGTCCGTCCGTCCGTCCGTCCGTCCGTCCGTCTGTCAAGACCGTTTTTCTCAGGAACGCGTGGAGGTATCAAACTGAAATTTCTATATGATACTTAGTTCTATTGTCCCTGGAAGCTGTAGAAAAATCAACCTTCTAAGTCAACGCAATCAAAAGATACAGCCATTTAGGCCGCAAAATTCCGCAAATTTTCGAAACTCGCACGGGAATCAAAACCTACAGGGTACTTCCCGTGAACTTAGAATCTTGAAATTTTGTACGAAGTCACGTCTTATAGTACAGATATAGGAAAAATTACGAAAACTGAAAATTTTTAGTTTCGTCATATAAAAAAAAATATTTTTGACAATTTTGAACTTTTACTTATATACCCACAGGTTTGTACGGAACCCTCGGTGCGCGAGTCCAACTCGCACTTGACCGGTTTTTTTTTAGTAACGTTGGTACGTTGGGACGTTGCCCAAATGCATGGGGTTCTCATAGTATCTAACATTTATATTAATATTTCGTTTGCGTATTATTGACGAGTAATTGTAAAATATCCACTCATTTATCTATTCATTGGTGCACAGTGGCGGCGCATATATTAAACCTAAATTAAAATTGAAGGTTCAGATGAAACAACGAAATATTTTGCAGAGTTTAATTCGTGTATTAAAAATAATACTATTTTGGTAAAATATAGTAGGGACACTGAAAACACAACCAGACTCAAACGTCCAAATAGTTCTGCTTCAAACAACAATAATCACCGACAATCCTAACAAACTATATGTTAGGAGGACTGTACCTGCAGTCTCCATAGTATTATATATAGTTATCTCTGTGGTTTCTATGAAACTCTGTGGTTCTGAACTTGTCATGTTATTGTGAAATAAAAAACATTCGAAACGATTTATATTTACTTTAATATGGTAGCAGAGTGAAAATAAAGCTTAAATACGTTGATCACTATGGCGTCGGGCTCAAGTACTAAAATTGAGACTTTAAATAAAGAAAATTTCGACACATGGCGAATTCAAGCAAGGGCCGTACTCATCAAAAATAAATTGTGGAGTGTTGTTGAGAAGCCGCTGGTTCTTGTGAAAGCTGATGAAGAGAAGAAATAGAAGGATCTTTTGGCTCAATCTGAGTTAGTACTTCTGATTTCACCTTCCGAAAAGCAAATAAAAAATGCAAAACAGTTCATGAGATTTGGACTATGCTTGATTCCATATATGCTAGCAAAGGACCGGCTAGAAAAGCTTCACTTTTAAAGCAGTTAATACTGTCCAAAATGGAACATGACAATATTAGAGAGCATTTAAATAAGTTCATGGATGTAGTAGACAAATTGCAGGATATGGACATTCATATTCATGAGGATTTTCTCGCTGTTATGATGCTATACAGCTAACCACCTGACTACGAAAATTTTCGTGTAGCTATTGAATCTAGAGACACGTTACCGAAACCTGGAAAACTTAAGGTAACTTAGAAGAATCAGAAGCCAGACAAATTAATAACGGTTTCAACAACAATAATAAAGATGAACATGAAGAAGAGTCGAATTTTGTAGAAACATGCAATTTTTTCAAGAAGAAAGGACATGTTATCAATGAATGCACAAAGCTGGAGAATAAGAAGAAAGAAACGCACGAAGAAGTTCATAAAACTTCCCACGCTGTATGTATGCATTCCAAAATGAAGAGTTCAGATTATGAAAGTAATACATGAATTCTTCATAACGGTTGTACATCGCACATGTCTCATAACAGAAACTATTTCAAAAATCTCGACAACTCTAACTTCAATTGCTAAAACTAGCTTCACAAGATGCAACAGCTGAAATTGCTGGCAAAGGCCAAGTCACTTATAAGCAAGATGCCAACGTTGGAGGCAAACGTAAAATTCAAGACGTTATTTTAACAAATACTCTCTGTGTGCCAACCTTACCTTCGAATTTACTATCCATTGGAAAAACCACAGAATCTGGATGGACTGTCTTATTTACAAATAAAAAGGCCACAATTACACATCATGAAAAAGGTATTATACTCGATGCACCAAAAGGCAAAGATGGACTACACTACTTAAATCCTGCATCGTGTAAATACAACAAAAAAGATAAATGTAACTTGGCAGAAGACACAAAAAATCATAAATGGCATAAATGCTTAAGTCATAATATGAATGAAGGTGATATGAAGTTGGCATTGAAGAATGAGACATTATCGGTTTAGATTTCAAGCCAAATGAGAAACTCGGAGATTGTGAAATATGCATTCAAGCAAAGAATAAAAGACTGCCTAGTAAACTCAATGACACACCACGGACAACAAAACGACAGTGAGATAGTGCACAGCAACGTCTGTGGTCCAATGTCTCAAACCCTCGGTCTAGAGAAATACTTTGTAACCTACATCGATGACTATACTAGATACAGCCGAGTCTATTGTATAAAAACTTTTTCCAAAAAAAAAAACAACCGACTTCCAAAAAACACTAGAAAGTGAAAAATTACTTTAATTTCGGAATTCGGTGACTTTGGACATATATTTTATTAATTTCTTGTCACCGCCTTCCGAAACTAAGTTATTTTTCACTTTCTAGTGTCTTTTGGAAGTCGGTTGTTTTTTTTTGGAAAAAGTTTTTATTTTTCACTTTTTAGTTATAGTTTTACCCACTCCACACCAATTCATCATCCTTGGGGTCAAAACAATGCATATTTATGCGATAGCAGCAGTCGCGGTTGATTTGCTGTCATTTTTTTAAGAGTTCCATTGTCTGTCTCCGAAACGCATCATCAGATTTGTATGAAATTTAAATGGGACCATTTCAGAATAAAACCTTTTCTAAAAAAAGAATTTTGCAAAGCGGTCTATAAATGACGGAGTTATGCCCGAATCTGCACCTAACTCCTAAGTTAAAGAATTGTACCTTCCATCATCAGCTGAGCGTCATGAGATGATGATGATGACCATACGCAAATGTCTCAATAGCATTAGAAAACATGAAAACATTGTTAATAGCTGTAAGATTTGAGGGTTGCCCTCGATTTCCTTGAGATTCCATCATCAGATCCTGACTTGGTGCCACTGGGACCACCTCAGTAGTATACTTTATCAAATAAAAAAAGAATTTTAAGAATCGGTCCTGAAATGGGGGAGAAATCGAGGAACATACATAAAAAAAAATACGTTCGGTGGAACATATAACCTCCACCTTTTTTGGAAGTCGGTTAAAAACAAAAAAGTGATGTATTGGACATATTCAAACTTTACAAGGCAGAAATGGAAAATTTTGCAGGTGACAAAATTATCAGTCTCCAGTCCGATAGTGCATAGATACACCACACCAGAATGGTGTTGCAGAACGCAAAAAACGTACTCTACTTGAAAAGGCTAGGAGCATGATGATTGAATCCAAAGCACCTCAAAGCCTTTGGGTAGAAGCTATTCAAACTGCAAACTATCTTTCGAATCGGAATGTCAAAAAAACTATAACTTCACATTTTGGTACTTTTACTACACCTTAAAAGAAATGGGTACAAAGAAAACCTCGCATCTTCCATCTGCGTCAGTTTGGAATAAAATCCTTCATACTACTGAAAGATGGCAAAGAACGTGATAAATTCAAATCGAAGGCTAGGCCTGGGATGTTTGTAGGCTATTCAGATACTTCCAAAGCTCATAGAATTTGCGTACCTGCAAAACATAAAATCATGATTTCCAAAGATGTTCGATTTACTAACAAACTCTACTACACCGAAACACAAAATTCAATCTCGGAAATTACAACATCTTTGAAGGATAACTATAAACATTACGCCGAAATAAACTTCTTTGACGATGACGTTGAAAGTGAGTATGAGTCAGTGCAAGAAAATGATAAACAAGAATCAGTACAAGGTAATGATGATGAACAAATACCTATTCCAGATACAGATGATAATGAATAACGAGTGCTTCGTGATCGCAACCTTCTCAGAAAACCGCAAAAGGTTTAATGAATTTGTTCTCGCTGCTACTGAAGAGTTTAATAGCTATAGAGAACCTTCAATTTATCGCAAAGCTCTAGAAAGCATAGACAAAGCGAAGTAGTTAAGAGCGATGCTGAGCGAGATAAATTCCCTTAATGAGCACCAAACATGGGAACTTGTTCCTTTACCAAAGAACAGAAAAGCACTGCCCTGCAAGTGGGTATTTAAAGTTAAAACCAATCCAGACGGTAGTGTCGAACGACATAAAGCAAGAATGGTAGTAAAGGGATTCTCACAGAAAGCAGGGGTAGACTATGACAAAACATTCTGCCGCATGCCCGACATGCAGCCTGTAGTACGTTTTCCTACCGTCCGTGCCCTATTAGCAGTAGCTGTAAAAGAGAAATTATCTCTCTGTCAGTTTGATGTGTCGACAGCATTTCTTAATGGTAACGTAGAAGAAGAAATCTACATTAAACAGCCAGATGGTTATAGCGACGGAACAAACAGAGTGTGCCGCCTGAAGAAGAGCTTATATGGCCTCAAGCAGGCTCCAAGATGTTGGAACACCAGTATACATAAATTTCTTGTGAGCTCCAACTTCACACAGAGTACTTCTGATCCATGCCTATATATTCGAGAAAATGTAAAATCTAAGGTGTTGATTGCACTTTACGTCAACTACAGAGGATGATGGAAAGAAATTCATAAAGGAACTACAAAATCGCTTCAAAATTAACAAAACCAGCAGCATATTTTCTTGGTTTGGAAATCGAAAGATCTGTTATTGGGAACATAACATTAAGCCAAAAAGCTAATACAAAGAAAGTACTAGAAAAGTAAAAGATGTCTGAGTGCAAACCATTCAAGACACCAATTACAAAAGAGACAGCTAAAATTGAGAATTTATCAAATGAAAAAGTAAGTTGTTTAATCTTCCCTTATAGACAGGCTGTGGGTTCCTTATAATAATAATAATTTATTCATCAAAAATTACAGACAGTTGCAGCAACAGTCAATGGGTAGTTAGTTACTCAGTTTGATAGTTTTGTTGTTAAACTGTACATTTTTTTTTACTAAACACTGCCCGTCAAACTAGGTTGTAAACCTGTATTTTGAGAAAAAGTGTTCGGCCACAGAATTCCTATATACTATTTAAGTTACAACAATTAATGGACGATGTTGTTCTACCGCTTAAATGATTTAAGTGATTCTGTAACAGTTGTGACGTATGTATAGTGTTAGAGGGTGTGTGTGCATGCAGTGGAAGGTGAGTATAGTGTGGGTGTGTGTGCATGTGTGAAAAGGTGGGGTGGGAGGGCGCTGCGTGCGCACCTTTTTAAATGTGTGTATGATAAGGATAAGGAAATCGGCATGTCTGAGATATTAGGTGATGTACATATGTAAGTAAAGACTCCGTGTAGGCATAGTCCCTCTCTAGTAGCCACTCTGTTACTTTTGTTTTTACCGCGAGACTGTTTAGTTTTAAGATTTTAATTTTTTTTATTAATTTTATTGTAAATATAATTACTAATTGTATAAAATTGATGCTTTGCGAATGTGGTTTTATGTTGAGATCCAGTGATGAGTTGTAGTCGCTTATTAAGATTTGGCAGCGGAAGCTTAGCATGAGTTCTTAAAATCGATCGAAGCACGAAAAGCTGACGTACCGTAAGAGAGTATAGTTCGGTTGTTGGAAATTTGTAGGGTTTTCTAGTCATTACTTTAAGTAAGGCTCTTTGTGCTCTTTATACTTTTAACATTTTAGTTTTAGTTGCTCCACCCCGCGCAGTAATACAATAGCCTACCTCATGGTCCCGACTAGGCCAGACATCAATTTCGCCGTCAGTTGCGCTTCAAGAAACCTTGATAATCCATCAAAAGCAGACATTCTAGCAGTAAAAAGAATACTACGCTACCTAAAAGGTATAATGAATAAAAGCCTAGTATTCGGTTCGTTAAATAATCATCATCATCATTTCAGCCGAAAGACATCCACTGCTGGACATAGGCCTCCCCCAGAGGGGGTTTTGCCATAATCGCCACGCTTGGCAGGCGGGTTGGCGATCGCAGTATGGTGGTAAAATGCTCAAAGAACACTGCTGCCCATTCTCTAGTAAGTCCCTTAGTCGCCCTTCTACGACACCCACTGGAAAAAATGGGATGGTACTATTCTTTTACGCCCGGCGACACATACGGGACGCCACATAGGAACAGACATACGTTAAATAATGCCAATAACAAATTACACATTTACTACAGCGATGCGGATTTTCCAACCAATCAGCTGGCGGAGTAATAAGCAAAAGACCATAGCTTTATCGGCGACGGAGGTGGAGCTAGTGGCAGCTTCGGAGACAGCATGGGAAATGATATGGTTCCAACAGATGTTGGAGGAAATTACGAAAACTGAAAAACCACTACTTCTTTACATTGACAATGAGTCAACAATAAAGCTAGCGTACAATCCGCCGTACGAGCAACATATTTGGACCAAGCTCATACAACGGAGGTATTACAATACCCCCTTGGTGGTTGTTTGTGTTGTAACTAGCTTTTGTTGAGATACGATATTAGATATTCTATTAGGTAGATCGGCTGCACATGAAACTATTATTCTTCAGGTGATTATTTTTCCACTATAACAGCGGCCTATAACCATTAATTTATTGTCTCTTCGGATATACTTTCATACTTATTTTGGATCTAACCATTCTTAATATTATTATTTCAGCATCACACTTTTCATTGACATTACTATTCTATGTCCAAATTATCAAAAATGTTGTGTGCTCTACTGTATTTTTTGCCAGTTTTTTCTTTAGTTCTTTTATCTCCTAAGTCATAATTTTCATAAGCTAATCTTTGCACTCTAATTTTGTGTCATGAATCATAATAATTCCAAAACAGCGACTACATGACATATATTTTGTCATAATCAAAAGTCATTTATTCAAACTAGGATGAGATTCAACTCTTTTTGAACGTCAACATTAAGTCAGAAAGAACGCTAAGCGAAAACGAAGCTGAATAATGCGGCTGGGCGATACGATGCGATGCGGGGAGTTGGAGGGCGAAATTTTAGTCGCGGGTAGAAGCTAGTTTCCCATAAATCCAGTGGCTTGCAGTATTTGAGAGAGGAGAGGAAAAGGATAATTCTAGTACAATGGCAATAAAAGTAATGCTATTGAAGAAATAATTTACTTAATTGTAATCCTCAGAAACAGTAATATTACAAAAAAGCAAACTGAAGTAGCACAATAATGTACCGAGTCAGAACTCCCATTAAAGGTATCAGTAGAGTGGCGTCTATAGTAAACAAGCCACACGCTGTCATCTTACTGAAGGTCCGGTTAACTTGTAGCACGCGCTTGCACAGATGGTTGACACTCTCTGTAAAAAAACAAAAGGTGAAACGATTTTTTGGAATTTCGTTTTATTCGGGATTCCCACGTATTCCGAATAATTCTTGAAGAAACTTTCATGACTAGGGTTTTAAAAAACCTTTGCTGTTTTTATCATCGTCTGGCCTAGCCTATTCTCAATTATATTGGGGTCGTCTTCTAGCCTTAGTATCACTTTGCGCAATACATATTGTTTTAGTAAAATAAATATTTAAATTAATTACTCAAGTATCAAAATGATACCAGAAAGTCAGGTAGATAATCGTAATAAAATATTTATATCTTACTGGGACAGTTTGCATCCATCACACGCTTTATACACGCCACTTCGGCATCCTCCACAGTTATATGGAACTTCTCACATTGCCAACAAGTTATCATTAATAGTGACAGGAACTTTACAATCAACACAGCTACTAGGATACTCAGAAACGTAAAGAGCTTTAAAGAAAAAATAAAAATTTATAAAATTGCAGTGCCTCTGAGATGTCCGCGCAGGCTCATACTGACGGTATCATGATGGCTTACGGAAAAATGTCATGTCACTTATTATGAGGGCACGAAGGAGTCACTACAGCATCTAAACTATACTTGAAGATGTATGTGCATCTGTGTTGAGACATTTCGTTCGTCTGGTGAACTTTTTGGGAGATAATATCTCCCTATGACCAATAGGGAGATATCTTGACGGGGCGGGGTGCCTCAGTGCAGGGGCATTTGTATATAGAATTATATGCATACTAGCAGCGATCCGTTTTCACCCGCGTAGTTCCTGTTCTCGTGGGAATACGGGAATAAAATATAACTTATGTCACCCAGAGATAGTGTAGCTTCCCAACAGTGAAAGAATTTTTCAAATTGGTTCAGTAGTTTCGGAGCCTATTCAATGCAAATAAACATACAATAAAAAAACAACCAATCAAATCTTTCCTCCTTATTATTAGTATAGATGTTATGTGCTGCCCTTGTAATTTTATTTAGGTAAGTACCAACAATCAACAAGTAATTTTAAATTTGTAAAAAAGGATGTTTGAAAGGCGTAAAAAAAAGGAAAAGTAAAGATATTGCATATTGATAAACGTAACACAAGATGGACGGACTGAGTGAAAGAATAGATGGCTGGAGGGGGTACCTACTGAGATGAAGTATGTATGAAAGAAGACATACTCCGACAATGGACGGCAATAAATACATACATATATAAAATTTTCCTCCTGGCAAGAACTACAGAACACCACCTCCTACGCTGCCGTCCTACGAGTTTAACTAGTAAGGCGTTAAACTCTAAAAGTTGATTCCGAGAAAATTGGCAAAAAACGCACGAATCGTTATTTCTCAAAATCTAGTAAGTAAGTAAGTAATCGTTTATTTAACAAAAGACTTAGCATACCTAGGAGAATCCTGCATCTTGAAGGACAGTGTACTTTAGAAACTGTGATACTTTCATATGTTACTGATTGTAGAACACACAAATTAGATAATATTCATTTCATCCGGCAGTTAAAGTATTTTAACATATGTACGTTAAAACATTTTACAAAAAAAAAAAAACAATCGACTTCCAAAAAAACACTAGAAAGTGAAAAATAACTTTAATTTCGGAAGTCGGTGACTTTTGTTATGTACTTTATTAATGTCTGCTCACCACCTTCCGAAATTAAAGTTATTTTTCACTTTCTAGTGTTTTTTTGGAAGTCGCTTGTTTTTTTTTTTTTTTTTTTTGGAAAAAGTTTTTATTTTTCACTTTTTAGTTATGGTACCTACCCCACACCCATTCAAAATTTCATCATCCTTGGGGTCAAAACAATGCATATTTATGCGATAGCAGCAATCACGGTTAATTTGTTGTCTTTTTTCGAAGTGTTCCGTTGTCTGTCTCCGAAACACATCATCAGATCTATATGAAATTTAAATGGGACCATTGCGGAATAAACTCCTTCCTAAAAAATATATTTGCAAATCGGTCTAAAAATGACGGAGTTATGCCCGAACCTCCACCTAACTCCTAACCGTTAAAGAGTTACAACTCTTTAACGGTTATAAATGAGGGAGGAATCGGAGAACATACATTAAAAAAAATACGTTCGGTGGAACATATAACCTCCTCCTTTTTTTGAAGTCGGTTAAAAATAAAGCTAGCTAGCTAAATGTTTAGATAAGAAGTGTGGATTAGGAGCTTTCAAGTTATGGAATCATTCAAAATTTTGTTACATAACGGCCTACAAACTTTTCATATCTTGGGAAATATTTGTATTGTTTAAAAAAATTTGTTAGACAGAAAGACAGAGAATTTTGAACCCTCTTAGATTCTATTAAAAAGTGAAAAAATCCCAAGTGAGGTTTAACGCCTTTCTAGATAAAGTACGGCAGTACGGTCTTTTTATACTTCAAAAAAATCTTGACTAAATTGAGAATATAATGCACAGTTACTGCAACAGGGCAATAGTAGGTGGAAAAATAATAAATAAGGCGTCAAGCTTATTTATATAAGATATTTAAAATCGGCTAAAATAAAAATACAACTTACTTCATAATTCAACGCTGACGACGGTGGCGGTGGTTGAGTACGCATTAAAATTATCTGCACAAAACATAAACAACGAAGGAACGTTTCCAACGTCCGGTATAACATCTAAAAAAGAAATTATTTGTATGTTAGCAAAGCGAATGGATTTATTGATCAATATTTGAGAAAATATAAGAAAGGCGACTTACTAAAACTCGAAAACATTTAATGCACAGTTTGTAAGCTTCTAAAATATGTTCATACGTCTCAAACAATTTGTCATAGTATTCATCATCGTGTTCTTCGTTACTCTTTATTGGAATACTTTTAACCCATTCTTTGAGATACTTAGTCAACAATGTTATGAGGCGAATACCGTAAATTAAGTTTAAATCATACTGGGTAATCAATAAATCGTTGCAAAATTCAATAAAATGAAACGAACCCTTTACCGTATAAAAATTGTAGCTACCAATATATAAAAACAGTAAATAGTTAAACATGAGATCCAATTACAAATAGTATAACTTCGGACACTGTTACTAATATTGATACTTCTATGAATTTCTTGGATTTTCAAAATAAGGGAAATATGACTGCAGCTGAGACCTATGTTATAAATTATTAACATTATGTAACTAAAGAAATAGACAGTGACAAACCACCAAAAAATGAAAAGTGAGATAATGTTTTTATTAAATTCCTCAAAATCACTGTGTTTATCGTTTACCTTATGATACACACTGAAAACATTAAAAACTGAAATGATAAAGAACACTAATATGGGATATTTCTTTTCACACGGAGTAATAAAATTATCATTTATTTTGTATTTTGATGAGAAGACTGCACTAAACATTATGTTGAAAGGTTGAACTATTCTTCGGATTTCTTTGTCCAGTCTATTATTAAGTAAATGTTCAACAGGGTGGTTTGAGTTATTTCGCATGATTACTGATCTACTTCGTTGTTCAGTGCCGAATAAACAATTTTCTGTTATTTTTATTAAAACCAATTTCAGAAAAGTCTATTTACTTATGTGCCTATTGATTGTATCGAAGTTGAACATCAATCATATACTTGTCTTACTTGCTCCCTAATTAGATAAAATACTCAGGTACTAAAAGGATTGCTTTTTATTTGTAACTAGCTGACCGGAAAAACGTTATCCTTTCTTAACTATGAATATTGAATTCGCATAGCGCAACTTTGTTTTTTTTTCTTCCATATGAACCTTCTCCTCACAATAACAAACACAACAATAAAATAATTGGTCCAGCAGTTCATGTGTGATGCCATGACCAAGGGAAATAGTGACTCATTTTATATATATATATATATAGATAACTTAATGATAACCTATCTATAGATACATACATACAAAAAACATCACATCCTTCTCTGTGTCTGTCTGTAAACAGAAAGACAAAAAATTTGACGTTCCGGCTAATCTCCGATATAGCTGGACCAAATTTGACGGAACTTTTACTATCAGATAGCTGAAGTTATGAAGAGTAACATTGATTGCCCATCATATTACCCTTTATGGTCCCGCTTACATGTTCCCGTTTCCACTGAAAAGCAAACTGCTGCAGCACAATAATGTTGATACCTCTGATAGGCGAACCTAGTCACTGGTGAGCCTGGCTAAAAAGCACGCTGTCTTACGAGGCTTCGTGTCCCACAGAGGTAGTATCCGTGATGAGCTCCGTTTCCACCCTCCGGATACGGAAGCCATTCAGGCGGAGCTGTTCGAGGGGTACAGAGTGGCGAAGACCGCCCTCCGAGCGGAGATCCTGCGGGCCAGAGTAGTGGCCCGCGAGGAGTCGCTGGAGACTCTGAACGGAGACCCTGAACTGAACGGAGACTGAACGGGGACTCCCCTACAAAACGGTGCGGGATAAAATCCGCCAGTGGGCTCCCCCGCTGACGCAGAGTCTCCGGCCCCAGCTCGTGCAGGACGTGGTGAGCGCTCTGTTCCCCTCGCGAGGGGAGCATGCTCCCAGCCCATGGCTCCGTCTCCTGCGGTGCCCGATGCGGACCACACCGACGACGACGACGACTCTCCAGAGGTGACCGAGGTAGACCTGAGAGTGGCGGTACGTAGGCTGAATGCCAAGATTACCGCCCCAGGACCCGATGGCTTGCCTGGAAAAGCCTGGGTCCTGGCCTTGGAGGCTCTCGGGCCTCGACTAAGAGTAGATGTGCTTGGAGCAGGGCCGGTTTCCACTTCGCTGGAAGACGGGGAAACTGGTCCTCATTAAGAAGCCGGGGCGCCCAGCGGACTCTCCGTCCGCTTACCGGCCCATCGTGCTGCTCGACGAGGTGGGCAAGCTCTTTGAAAGAGTAATTGCAGAACGCCTCGTCGGGCGGCTGGTGCGGGTGGGGCCGGATTTGGCAGAGAGCCAGTGTGGTTTCCGTAGGGGGCGCTCCACGGTGGATGCCATTCTTTGCGTGCGAGCCCTCACGACGTCGGATGCTGTGGTCCGGAGCGGGATCGTCTTGGCGGTGTCCCTGGACATCGCCAATGCCTTCAACACCCTGCCCTGGAGTTGCATCAGGGAGGCACTCCGGTGACACCAGATGCCGACCTACCTCTGTCGTGTGGTCGAGGCCTACTTGACGGACAAGGACGTCATCTACCCCGGTCACCTCGGAGAGTAGAACCGGCGAGAGATGTCGTGCGGTGTCCCACAGGGATCGGTCCTGGGGCCTCATCTGACCTCCCTGGCGGCGTCAGTGTAGTTTGCTACGCTGACGACACGCTGGTCCTGGCGCAAGGGAGGTCGTATCAGGCGGCGGCCGACTTAGCGACACGTGGTTTCATGGTCCTTGGAATGCACCACCGACGGGTTCCCAGATAACGGTGGGAGGGGTTCACATCGGCGTCGAGTCGACGATGAAGTACCTAGGACTCGTCCTCGTCAGCCGGTTGAACTTCGCAGAGCATTTCCGCCGTTTGGCTCCCAGACTGGAGCGGGCTGGGGCTGCCTTGAAGCGGCTCCTGCCCAATCTAGGGGGCCCAAACGCCTCCTGCCGGAGGCTCTACGCGAGGATCGTGCGGTCCATGGCCCTATACGGGGCGCCGGTGTGGGCGCCTACATTGAGGCGCCAACCAGCTCGCAGGTTGAGGGCGTCCCATAGGGTCATGGCCTCCGGATGATCCGAGGATATCGCACGATCTCCGGCGAGGCGGCGGGCCTCCTTGCCGGATTACCGCCATGGGATCTTGAGACAAAGGTCCTCGCGCACATGTGGCAATGGCGCGAGGAGGCCAAATGTCAGGTGTAACTCCGCTGCCGCGGGAAATCGCGGCACAGCGGACTGAGCTCTGGCGTGATCTCATGGCGACATGAAGAGTGCGATTGTCGCAACCCAGTTCTGGGCACGCCACGATTGCGGCGGTACGTCCCCTCTTTGAGGAGTGGCTTGAGAGGCAGCATGGCGTCCTCACCTTCCGCCTGACGCAGGTCCTCACTGGACACGGTTGTTTCGGGAGGTTCCTGTTTCGGATAGGGCGGGACGAAACGCCCGGGTGTTTCCACTGCGAAGATCGCCCTGAGGACACGGTGGAGCACACGGTGGCGGTCTGCCCGGCTTGGGTGGAGCACCGCCGTCTCCTCGTGGAGGTGTTCGGCGGCGGCGATCTCTCACGTCCGGCCCTGGTCCAGGCCATGGTACGGAGCGAGAGTGCATGGGTAACCGTCACCTCCTTCAGTGTATAGTTTCTGTTTATTACTGATACTGTACTTACGCTTCTTTTTCATTCATCCACATCATCTTTATATTTTAGTATCCTTTTACGACTTATCCTTTTACATTATTTATATTTCATACTTTGTTTTCTGTGTTAGTACTCTGTGAATAGGTCTTAAACGATTCGTCTATATAGAATTACTTGATTTTACATAGAATTTTCCATGTTTTTACATAATAATAGTCGTATTATTGTAATGACATTTATGTCAAACGTGTCAAACTGATGTCTACTTATTCTTATAATTGTCTCTGCAGTCTATTCAAGGCAAGGAAGGTTGCATTAAGATTATATTTACTGAAAATAATTTAATATAGTTTTGGATAGCCCAAATTTGGTATTTTCTACCTAATTACGTTGTCTACTAAATAACGGAATTCTAAATTATAATTATAAGATTCTTGAACGCACTCACGGTTTTTATCAAGGAGGTTTGGATGTCTTGGCCGACTAGACCGGCAGGTGAGACGATCTATGACTGCGAGAAAACGAGAGAGGAAAAAAGAAAGAAAAGGGGATGACTGACGATCTCCGCTAGGAGTAATAGTGTTCTGTGCTGACGATAAGTGAAGTTGGAAAAAGATTTCTGAGAAAAAGCTGAAAATAATTCAGGACTAAACAGAACCGGATTAGATGTAGAAAAATTAGATCAGCCTGAAGAGCACGTTATTTCCGTACGTGATTACTGTATCAGCTAAGGACTGCTGGCTGCTGCTACACTACTACGACTACTACTAACTACTACTACACTACTACGACTACTACTAACTACTACTACACTACTACTACTACTAGCGAAGTTTTCTGAAAATTACCTTGAAAAAGAGGACCGACGCGACGCCTAGAGTGGCATTTCAAACATGGACTAGGTGGATCACACTTTGGAAACTAGAACTGAAGAAATCGCCACTACCAAGTTCTACCTACTACCTTCTTCACCACCTACGTGAGTGCGTAATTTTTAGACATCACTATTTTGTTTTTCTCTTTTATTAAATTGAACTGTCTACTCTTTTTAACCCCCGACGCAAAAACGACGGGGTGTTATAAGTTTGACGTGTCTGTGTATGTGTGTGTGTGTGTGTTTATGTGTGTGTGTGTCTGTCTGAGGCAACGTAGCTCCCGAACGGATGAACCGATTTTGATTTTGTTTTTTTTTGTTTGAAAGGTGTATTAGTCGAGAGTGTTCTTAGACATGTTTCATCAAAATTGGTTCAGCCGTTTGAAGATTATCAGCTCTTTTCTGGTTGATGAAGTGATTTGAGCATCTTCCACGGGGCTGATCTTTTGTATTCTATTACTTCAATGATATTTCACGAACAAGGTAACATTGAAATGATACTGGAGTAACACCTGACATTTCCAGGATGCCCAAGTTACTCACCAACAAACAGCAAAAGTATCGTGTTTGGGCTCATTGCAAAGGTCTCAATGCATAGATTATAGATAAATAGTGATCAGGACGAGGAATGAGGATAAATTAGTAACAAACTTCACTGTGGGAAAAATACGCAACGACGATGCGCAGATTTAAGCGAGCGAAACATTATGTTTAAAAAGCAGGAAATAAAAAACAGAGGACTAGAAGACAGAAACAGAGGCCTAGCATTTTCATTAGCCGTCCCCCACCTTTGCAATGCCTTGATCAAAATATTACCTTCATCTTAAAAGGCCTATAAATATTATTATTTTTACTTTTTAAAGTTTTTGTTAGGGTCGGGGGTTTTTTAAATGTTTAATTTAATTTTCTTACATTTTATTTGTTAGGAATAGGTAGACACGACAAGTGAAGCAGTGATGCTCGCGAAGAGGGAGGCAGCGCACGTGAGGGAGAGGCAGTCTATGCGCCCGCGTGACCCTAGCGGCCGCAGGATACGGAGATGCCCTGGGCGTCGGGAATCCCAGGCCGATTTCCGGCTACCGTAGGCATGAGCTTGCGGACGGCGAGTAATGGGTAGCTCGCTGTCCGATAAGGACCAAGACCAAGTCGACGGCGCGTTGTGTTCCACGCGCGCCTCAAAGAGATGTCAGCACAAAATGATGGGGCCCGCAAGGGTCGATGCCTGCCAGGGGTGCGGGTTTGTTCGAAAGAGACACCACAGCCCCTGGCATACGGGCTACTGAGGGAACACGGGTGGGTTTTAGTCAGTAAAAGTCTGACACGCCCTCCTGCTCCACCCAGTGCGGGAGAAGTTATTTGATGATTTCCCACCCAAAAAAAGAACTCCCAAATGTAGGTTAAACTAGTACGAAAAACGAATGTTTGTTGACTCATAGTTTGTTAATGGCTTTTTATTTTAGTATTCTGTTTCCGTACAGACAATAATATTAATGAGACAAAATCATACCATTTTTAATTTTTGATCTACATTTTCGAACAGTGGAGTTAAACACTCCAAATTTTCCATGAAAAAAATGTCGACGAGATTCACCCATAAGTGTTGTCTATTGTGAACAAGCCAGATGATGTCATCTTACTGAACGTCTGGTTACCTGCACCCTAATTGCGAAACTCACGATTCATCATAATCTGTATCGTTTTGAAACGGATTGTTAAACCATTGCTTCATATGTTCGAAAAATGTGTCTGTTCGACAACATAAATAACGCAATGAATATTGTTTTACTGTGAAGACGAAACCAATTATGATCAATCGTGAGTTACGCAATTAGGGTGCTGGTAGAACGCGCTCGTAAAAATCATCTCTGACACTTTACGTAGGTAAGGTAATAAAAAAATAGAGGTTTTCAATAAACAAAATTGAATTCATCATAATCTTGATTAATTCGTAAAAAAAACCTGGCTCTATTAACTTTGAGTCCATTGCAAATGTGCAAACTGTTGGCACGCCATTCTATTAGCTGGCTGGCTTATGAGGTTTTAGGCCACATTTTTCGAGGCTCTTGGACCTGGAAAATAATTGTGCAACACACTTCAAAAGTAGGCTTCATGTAATTATTCAATGAAGTAGGTACCTAAATGTTACACGTGAACCCTAACACCCCTTATAACCTACAAAATAATCCAAATCTATTTCGTATCCCAAATTAATAACCCTAATCCGCCATACCACAAAGTTCATAGCTACACGTCTAATAATTATTTCAAACTGTTATTATTTGGCCCACTTTAAACTGGTACAAACTATCTCAAGCTTGGTTTATTGGCACTATATTAATATCAACTGTCTCTCCTCGCTGCCAACTTTGCCAATCGTAGAGTTGTGTTATGCTAGAAATATTATGTAATTTGAAACGCTAAGTTTAGGATGCGATGGGTGTCTATTAACTGTGATACATTCTTGTCTCGCTGTAAGCGCATCGAACTTTATTACCAAAGTAGCCAGAAGCATCGTATTCAAAAAATCAAAGTTTAAATTCAAAAATCAAGCTGTCTGTGTTGTGTGTGTAAAGTGCATAAGTTGACTGATTCTATTCAAATTAAATTTGATGAATATCATTATTCATTTTCTTGCCTTTTTCTTCCGGACTCCTTTATTAGTCGTTATCTCTATAGTCATACCCTTTCTAACCACATCATCATTCACAAACTCCATCCATCACTTTTTTAGTCCTACTCTTAAAGTCATCGACATTCATACTCAAAACTTTTCCCACGACATTTTCATCATTCCTTCGACATAATTTTATAAATTAAAATTGACGATTCAGACAAAGCAATAAAATAGTTTGCCGAGTTTAATTCGTGTATTAAAAATAATACTATTTTGGTAAAAGATAGTAGGAACACTGAAAACACAACCAGACTCAAACGTCCAGATAGTTCTGCTTCAACAACAATAATAACTGACAATCCTAACAAACTATAACTTTAATAACTTACTTAGCGTTTGTACAACGGACTGCGATTTTCCAAGAAAATTCATATTATTTTCAGTTTCGCCCTTTGAGAGATTTCTTTTGAAGTGGATGGTACTCGGAATATCCCGGGTTCCCCGAGTTCCTCTGCCTTCCCCCGATTCCCCCGTCTACCGGGTAAAGGCTTCCTTTTGACCGTGTAGTTATAGCTTAAAAATAGATTAAACCGAAACGCGCTAAGCGGTATCGGTTAGGAAATTGCTTTAAGAATACCCCCTTTGTGGTTGTTTGTGTTGTAACTAGCTTTTGTTGAGATACGATATTAGATATTACATTAGCTTTCGGTAGATCAGCTGCACATGAAACTACATATAATATTTTTCAAGTGATCATTTTTCCACTATAACAGCGGCCTAATAGCTATTAATTCATTTTATTTATGTAGATTATTTTACATATTGTGAATGAGAGAACGTTGTAGGCCTTGCAGACTGTAGATTTGTAGACGATTTTATATTCTGTATTCATCGAAGTACCTGGTACTTATTGACAGGCCTGCACTGTCCTCCCATACATTTTATCTCTGTAATTTGAAAACATTGTTAAAGCCAATCATTTTTAAAAGAGTAGCCATGGAGTTTCTTGCCGGCTCTTCTCCATAGGAAACAACAATTTGGAACCGTGCACCTAGCTTCTGACGTTTCGTAAGTGCCCATGCAGGTTTATATGAAATAAAAATATTTTGATTTGATTTGAATTTATTGTCTCTTCGCATATGCTCACATGTTTATTTTTAAATATAATGTAATTTTAATTAGGTTAAATTAACATCTAATAAATAAAAAACAAAATATAGTACTAACTTAACTAATCCTATTCACAAATAAAAAAAATGGCGTCAAAAAATTCATCCTCATCGCTGTCGACTGGTAATGTTCCCAAGAAACTGGTAGCATTATCACGTTGTGTGGCAATGTTTAGCCGCTGGCCAAGGTAGAAACCAGCCTTTGGGTCACGGGAAGTGTCAACCAGCCTTTTCGAGATTTTCCCTTTCTTACTTATTTTGGATCTAACCATTCTTAATTTTACTATTTCAGCATCATACTTTTCGTTGATATTACTATTCTATGTCCAAATTATCAAAAATGTTGTGGCCCTTCACGTTTCTGTACGTCTTGGAACGCTCGTGTCTGCTCGATCCGTTTTGTCAAAGAGTAGCAACAGAAGCCTAGTTCATTAAACCTCAAGATACCTACAAACTCAAATCCATGCATAACTACACAGCTAAGGACTACCACACTCAATATCTCGACGCTCAAGATATGATTCAAGCCAGCATAGACAGACATAGCTTAAAGCCGAGGCACTCAACTGAACCGCCACACTGTAACTCGATTAGTCGGCACATCTGAAGGCAATCGATATGATACTACATATTACGGACACGGTAACTTGCTAACGCATAACGCATGGTTATGTGAAACAATATTCATTCTTGTATAATCATCTTTGTTCAATTATACTTCTTTTTTAATTATTTTATTGGAATATCTTCTGAACTCACTATCTATAAAGCTCCAATTAACAATTTTTTTTATTTGGTTGGCTTCCGAAGAATTGCCAAACATAAGTGGCAGTGGGCAGGGCACATTGGTCGCAGAACAGATGGCTGATACGGCCGAAAAGTTCTGGAGTGGCGACCGCGTACCGGAAGACGGAGAGTAGGAAGGCCTCCGATAAACTTGTGAGTACCGCAGGAGTCCGCTGGATGCGGGAACCACAGAACCGGTCGAAGTGGCGGAGCTTGGGGGAGGCCTATGTGACGTCTTTGTGCTGAAATGATGATGATGATGATTTGATTTGGTTTACCAACAATTTCTTCGCACTGAATACAGTGACATAACACATTCTTAAAATCAAATTACAGCGCAACAATTCAGATACAATTCAACAAAGTTTCATCATAATTCTTCGTTATCCCAATTTATTTGTCTTTTTCTTCCGCACTTCTCTATTAATCGTCATCTCCGTAGTCACAGCCTTTCTAACCATATCTTCATTCACACAGTCCATCCATCCTTTCTTTCGTCTCCCCCTACTCTCATAGCCATCAACATTCATACGCAAAACTTTCCTCACGACATTTTCCTCATACCTCACCTATCACATGCTCATAAACAACCGATTTCCACACATTTTTTCCATAAAAACTTCGGGAGTGTATTACTCCACTATTCGACAATGGACTTCAAAAATTCAAAATTATGTAGTTTTGTCTCATTATCAATATTATCTGTACCGAAACCGAATACTAAAATAAAAAGCCTTTAAAAAGTTATGAGCCAACAAAGATTCGTTGTTCTTGCTTATTTGACCTAATTTTGGGCGTGGTTAAGTAACAAAAGAAGTGTGAAATCTTTAAAACCAAGGCAGTACAGACAAAGCTTAAATATCGAAAAGTTCAATAAACTGTATTGGTAATTGATTGATGCAGTGTTTTTTTTTTTTTTTTTCATAAAACTCGATCTTCCGAAGGACTGTTCTTAAATTTTTACGCGCCTGTTTTACTATACTGATCCTGCAACTCACTCAATAATGTTGTGCATGTACACTAGCGTTTAACTGCTCATTACGGGTACTACCTCTGACGGACACAAAGCCTGGTGAGACATCGCGTTTTTCTACCAAGCCCAGCAGTGTGTTCGAGCCCGCGACTAAATTCCTCTTAAGATAATACTGCAAACCTTATCTTATCTTACTCTTGATAACTTATCTTACTTTTACTATAAATGTGAAAATGGTATGTTTAGATGTTTGTCCCGTATGTGTTGCCGGGCGTAAAAGAATAGCACCATCCCATTTCTTCCAGTGGGTGTCGTAGAAGGCGACTAAGGGACTTACACGCTTTTGCGTAAATTACGTCATTACGGTGTTCAAAATGAAGCGCTTAACGTAATAAACTCCTATTTAAATAATAGGCACCAATGTGTAGATATTAATGGTGTGAAATCTTCCGGGCTACTAGTTCAGTTAGGTGTACCTCAAGGCTCAATACTGGGTCCATTCTTATTCTTAGTGTAGATTAATGATTTACCATTCTATTTAAAGGGTATCTGTGACGTTGTACTGTTTGCTGATGATACCTCTCTTATCTTTAAAGTAGACAGGAATAGACAAGATTTTGACGACGTAAACAGTGCACTCTCAATGGTTACGGATTGGTTTACCACGAATAATTTAGTTCTCAATGCTAAGAAAACTAAATGTATAAAGTTCGCTTTGCCGAATGTAAAAAATCTGGGACCCAACATCGTCTTAGAAAATGAGGTGCTTGAAACTGTAGACTCGGCAGTTTTTCTGGGCATAACAGTAGATGCCAAACTTCAGTGGGGTTCATATATATCAAGCCTAGCGGGAAGGCTCAGTTCGGCTGCCTACGCCGTCAGGAAAGTAAGACAATACACTAACGTTGATACAGCTCGGTTAGTCTATTTTAGTTATTTTCGTAGCGTTATGTCCTACGGCATTCTGCTGTGGGGCAAAGCCGCTGACATTCAAAATATTTTTGTTCTGCAAAAACGAGCTGTACGTGCAATTTACCAATTAGGTGCTAGAGTTTCTCTGAGAGATTTTTTTAAAGATATTGGTATTCTCACGGTGGCATCACAATTCATCTTCGCTAACATCTTATATATTAGGCAAAATATAC
This sequence comes from Polymixis flavicincta, assembly GCA_949987655.1. Lineage (NCBI taxonomy): Eukaryota > Metazoa > Arthropoda > Insecta > Lepidoptera > Noctuidae > Polymixis > Polymixis flavicincta. Next base: position 19,114,825 of record OX465191.1, on the reverse strand, counting down.
ACTTATACACTAAAAACAGTGATATTCATAATGTTAATACCAGAAATAAGGACAAACTACGTGGTCCCTTTCACCGGCTTCATAAAGTTCATAACTCATTCGTTGGGCTCGGTATCACCTTTTATAACAAGCTTCCCTCTTCTTTGCTAGATTTACATTTTAATGCGTTTAAAGCTAAAGTAAAATCAAATCTTTGTTCGAAGGCATACTATTCAATCAACGACTACTTAAACGATAAGAATTGTTGGTCGCTGTGATTAACTCAAGACAACGTTTGTGTTCTTTCACCAGAATTAGCTTACCTACTGACAGGTTATATGAGTTACTCCATAGCATTGTTTATTTTATTTGACTGTATAAACCATTTTTTTTTTTTTTTTTGAATATTGAAATTTCCATTTTTTGATGAAATTTAATTACTTACCTATTACTGTATAGAATCAAGTTCTTCCAACTTATCAGACAGCTGTGCTGCTGGGGAGTTTGTTGCGCCACTTCTTCTTCCCAGCTAAAGCACTAGGAAGTGTCGAAGGGTGGGCGTTTTTGGGGGACTGTCTTATGTAATTTTGACGTTCGAAAAGTGCTGACTCTCAGCCTAGTTTGAATAAATGACTTTTGATTTTGATTTTTGATTTTGACTAGAGAATGGGCAGCAGTGTTCTCTATGCATTTTACCACCATACTGCGATCGCCAACCCGCCTGCCAAGCGTGGCGATTAAGGCAAAACCCCCCATTCCTGGGGGAGGCCTATGTCTAGCAGTGGACGTCTTTCGGCTGAAATGATGATGAATGATGATGAGATGTTTGGATATTAAGATGTTTACATGTTTGTTACCCAATCACGCAAAAACGTCTAAACGGATTTAGATGAAATTTGGCAAACCGATAGTTTATAACCTAGACTAACATATAGGATACATTTTATCCCGGTAATACGTTCCCGTGGGATGATTTCCATCCTCCACGCGATTGAAGCCGCTGACAGAAACAAGTCTAAAATAAATCCAGTTGAACTCTCACCCAAAGCTCAAAACAAAAGCCTTCTACTAACTAAAATCCTCTTAAAAGCCGTTTAATAAACTTTATTACAATTCCCTTTTCTGCCAGTTCAGCGGCTAAAAGCTGGTGCTGGCCTAATGACCTAGGCTGACCTCACGCCTTGAGCAACTTTGGCTCAACTCAGACCATCGGGAACAGTAAAGGTCAGGTCATAATTTTGGATCCATAAGATATTGGATAGCGGGATGGCCTTTGATACTATTTATTTATAGCAATTCAGAAAATAATTTTCTTCAGCTTATGTTAGCTATACGGAGACGACACAACAAATGCCCATTTTCACAAACACCGTACATACCGTTTTATTTATAAACGGTGCTAAAAGTTAAGTAATGAATAACGACCATATATTTTTGACGTTTAAACATCTCGTAAATTAAACTCTTTAAATAAGGGGGTATATGTCTCATAGACATATTTATAAACGTTACTGAAACACTGTTGTGTTTTAGAGTTAAGGCGCTGAGCCGAACGTTGTAAACCAAACAGTGCACTGCTAATTAGGCATTGATTACATTTAGGCGTCTCCTGTAAACGAGAAAAAATACCTTAGTGCTTAGAGCATTATTTTTTAATTGTTAAATATCCTTATATAATAATTAATTAATAGTTAATAATCCAATATATCCACAGCACAAGACTCATCATTAGGGGTTCACATCAATTTATGTTATTTTAATAACAATTGCAATTTACGGTCCAAATAGGTGGTTGATAAAGCTGAGTTAACTTAACTGAGGACGTTATTCTCCTAACACCCAGTTTCTGATTTGAGAAAAGTAGCAAATCTCAACTGATTATTTTCAAATACTTAAGTATATGCTTAAGTTTTTTGCGTTACACAAGTTAAAATTGAATTACGTCAAACAATAATCAACAGAGGGGCAATTCTGCTAATTTTAAGAACGTTCACAGTCTGATCTCAGTCGCAATCTGTCAAAAATACCTCGAGTTTCCATACATTTTTGACAAGTTTTTGACATTTGCTTGTCGCCGAGATGACACTGCGACTAGATTGTGTTACGAGAATTGGCCTTCTGATCATATACTTAAGAATTCCTGATCAAAGCTGACACGTTCCAATTTACATTCTAAAAACCGGTACTTTACAAAAACTCAAAAATTAAATCATTTGTTATACATTTAAAACAGACTTGCAAAGTACTTTAATTTTAAATAACGATATTAATTTCAACAAATTTATGTTATTCACAAATTTATAGCAACTCTCTAATGCATATTTTACCAATTTCATATGTGACGTGTTTGACGGTTCAACCGAAACGTTAATGTCAAATCTGTAAGTAAATAAACACAAGTTTTATTGGAATTCTGTTAGTATTTTACGTAAACTACCTATTATTGTACCAATTAAAATGGATAGCGATGAGAAAAAGAGATCACCTAACTATACTATATAGGAGAAAGAAAATCTTCTTTCAATAATAACAAAGTAAGTAACACAACAGATTAACAGACAGCAACAGATTAACAGTTTATAACCTAGGCATATTGTTTACCATAATATAATTTTACCACATTCGCTATTTAGATGTTTGTGATTATTATTGCTTCAGATACGGAAGTGTAATAGAGTGCAAAAGGACAGGGACATACTACGAGTATATTCAGTTCACATCCAGAACAAAAACTATTATGAAATTTAGTTTGACATATTTTTCTTACATCACATCTGCAATAACTTCGGAACCCGTGGTCCGATTTACATAATTCCAACTGGAAAAATGTTTTCTTTGACTTTAAGTAAAAAATTCTATCGCACCACGCTACAGTTACCGTCTCTACAACGCGGCACACCGTTGCTTTCCCGGCTCGGGCGGAGCACCGCCGTGTCCTTGTGGAGGCGATCGGCGGCGACGATCTCTCGCGTCCGGCCCTGGTTCAGGCCATGGTTCAAAGCGAGAGTGCATGGGTAGCCGTCACCTCCTTCTGCGAAGCAGTAAGGGAGGGAAAAGGGAGGCGGCGCACGCGAGGGAAAGGCAATATATGCGCCCTCACGGCCCTAGCCTCCGCAGGAGATGCCCTGGGCGTCGGGAATCCCAGGCTGATTCTCGGCCACCGTAGGCGCGGGTTTGCGGACGGCGAGTTATGGGTAGCTCACTGTCCGGTAAGGACCAGACCCAGCACTAACTGTAGGGGGCAAGGGCCGATGCCTGCCATGGATGCGGGTTGTTTGAAAGAGATACCGTGGCCCCTGGCACACAGGCAACTGGTGGGTTTTAGTCAGTAAAAGTCTGAAACGCCCTCCTGCTCCACCCAGAGCGGGAGAAGAGAAGTTATTTGATGATTTCCCACCCTCAAAAAAGGAAACCACCGTCACTTTGCTCACATTCACGGTGTCCCCCAACACAGCTTGAAAGCTACCAGTCGCGTTATACCTAAGACCTATTAGTAGCTGCATGGGAGAAATGCAGTCCAGCCGTTGAATACGACAGGTCAGTTTAGGCTTCATTCTGTTAAAACAGCGTGATGAACAAGTAAGGCTAATGTCCTGCTATTCTTCTGCATGGTTGTCTACGTTGAGGCATCTCCAAAGATGATAGGGAAGTATCGTCGTCACTTATTATGATCAAAATCCCTTACAAAATCTCTAGTTGCTATAACTGATTACAGTTTGAGTAGCTGAAATTGGTTTGTCAACTTTCAACTACTTTACTTGACGTTGATTATGCTTTGAGTATTGTCAAACACGTTTTTTTTAGTTCAGAAACGCAACCGACGACCTTAAGTATGAGTTGAGCACGCTTTCTGTCAAATTTAAGTAAATGAGGTTAAAATACTCAAATTTTGATTAGAGTTTAAAAATACTTAATTCAGAAACGAAAAAATGATTGAGTTATACTTAAGTACAGATCACGACGTTCTCAAATTCAAATTCTCAATTCAGAAACTGGGTATTAAGCATGCTTTCTGTCAAATTTGAGAAAATGAGGTTAAAATACTCAAATTTTGATTAGAGTTTAAAAATACTTAATTCAGAAACGAAAAAATTATTGAGTTATACTTAAGTACAGATCACGACGTTCTCAAATTCAAATTCTCAGTTCAGAAACTGGGTATAACTTGAAGGTTTTATACGACAGTCATAGATTGGAAAAGGGTGAACTATTTACTGAACACACAGAAAATGTACGTCATATTACAAAAATGTGCCCATATTTTCGTCAGTTTTGATCTGTGCCGACGTACAGCCATCCGCGCAACTTGAAATTTGATTTGTAGGTACGTATTTACTATTGAGAGTCAATATTGAGTTCCAAACTCAATAAGACAAAGCAGATGTTACTTGTTTATGTCATAAACTTGCACAGCGAGAGTTTAGTCTGCTGTTCTACACTGCAAGCAGTTCGGGTGCGATACAAATGCGTTCGAAAAGAGTATTTTTTTGGAAATTGTTGGGTGGCTAGGGAAGAATAGTGACCTAACTTTATTACGAATCTTTATAAGCATAACATAACGCCCGTTTTCCTAGAAAAGTTCGGCAGAGGTACTCACATTTAGCCATGGGGTGGCCAGGTTTTGGCGCAACACCAGCAATTAATTCAGAGATGGGAATCGACCAGGTACAGCCTGCTAAGCGACAGTTTGTGAGCTCGATCTCGACCCGCTACACAGTTGAGTTGAACCTACTCTTACCACAAACCTATTCCAGTACCTATAACTAGAGGTTCCGCAAAACTATGTTTTCAGCTTATCTATAGCTTATCACCAACTACCGCACTTCCGAAAGCCCAATATTTCACATAAACGCTACAGCATTATTCAAATGGATGTTCAGTGCAGCGCATACAGCGCAACGCTGAGCGCAGCGCAAATTATACAATATTCCGATACTGTGCAGTTGTTCTGTCGCAGTCATGGGGGAATTCCAGTAGCAAAGCAGCATGGCAGCCTGGCAGATGATTATCTGCTAGTTTGATAACGTGGGTGGGAACGAAACGAGTATGACAGATTTTGCAAATTAGGTAGGATGATTTTGGTGGAATATTTATCCCATATTAGAAGTGAAATACGGTGTATGACCATTTCATAGAAGTTTCTTTCCAGAAATTTCACGGAACTTTCCTTATTTTAGATAGACGGTAGCTTCTGGGAACAGCACCCTAATAGGGTATTTTCCAATTTTTCAAAAACTATTCTAATTTGAAGATTGGAACGAGATATTTAACAGAAAAATAAAAATAAATTGATTTCCATCCATTTTCTCAATTAAAAACGATTTAAACCAAATTTATTTTTAGTTGTTTTGAATTTACCGCCAAAACGCTTCTTACGATGACTTTTTATTACGTGACGTCAACTTTGTGTAAACTAAGGTAGTTGGCAAGTAAATAAATGAATGTCGAGTTTATAATTAACAAGATTTTTAATGGATATAAAGTGATATTACTGGTGTACGGTGCCTCTGTGCAAAAATACTTCTAAAACGGCGCCATACTAAGTATTTGTACCGGTGCCGTATAAACAAAGTTAACGTCACATGTCAAGTGATAAAAAGTCATCGTAAGGAGCGTTTTGGCGGTAAATTCAAAACAACGAAAAATAAATTCGATTTTAATCGTTTTTAAGTGAGAAAATGTGTATTAATAAATTTATTTTTATTTTTCTGTTAAATGTATAGTCCCAATCTTCAAATTAAAATAGTTTTTATGAAATCGGAAAATACCCTATTGTATAACATACTCATCACCATTTGCGCAGCCTTTTCCCAACTATGTTGGGGTCAGCTTCCAGTCTAACCAGACGTAGCTGAATACTAGTTTTTTACATGGAGCGACTGCCTATCTGACCTCCACAACCCAGTTACTGGGTAATACGATAACCCTTGGTAAGACTGGTTGTCAGACTTTCGGGCTTCTCACGACCCGTAACGACTGTCAAAGATCCACAAATGACAGCCGGGACCAACGCTAAACGTGCTTTTCAAGGCACGGAAGAGCCTATGGTTAAATTTTCCTAATGCTTTTGTAAATTAGTCAATAAGTAACCTTTTATGGCATCTCGCAGTTGACCTTAAGAGGCCGTGACTGCTTAACCGGGCTTTCCTGTGAAGGGTTTTTACTTAAACTAAAAGCCTCCAGCCAGGGCATAAAACCTACTTAACCTAAAGTGACTGCACGCTGAGGACACCCCCTGTGGGGTACAAACCTCGGCTCAGGGTGTCACTGGCGAGGGGGGGGGGGGCAGCTAGTGGAGACAGGCTGGATCAAAGTATTTTCTTGATTCTTATTCGGGGAATTTAAAGCTACTGGTTCAGCTGCGGCGCGGGCTGGCGCATCAACGAGCAAGGGATGGTCGGGGGTCTGATCGTTACTCAAGGGTCTTCGCGGGGCGCGAGGACCTCAGAGGTGAGGTCGGAAGGACGGTCGTTTGTGTTTGTGTGCTGTACTGGTGGCCCTATTCTTCTCTTGGAGAACAGAAATGGGATCATCTGGGTCGGAAAGGACATGTCTCGGCCGGCGGATTCTACTGGGGACATAACTGGCGGCCTTCACAATCAAGGGATTGCGATGTAACTCGGCTTTATCGAAGAAACGCTTCGAATTGCGTTTCAGAAATTGATCTATCGTGGGCAGTCTCAGATCGAGATGGAGGATCTCGTTCCGAACGTACCATGGGGAGCCTGTGGCATGGCGAAGGAAACGGTTTTGGAGGGTCTGCATCCTATGGATGGATCGGGGTTGCGTGTGTGCAAAGATTGCACATGCTTACGTCATAATGGGCCTAATGCACACCGTGTAAATCCGCAACTTGCACTTCAGTGACAATTTGCTACGTGCGTTCAGAACAGAGTGCAGCCTTCCGAGAGCGAAGGCGGCGCGTGAGCGCGCCTTCTTGATATGCTCAAAGAAGGTGAGTTGCTGATCCAAGATCACTCCTAGATATTTGGCTCGCTTCTCCCAAGGGATCCGCTTGCCGAAGATGGAGATGGGCCGGGGGGGTCAGGTCTAAGTCGCGGTTTCGAAAAGAGAACCGCTTGACTTTTAACCGGATTTAGTTCGATACTCCACTTTCTAAACCACGTGCCAAGCACGTTGACTGCGGTCTGGAGAGTGGAGGCTATCGCGTCCTGACTACGCCCAGTGTGGTAGATGGCTGTGTCGTCTGCAAACAGTGCCAACTGTGCCTTTCTACTTTTGGGTGTATCGTTAGTGAATAGCGTGAAGATGAGAGGGGACAGCACGGCGCCCTGAGGGATGCCTGCGCGAATGGGGTGGGGGGACGAGAGCGTCCCTTCGATACGATAGCGAAAGGTGCGGTTCGACAGAAAGTCTCGTAAGATGAGTACGAGACGGTCCGGCACGCAGAGTTTGTACAGCTTGTATATTAAACCGTTGTGCCAGATCTTGTCGAAGGCTTTCGCTATGTCGAAAAATACTGCACCGGTCATATAACCGCGTTGGAAACCAACGTTTATATGTTCTACGATCCGGTGTACCTGTTGTACGCAACTGTGCTGGGTTCGGAAACCGAACTGCTCGTCTGGTATCAGGCCTTTAGTCTCGGCGAAGTCCCTGAGTATAGATAAGTCGCTCATAGATTTTTCCGAGCTGTCCAATAAACTTATGGGTCGGTAGCTCGTGAGCTCGGTCTTTGGTTTGCCGGGCTTTGGAAAGCCAATGACCGTGGCTTGCTTCCAAGCTTGGGGGAAGATGTTGTTGCTCAAGGCTCCATTGAAGATGGTGGTGAAGAGCATGATCAGATGGGTAGGCAGCATCTGAATCACCCTATTGGTGATGCCGTCAGCGCCGTGGGCCTTTCGGGGTTTCAGACTTTTGATGATCTCGTGAACTTCGTCCGGGGTGACGAGAGGTAATGGATCGTCGGGGTCTTCTACGGGCGCGAGAGAGGTTCTATGTTTGACTTCAGCGTCCACCTCAGCGAGGTGTGCTCGGTCTACTGGGCGCTAATAAGTAACCATATCTATATCTATTTAAGAAGTCTATTGGTGCATCGTACTCAGTTTATGTTAGCATAAGTTTTGGAATCACTGACTCCGAAGTCACAGGCAATAAACCTAGTTTGGGAGCCAGGAGATAAATTACCCTCACATCTCTGTACCAAAATATTGTACAATTGATTTGTCACCAAGTTATCATCACAGTTAAGCGTTCTAAACGAATCATGATTTAGTAGATAATCGTACCTATAATATACTTTGTGGCCGTCAAGTAGAAAGTTTTGTTGTCAATTATAAACTGTTTTAAAATATAAAACAGATAAAAACCCAAAATAAAATTGTGATTAGTTAGTTTTTATTGGAGTTTCTTGCCGGCTCTTCTCCACAGGAAACAACAATTTGGAACCGTGCACCTAGCTTCTGACGTTTCATAAGTGCCCATGCAGGTTTATATTAAATAAAATATTTTGATTTATTGTTTGATTTATTATTATTAAAAATAATAATAAAACTCTCAAAGAGTTATAAAATGTCAGAATCTTATAAAAATAAAATGTAAAAGTGTTTAATAGTCTTTTTTTATCAGGCGGAAGCAAGGTACGCGCTTTCAATGGTTGGGTCATGCCGGTTTTGTTGTAGTCTTTTGGCATACTCAAATGGACTCAGACGGAACTTGACACCCTGGATGTGCGGTCCTACCGCACACTGTCTACCACAAATCGGATGCATCATCCACGGTCATCGGTGATGAGACTGTATGTTCCACGAAAGTGTGGAGGGCTTCTTAAACGCTCAGACCATTCCAAATCGCGAGATATCTTACATGGACCTGATGTAGACTTCTTAGCGTCCGTATCCTGGTTACGATTCGGTGATCTCTTTGGAGAAACCGAATTTTTTGTCTTTGCAATTCTGGACGAAGTTATGATGACGAACAACTACCGGAAATATATTTTGAAGGTTCACATCTGTCGGGCATGCCACCGTCCGGGGGATTAAATCCGACACATTATTCCTGGCTGTTGTCGTTTGGCTAACGGAGACTACTTGTATAGGCATAACCTTGTAGCCAGGATTAACCACCAGCAACTTGCTCTGAAATACAGTCTTGTGGACTCAAGAAGTACCGTATTACAGGTATGTGCCCGACCCAGTTCTCAAACATGGCACTATCATATTGTATTGGGATCGAAAGCTGAGCAAGATCAGAAAATCAAATATCTTGACCTGGCACGCGAGGTGGTCTACGTGTGGGATGTGGATACAGCAGTCATTTTGCCGATAGTCGTGACGGCCAATGGCATTATAGACAAGAACCTCGACCAACACCTCAAGAGGCTCTCGTTAGGCAGCTGGATCAAGGGCTTGATCCAGAGAGCAGTATACTACTGGACACGGCGCGTATAGTAAGGAGGTTCCTCTCTCAGCAGCCCTGACCACCGCTAGCTTGGATCCTGTTCCCGATACCGGGGGGCTACTATTTTTATATTTTTATATTCTAATATTTAAATATTTAATTTATATGTATTTAATGGAACTAAATAAAACAATAATTTTTCTTTTTTTTTATTATTATTTGCAAGATATTTGTCACCAGATGGCATTTCCAAAGCTTACAGACTGGCAACTCACCCTCAATCTTTTAAATAATACATTAAGCCAAAGATTACCTCAAAAGAATCCTTACAGATTCGTGTCTGAGAAGATTAACATCCTTCTAAGCCTCTCAAAATGGCTACTGTTTATAAAAACTGCCATTACAGAGACAGGAACGCACACACGGACGAAATCAAGATGTCTGCCTAATTACATCATTTTTCTCTCCCCTCGGTTTCCCATTTGCTGTAACGCACTAATTTTAAGAAAAATCATTATGCAAAATAGGGGTGGAAGGCAATTGGTTATGTTTAAGTAGAGCTTTATGTCCGTTTCGGGGATGAAAGATGGACGCACCCCTATTTTTTATATTACAAAAGTAAAAACAAAAACTTTGTAAAGATAATTAATAATTCTTACATTTTTCAGACTGATCCATATGAGATCATCACCCTATTTAACCAAAAAAATTCAGCTGTTCCTTACAGTTATGTTCGTATAACTCATCAAAATGAAGGGAACAGCATATTTTATTTTCGTAATATCAGGTTTGGTCCCATAGTAAAAGTTGTTCATTATATTGAGTATAATGAATGACCTCTTAAGAGTTTGTTGGTGTTTTTCCAATAACCCTGTATACAGGGTGGCAGGGACATCGACTTGCAAATTGTATCTACCCATAAATTCATCACAATCATGATTCTACACTAGCATAAACAAATATCGACAGGTGCAATTGTGTTAGGTTCTGAATCATATATACAGAATCAATAGTGACAACACTCTAATTGAATCATCATAATTTGAATCATTTTGCAACAGAAAGCTAGTCCATTGCTTCATATGTGCGAGAAATGTATGTGCTCAACAACATAAATAACGCAATGAATATTGTTAAACTGTCAAAATGTAACAGATTATGATTGATCGTGTGTTACCCAATCAGGGTGCAGGTTGCGCGTCGAGTCACACACATTTATTTACACGCCGTAAGCAGAAACCATGGAACCAAATAAAGATGATCATTTTTCTTAAAAATGAACAGAAACATTGAAAAATTAAACATTTATATGTTGGCTTAAAGTTTTTCTTATCTATATTAATAAAAAGAAAAGTCCTGACTGACTGACTGACTGACTCATCACCGCCCAGCCCAAACCCCTGGACCTGGAAAGGTGAAATTTTGCACAGAGGTTCCCTTTATAATGTAGACAAGGAATAAGGAAGGATTTTATGAAATTCGAACCCTAAGGGAGTTAAAGAGGGGATGAAAGTTCCGCGCGGGCGAAGCCGCTGGCAAAAGCTAGTTACAAACAAACATGACTCTGAAACAACGCATTTCCACACTCGGAATGATTAATCTCGTATAACCAGACTGATAAGGTTTTTAGAGACTTTTACCCACAAAAACAAAGAGTAAAGAAAGCAGAAGCAATTACTTACGTCCTTACCCAAATAAAAGTCAACTTCAGCAGTAAAATGATACAGCCTTGACACAATGGAGAGTTTTAGAGAAGACCCACACTATGCCAAAGTATTATATTTAAATTATAAAACTGAAAGTATCAAGCTTTCTGGGTCTACTGCGTATTTAACATTATGTGAATGCAAATGAGGATGGGCCCTGATACCTATATTACAAGATATTAAGTAATCTTAGAATCCGGAATGAGGTGATCCGACAGAGAACCAAAGTTGTCAACATAGCTCACAGAATTAGCAAGCTGAAGTGGCAATGGGCCGGCCACATTAGCCGTAGAACCGATGACCGTTGGGGTTGACGTGTTCTTGAGTGGAGATCGCGAATCGGCAAGCGTAAGGTAGGACGCCCTCAGGCTAGATGGAGTGACGATCTTAGCAGGCTTACTGGTAGCAACTGGATGAGAGTTGCCGAGAATCGAGCTGAATGGCGTGCAATTGGAGAGGCCTATGTCCAGCAGTGGACTGCTGTAGTCTGATGATTATGATGAAGTAATCTTAGCTTAGATATTAGTAGCAACTCTAAGATGTAAAATAATGAATAATCCTTTCAGCCTATTTTATTGTAAACCTGTTTCTTTATGTTTATTATGAGTGAGTAAGTTCCAAATAAACTTATTTATTTATTATTTATACAAAATTGAGTTCACCCATGGAATTAGGGAGTAAATTGACGAAGCTCAAGTCCGTGATACTCGGACGGCCATTGTCTAATTTAGAATGCCGTTTGGCATTTAGGCCTTTTTATAGGACGCAGTGGCATTACGATTTGCACCCTTCTGGGTGACGTGATTTATTGTAAAATTCGTTTTCTAAACGCATCTTTCTATAACAATTATGACAATGATATTATTAAATTGTTAAGATTGGCGATTGAACTCTTCTCCTGGGAAAATATGGTTCAACCAGATAAGGTCAATCATATATTAAAGATAGGCGTGAAGCGTGAATGTATGAATCCCTCACCATTAGTTACAGTTCAGTTGCCTAGTTTTCATTGCCTACTGCGGAGTTTGTGGCGCCACTTCTTCTTCCCAGCTAAAGCACTAGCAAGAGGTGAAGTGTGGACTTTTGGGACACATCTATATGGAATTTTGCCATTCAAAAAGTTTCAATTCTCAGTTTAGTTTGGATAAACGACTTTTTCATTTTAAATCACCATAAACTTTCTGTGAAATACTGCAACTCGTAATACCGTATCATAGAATACTGAGGACAAGAGCGGGCCCATTTAGCAATAAAAACTTTTTTCAAAAAAAAAAAACTTTAATTTCGGTGACAAATAATTAAAAAAAACATCCAAAGTCACCGACTTCCGAAATTAAAGTTATTTTGCACTTTGTAGTGTTTTTCGGAAGTCGGTTGTTATTAAAAAAAAAAAAAAAAGTTTTTATTTTTCACTTTTTAGTTGCCTACCCCACCACACCAATTCGAAATTTCATCATCCTTGGGGTCAAAACAATGCATATTTATGCGATAGCAGCATTAGCGGTTGATTTGCTGTAATTTTTTGAAGAGTACCGTTGTCTGTCTCCGAAACGCATCATCAGATCTATATGAAATTTGAAAGAGACCATTTCGAAATAAACCCCTTTCGAACAAAAACATATTTTTGCAAATCCGTCAAAACATGACAGAGTTATGCCCGAACATACCTACATAAAAACAAATATATATATAAACATGTCGAATTGATAACCTCCTTCTTTTTGAAGTCGGTTAAAAATACACTGAAACCAAAAAAACAAGACGCAGTGCAAATCTTTCAACCCTCACTTGACCTTCTAGATTTTTTCTTGCCATGGCTAATACGAATAAAGGTGGCCATCCCAGTGCAATAGCCATAGATTACAGTAACAACCACCGTACAGATTGCGCGGGTCATAACAGATAAACGCTGGTTGTATTTCAAGTTCCCTTCTCCTCAAAAGTGTACGAGGACGTCCCTTGAGGATTGGGCATAGAGTAGTTTGGGTAGCCGAACAGTAAGAGTAATCGTTTAAATGGGGGGTTTTATACCTATTAGCGTCAATCATCAAGGAGTCACGTACTGAAAGTGCAGTGTGGGTAGGTGACACCCGGGTTCACAAGGTGAACCAGTGACCTGGTTAAAGTCACGGAAATCCGTTGCTACAGAAAAGCATATGACAAAACATTGCCTGGCTAACTTCATTTTGAAAAGCGTTTGAATACACGTGTAACTAAAAATAAAATACCTACACGTGTTTACTTAAAAGACGGTAAACGGCTTCAATGTCGAAGAATATTAGCTTTGAAGCTTTGAAGTTTTCGCCTGAGGCTAAGTGATTGAATCGGGATGGCTTTACGTGCTCTCCGAAGCAAGAAAGTCTTGAAGTGTGAAAAATGTGCACACATCTAAGGGTTATAAAACCCGGTCGCTTATGGATGCGTGAAGTATTCATTTAAAAATATTATGTTTTAGTCAGTGTGTTGCAATAAAAAACTTATCATGTTGAAGAAGGATATCCTGACAAAGTGAGATTGCCTGGTTACCATTATCTGGGTGTTGACCTGTCATGAAATATTATGTAGATATTATTATTAGTTATAGGTGTATGCCTTCGTCTTCCCGCGTGAACTTTCTTGTTTCCCTGACCCATACGATCGCATCGCACTGGACTCGGTTTTTTCGGAAGGTACCTGTTTCGCATGAGGCGAGAGAAAACGCCCCGGTGTTACCACTGTTTAGATCGCCCAGAGGATACGGTGGAGCATATGGTAGAGGTCTGCCCGGCTTGGGCGAAGCAACACCGTCCTCGTAGAGGCGATCGACGGCGGCGATCTCTCGCGTCCGGCCCTGGTCCAGGCCATGGTACGGAGTGAAGGTGCATGGGAAGCCGTCACCTCCTTCTGCGAAGTTTCAACTTCAGCTTCAACCACTTTAGATAAATCTGTCGCATCTGTCTAAATCTATTCTATGTCGTAAGGGCGGGTCCCGGTGGTGAAACTACGGTTATTGTATACCTATCTGTTATGGGTTCCGGCCTATACATCGCGATATCGCCTTACAGAGGGAAACCACTTTTATGTATCCTGTTTCGGATTAAGATACAAAAATACGTTGAATAGGTTCCAATCTCAAATATGATTGGAAACCAACTTGAGTTGGAATTTTATTTTTTGTTAAAGTCAATCAATGATGAAATCGGGCATAATATGAAAATACTACTGAAATTACAAATTCAAGTTATGTTCGCAAAGGCATACGAGTATTTCTAAGGCGAAACGAGTGTTGATGACCTTCCAAAATACTCCAGGTTCACTCAGGATTATTTATTGGCCACTTCTCGGAATTTGCTATGTTTGCATCATTTATAGCGCCTTTGATACGCTTTGATTTGATAGCACTTATGACTTTTTTGTTATTCGTGCTCCACGACCTGATACACTCGCTTAATCACCCCACATCCCCATAGACAATGGCTCACCTGCCATCCTGTGCCGCTTACCGCATTACTTGTGCATTTGACGATCTTATGACTGTATCAGTGAGTGTCACGCAGCTGAATTTTGGGCTTAAGATGTTTGTTTTTTTTTTCCATCTATACGCTAAGAAGAAGACGACCTGATCCCACCATTGCCTTTTTCGTCGACAGTCAGTAAAAGTCTGAAACGCCCTCCTGCTCCACCCAGAGCGGGAGAAGTTATTTGACCATTTCCCACCCTAAACAAAACCATTGCCTTTTTACTACTTGACGTACTGCGGGGTACCTCACTCACTCGCTCATTCACCACAACTTTCTGCCAGCGTCTATGTTTCCCTTCCACATTTAACTCGTCTGCCTGAAAGCAAGATTGAATAGGCATCTTCTAGACACGCTCGTTCATTATAGACTTCATCAGTCGCTTTCTATCAGGTGTAATAGCGGTGAGGAGCAAGAGTACTCAAAAACCAACAAAAAAAATGCTTAGCTGTTTTTCTTCTTCTTAGCGTGTCGATGGCAAAAATAACACGAATAAAGAGTTTTCTAAATTAATTTGGCCCAAAATTCAGCAACGCGAATACCTAGACAGGGCATGCGGTGCAAGATGGGAGGTGAGACATTGTTTGCGGAGAGATGCCGCATATACACGAAACAGAAAGTGCATACCAGAAACAACTTACTCCGTCGCCTAACATTCATGCTTAGCTGTTCATAGACATGATTCAAGAATTTATTTTAATAAAATACATAACAAATAGTCTATCAGTATTTGTCTCACAAAATATCTACGATTACATCAGAGAAAAAATTAACCATAATAGGGATCAAGTACCAAAATCCTTTTATTGGCGTTGCAATACTTTTTTTGATGACATTTTCCATGGGCGGAAACTCGCTGAAAACTGGCCAAAAGCTCAATGGATTTGCATTGAAAATGAGACTAGAGGTAAAACGCTTTATAAAATGTGCTAATACCTTCCCCTCTGGCCGACTTAATACTTTAAAATCGTTAAAACAGAACATTGCTTAAAGTTTCTACGTCGGGTGAAGGTAGGTTAGAATATTTACTTTTATTTGGTCTATTTAGAATTTACATAGTTTCTTAAGCTAATGTAGAAAAGCCAATGGTAAAATGCGATTTTAAAACCTACCTAATAAATACTTACTGATACTTATTACATAAATTTAGGGGATGATTTTCCAACAGTCACAAGAATATTTCTTCCTAAACTGTCAAAATCACACTGACAACAAATTTTCCACTCCACGCGATGGGCTACAAAGTTTATACAATTATCTATAAAATCACGATTCGTTTAGAACGCATAACTGTGATAATTAATAGAAAAAAATAGCTATCTTCTCCTATTGTACCTCATTTAGTTAATAGTCACAAATCCGTCCGTTTCCGTCGACAAATCGGTGCTCGTGCTAAGCCTACTGGGCAATGAGCATTCCACTCATAAATGAAAACCTGCCCGTCATTACTAACGTCTGTACATAGGGCTGCACGTGACTTCAATGGTAACTAGCTCGTCTTCAATTTGTACAGGTTGTTCAATGCTTAGGGGAAACCTGTGGTAGCGATTGTCTTAATTTAATTATAGTTTTAACCCGCAGCTTCAGCGGCGTGGTGGCACGGAATTATACAACAAGAACGTATTACCGTGATAAAAAGTATTATATGTGTTAATCCAGGTTATAATCTATCTGTGTGCCAAATTACATCAAAATCCGTTTAGCTATTTTTTCGTGTTTGAGTAAAAATCCAAACAACAAAGTAATACTAGCTTTTGCACGCGTTTCCGCCTGTGTAGATGTCAGTTATCGCGTAAAAAAGTAGTCTATGTCCTTTTCGATATCTCAGGCTTCTCTGCCAAATTTCATGACAATCGGTTAAGCGGTTTAGATATGAAAGCGTAACAGCCAGACAGACAGAGTATTAATAGGGATTGGATTAGCAGTATTAATAGGGATCAGTACTGTCTACAGCCGAAAACTTTTCTTTGTTGACGAGCTGACAAAGGACCATTTTTCGGCCATGACGGTCAATCTGAACAGAGAGACTGGCTTTCGGCTTTTATAAGTATTTTCGTAGATACAGCTGCACTCTCTTCTCTCAATTTCATAGTCCGAAGGGACTGCAATCCGACACGACCGAAAAGAGATATGGCGCAGGACCAACGGCTTAACGTCCTTTCCGAGGCACGAGGGTATCACACTGCCAATTCCCAAACTCCGACCTGATGCTACAAATTTCTAATGGGAAACCCAATACACTTTGCCCAATCTTGGAATCAAACCCAGAACCCTGAGCAGTCGCTATTGCGAGACATCGAGACATCGAAAAATTAAAACAAAAAATAATATCCTGTAAACGAGGCCTGTCACAGGCCTTTTTTTTTTTTTTGGGTGGGAATTCATCAAATGGCTTCTCCTGCTGAGTAGAGCAGGAGGGCGTGTCAGACTTTTACTGACTAAAACCCACCCGTGTTCCCTCAGTAGCCCGTATGCCAGGGGCTGTGGTATCTCTTTCGAACAAACCCGCACCCCCACCGGTGCAGCGGTGGTTGCTGACATCTTTGACGGCGCGCGTGTGGAACACAACGCGCCGTCCCGTCTACCACTTTTCGGCCGCAGGGGATAGGGAGAGCGGCTGACGCTATACCGACACTCCTCTTCCCCTGCGGCCCCACCGCGTCCGCCATCAAACGGTGGCGGCCCCGTCCAGGCCACGGAAGGGAAGAGCGCTGCTCAGAAGCACCGGCACTCCTCCTCTACCGCAGCCCGTAACCCTCAGCCGCGATGCCTCCCATTCGACATCGCGGCCCACCTCAGTTGCGGTGCACCTCACCGCAATCTACTTTTTGGCCGCTACGTCGTCGGCTTTGAGGCAAAAGCCCTGACGAGCGGCCCCACCTTTGGGTTCCTCTTGGCTTCACCGTGGCCGGAATCCACGGTTACTGAGCCCCCCCGCAACGACAATGCGGGAACCCACTCGGGGGGGGGGGGGGGGGTCACAGGCCTTTAGAGTACAAAATTGTCTTGTAAACCTTTAAGGGCGCAAGAATCCATTGGTTGCGAGAAGCACAAAACCGGTCGAAGTGGCGGTGCCTGGGGAAAGCCTATGTCCAGCAATGGAAGTCTTTCGGCTGAAATGGTGAAAAAAAAAAAACTTTCCATGATTCTTTTTTGTAATTTTTTACCTCATAAATTCACGAATAAGGTCAAATCTAGCCTATAAGTTGTCAAGTTGTAACGTACTCAGCCTATAACGTTCCCACTGCTGGGACACAGGCCTCCTCTCAGTGAGAGGGAGTGGGCCGTAATCCACCACGCGGGCCCAGTGCGGGTTGGTAGATGTCACATGTCTTCGAATTTTCCTCACGATGTTTTCCTTCACCGTTTGAGTTGAGTTTGTTTGAGTTTTTCAAGTTGTAAGCCAAGCTGTAAAGTGTAATCTAGCGTACAACGTATTAAAAGTGACGCTGTATATTTCAGATACAATATTTTACAAAACCTTCAAATGTCAAACTGCATATTACTTCATAAACTACCGTACCGCCACCCATCACGTTAACCTACATCCCCTAGTAAACTCAATTTACCAGTCAAAATTTATCTCAGCATCTAAAATATTACACATGGAGGGTGAAAGCGCCCCTTAGCTAAAACCTGAGTTAAAAGGGACCCTCTAACTAAATCCCCGTAACCTTTAACATTTCCCTGTACGTTTAATAAAAAGGAAAGTACAGATTTGAATATGCGTTAACGTTATTTTGTTTGCGCCCCTCCGAGAATCATCCCTAAGGCAGGGCTGTCAAACACTGCACCTTGGGTTTGAATATTTTATTTTCATATCGATCACTCGTCCCTTGGTTGGAGACAGAATACTCTCTGAAGACGTATTTATGATTTGACGACCTTATTCGAGTCTATTATGATGCTAATTTTAAGTCAATACTCACGTGATTTAAAATTTGTTTAAAGTTGAGATTGATTGCTTAATTTTTTCGTAAAAAATAGTTCCATTTTGATTATTTTGACAATAATTTGAATGTTCCATAATATTTTATACCTTTTCAGCCTGTTTTGAACGGCCTTCCACTTTATATCCATACGCTTGATTTTTCTATGCTGTTAAAATTAAAAATATAGTGAATGAATTAAGGTAGTAATTCGTTCATTCACTGATTGACAACACACAGGTTAAAAAATCTGTGGTCTAACCGCATGACATTTTGAACTGCAATAATGCTGAAATGAGTTAAAAAGGGATGAAAATTGAATGAAAGTTCATCACTTTTGTCTATGGGAAACCCCGTTTAGCCACATGGCTTGTCTCAGTCAAATCAAAAACTCAGTTTGTCTCATTTTTAATACTTTCCAATTTGTTATTTTAAGTCCGTACTTCCAATTTTATTATTTTAACTTCGTAAAGCAGCCCTACTAAAAAGGCCCATTAGGTGGAGTGTTATTTTAACGCCTACAAGTTCTGAAAGTGAAGTTTTGTACTTGGCCGTGTCATTAAGTGGCTCGAGACGGTTAATTATTACTGTTTTTAGATGTTCCCCCTTTCAGCTAAGAGTTTACGAACATCGTATGTTGGTATTGTAAAGGCTATTTTCCCTTATGGGAGGATAAAGTTACGGCTTTCCTGTATATATCTACTTACTCGTACAGTATATGTGTGACTAAATTCTTTCTCGGTTTATTCTGTACTGTAAGGGAGTTCGCAGAGCGTATTTCACATCATTTGTTAGGTTTTTAGTATTCTACGTATTGAATACAGAAACTGCAGGATTGTTTAGTTCATACCTACCTAACGCGTTTAAAATTAATATAATATTTATTTTTAGGCAAGTCTATTGCGCACTAAATATTGTTGAATTGTAAAACTGAAAGAGATCGTGGGTGAGTTGAATGAATGAATGAATGTATGTATGTTACACATAGGGCTGCTGATATCCATCACAGCCTCTTTCGTCATCGTTATGTACCATTACCACATAATACAACGCCGATGTAAAGTCACGCTCTCTAAACAGACCGATCATTAAGCCGACATGCGCTTAAGATACCGCAGTAAAAACTGGAACGAAATTTAACTGCTGTTACCGTTTTGTTGAACGACCGTTCCAAAGCACTCAAAGCACTGTGGAAGACATTATCCACACGTTCGTGGCGTAATGACCCTTCAAGGATGGGGGATGAGACCGGGGATGGAATGAATTGCATTTTTTTAAATTATCTTTTCAAACGGTCTGTTACACTGATTTTATTATTACCGCCCTTTTGTTGGAGTATTTTTATGGGCTGGCAACTTTCGTGTGTGTGTGTGTGAATGTTTTGGATTCCTTGATGTTTTATGTATATAAGTACTAGCTTTAGCCGGCAGCTTGGCCCGCGCGGAACTGTCATCCCCTATTTAACTCCCTTAGGGGTTGAATTTCGAAAAATCCTTCCTTATTCTTTGTCTACATTATAAAGGGAACCTCTGTGCAAAATTTCAGCTTTCGAGTCAGTCAGTCAGTCGGTCAGGACTTTCAGAAAGCTATTTATTGCATTAGAATTACATTAAAATAATTAAAAAAAACATGGTCGAATTTCCACCACTGGTCGCCATAAACCAGAAGGGGCGACCAGAATCAATTCTATTTTAATGTAAATGTTGACATTCAAAAGTGCCTTTTTAAGTGCTTAATTGAAATAAATGCTTTGACTTTGTTTTCCTACCTTTGTAAACTAGTCAAAATCAAAATATTTTATTTCACATAAACCTGCACGGGCACCTATGAAACGTCAGAAGCTAGGTGCACGGTTCTAAATTGTTGTTTCCTATGGAGAAGAGCCGGCAAGAAACTCCACGGTTACTCTTTAAAAAAATAATTGGCTTTGACAATGTCTCCAAATTACAGAGATAAAATGTATGGGAGGACAGTGCAGGCCTGTCAATAAGTACCAGGTACTTAGATGAGTACAGAATAGAAAATCGTCTACAAATTTACAGTTTGTAAGGCCTACAACGTTCTCTCATTCACAATAATAATATGTAAAATAATCTACATAAATAAAATGAACCTATTTAAACATAATGACATGGTTTCCATGACAATCACTAAAAATAGTCGATACTAAAATTGATGTA
The DNA here is from genome assembly GCA_949987655.1 of Polymixis flavicincta. Taxonomy (NCBI): domain Eukaryota; kingdom Metazoa; phylum Arthropoda; class Insecta; order Lepidoptera; family Noctuidae; genus Polymixis; species Polymixis flavicincta. The sequence goes on along the minus strand of OX465191.1, from coordinate 19,094,174 downwards.
TAATGTCAAATAATGACGAGAATATGTCAGCATTTAAAAAATAAAAAGAATAAAAAAAGAACATTGTATTTCAGAGCAGAGAGACTTTCACATAGTTATGCTGTTAATGGGGTACCAGGGAAGCCACATGTGCAGAAGGAATTAATGCCAAACTTCCCTGTCTTCAAGTTCTGTAACTGACTTTGGCAACTTGTTATAGAAGCGGATACAGTTTATTAGAAATGACTTGCTAGTTTTAGTCAATCTAAATTTTGGAATCACAATTTCATCTTTACTACGTGTATTCAGATTATGGAAACCGCATCGTGTTTTGAAAAAGCCTAAGTTTTTGCGAACATACAAGATATTTTCAAGGCTATAAAGAGAAGGCATAGTTAATATATCAATTTCGCTAAATTTGTTTCTAGGAGACTCGCGAGGCCCCATTTTATAGATTGCGCGGATTGCCCTCTTTTGTAAGATGAAAGTTGAATCTACGTCAGCTGCCGATCCCCACAGCAGAACGCCATAAGACATAATACTGTGAAAATAAGCAAAGTAAAGTAACGTACCTTTTTTTTTTTTTTGGTTGGGATATCATCAAATAACTTCTCCCGCTCTGGGTGGAGCAGGAGGGCGTGTCAGACTTTTACTGACTAAAACCCACCCGTATTCCTTCAGTAGCCCGTATGCCAGGGGCTGTGTTATCTCTTTCAAACAAACCCGCACCGCTGGCAGGCATCGGCCCTTGCGGGCGGGCCCCATCATGTTTGTGCTGACATCTCTTTGAGGCACGCGTGGAACACAACACGCCGTCGACTTGGGCTTGGACAGCGAGCTACCCATTACTCGCCGTCCGCAAGCTCATGCATACGGTGGCCGGAAATCGGCCTGGGATTCCTGACGCCCAGGGCGTCTCCGTATCCTGCGGTGGCTAGGGTAGCGAGGGCGCATATGCTGCCTCTCCCTCACGTGCGCCGCCTCCCTTTTCGCGAGCATCACTGCTTCCCTGAAGGAGGTGACGGCTACTCATCCCCTTTCGCTCCGTACCATGGCCTGGACCAGGCCCGGACGCGAAAGATCGCCACCGCCGATCGCCTCCACAAGGACACGGCGGTGCTCCGCATAAGCCGGGCAGACCGCCACCGTGTGCTCCACCGTGTCCTCAGGGTGATCTTCGCAGTGGAAACACCCGGGCGTTTCTTCCCGCTCTATCCGAAACAGGAACCTCCCGAAACAACCGTGTTCGGTGAGGGCCTGCGTCAGGCGGAAGGTGAGGACGCCATGCCGCCTCTCGAACCACTCCTCAAAGAGGGGACTTACCGCCGCAATCGTGGCGTGCCCAGCACTGGGTTGCAACAGTCGCATTCTCCATGTCACCATGAGATCCCGCCGGAGCTCAGTCCGCTGTGCCGCGATTTCCCGCGGCAGCGTAGTTACGCACCGGCGTTTGGCCTCCTTGCGCCACTCCCACATTTGCGCGAGGACCTTTGCCTCCAGATCCCATGACGGTAATCCGGCAAGGAGGCCCGCCGCCTTGCCGGAGATCGTGCGATATCCTCGGATCATCCGTATGGCCATGACCCTATGGGACGCCCTCGACCTGCGAGCTGGATGGCGCCTCAATGTAGGCACCCACACCGGCGCCCCGTATAGGGCCATGGACCGCACGATCCCCGCGTAGAGCCTCCGGCAGGAGGCGTTTGGCCCCCCTAGATTGGGCAAGAGCCGCTTCAACGCAGACCCGGCCCGCTCCAGTCTGGGAGCCAAACGGCGGAAATGCTCCGCGAAGTTCCACCGGCTGTCGAGGACGAGTCCCAAGTACTTCATTGTCGACTCGACGCCGATGTGAACCCCTCCCACCGTTATCTGGGAACCCGTCGGTGGTGCATTCCAAGGACCATGAAACCACATGGCCTCGCACTTGTGCAAGGCCACCTCGAGTCCCAGTTGCCGGATCCTATCGACGATTGTCGCAACCCCGTGTGTCCCTAAGTCAGCCGCCGCCTGGTACGACTTCCCTTGCGCCAGGACCATCTTGTCGTCAGCGTAACAAACTACACTGACGCCATCAGGGAGGTCGGCGCGCAGCACCCAGTCGTATCCGATGTCCCACAGATGCGGCCCCAGGACCGATCCCTGTGGAACACCGCACGACATCTGTCGCCGGTTCCAATCTCCGAGGTGACCGGGGTAGATGACGGCCCTGTCCGTCAAATAGGCCTCGACCACACGACAGAGGTAGGTCGGCATCCGGTGATAACGGAGTGCCTCCCTGATGCAACTCCAGGGCAGGGTGTTGAAGGCATTGGCGATGTCCAGAGACACCGCAAAGACGACCCCACCCCGGGCCACAGCATCCCCCGTCGTAAGGGCTCGCACGCGCATGATGGCGTCCACCGTGCAGCGCTCCCTGCGGAAACCAAACTGGCTCTCTGCCAAATCTGGCCCCACCCGCACCAGTCGCCCGACGAGGCGGTCTGCAGTTACTCTCTCAAAGAGCTTGCCCACGTCGTCGAGCAGCACGATAGGCCGGTAAGCGGACGGAGAGTCCGCTGGGCGCCCGGCTTCTTAATGAGGACCAGTTTGCCCGTCTTCCAGCGAAGTGGAAACCAGCCCTGCTCCAAGCACATCTACTCTTAGTCGAGGCCCGAGAGCCTCCAAGGCCAGGACCCTGGCTTTTCCGGGCAAGCCATCGGGCCCTGCGGCGGTAATCTTGGCATTCAGCCTACGTACCGCCACTCTCATGTCTACCTCGGTCACCTCTGGAGAGTCGTCGTCGTCGTTGGTGTGATCCGCATCGGGCACCGCAGTAGACGGAGCCATGGGCGGGGAGCATGCTCCCCTCGCGAGGGGAACAGAGCGCTCACCATGTCCTGCACGAGCTGGGGCCGGAGACTCTGCGTCAGCAGGGGAGCCCACAGGCGGATTTTATCCCGCACCGTTTTGTAGGGGAGTCCCCACGGGTCTCTGTTCAGAGTCTCCAGTGACTCCTCGCGGGCCACTACTCTGGCCCGCAGGATCTCAGCTCGGAGGGAGGTCTTCGCCACTCTGTACCCCTTGAACAGCTGCGCCTGAATGGCTGCGGTGCCTGGAGTAAAGGTGCCGCGCAGCAACACACGCCTCGCGCAGAGCTGTCAACTGCGGCGACCACCAGTACACCTGGCGTAAAGCACGACCTGGCTGGACCCGGGGCATTGCCACGTCACATGCCTCAGACATGGCCTCCCGGAACCAGTGCGCCTCGTCGTTGATGTCAGCAGGCCTGTCCGGTGATGACACCCAGGCCTGCACGATCGAGGCTTCCAGGAGAAGCTCCCAGTCCAGCTGCTTCAACGCCCACCGCGGACTAGACGGGGCCTGTCGGACCGGCGCGCTTAAGGTCTGGGCGGAGACGTCAAACCGGATGTACTGGTGGTCGGAATACGTCTCCACCCCCTCCATGACGCGCCAGTCGATGACACGCGGCGACAGAGCGGGGCTGGCGAACGAAATATCCACCACCCACTCACCCCGCATCCGCACACACGTGGCGACAGAACCCCGGTTTAGGACGACCAGGTCAGCTTCCAGAGCCCAGTCCTCCACCATCCTGCCCCGCACATTCGTCAACCGGGAACCCCAAGCCAAGCTCTTGGCATTGAAGTCCCCGAGGACGAGCACAGGGAGGGAACGGAACCCGACGACGACGTCTCTCAACTCCGCAAGGGAGTTGTGGAACTCGGCGAAAGTTCGGCTCGGGGAGAAGTACACCCCTACCACGACAATCTCCCTGAACCGTGCTGCCACGCAACCCCTTCCCGTCTTGACACTCTCGGGGGTCGGGGTACCGGCGGCGGCCGACGAAATGAGGGTCACTGAGCCGCTCAGGTCCTCCACCCAGTCATCCCTGGGCGGGACAAAGTACGGCTCAGCGACCACGGCGATGTTAATCGACCACTGCGCCATGCTCTGGATCAACAGATCCTGAGCGGCGGCGCAGTGGTTGATGTTCGCATGGAGGAGGCGTAATAAGAAAAGAAAGAAAATACATTTATTTAGCACAGACTAAAAAGGCACACAATATACAGCAAAAATAAAGCTAAAAATTCAAAACAACAAAAAGTTATGGGGCCATTAAAGGCATTCCATATCAGCCCCCTCCGGGGCCTCCTGGGTAGGCCTTGGCGTAATAGCGGCGACTAGACGGCGGTGGAGGCGGCAGCGGCGACGGCAGTGGCGGCGGTTGCGGCGGTGATGGCGGTGGCGGAGGGTTTGGCCCTGCCTCGGCCCCTGGTTTCAGCGGGTGGAACGCAGGCTTTACTCCCAGCCCGGTATTCGGCCGGCTTGCCCAGCTGCCGCACATAAATAACAGTGCGGCGTGGCAACGCACGAGCCGGCCTTGTGACCGGGCTGACCGCAGCGGAAGAAGTGACTGCTGCGGTCTACCTCCGAGGTGCATTGCACTCCCACGTGGTGGCCCACCTGGCAGTGGAAGCACCTCAGAGGTCAGGGTTCCAGCGGCTTCACCTGCGCAGAAACCCAGCCCACCAGGAGCCTTCGACCCTCCTCCGTGATTTTTCGGGCCGCCGACACGGGGCAGCTCACCGTAATGATTCGCATCCCCGTGTTGTCAGGACGGATGGTGCCTGCCTTCACCTGCTCGGCAGAGCATTCCCCAGTCCTGACTACGGCGGCTACCACCTCGCCCTCCGTCACGGAGTCGTCCAGGCCCAAGATGCGCATGTCAGCGCACTTGGTGGGCCTGGACACTCAGACCTCGTTCGCGTCTAGGGACGCCCTAAGCCTTTCGGCCAGGGCGTCAGCGGTCGAGCCACTGGCCGCGCCGGGGATCTCCAGCATCCGGGCTCCGGTCGCAGTGACTCTAATCCGCATGCCGTTGGTGACCCCCAGTTCCGCTAGGTTCACCGCTGCCCTTGCTTTAGAGAGCACGTCACGGTAGGACACGCCCTTCTTTTCCGCCTCCGGCTGTAGCGTTATCACTACAGCGGCGGACTTCGGGGCGCGTAGCATAGCCGCGGCGGTACTCTTCTTGCGCCGCTGCCGCCTCTCCCTCCTTTTAGCTGCCCTAGCAGCCTTACCCGCCTTCTTCTTCTCCCCGGCCACTTGCCATTCGGCGTCGGCCGGAGGAGATTGAGGAGGTGGGGCCGTTCGTCCTGGCACCAGGGGTGGTGCCGTCGCCGCCTGCGTAGCCACCCCGCCCTTCTTGGGCTTGGTCTTGGTCGGCACCGGTTTCGCCGGGGTCCGTCCCGACTGCGGTGCCGACTTGGCCGTGGCTGACGTGGCAACGGCGTACGTCGCTCCCTTTTGCTGGCCCGAGGCCAGCCGATTCGCCACTAGCGGGGGGCGCAAGATGATGGCCTCCAGGGTGGAAAACCGGCTCTGGAAGGCCGCCAACTCCGCACCAGGTTCAGCATCCGGTCTTCCTCCTCTGGCATGGGTCCACCTTGCCCATGCCACGCCCCCTTCTGAGGCACAACCGTGGGGCCAGATCCTCGGAGCACGGCCAGGTCTGCTCGGAGCTCCTCGTTCTCCTTTCGGAGAAGCTCCATGGCGGCTGCCAAGCGGGCGACCTCCGCGCACATCTCGGACATGCTGTCCGACGGAGGTCCGGTGTGGATTTCCTCCGCTGCCACCATGATGGAGGCTATGGCTGCGGGCACGGCCTTGTCTTTAGAGGACTGGAGCCTCTTCAAGGCCACACCCTTTATCGCAGCAGCCACAACCTCCGCGAACCTTGCCATTCGCTCCGAGTTGGAGCCGCCGGCGGCGTCTGGCTCATCGCCAGACGACTCCGAGAGGGCCCTGCTACAAACTAACCTAGCTGTGGCTACATCAGTCAACTGTCTTATCTTTCTTACTGCGTAAGCAGCTGAGCTTAATCTACTTGAAAGAGCTATAATGTGAGCACCCCAATGCAATTTTGAATCTAAAGTAATTCCCAAAAGTACGAGTACAGTTTCCAAAATAGCATCTAGTTTCTTGCCATCAAGTTTTAAATTTAGTCCTACTTGGGGTACTATTGGTGACGAGAACTTAAGACATTTAGTTTTGTTCGCATTGAGTTAAAGATTATTAGCAGCAAACCATTTCGAAAGAACAGTTAGACTATCGTTGACATGTGAGACATCCGTATCTTTTCTATCTATTCTAGAAATAAGAGAAGTGTCATCAGCGAATAAAATTATATCCGAGAAGTTGGCCATCAGGCAATAATAACAAACTAAACGTGACATTGACTAAGTGCACAAAATGAACAAAGCCAAAACAAAATAAGTTACGAGACAACGAATGCACTGAATAACGATCAACAATTGTTTAACTGCCAAGGAAAATGGTTCATTTCAGTAATAGTATACCTACTGAAATCATTGAGGTGACCAGTCGCCTGTTACGCCTGGACAGAAAGGACCTGTGTCTGGGACCATCACGGGACACTGCCCGCTAAACAAACACTATTACACAATAGGCATAACGGACAGCCCCCTGTGCAGGGCCTGCATGGAGGGTAAGGAAACCGTTGAGCATGTGCTTTTCGAATGTACAGGCGTAGCCCAGATTAGAACAGAAACCCTCGGGGCACCCAAATCTTACACAGATGTTCTCAACAGACCAGGAGTTATAGCCAGCTTCTGGAGGGAGGTGGGCTGGTTGGAATAACCATTGACGGCCACCATGGCTCACGCACAATGGTCCACTTAAATGTCTAAGTGCGGAAACCAGACCGAATAACAACATAGAACAATCATTGAGGTATTAAGTAATATGACTGAAATAAACCATTTGGATCGGCAATTTATCATAATTTAATTGATTGCAAAATAATTTGTCTATAATAAGCGAACCAACAAACAACCACTCCTGCATTAATAATAAATCACGGAAAAGTGTTTTAATTGCAATCAATTTCAAAAACATTAATTCAATTTAGCAACCGCGTTTCCGAACTTTACCGCGAAATGTCAAATCGGAACATGTTAGTGTCAACAGGGAATTCATCCCCCCCGAGTGGGTTCCCGCATTGTCGTTGCGGGGGGGCTCAGTAACCGTGGATGCCGGCCACGGTGAAGCCAAGAGGAACCCAAAGGTGGGGCCGCTCGTCAGGGCTTTTGCCTCAAAGCCGACGACGTAGCGGCCAAAAGGTAGGTTGCAGTGAGGTGCACCGCAACTGAGGTGGGCCGCGATGTCGAATGGGAGGCATCGCGGCTGAGGGTTACGGGCTGCGGTAGAGGAGGAGTGCCGGTGCTTCTGAGCAGCGCTCTTCCCTTCCGTGGCCTGGACGGGGCCGCCACCGTTTGATGGCGGACGCGGTGGGGCCGCAGGGGAAGAGGAGTGTCGGTATAGCGTCAGCCGCTCTCCCTATCCCCTGCGGCCGAAAAGTGGTAGACGGGACGGCGCGTTGTGTTCCACACGCACGCCGTCAAAGATGTCAGCAACCACCGGTGGGGTCCGCAAGGGCCGATGCCTGCCAGGGGTGCGGGTTTGTTCGAAAGAGATACCACGGCCCCTGGCATACGGGCTACTGAGGGAACACGGGTGGGTTTTAGTCAGTAAAAGTCTGACACGCCCTCCTGCTCTACTCAGCAGGAGAAGTCATTTGATGATTTCCCACCCAAAAAAAAAAAAAAAAAAAAAAAAAAAAAAAAAAAAAAAAAAAAAAAAAACAGGGAATTCATTTTAAATATTTAAACATGGAATGTGGCCATTAATCATTTTAATACTCGAAAGTCGTAAACATTCAATATCATAATTTAAATCGTCATTTAGGTCGTAATGGTTTATGTTTAAATCCTAGGTACCTAGTGACCAGTAATGTATGGATAATATTTTACTTACATCATCTAATAAATCGTTTATTTATTAGTTGGTATAATAAAGTCGAGAGCGATCACCATTGTAAGGACTAAAATGCAAAGTAGCTTTTCCTATCATCCATAATATGCATAGTAATACTCAGTTGCTAATCTCGTAAAACAAGACGAAAGTTCATATTTTACAAATCTCATGAGCAGAGAAATGGCCCCTTAATTGCTAGTAATAAAAACGCGTAGGATCATGAGAGTGATAATCAATAAAAACAAAAGAACCATTCCGATAATCTGAAAATTAAAAATATTCATAGAAGGAAATAAAATTCTCCATTCACACCTAACAGGGAATCGAATTTCTGATAATGAGAACAAAATGTCGGCGACTGAAAGTGCACTTAGCTGCATTACGCATGCAAATCGGAATCGTTGGGCGTCATCTGCGAGCTGGTAATCTGATTATGCCGGACCTGGCCGGTATTGGAAGCATTGGCAGAAGTTTCACTTTGATATATTGGGGGCATTGATACACAAAAACCCAAGATGTAACACTCAAAACTATCCCAGTGGCTAAAGTTATGATAAAAACATAGTTTTTTTGTTACATATTCTACCTTCCACGCATGACTGAGCATTCATCCCACGTGGGTTGGCAACGGCGTATTAATAGCAGTTTTTCGCGATTATTTCATTAAATACAAACAAAAGTAAACATGTTTTTCAGCCCTGCACTAGATCATTGGTATTTTCTTGTTTATATGCTATTTTTTTGCAGTGATTTTGCTATTTAATTACAAAAATCGACATACCGTCAATTATTTTCTGTTTGCATTATTTAATACGATTAAATATTTTTATTAAAGAGTAAATGTTAAAAATAATCATAAATACAGAATATCTAGTGCTTGGCTGAAAAAAAATTGTACTTTTGTTTGTATTTAATGAAATAATCACGAAAAACTACTATAAATGCGTTGTTGCCAGCCCGCGTGGAATGAATGCTCTTAAACTAGTTTTACAAGGCAATGTCCAAAAATAACTGTCTGAAAGATGTCTTACTACTGCTTGACACCTGAGCACTGGGCACGTCACGATTGTGGCGGTAAGTCTCCTCTTTGAGGAGTGGCTTGAGAGGCGGCACGGCGTCCTCACCTTCCGCTTGACGCAGGTCGTCATTGGACACGGTTGTTTCGGGTGGTTCCTGTTTCGGATAAGGCGAGAGGAAACACCCGGGTGTTTCCATTGCGAAGATCGCCCTGAGGACATGGTGGAGCATACGGTGGAGATCTGCCTGGCTTGGGCAGGGGACCGCCGTGTCCTTATGGAGGCGATCGGTGGCAGCGATCTGTCGCGTCCGGCCCAGGCCATAGTACGGAGCGAGAGTGCATGGGTAGCCGTCGCTTCCTTCTGCGAAGCAGTGATGCTCGCGAAGAGGGCACATATACCACCTCTCCCTCACGTGCATCGTGAGGGAGAGGTAGTATATGCTCCCTCACGGCCCTAGCCTCCGCAGAAGACGCCTTGGGCGTCGGGAATCCCAGGCTGATTCCCGGCCACCGTAGGTGCGGGGTTGTGAACGGCGAGAAAATAGATAAAAAAAACTAAAAAACACGCTTTAAAAACCAAACTAAAAAAACAAGCAAGAAATTATTTTCTGCTTTTTAAGTTTGTTTTTTAACCAATTAATTGCTAATTAGACGTGCGACGGGTTAAAGCGTGTTTTTTTTAATGTGTCATGTCTCGGCGGTACTAAAATTAGTCTCTCTTATAAGCATTTATGTGTTATTCACAATTTTATAGTAAGTTCTTATAAATATGAAATCACACTAATAATGATTATAAATGTGAAAGTTTGTATGTTTAAACGTTTCGATATGTAGATTTTTGTTACTCAATCATGCAAAAACGGCGAAACGGATTTGGATGAAATTTGGAACACAGATTTTTTGTAACCTGGAATAATACATAGGATACTTTTTATCCCGATAGTACGTTCCCGTGGGATAGTTTTCGACCTCCACGTGGGCGAAGCCACTGTCAAAAGCTAGTTACAATTTTTTATTTCTTTAATAAAACTTCTGTCTATTTACCTGTACATAATGTCACCAATATCGGTGCTTTATGTATACATACATATCGCAGAACAGAGCGTTATCTGATTATGTTAATGAGGCTGATTTTAAACTTAATTGTTCACGTTTGTGTTTTATGCGTTGATCAACCGTGCGGTGACAGCGGCAACTGGCAATTTGAAGTGTTTTCAATTTATTTGTGTGATTTTCAACTTTAGAGTTGTGAGTTAATGAAGAAATAACAGTTGTTCATGATCTGTGTAATTTGTGGGACATCTATGTACTGAAAAGTTTTCATCTAAATGGCGTCATTAACGTTCTTTTGCAGATAATCATGACTGGCACTTCATGGAGGATGACGGGATATGGATTTGAAAACCAAATAAATGTAATCGATGGTTTGAATCAGTAATTATGTTTTGAAGAAATCGTAAGACTACTTATAAGCATCAAGTCAAGTCTATATTCTTAATTAACACAGGTGTTCTAACGGAATGTAACACAGATTGTTATGGGTAGTCTCTGTAATGTATGTAGTACAGAATCGAATGAGTATCGGTGAGATACTCATTCGATTCTGTACTGCGCGGCCGTAGCGGCATGTCGTGTAGCTCATGTCAGATTCGCAAATAACTCTAGAGCTACACGACCGAAACCAGCCGTTCCAGTTTGGCAGTGCAGGATTGAACGTCGTATTGGTACTAATCTAATCGTCGTATTGGTACTAACTAATCTTCTTCAGGGAGGGCAACACTCGCCCTAGAGTGATGCGCTTTGTGAGGCGGGCATTCTCAGGAACTGATACAAGTCCTCAAGATTATATGTCCCGTGTCACAGAGCGCATAGACTTCCTAAAGCAGAAAGTGTATGCATGGGCAAACCGTATTCGTCGGTATAAGAGGCGAGTAGACCGATACACTCAGAACCGCACCTTCTAGAGTGATGAAAGGTGGGTTTATAGGACTTCGGAGCGACCGGACCAAGGTGTGGCTGATACGCGCCTACCGGATGATGACACCATGTGCTCTTTTTGGCGCAATATCTGGTCGGCACCTGTCAGTCACATCGAAGGTAATTGGGCTCGAGAAGTCGAGCGAGCCTGCGATCCCATACCAGAAATGGGAGCTATTACCATCAGCCCCCAAGATGTAGCTCGTGCAGTCCGTCCGCTGCCCAACTGGAAATCTCCAGGGCCGGACGGGTTGCACAACTTCTGGATCAAATGGTTCATGGGATCGCACGGTCGCTTGGCGGCTCAGTACCAGACTGCTTTGGAGTCTGGTTCGCTACCCCAGTTCCTGACAACAAGAGTTACCCACCTGCTCCATAAATCAGGTAGTAGCGCGGAACCCAAAAATTATAGGCCGATCGCGTGTTTACCGACGGTCTATAAAGTTCTTACATCCATTTTGAGAGCTAAAATTTACAATCATATAGACACTAACTCCATCATGTCTGTCTCTCAAAATGGATGTCGAAACGGGTCCCGCGGTACTAAGGAGCTGCTCCTCATTGATATGGCCATTAGCCAACAGGTTCGCCTTTCCCGAAAGGATCTTTCGACATGTTGGATAGATTCCAAGAAGGCCTATGACTCAGTGCCACATACATGGCTCATGAGGGTGCTGGAGTTGTATAAAGTAGATACAACTCTACGCACCTTCCTGGTGTCATGTATGGGGCAATGGAGGACGGTCCTTCGATATCCAGGATGTCGAAACATCCAGAGGAATAGCGAACCGATAAGGATTGAGCGAAGTATATTTCAGGGCGACAGTTTGAGTCCGCTTTGGTTCTGCCTAGCCCTGAATCCTCTAAGCACATTGCTGGAGGATTCAGGTATAGGCTATCGGCTGAGGAGAGGTGGTCAGGTTATATCCCACCTCCTGTACATGGATGACCTAAAACTCTTTGCCCCCAACAATTTGCAACTGATGGAGCTACTGAAAGTAACTGAAACCTTCAGTAGCGCCATCAGGATGGAATTTGGTGTGGACAAATGTGCGGTCATGCATGTAAAGCGAGGGGAGATTATGGAATCCGTGGGAACCCAACTCTCGGATTCCATAAACCTTCGAGCCCTCTCCGCAGCCGAAACCTATAAGTATTTGGGTATGTCGGAAGCGTTGGGCATCAATGTAACTGACATGAAGCAATCGTTGAAGGAGCGCTTCTTTGGCTACCTGAAGAAAGTATTTAATAGTCTTTTATCAGGCGGAAACAAGGTGCGCGCCTTCAACGGTTGGGTCATGCCGGTTTTGATGTACTCTTTCGGCATACTCAAATGGACTCAGACCGAACTCGACGCCCTGGATAGGAGGGTCCGTACGCTGCTTACTGCATATCGAATGCATCACCCACGGTCATCAGTAATGAGACTGTATATCCCGCGAAAATGTGGAGGTCGAGGCTTTTTAAATGCTAAGACTTTCCACAATCGCGAGATATACAGTCTCAGGGATTATTTCCTAGCAACTGATGTGGGTATGCATCGAGATGTAGTTGCGGTGGATAAGAGCCTCACCTCGCTCTCCTTGGCTAAAGAGAACTGGCGCAGGCCTGTAGTGCTTGACACTAATGATCGCATGGAAGTATGGCAGAGTAAGGAGCTTCACGGACGCTTTTTCCGGGCTCTACATGAACCCGATGTAGACTTTCTAGCGTCCGTAGCCTGGCTGCGTTTCGGTGACCTCTTTGGGGAAACCGAAGGTTTTGTCTGTGCAATTATGGACGAAGTTATTATGACGAACAACTACCGGAGATTTATTGTGAAAGACGGCACGGTTGACATTTGTCGGGCATGCCACCGTCCGGGTGAATCAATCAGACACATAATCTCCGGGTGTTCTCGTCTAGCTAACGAGGAGTACTTGCATAGACACAACCTTGTAGCCAGGATTATCCACCAGCAACTTGCTCTGAAATACAGCCTTGTGGATTCAGAAGTGCCATACTACAGGTATGTGCCCGACCCAGTTCTCGAAAAGGGACATTTCACACTGTACTGGGATCGATCCATCATCACTGACAGGACTATTGTTGCCAATAAGCCTGATATAGTGGTGGTGGATTGACTAGAGCGGCATGCAATGATCGTTGATATAACGGTCCCGCATGACGGGAACCTCGTGAAAGCCGAGAAAGTTAAACAAATCAAGTATCTTGACTTGGCTCACGAGGTTGTCGACATGTGGGTTGTGGACTCAGCGATCATTGTACCGATAGTTGTTACAGCCAATGGCATTATAGCCAAGAGCCTCAACCAACATCTGAGGAGGCTCTCGCTGGGCAGCTGGTTCAAGGGCTTGATCCAGAAAGCGGTACTCCTGGACACGGCTCGCATTGTTAGGAGGTTCCTCTCTCTGGAGCTCTGACCGCCGGTAGCTTGGACCTTGTTCCAAGGGTGGGTTACTATTTTTTATATTTTTAAATGTTTTTATATTTTTATACTAATATTTAAAAATGTAATTTATATGTGTTTATGTTAAAATAAAGGAAATAATAATAATTTTAATATCAGGCAACTATGGCCCAACGCTAAAAAACAAAATAATCTTAAAAATATGAATAAACTAATACATATTAAGAAACTTTTTATAACCTTTATTCATTTTAGTTCTTATTAAATACATTTTTAAATATTTTTATAAAACAAAATTTAAAAAAACATTTAAAAATATATAAAATAAGGATTCGCCGATAATGGGAGCAGGGTCCAAGCTACCGGTGGTTAGGGTTCCAGAGACAGGAACCTCCTCACGATGCGAGCCGTATCGAGGAGTACTGCCTTCTGAATCAGACCTTTGATCCAGCCACCTAACGAGAGCCTCGAGAGATGTTGTTCGAGGCTTTCGGCCATCAGTCCATTGGCTGATACGACAATCGGCACAATGACAGCCGAGTCCACATTCCACATGTCAACAACCTCGTGTGCTAAGTCGTGATACTTAATTTGCTTCTCTTTCTCAGCTTTCACGAGGTTCCCGTCATGCGGAATGGTAACATCGACTATCATTGTGCGGCGCGCTAACCGATCTATAACCACTATATCAGGCTTATTGGCTACAATAGTCCTGTCAGTAATGATAGATCGGTCGCAGTACAACGTGACATGGTCATTTTCAAGAACTGGGTCGGGCACATACTTGTAATACGGTACCTCCGAATGCACAAGTTTATATTGCAAAGCAAGCTTCTGGTGAATAATCCTGGCTACTTGGTTATGCCTGTGCAAGTATTAAGAAACTTATTATTACTATAACTAAACACGTAAAGTGGTCGGATACCTTTGATGGGTCTCACGACCATCTATATTTTTGTACTGATGAAGTTTGCTTTTCTGTAATATTACAATTTATGAGAAGATGAATTAAAGGAGGAGTTTGATTCCTTCAATACGCATACATTTTATGCCATTGTATTGAATATCATTTTGCACTCCGTAAGCGAAACACTAGAACCCTGCTAACTATTCGATTTATGAAATATTGGTTTCGATATAGAAATAAGTAAGAATTAACCAACGGTGTCGATATAGAAATAATTCAGAAGAAACCATTAGGTTTTCTTTAAAACATTTGTTTTTTCAAAACTATTCATCCATTATTTTACGATTGTTCCCGAGCAACCTCTAGGAGCAAAATTGCTTTTTTGTAGCAGTGCGATTTCAAGTCTTGTTTTATGAAATACTTCATCAAATATACTTCCATCAAAAACAGAAATGTGAAATGAGAGCCAGTTACATCAAAAATGAATTTCATATAGAAAGACATTGTTGATTATATATTTATCTCTTTAAATACAGAAAAAGACATGTTTGATGATGAATTAGTCATTATCCACCTAATCCTTTTACGTTATTTGACAGCAAGAACTATTAATTTTGAGTAGGTGAGATACGATCAAAACCTACTTTTATACTAATAGAAAATCTTCCACACCGGCCCTTAAAAAAACGACGGTACATCGTTCATATAACATCGAACAGTTGCGTAATAATAATGTGGGAGAACTCAAATCGTACAGTTAAATTACTACTCAATAATAAATTGGACAAAGACGTCCAAAGAATAGTTCAACCCTTTAACATAATGCTCTCCGTATTCTTAACTTCGAAATATAAAATAAGAAATAGTTATATTACACCATGTGAGAAGAAGTATCACATATTGCTGTTCTTTGCTATTTCATTTTGCAATGTTTTCTCTAGCTGTCGTATGATGAACGAAAATCGCAGTAATTTATTACCATTTAATGAAACAGTTATCAGGCTAGCTATATTATTTATTTCTATCACTATGTATTACTTCAGCTACATTTTGCTGATCATTTGCAATACTGTTCATAGCCGTAGCAACATATCCCTTATAATGAAGCTCCAAGACATTTTTAGAAGCATTGACGTCAGCAAAAGTGTACCAAGTTATATTATTTGGAACTGGATTTCTCTTTTTACTGTACTAGGTATTTTGATTTTACCAAATACATTTTTTTATGTAATGAGAGGGTCAATCTATTTTTTTGAAGTTAGTGGCGATTTACTAATGACACAATATGATCTAAATTTAATTTATGGTATCCGCCTTACAAAATTCATAACAACTTTTCTGGAAGAATGGATTAAGAACATACTAGTCATAAATCATGAAGAACTGAGTGAGGAATATTGTAACAAGTTTTTTAAGACATATCAAAATATTTTAGAAGCTTACAAACTGTATACAAAATGTTTCCGAGTATTGGTAAGTCCGTCCGTTTTAATGGCCAACCAACAATTACTTATTCCGATACAGTTTTAAAATAATATTTTACTTAAATCTAAGGTGTAACATTATTATATTTTGCACCGCATGCCCCATAAACGTAATGATTGAATATAGGATTAATAATAATATATAACTTTTATTCTCTCTCAACATAAGTTATGAACTTAACGCCAAACTTATACAGTAGTGCACGAAATAGGAGCTAACTTTTTGAGAGACTGGTGCCCGATGTAGGTTTATTGAAAAACCTGTATTACAGGTCACCAGGGCCCTCACGCGGCTAGATGCCTAATGTTTGGATACACGACATGATAAAAAAACAGGATACGTAACTCACAATAGATTAGAGAAACAATATAAAGTTTAGTAACATAATATAAAATAAAAAATACAAAAACATTGTGGGGATACCAGAGGGTGTGTGAGTAACCGGAGCAAGTGTATGAATGAGATGTAAGAGTATATGTGAGAATGTGCTTGAGTAAATGAGGAGCGAGTATGGTTGATGGTATGCAGGAGCAGGAGAGGGGATGAGTATAAAGTTCTATCTGAGGGGGATTGGCAAGTTATCAGTTCCCTGATAGTCTAGGGTTTTTAAATAAGCAATGACTGAAATTTTATATCTGTATTTAGTTAGAGGATAGATAGTAAGGATACTATTCAACTCATTATACAGGTAAGATCCGAGAAAGAAGAAGAAATTACAGGAGTGTGAAGAGCTAGCAGGTTGTGTTTGGCATACCCTGCCTTTTTGGCGCTTATCCCTACATATCGACGCCGGAAAGCGATTTTGTCGTATCTCGAAAAATGGCAATTTTTTTCATTGCATCATTGAAATCGGAAAAAAATACTGCGTTGGACGGTCTGATCAACGTTTTCCTACGATGTTTTTTTTTAATGATACGACGTTGAGTTTTTCTAAACTTTTTTAACAAAACATACTTCAAAATGCTGTAAATACCATAAAATCAACTATTTTTAAATGATACATAGATACTACAAAAATTCTATTAGCATATTTTTTTTGCAGTCAAGGTTACGTCGTTATGAAGTTGTCACAAAATAATGTTCTATTGAGATACAGCAATTTCGCCACCTGAGCATTTTATGCCTACTAGAGATACTACAATTGTATCTCTCGGGTTTTAAATGTGGTTTAGACTTACTGCGTTTTATTCTACGCATAAAAAAAAAATTGCAATAAATCATTTATAATAGAGTTTAAATTTGCTCACAATTATAATTACGCTAAAGAAGCATACCCTCACCCTGTGTCTTCCCTTGGATACGCCGTTTCCCGATCGTAAATCAGTCGATGCGCGAGCGCTCAAGCGAGAAAGCGAATATGTAGTCTGCGAAATTCGGGTGAGCGAGTATGTAGTCTGCGAAGTTTAACTGAAGTGAATCCTAGGTAAGTCATGGTATTTAACCATTTTAATTACTTTATGTTAATGATAAATTGATTCTAGTCATTTCGTTTTTGAACATAGGTACCTGATACCAACACAATTGATAACAAGTAGGTAGTTTGTCAAAACTGAGATCTCGCGATGTTTCCTTTTGTAGTAGAGTAACAAATTAGTAAATAGAGTGGTAAGCTAATTAGCTTCCTTCACACAGCTTCCTTCTTAGGTTTTCGCTACCCGGGGCATCCGGTTTATCGCGCCTTCCGAAACATGGAAATAAAAAAATAACCAAAGCATTTCTTATTTATTACATTCGCAAATTGGCGGTTATGTCTAAACCTAACCTAATAATTATTATTTTAGAACTAGCTTCAGCTTCTCTCGCGCGGAACTTTTATCCCCTATTGAACTCCCTTAGGGATTGAATTTTGAAAAATCCTTCCTTATTCCTTGTTACATGTGTGTGTTCACACATTACATTTTGATCAGGGCATTGTCAAGTCGGGGGACGGTCAATGAAAACGCCACACAGAGAAAGCCTAGGCATTTTCATTAGCCGACCCCCTATAAACATGGAAAACCAGTTCGATCAGAGAGGTATATTAGCGAAGATGTAGGTACGAGTTCCAAATATTATTTCCCAGAACACTCTTCATTTCCGACGACTCCTCGTCACTCGAAATCAGCAGTAGTAGGAGTTGTTGTCAGCAGTAGTAAGACTTGACGAGTTCCAGCCGCCAGAACAAGCCGGTTTTCGAAAAGGCTTCAGTACCGTAGACCACATCCATACTGTTCGGCAAATTGTACAGAAGACTGAAGAGTACAACCAACCGCTGTGTACGGCATTTGAGGACTACGAGAAAGCCTTTGACTCCATCGAAATATGGGCAGTTCTGGCCTCTCTGCAACGATGTCGAATTGACTGGCGCTATATCGAGGTGTTGAGATGTTTGTATGATGCTGCTACGATGACTGTCCAGATCCAGGATAAGGAAACAAGTCCCATCCAATTCCTCAGAGGGGTGCGACAGGGGGATGTTATATCCCTGAAACTGTTCACCAACGCGTTGGAGGATATCTTTAAGACTGGACTGGACAGGGTATCAATATTAACGGCGAACACATCTCACACCTTCGGTTTGCCGATAACATCGTCATAATGGCAGAGACACTGGAACAGTTAGACCAGATGCTGCACAGCCTAAGCGGAGCTGTTCGGCGGGTTGGCCTCGGCATGAATTTGGACAAGACGAAAGTCATGTGCAATTCTCACGTCTTGCCGAGTCCAATCCACATCAAAGGGTCGCTTCTCCAAGGTGTGAAGGAGTATGTTTACCTAGGATAAGTCATCCAGCTCGGTAGACACAACTTTGAGAAGGAAGCCGACAGGAGGATCCGGTTGGGTTGGGCAGCGTTTGGGAAACTACGTCAAGTCTTTTCGTCGCCTATTCCGCAATGCGTGAAGACTAAGGTCTTCAACCAGTGCGTCCTGCCCGTGATGACATACGGCGCCGAAACGTGGACACCGACAGTCGGGCTGGTCAACAAATTTAAAGTCGCTCAGCCCGCTATGGAGCGGGCTTTGCTTGGAATTTCTTTGAAGGATAAAATCAGGAATGAAATTATCCGGAAAAGAACCGGAGTTTCCGACATAGCTTATAGAGTGAGCACGTTGAAGTGGCAGTGGGCTGGCCATGTTTGTTGAAGGACCGATGGACGGTGGAGCAGACGAGTCCTGGAGTGGAGACCGCGTCTCGGCAAATGTAGTGTGGGACGCCCCCCAGCTAGATGGACCGACGACCTTAAAAAGGTGGCTGGGACAGACTGGATGCGGAAGGCGGAGGATAGAGTATTGTGGCGAAGCCTGGGAGATGCCTATGTCCAGCAGTGGACTGCGATAGGCCGAGTTGATTGAGGAGTTGTTAAAGATCTCACAACCACTTTTCACTAAATAACATTGTTTAAATAAACATACAGCATTCAACTATTTTTTCTAAACATAATAACATTTTTTATTTGTATTTAACACAAAATTCAAGATGCACTACTAAAAAGAATATTAGGTACAACAAAATGCGAGGACTTACTAATTTACTTCATATTAGATACATCATAATCGTTACCTAAAATTGTGAAGCTATTTCGTTGTGCCTAATGATACAACTACCAAGATACAGCAATATTGCTGCTTCAAATTGAAACAACAATTGCTGTAACTAATATAAAACGCATGTTAGACTAACTTTAGAATGCTATCATTAGTGCCATCTGATAATTTTTATTATAAGAAATACGTGTTCCAAAAATTACCTCTCTGAATCAGCTAGTTTACGAGTTATGATTTTTTTAAATAGTTTTTTGGCTCTGGTGTAAAGTTCAACTTTTCGAGATACTACAAGATTGCTTTCTTGCAACGATATGTAGATTCGGATCGTATTGCAACAAAGAGTGTTGTTTAAGCACCGTACGCAGTATGAAAGTTTGCCTAACAGTTAGTACATCCCAGTCTTTAAAAAGCTCTACAGTTGGGAATGGGTAAGGGACGCTGGCGCCAACTTAGAGGATGGCACGCTGTGCCCTCTCAACTTCAATGAGGTGAGTTTTGGCGGCACCTCCCCATGACGTAATGCAGTAATCTATTAGGGATTGGCACAAAGCATTGTAAACCATCTTAATAACCCGCCGGTCGGCTGCATGTCTAAGGGTTATGAAGATGTATATAAGTTTACGCAGCCGGGTTGCTAGGACTTTTATGTGCGGTTTGAAGATCAAGAATTGGTCTATAATGATACCAAGGTATTGAATATCTTCGATTAACTGGAGAATGGGACAGGAGCACAGAGAGTTGTCGTCAGGAATACAAACATGAGAGTAAATGCTTAAATTGGATGGAGGAAGCTGATTTGATCTCAGGGCAAAAGTTTGGTTTTGTTGACATTCAATGTCAGAACATTCAATCGGAGCCATTCGCATACTCGATTAAAACCCTCTTGGGCAGTATCAAAGACCTCCTCCCAGCTTTCCCCACTAAAAAAGAGGGCAGTATCATGACC
This sequence comes from Polymixis flavicincta, assembly GCA_949987655.1. NCBI lineage: Eukaryota > Metazoa > Arthropoda > Insecta > Lepidoptera > Noctuidae > Polymixis > Polymixis flavicincta. The sequence goes on along the minus strand of OX465191.1, from coordinate 19,074,091 downwards.
AAAGGTAACAATTTTGCCCTTGTGAAGCTGGAGTAGGCAGAGGTTGTTGATATATACCACGAACAAAGTTGGGCCTAGTATGCTACCCTGAGGTACACCGAATTCGACACATGTCTCATCGCTTAGGCTATTGTCAATCTGAACTCTTTGTTTTCGTCCTGTGAGGTAGTCCTCCATTAATTTCAAAGGAATACCTCTCACACCAAGTCTTTCCAACTTTGCGAGTAGGTGTGGGATCGAAGGTCTTTGCCAGATCAAGGAACACTGTCAAACATTTTTTCCTTTGATCTAGGTTAGTAATGATGGAGTGCAAGAGATCGTGTACCGCGTCATTGGTTGACTTATTACGACCAAAACCATATTGATTAGGTGAAAGGAGATTGTTAGATTCTAGATATTGTTAATCGACGGTTTATAAGTCGTTCCAGGATCTTGGATAGTGATGGTAGGATGGAAGTAGGGCGGTAGTTATCGACACAGTCTCTTGCTCCCCCTTTGTGAATTGGCTTGATGAGAGCCATTTTAAATACTGTAGGGAAAACAGCAGTCACCAAAGCCAGATTGCAAATGTGGGTAATAGGAGGGGTTAGAAAGTTTATGTATCTCTTTATGATCTTGCTGGATATCTGGTCAATCCCCACGGCGCATATCTCCTTTAAATCTTTGCTGAGGTTAAATACTTCTTCTTCGTCAGGGGGAAGCATGATAAAAGAATTGAGGGGTGAATCAGAAAAATGTCATTTGAGGTCGTTATATTCTGGGATGCACTGGTAGTATGTGCTGCAAGCTTTCCACTCACATTCGTAAAAAAATTATTAATGCTATTAATGTGTTTACCTTTGTTTAAGGAAGTAATGAGACAGGAAGAGGGATCAATAGGTTTGCTTGAGCCACTTTTCTTTTTGATTGCATCCCATAGCTGCTTTTTATTACCTTTTGCATTTTCAATCTCGGTTTTGTCATAGTTTCGTTTAATTTTTTTAATAATATACTTACAAAAATTTCGGTAACGCTAATAGGTTAACATAAGCACCTCATTTGCCGAATCACGTTTAAGTTTTTTATGTAGATTATCTCTGTTTCTCATGCAACGAAGCATCCCTTTAGTGATCCATGGCTTACTGACTCGTTTTCTTTTAGGATTTTTTAGCAGACTAGAGTGGTTTTTTATTGCATTAGAAAGGCACGTCACAAGTAGGTTGGTTGCAGTGTTAGCATCATTGATTTCAAGAATGTGCTGAAAGGGAGTGTTCTTTATTGTAACATCAAGAGATTCAAAGTCAATTGAGTGAGCCGTTTTATTGCAGTAATTCGGGCGAGCCTCCTAGTCTAGACTAATAGCAACAGTTTCGTGATCTGTAATTGAAGACTCGAACACCGAAACAGTTGGCATCTAATTTTGTCTTAAGCATTATGTGGTCCAAATAAGTACGTCCATGCGTAGGTGCAGTATGAGCTGGGAGCAAACAATGACTTGCTAAGACATTCAAATATTCGATAATATCGAGTTAATATCGCCACAGAAAGCAATGTTTTTGAACCTACTCAATTTATCAAGTAGAAGGTCTACGGATCGAATGAAGTTAGTGGTATTGGCATGACTCGGGGGGCGGTAGATTCCGATAATACAAGTTTCTCTGTTTATTTTCAGTAGAAGACAGTTGGCGTCACTAATCTCGGGTTCTTCGATATTTACTCTAAGGTTCTCGTTATAATAGATTACAACTCCTTCATTTTGGGTTCTATGAGAGGTCGTTGACGCAAAATTATAGTTCTCAAGATTAGATATGCTACGAGCTGAAGGGAGCCAACACTCCGAGAGGACTAATATGTCCCAGGCTATTTCTGATCTTTGCAGAAGGGTGGTGAGACTAGACATGTTACAGTTAACGCTACGGATATTTAGAGACAAGAGATTGAAGGCGCAATTACTTGTAAATATATAATTTTTAACATCGTCTATGTCGCAAGTGATTGATTTAGCTATTTGAAGAGAATCAAGATCTGAGTGAAGAGACTCAATACTTTGCATATTCAGTAATAACACGCAAGTTGAGGGTCACGCAACGTGCGTGAACTATACTTTCGGAAATAATAGAAGATTAAACTCAGATCTTGTACATAGCTAGCTATGATGTTGAACTCGCGACTAGATGTTTTAAACAATGAGGGAAGTTTACTGGTACCATACATATACCCGAGTAAGGTTCGCTGAGATGTATACTGAGTGAGTGGTGAAAGTTGTGTGTTGCGTGATTGTTGTGGAGAGTACATGAGTGAGTGTGAGGGACTGATTATTTTTACTGTGGGTAAAACCACAATTGAGTTTAGGTGAAAAGTTAAAATAAATTAAACATAAAACAGGATTGTTGACAGTATGTGCCACCAGAAGCTCTATTAATATGTTATATAAAATTAAGAACTAACTAGGAAAAACAAAGATTTCCGAGAAAGAGTTAAAGCGAACGTGAGATAAGTTTAAAATTATCACCAAAAATCAGATTAAATAAAAAAAATGCCTGAAACATAAAACATGGAGACGGACAAATACACAAATATAAGGGAATAAAATTTACGCATTAATAACCCCTGAACCGGCCAAGCGAATTAAATTCTTTGTGGTAGTAGAGCGGGAGTGTAAGGAAGTGATAGGAGCACGAGGGAATCTAACAGGAACCCTAAGCTGAAACTGGCTTAGCATTATTTTATTTTTAAATTTATTTGGCATATAATGCCAAATAAACAATAAATAAAACTTGTAGGAGGGCATAGCCACAAGGCGCTCGCGCTTTGTTAGCAGCGAGCGTAGAAACGTACAAAACCGCTCGCCACCGCACCGTGCCCGCGCCATTCCGGCTCGCATCGCTGTTCCGTACGGTCACGAATCGCAATTTCCTGTATTTTGTGTGAATTCTTGTAATAAAACCATTAAGTTAAGATTTGTGACAGTAAACTCTATTTGTGCACCACCATACATCGTTCACTCAATTGTTACCTGCCCGACTACAAACTAAAGCCCTCTGACTCACACATTGGTTCTTTTTTCTTTTCTTTTTCAGATTTTATACCGAACATCTGAATCGTTTCTTCGTAATCTATGTTTAGTGCAGTTAAACTTATTAAATTGGCAAGCGTCGTCACATCACGAAGTGAGTATACACGCATTATATCAAGTAGGTATCCTAAGTGACAAAAGTATTCATTTTTGGATATTTTTAATCTGTTTCAATATCCATATCAACACTTATAATAAAACTGAAGAAATTGTTCGAACGCACAGATCACTGGAACTATCTAAAAAAAATCTGTTTGCATTTGATAGGCCAATTCTTGAGGATCAATATAGGCTACTTTTCATCAATATCCTTAGGAGACGAGCAAAACTAGAAAAAAAAATCAGGAAACACGCTAAGCGAAATCGAAATAATAATGCAGACACGATAAGATGCAGCTGGATGGGTCGATGTAACAATAAATTTTACGCGGACGCAGACGCAGGCAGAAGCTAGTCATGATAATAAAGTTCTGGAGTATTCAATGAATGAATATGTTATTTCTATGAATCTGTTTTTTTGAAAGTGAAAACTTCTTTAGCAGCGTTGTACACTTTTTTTGTTTGGGGGAAAAAAAAATAAACTCGCGTCAGGACACGTGACCTGATCGAAAATTCGTAAGATGGATGGAGAGTAGACAGCCGGCGCGGCGTAGGAGAGGAAGTATCCCCCTCTCTTTCTACGGCGCGACGAAAATGTATGCCTGCGCCTGCTGTTTCGATTAGGCGGCGCAGGGCGCTTGCGCGAATGTTCGTGTGAGCTTATTTCATAATTCCTCAACACATTTGTAAAAATTAAAATTGTAGCAGTAGAATGAACACTGTACTAAATCTAAAGAAAAGAAGACACATACAACTTTTAACATTCTTCGAACCAAACGGGCCGCGGAATATTACAGAAATTATTTATTTATTGACTTACCCGACTTGATTTTATTCCGCAATTATCTTCTTACTTTGTCTGGTTATCACACACAACACAAACACTCAATGTTCTTGAAGACTAAATCACAAAAATACCACGATGAAACCTGAACGTTAGCCACCAAAAACGACGTTGCGCGAACGAAGAATTGACAGACTAAAAATAAATTTTGTAAAATTTGAGCGAATGGCTGCAGTGTTGTCGTATTTTTTAAATGTGGCTTACTTCATAGTGAACAACGTGGAAGTATTGCCAAGCCGAACTAACCATTAGTTTTAAAGAAATAAAGCTTAATTTAAATGTGTTCCAAATCTTTCCTGCTTGGGATGGCAGGCTATCCCACGGTCGCTTTACAGATTGTCGCGTCTGGGATGGCGGGCCATCCCAGGGGCGCTAATACGGATAATATAAATAAAGTTCTATATCGTCTGCGACAATTTTACTGTAATGTACACACACGATTGTTTGAACTATTTCTCTATGGAAAATATTGTCTGGTAACGCAATACAAAAAGTTGAAAGTGACGTTTCGAACTCGTTGGTCATCGGTACGAGTGCAACCAATCGTCTTTTTTTTTAAATATCATTCACTTCATTAGCAACAACTTATTATGTTTTGTTCCTATTTTGAGTAGGTAGTATTATCATTTATTGGCCTAAATATTGCTTTAGTACTTCCTCAGCCTATATTTCTTTCACTAATTATACCAAAATATAGTTTTGAGTATCTCATTGAGTTATATACTGGAAACCTTACTTCATTGAATAGATAAGTTAAGTTTTGATGACGACGATAAGGTACGAAAACACAGCACAGCAGGCTCTTAATATTATTTAGCCACTTGCTGCTTTCAGATACCTACATATCTGAGAATCCTGTTAATCACATGGATTGTTAAATTTTTGTCACTTGTAATGTTAACTTGTTGGCAATGTGAGAAGTTCTATAAATCTGTGGAAGAAGCTGAGTCTGCGTGTATTCAACGTGTTATGGATACAAACTGTCCAGGTACTAACAAAAGTTTCGAATTCTAATATCTCAATTATTTCAATGTATATAGCGACAATGTTAATCCTCCTGATTTCAACATAATATGTAGATTCTAAAAGGAGGACTTAATTTTCATATTTTTGTAATTATGTTCAACTCATATTTTTACCATTTCCTTGTAGAACCTGCCAGACAACTTTGCGAGCGCGTAGTACAGGCCAACCGGACATTCAGTAAGATGACAGCATGTGGCTTGTTCACAATAGACGCCACTCTACCGATACCTCTGACAGGACTCTTAACTAATTACATTATTGTACTGCTGCAGTTTGCTTTCCTGTGAAATATTCTATTTTGCTATAAACGCGAAAGTTTGTGACGATGCATGATTGTTTGCTACTTTCACACAAAAGTTACTGAACAGATATTGACAACAATTAATAGTAATATTGCTTATAAATTAAAATAACACATGTTGTACCATTTATACAGATTTTGAATGAATTACGATGTAACGATAAATATCAAAAAGTTGGAAAAATACCTGTCTTCTGTGAGCTATCTAGTCGTGCGCTGCGTAAATGGTAAGAGTTACACGAATAAAATGTATTGTGAGATCATTTGTTCTAAATAGTTCTAAATAAAGGTTACAGCATATATTTTCATTTTTTTGGAGGAGCCCTATTGCCAAAATAGTGAGCCATTCACGGATGAAGAGGACCCAATCAATCATCATTAGCATTCATCGTTGGTCCTCTTAATTGTGGGCGTTGGTAGATAGTTTTGAATGCCTAAAACAGATCCGTATGCTTAATCAAATCGTAATTCAAATCCAACAGTTGCAACACAGTAGATAGTTAAACACATATTGCTAGGTAGGTACACGCATCAAAAATGTGAGTGTGAATGAGTTTCGAGGTGTGATCAGAAACAGTGGAATCGAAAATCAAGGTAGAAGAGAGTTATTTGGTTTAAAGAATTGTGTGGCCAAGACAATATTACTTCTTGTGGGACAACACAAATCGTTTCATGCAAATAATAAACTAGACAGGTGGGAAGGCCAAACCCATGATAAGAGAGATGGGTAGAGGCATTCGTGCGACCAATGATTCATAATTTGTCATTGAGCTATCTGTATTTGTGTTTATATTTACCTGTTATCTTCACAGTTTAATCATAGAAAGAAAAGTTCCTAAAACTTTAGGTTAATTTTATCTGCACCAGGCAGAAGCGCTCGTAATTTTTCTTAATATGCTGTGTTAATATTTGATTTTTTTTTTCTTTTTAACACGCTTTTTTAGCTTCACCTGTATGTTGTTTGTTTGTTTGTGACCGACTCCTTTCGACTTGATTTTGACCCACTTCAAACGGTTAGATTTCATTTAAACTTTGCTGACTCATCGAGGACCGTTGAAAAATCAATAATTTTAACAAAAAAAAATCAGAAAAATCACGTTTTTATAGTTAGCAGAAGTAAAAAATTGCTCCTAGAGGTTACTCAGGAACAATCATTGTTCCTGAATAACCTCTAGGAGAAAAATTTCTTTTCATAGCAGTGCGATTTCAAGTCTTGTTTTATGAAATATTTCATCAAAAATACTTGCGTCAAAAACAGAAATGTCAAATGAGAGCCAGTTAGATCAAAAATGAATTTCATATAGAAAGACATTGTTGATTCTATATTTATCTCTTTAAATACACAAAAGAGACATATTTGATGATGAATTAGTCATTATCCACCTAATCCTTTTACGTTATTTGACAGCAAGAACTATTAATTTCGAGGAGGTACGATACGATCAAAACCTACTTTTATACTAATAGAAAATCTTCCGGGCCGGCCCTTCTAAAAATGGGGAACATTGTTCATATAACATCGAACAGTTGCGTAGTAATAATGTGGGAGAGCTCAAATCGTACAGTTAAATTACTACTCAATAATAAATTGGACAAAGACGTCCAAAGAATAGTTCAACCTTTTAACATAATGCTCTCCGTATTCTTAACTTCGAAATATAAAATAAGAAATAGTTATATTACACCGTGTGAGAAGAAGTATCATATATTGCTGTTCTTTTCTATTTCATTTTGCAATGTTTTCTATGGCTATCGTATGATGGACAAAAACCGCAGTAATTTATTAGCACTGAAGGAAAAAGCTATCATGCTAGCTATATTATTGATTTCTATCACTCTGTATTACTTCAGCTACATTTTGCTGATCATTTGCAACACTGTTTATAGCGCTAGCAATATATCCCTTATATTGAAGCTCCAAGACATTTATAGAAGCATTGACGTCAGCAAAAGTGTACCAAGTTATATTATTTGGAATTGGATTTCACTTTTTACTGTACTAGGTATTTTTATTTTACCAACTACATTTTTTTATGTAATGAAAGGGTCAGTCTATTTTATTGAAGCTACCGGCGATTTGCTAGTGACACAATATGATCTAAATTTAATTTATGGTATCCGCCTTACAAAATTCATAACAACTTTTCTGGAAGAATGGATTAAGAACATACTAGTCATGAATCATGAAGAACTGAGTGAGGAATATTGTAAAAAGTTTTTTAAGACGTATCAAAATATTTTAGAAGCGTACACACTGTATACAAAATGTTTCCGAGTATTGGTAAGTCCGTGCTTACATTTCTTTGTTTTTATTTTTATGGAGCGAAAATTAAGAACTAACTAGGGAAATTAAATTTACGCATTATTAAAAGCGATTATGTCGAACTTAACAAATGAGTCAGAGTGCACGTCAACAAAGTTGTAGCTGTTTTAACAGTTTACAAAGTCGAAGGACGACAGAGCTTGCGCCGAGTACTGTTCTATGGAGTCGGAGTACAAGGAAGTGATATAAACACGAGGGAATCTAGCAGGAACCCTAAGCTGAAACTGGCTTAGCATTATTTTTTATTTATTTGGCTCACCCAATGACCATTGTGTGATCACCTCTGACTCACACAATGGTTCCCTTTTCTTTTCTTTTTCAGATTTTATACCGAACATCTGAATCGTTTCTTCGTAACCTATGTTTAGTGCAGATAAACTTAATGAATTTGCAATCGTCGTCACATCACGAAGTGAGTGTATGTGCATTGTATTAAGTAGGTATCGTAAGTGACAAAAGTATTCATAATTGGATATTTTTAATCTGTTTCAATATCCATATCTACACTTATAATAAACCTGAAGAAATTTTTCGAACGTACTGATCACTAGAACTATCTAAAAAAATCTGTTTGCATTTGATAGGCCAATTCTTGAGGATCACTATAGGCTACTTTTCATCAACATCCTTAGGAGACGAGCAAAACTAGAAAAAAAGAACAGGAAACATGCTAAGCGAAATCGAAATAATAGTAAAGACACGATAAGATGCAACTGGATGGGTCAATGTAACAATAAATTTTACGCGGACGGAGTCGCAGGCAGAAGCTAGTCATGATAATAAAGTTCTGGAGTATTCAATGAATGATCTATATTATTTCTATGAATCTGTTTAAAAAAAATATCATTCACTTCATTAGCAACATCTAATTATATGTTTTGTTCGTATTTTGAGTAGTATTATCATCTTTTCGGCTAAATATTGCTTTAATACTTCCTCAGCCGTATTTCTTGCACGAATTATACCAAAATATAGTTAAAAACGTTGGATTTTCACTATACTTACGGTACTGTGCACATTGTGCTACTCAATTTTGAGTCTCTCTATTGAGTTATACGTTGGAACCTTAACTTCATTGAATAGATAAGTTTTCACGGCGACGTTCCGGTACGATTTTAGACCACAGCAGGCTTTTAATATTATTTTGCTACTTGCTGCTTCCAGATACCTAAACATCTGAGAATCCTTTTAATCACATGGATTGTTAAATTTTTGTCACTTATAATGTTAACTTGTTGGCAATGTGAGAAGTTCTATAAATCTGTGGAAGAAGCTGAGTCTGCGTGTATTCAACGGGTGATGGATACAAACTGTCCAGGTAATAACAAAAGTATCGAATTCTAATATCTCAATTATTTTAATGTATATACCGACATAGTTAATTCTCCTGGTTTCCACATATATGTAGATTATGAAAGGAGTACCTAGTTTGCATATTTTTGTAATTTGTTCTACTCATATTTTTACCATTTCCTTGTAGAACCTGCTAGACAACTTTGCGAGCGCGTAATACAAGTTAACCGGACATTCAGTAAGATGACAGCATGTGGCCTGTTCACAATAGACGCCACTCTACCGATACCTCTGACAGGACTCATGACTAATTACATTATTGTATTGCTGCAGTTTGCTTTCCTGTGAAATAACCCTTTGAGCGATCTTGATGACGTCATCGCACCCATTTGCGTCGTGGGTGGTCCGCTCTCTTATCGAAAACTCGAAAAAAACAATGGATCTTTGTTTGTGGGTTGGTTCGACTGATTATTGTTTTGGAATCGTGAATAAATGTACTTTTTAACTGGTGTTACTTTCGTTTGAATGGATGGTCGTAATAATTTACATAATTTGTTAAAATTTGAGCGGGTGAATGTTTATCTTAGAATATTTATTTTTTGAGAAAAATAAGAATACCAAAAAAAAACAAGCGATTACCTATATTTTTTATGGTTTAAAATGCATGGTGTGTATATTCTTAGCATAACAAATGAATAAAACCACCCTACTAATATTATCACAGGCACCTAGCTTCAACTTCGATTTTTGTTTGACAATTCAAAAGTGCCTGTGAAAGGTCTAATTGAAATAAATGCTTTGAGTTTGAGTTTGAGTTGAGTTTGAGTTTATTATTTTTAATTATAAACGCTAAAGTTTGTAACAATGCATGGTTGTTTGCTACTCTTTCACGCAAAAACTACAAAACAAATAAGTCGGAAAAATACCTGCCCTCTTGTCGTGCGCTGCGTAAATGGTAAGAGTTCCCCCCGAGTAGGTTCTCGCATTGTCGTTGCGGGGGGCTCAGTAGCCGTGGTCTCCCAACCACGGTAAAGCGAAGAGGAACCCAAAGGTGAGGCCGCTTGTCAGGGCTTTTGCCTCAAAGCCGACGACGTAGCGGCCAAAAAGGGTAGGTTGCGGTTAGGTGCACAGCAACTGAGGTGGGCTGCGATGTCGAATGGGAGGCATCGCGGCTGAGGGTTACAGGCTGCAGCGGAAGTGGAGTGCCGGTACTTTTGAGTAGCGCTCTTCCCTTCGGTGGCCTGGACGGGGCCGCCACCGTTTGATGGCAGACGCGGTGGGGCCGCAGGGTAAGAGGAGTGTCATTATAGCGTAGGCCGCTCTCACTATCCCCAGCGGCCAAAAAGTGGTAGGTGGCGGGGCCACTGTGTTGACCCGTTACAGGGTGACCGAGGGGTCCACAAGGGCCGATGCCTGCCAGGGGTGCGGGTTGTTCGAAAGAGATACCGTCGCCCCTGGCACACGGGCAACTGAGGGAACACGGGTGGGTTTTAGTCAGTAAAAGTCTGAACGCAAGCCAGACATGTTGTGGCAATTTCGAAAAGACCCTAACTCCGATACTATAATAATTTTCAAAACGTTTACGAAACGTTTAAAAACAATTATACGTTTGAGTAAGAAATTACAAAATAACAACTGCATTAATAATGCGTCTAATAAGTGTAAAGCTAAATGGAAAATAATAAAAAAAAAACGGCAAAAATAATAAACCGGTCGAAGGAATACCAAGACTTAGAACAAATAACTTTTATATAACTGACCCGAAAAGTATCGCCCAAACTTTTAATGACTATTTAATTGACGAAATTGAATTAATAACTGACATTAATGTTATTAATCAAAATTTTTAAAAATGACGTGCATCCAGACTCATCATTTTCAATACCCACAGTTCCTCCTGACATTGTAAAATTAATTAAATAATACTAATAGCTCTGGTTATGATGACATCACAACAAAGGTTATTAAATCTGTTTCAACCATTATAGCAACAGTATTATTTAATAAACATGTGTCTAGAATCGGGTGTGTTTCTGGATAGGTTAAAATTTGCTGTTCTATAACCTATTTAAGAAGGGTAGCAAACTCGATCCAGCCAACTACCGGGCTATTGCCTTACTACCCATATTCTCAAAAAATTTAGAAAAAGTGATGTACAATACATTATACACATTCTTTGAACGTAATCAATCTTTTTGCTGATGAACAATACGGTTTTAGAAGAAAAAAGAATATTAATATGGCAATTTTCAATCTCTTTGAAAAAATTATAACTGGCATTGATAACAGTAGTCCGGTAGCTGCTTTATTCATGGACATGAGCAAGGCTTTTGATTTTGTGGATAGAACAGTACTATTGAATAAGTTGGAAAGGTACGGAGTTAGAGGCAATGCTTTGAAACTTTTAAAATCGTACTTGTCCGATAGAAAACAAGTTACTAAAATGGATAAGGTCTGCATTACCTCAAAAACTGAGCATTGTACGTATGTATCGAGTCAGAGGGCTAATAACTACGGTGTACCCCAAGGAAGTATTCATCATCATCAGCCTATAATGTTCCCACTGCTGGGACACAGGCCTCCTCTCGGTGAGAGGGATTGGGCCGTAATCCACCACGCGGGCCCAGTGCGGGTTGGTAGATGTCACATGTCTTCGATTTTTTTTGGTTCTAGGACATGCCGGTTTCCTCACGATGTTTTTCCTTCACCGTTTTGAGAGCAATGGTGATGAAATAATTTACACAAAGTAAAGCGCCTGTCTGGGTTCGAACTCACGACCTACAACTCGTAAGTCGCGGCCGTAACCACTGGGCCACCACTGCTGCTGCACTGCAAGGAAGTATTGTAGGATCTTTATTATTTACATTAATGAAATGCCCACAGAAACACATCATCCGATGGTTTTGTTTGCCGACCGGGTCGTTTTTAGCAGTAAAAACGATGCGACGACACTTGAGGGAGAAATAAACCACTGCCTGTCTCCAAGTATTCGTAGAATGGATGGGCGCGAATAACTTAAAAGTTAATATTGACAAAACTAAAATTATGACTTTTGAGCAAAGGACAAATCATAAAAAATCTTACATAAAATATGGAGATAAGGCAAATTCAGAAACGACAACTACAAAATGTTTAGGGCTTGATTTCGATAGTCATTTCGTGGAAAACTCATACTGACAGTTATGGAAACGCCTGAGTCAACATTCATATGCTTTACGTAATCTCGCAAAGGAGGTAGATCAAAAAGTTTTGATTACGGCGTATCATGCATACGTTACGTCTGCATTACGGTATGGGATTATATATTGGGGTAACTCCACCAAAAAGGAGACAGTATTTAGAGCGCAAAAGAGATGTGTGGGGCGATATGCGGTATTCAAAGCACGGAAAGCTGCAAACTGTTTTTTTTTTTTTGAACTTTCGTATATTAACATTACCCTGCCTATACATATGAGGTGGCCGTATTTGTTAAAACAAACAAGCAGTATTCCGTAAAAACTTCCTAGGAATAGCACCACATATTTATAACATATTACCTAATGCTTTGTTAAGTAATAAAGATACCCATTTATTTAAGAAGCAACTCAGTAATCTACTGATAAGTAAGACATACTACATAATTAATGAATACCTGTCTGATAGAAATTTGTGTGTTTAATAATATTACATGTAATTAGGGTGAATACTTAAGTCCGATTTGTTTTTATTTGTATTAAATTATCTTAGTTGTAGTGCCAATTATGTGTTAACTATAATAGACATTACTTAGTTCTTATGGAATTGTAAATTCTGACATTACTATGTACTGATCTGAATTTATGACACTGTATGTGGGATTATTTTGAGTTAATGAAATTGTATAACGTATTATGTGAACTTATGAAATGGTATAATTTTTATAATAATTTTGCATGCCTGAATTTGTGCAACACAGTCGACTGCGCATTCACTTGACATCTAGAAATGTATTGTGTTATGTACTGTGTTGAGCAATAAGCATTTTAATTTTAATTTTGAATTTGAACGGAACGCGCGTTGGACCGTGAAATGGACCACACATGATTTGCGTAAAATCCTACTCACGGTTTAATTAAACCTCAGTGCCCGACCTATACTGTGAAGACGCACGCTCGATCTGTTCTTGTTGTAATTTAATCCTAATTTATCCATGTTAGATTTAGTTTCGTTTGTACAACTTATTCTCGTCCAGTTAATCGTGTTGTATTCGTAAATGTTAAGAAAGTGCCGAGATAGGCAAATAATACAAAATCAAAAACTCTTCAAGAGATTCTTTATTTTTAACCTATCCCGTAATCACGTCAGCGTATCAGTGCTGCAGTTATGTTTTTAATAATATGTCGTGGATTGATGGCGCCAAAGTGCAGCAGACAGCGCCATCTGACAATTTGATTTGTAAACGAGTAATCATGTAACCGGAGACGCAAGCGAGCCCTACCTACCGCTTGGACACGATCGTCGGTTGAGGGGATGCAGCGAGGAATGGCGGAGAGACCGAGTGCAGCGACAGTATATAGTAAAAGTACTCTGTGTAGTTGACAGTCACCTCTCCTTCTCTGAGCATATCAAGAAGGCGCGATCACGCGCCGCCTTCGCTCTCGGAAGGCTGCACTCTGTTCTGAACGCACGTAGCAAATTGTCACTCAAGTGCAAATTGCGTATTTACACGGCGTGCATAACGCCCATCATGACGTATGCATGTGCAGTCTTTGCAGAACGAGATCCTCCATCTCGATCTGAAAATGCCCACTATTGATCAATTTCTGAAACGCAACTCGAAGCGTTTCTTCGATAAAGCCGAGTTACATCGCAATCCCTTGATTGTGAAGGCCGCTAGTTATGTCCCCAGTAGAATCAGTAGAATCCGCCGGCCGAGACATGTCCTTTCCGACCCAGATGACCCCATTACTGTTCTCCAAGAAAAGAATAGGGTCACCAGTACAGCACACAAACACAAACGACCGTCCTTCCGACCTCGCCGCCGAGGTCCTCGCGCCCCGCGAAGACCCCCGAGTAACGATCAGACCCCCCACCGTCCCTTGCTCGTTGATGCGCCAGCCCGCGCCGCAGCTGAGCCAGTAGCTTTAAATTCCCGATAAATAATCAAGAAAATATTGTGATCCAGCCTGTCCCCACTAGCTGCCCCAAAGTGACTCCCTTGAGCCGAGGTTCGTACCCCACAGGGGGTGCCCTCAGTGCGCAGTCGCTTTAGATTAAGTAGGTTTACGCCCTGGCTGGAGGCTTTTAGAATCCTAAAAACCTTCACAGGAAAGTCCGGTTGAGCAGTCACGGCCTCTCAAGGTCAACTGCGAGATGCCATACATAAAAAAAAGTAGTTGACAGTGGAGCTCGGACTGTATAGGCAAACACTCTTTATCAACGCACGTGTTTGTTTCCGACGCACATGTTCATTTAATTTGTTACTCGCCAGTTTAAAAAAGTTATTTTAAAAAACTTTTTTCAAAAAAATAACAACCGACTTCCAAAAAAACACTACAAAGTGCAAAATAACTTTAATTTCGGAAGTCGGTGACTTTGGAGGTGTAGGCATTTTAATTTTTTGTCACCGCCTTCCGAAATTAAAGTTATTTTGCACTTTGTAGTGTTTAATAATAAAAATAATAAAAAATAATTTATTTCCAAAAGTAAATTACAAAGTAGTTATGCGCAGCATTTACAGCTTAGGAGCATGTTTTTTTGGAAGTCGGTTGTTATTTTTTTGAAAAAAGTTTTTATTTTTCACTTTTTAGTTACCTACCGTTATTGGTGTGGACCAATTCGAAATTTCATCATCCTTGGGGTCAAAACAATGCATATTTATGCGATAGCAACATTCGCGGTTGATTTGCTGTAATGTTTTGAAGAGTTCCGTTGTCTGTCTCCGAAACGCATCATCAGATCTATATGAAATTTATATGGGACCATTTCGGAATAAACACCTTTCGAATAAAAAAAGATTTTTGCAAATCCGTCAAAACATGACGGAGTTATGCCCGAACATACATAAAAAAATATATATATATATAAACATGTCGAATTGATAACCTCCTTCTTTTTGAAGTCGGTTAAAAATACACTGAAACTAAAAAAACAAGACGCAGTGCAAATCTTTCAACCTTCACCTGACCTTCTAGATTTTTTCTTGATCGTCATCGTTTCCCAATTTCGTATTGATAGACGTTGTTTATTTTTACCTCTTTATGAATATACAAAACACGGCACAGAACTTGATGTTGAATTTTATTAGTGTCATTAATATTTTATTTTATATGACAGTAAGGACGATTAATTATATTCAACTTAGATATGATCAAAACCCAATAGTAGAAAAACTTCTGAATGCCTATATAAAAATTATAGAATATTGTAATTATAACATCGACCAGTTGCGTAGTAATCATGTGGAACAACAACTCATATCGTACAGTTATATTGATATTCAATAATAAACTGGACAAAGACGTCCAACAGTTAATTGAACCTTTCTACATTATGCTCTCTGTATTCTTCACTCCAAAATGCAGAATTAGAAATAGTTACATAACACCGTGTGAGAAGAAGTATCACATACTGCTGTTCTTTACTATTTCATTTTTCAATATTTTGTGTATCTATCGTCTGTTTAACGATACGCACGGTAATTTCATGAAATCGCATACAACGGCTATCGATCTTTTAATTTTTTGGGTTACTAACACTTTGTGTTTGGTCGGCTACATTTTGCTTATCATTTGTAATATTGTTCATGGCCGTAGCAACGTTTCCCTTATAGTAAAGCTCCAAGATATTCATAGGAGCAATGACATTAGCAAAAGTGGCCGGAGTTATACTATTTGGATCTGGATCTCACTTTTTACTGTAGTCGGTATTTCTGTTATCCCGTCTACAATTTTCTATGTCATGCAGGGGTCAATTTATTTTAATGAAGTTTCCCGGGAATTACTGATGATACAATATGATCTCAATTTAATTTATGGTATCCGCCTTACGACATTGTTGACAACGTATCTAAAGGAATGGACTAAGGACATACTTACAATAAATAATGAAGAACAGAATGATGAATATCCTAACAAATTCTTTAAAACGTATCTAAATATTTTAGAAGCTTACCAACTGTATACAAAATGTTTCCGAGTACTGGTAAGTCGCCGCTTACATCTATATCTATATACATATAATAAGTCTGAAGATGAGGCGTTTCTGTACATCCCAAATATAAAAAGTCGTTAGGGTCTAACAGATATGATTTCTATCATTTTTGAAATTTTTGTCTGTTTAGGTTAAGATGTTTGATTAGGACAGTACCCTTATTGCGTAACTCAAGATTAATCATAATCTATTTCAATTTGACAGTTCAACAATATTCATTGCGTTATTTACGTTGTTGAGCAGACACATTATTCGAACCTATGAAGCAATGGTTTAACAATATGTTTCAAAACGAAACAGATTATGATTAATCGTGCGTTACGCAATTAGGGTGCAGGTATCACGTCAAAAGTACGAAACTATTATGGTTAACTTTTATGTCAAAATAGTGTGTGAAATTCGTTATTTAGACATCATAATTCACCGGGCGGCCGGAACAGGTTAAATTTAATTATTGTTTTATTGCAATCGGTTCACTCTATCAAAAGACATGAATTTAAAGTGTTCAATAAAAACTTTTCATTAGAAAATGTACATACACGTTATGACACGGGTTGCCATGAAAATGTTTGCGACTTTCAAGCCTACACGTACCCATTGGTTTGGTTACTTTACTGAGATCAAAGAAAATGACTGGGTACCCAACTAGCAAAAAGTGGTTTTTAAACTATCCTAGAACCATCATTTATCGAGGACTATATGAGACTTATATCCTCATATAACCCTGGAAAAGGGCCCACTTTATAAGTCTACTTTTACTTATAAGGTATTTATATCAGACCGCTGAAATGCCATATACGACTATAATGCTCCTGTAATTGAGTTACGTCAATGCAATTACTCCTGTAAATCTCAATATAAGTAAGTTATAGTCAAAAATGAGATTAGAAATGTATATTGTCAATAGTCGAAGTGAAGGTATCACTTGTTGTGCTCTGTAAAAAAATATTTTAGGGTAGTATTTATGTGAATCAGAATTTATTAATGTCAACCTTAGTAGAAAAACAAAATTTTATTGTTGTCAAATTGTTAGTCTTATAGCTTAGTCGTCGGGGAATGTAAATTTTCTGTGAAATCTATCATGGTTTTGATAAAAAAATAAAGCGCCTCTTGAAATTTGCTTATTTACATTTTAGTATTAATTAATATTAAATAAATATTATTAAGGCAGCTGCCATTTTCTTGGTGAGCATTTCCAAGTACGATATAGTGCTAAAATAAGTAATTTTAGCATTTCCAAGCGTGACATAATACCAATATAAGTATATTGGTTCTATATTGGGTTATCTCAAAACCGAAAAAGATTCGCCATTGTTACCGATTAGGGTTCCGCAATGACCAGATGAAAATCGATTGATATTTATAGATAAGTAAGTTAAAGGAATAATTTAAGGGTTTGTTCTACGTGCAAGGTTAAACATCAGTTTAAACATGGTTTTTATTTGACTTAATTATATAACAGGTTGCCGATGGTTTAAACAAGACTATGCCGGATATGTTCCTGGATATCGATCGATTTTTAACCAAAAAAGATTTCCGACCTTGAAAGAACTTAAAATGGCCTCGGAGTGTTACACATTTCTTGTTGTCTGAGATATGTCCCGGTTGTCACAGCGTGGTTTCTATTAACAGTGTACATCATATAGGCCGAAACTGGTATGTCGAACTGTTGAAAACTGGTAATCCATCAACATTTGTTTAGAGAAATCTCATTTGATAAACAAGGAACATTGTGATACAAAAAATTCAAACATTTGATCAAACCGTTGTGCTAATAGTGTCCTGGGGGCTTAGACAAAGTAACAATTTAAAAACGATAACGAAGTTAGAAAATACTAAAATGTATGGGATTGACGTAAGCCGCATTAAATCACGTGGTCAATCGACATCGTTATCGCAAGTTGGTAGACAAATGTCATAATTCGTAACGAATCTATAAAGTAACGAATTGTCATCGTGGTTATCCCATACAAATGCGTAGACAATCAGCGCTTTCAGTGTTCGCCTTCGCCTCGATCGTGATCGCCAAAAAAGATAACGAAACGAAAGTTAAAACGTTGTAGTTATTGAAACAATATGGCCGGATTTCATTCAGCAGCAGATTTTTGACACTGAGTGATTACATACTCTTCATATTCCAAAGCATAGCTTGTACTGTGGGTCTCAGAGATTGATCATCATCATCATATCAAAAATCTTCAGTCTAGTAATAACAGAGAAGTGGATACAAGCCAACCTTCATTCATCAAGGGTGTGTCCACTTGTCCAAAACCCTTCGAGAACATAGCTAGGATTGCTAGCCACTCTTCCATCACACCAGTCTTTCCAAAAATGTTCATAAGGTCCTTACTTTTTTCCACTTGTCTAGCATCAAAATGTTGGTAAGTTCAGCCCACAGTCGGTCTGACCTTACCAGACCTTGTGATCCAGCATAAGGCCTCGCCAGGTCACCATGACTGTACAAACAAAGATTTAATAAGTATTTCATCGTTAAGATCGCGTCATTGTTTACATTACATAGGTACTCATGAATAAAACTTGGAATAACTTACGTTTCCATATACTCAAGCAGCGTTGAAAATTGTTCGGGACTTGCTCGCACTCTTGATTCTATGTTTTATCACTAAAAATTAAAATACAGATTACTCCATCATCGTTTGAACATCAATCACTTAAAAAAATGAGTCTATTTTGAATATCATTAAGTTTTGGAGACGATCTAAAAGTAATAACACTCTATTCACTTACCACTGGCAAAATATTATTTTTATTATAATTTGAAAACGATTAAATGCAACACTAACTTAATCGTATCATTAAATTTTAAAAACAACAAAAAATTCGCGGGTTTGATCCGATTTGACACTTCTTGACTAACACTGACAGCAAAATTTTCGAAACCATAACCAATATTTTTGTTTCATAACGAATAAACAATTCGACACAACGATCGCAACAATAGTGTTACATTGGCTATGAAATGTTTATCGATATCTCAGAGACGATGACGAATTTAGATATCGTTTCGCTACGAAGCGATGTTACTTTGTCTAAGGACCCTGGGGCTGAAATACTGATGTGTAGGTTTTCTCTATTGGTATCTAGTAATGTTCGTGCGTCTTTAGGCAAAACATTGTTTGTATTATTATTTAAAATTTCAAGTAAAGAGTTCAATGCAGCATGAGAAATATTGAAATCTAAGGCCAAGTTATTAATAGAATCACGCAGTTCTAAATTTTGTTATAATCCGAAAGTTCTTCCTTATGATCACTTTCAACATCGCTCAAAGATTTGGTACTTTCCTAGTCTGAACCTCTTCCATCTAAAGTAGTACTACAATTATCTTGCCGGAACCCTCGCTAGAATTCGCGATACGGTCTTCACCAGTTAAATTTAAAAAATCGTTGCTCACTGCGGTTAACATTTCTTTATATATTATGTTTTTTTTTTACTTTTCTTTTATCAGATCGACTTTTTTAAACTGCTTCCACTTATTAAAATCCATTTTCAATATTTGTAGACAAAAACAGTTGTAATCAAAATGGCTGATGTTAAATCCTACAATAGAATTTGCAAAACTATATAAAGCGTGTTTTCACCTGTACTGGCCGTTTCAAGCAAAAGTGGCTTCTTAAGAGATTTAACCAGGATTGTTTGAGATTACTTAGACAATAACACTACTGTGGAATACCTATATAAATATGTCTAGGTTTAAAACGGCATACGATAAATCGATATAGAGAACACTTTATCCTACCGAGTGCTGTTATAATCTTGGTGATCAATTATTTTTTAAACGTGGATATGAAATTCATTTAACGCTTACTTTTAAGTTTCTGTAAAACCAAACCAGATACATAAATGATTTACAGTTATTTAACTTTAATTTACTTAAATTGGTCATACATTTTTAGCTTATAAGAGGTTATAAGTAAAAATAACAAGAGTAATTGCTCCTCAGTGTATATATTCCTGGTACATGCTCCTACAGGAGTATAAAGATTTAAATGGTCCGCAGATGATATCATATAGGCACATATAAGTCTGAGTTACCGGAGTAGGTAATTACTCCTGAGTGCAATAACTCTTGTTTCATGCTTTTATAGGAGTCTTGATCCTATATTTGTCAGGAAATATGATCCTATATACCGATATAAGTACAAATTTTAGGATTAAACGTACTTGAGTAAAAACAGCATGTATTTATGCTGTTAAAAGCGCAGTAGCGGCCACCAAAACTATCATCGGAGTGTTATAAGTCCACGTAGCATTATAAAATCGCATTCCAGGATTATTTTGCTTGTTGGGTAGTTACTACCCGTGTTCAACTTATCATTGACTGCGAAGAAACCTTTCTGTCACGGAATCTTCAATGACGAACGGAATACCTACCTATTATGACTGGGTTTTCGTACCGTATATGGAAAAAGTTGCGGACTATCAATATAAAGTAGTATTTACACGTATTTGTGTGTAGATACCACAAAAAAAAATGGATTTCGAAACTAAACAGAGCTCTAAATCAAAATGTCCCAAGTTTGCATCATGGTGTCATCTTCATAGTTTTCGGGAGCGGCCAGTGCCGAAAATTAGGAAATCAAAATCCAGAATGGCGGCCATAACCATAGTAAATGAATTGTTTTTTAAAAGTGCAACTTATGTAGAAGCGCTTTCGAGGTTTCAAGAAACCTCTCTAACATCGTTTACAGAAAATCATTTTCTTAAGTCTCTCCGAGTCATGCAATGATATTCACTTCTGTTTTTAGATTTTGCACCAAACATACGACTCATTTCAACGTGGTCTGTGTGTTGTGCAATTATACTTAATACATTGGCAACCGTCGACACATCCCAAAGTAAGTAAATGCAAACTATACATGTGTATCTGTCTAGTGTTGTAAAAAACTAGTGTCCTAAATTTTGCAAGAATATTACATTAGTCATCATTGATGACTTAGTTGATATATTTTTTAATATCATTTGTTTTCTACATCGAAACGTGGTAAGTAGGTATTGCTGGCTAATTTAATTGGACATTAAAAAAATCAATTATATTTTGTCACTAGCTGACCCAACATATCTTCTTAGCTATGAATATTAAATTCGCATTGGTATAATATTAGAAAAGTCAATGTGGTCGTTAAGTTTTCTTAAATTTTAGAAAAATACGCGCAAATTTCTTATTTTTTTCGAGAACATGAGAGACGTTCCAACGCACCAATGTTAAACGAAGTTGCTATTCTGGTTGTTGGAGAGAATATTAGTCCGGTCAATCTAGATCAAAAAATGAGAGTAAAGGTGCATAAAGTCCCAACAAGCTGAAAATCAGTAAAATTGTTCAAAATATAATTTAAAAGTTCCCCATCATTCCCGTGTATGGAAAAAATTGTATTCGAGGTCAAAGGTGAAAAACACGAGTTTTTCGCGATTTTCAGTAAAACGGTAAGTTTTATCATAAAAGTACCTCAGACAAAAATTTTAGATCATAAAATTATCTATAAAAAATGTGTCAATTCTTTTTTTCCTACGAGCCAATGTTTCTGAGATAAAACGATTCATAAAGTTTTCGTCATAATATGCACACGTTTCCACGCCACCTACGAGGTAGTGTACTTAGCGCGTTTTTTTTAACGTGGTTTCCCCAGTAGGCCTACTCGACGGGTCAGTTGTGATCCTCTTTAATTTGAAACTATTGCAAAATAACGGAAATTTTCAAAGATTGGAAAAGATAAAAGCGATGTAAATTTAAAAAAAAGTGGTGAAGTTCAGTCGCCTGATTCGTAACTTTCAAATTCTTGTTCTTCTTCTTGATCATCTTCTTGTTCTTTTTCTTCTCCTGCTCCTTGTACATCTTAATTTTGGATGCAAGTAAATTGCGTCAATTACGACTAAGGGACTTACTAGAGAATGGGCAGCAGCGTTCTCTATGCATTTTACCACCATACTGCGATCGCCAACCCGCCTGCCAAGCGTGGCGATTATGGCAAGCCCCTCCAAATTGGGGGAGGCCTATGTCCAGCAGTGGACGTCTTCCGGCTGAAATGATGATGATGATATGGAGTCTCGCGACATTGTCATTCAACAAAGTGATGGTGGCAACCGTCAGCGTACTAGCAAAACGCATCGGTCCTATGATGCAATACAATACTCTGTAATATAATATTTTGCCGATGAGAGGATGGATATAATTTTTTAGTCAAGATGATTAATTCAACAACTAGTATGTATCAAATGTAACTAATGACAGAAATATCCACGAAATTACAAGCGTAATTTCGTGGATATTTACTTTCATTGTTTATAAACTATTTTTCATTTTGATATCCAAACGTTCATATGTAATTGTAACGTTTGATCGTCTGTTTTGTTGCCTCTCCCTTGAAGTCGATGCTATGGGTTCTTCCGGAGTCGTGGTATATCTCGCTTGAGAAATTCTTATTCTGTTTGCCTCCAAACGCTGCCTGCGCTCTTCTTCAGTCCCCTTGTCTCGAAGATTGTAAATTCGATTTGCGTTAAACATGCGCCGACCCATATTTTGACGCCTTACCGGTGGCATTATCTTATCAATCAATCAATAACACGACGATAAACCTCTAAAATCAAAACACACGGAAACTTTTGCCGTCGAGAAAAAAGCAGTAATCGATTGTACCTATTTGAAATGTCACCATACTGACAATCTGTCAAACGTCGATTGTTTCGTCAAAGATCTGTCAAAGTCTTCTGTCACATACCGTCAATCACTTTTTGTATTAGATTGTAAAAATTAATTCTGATCAAATCTATATATTTTTTTACAAATTTTCTTATATGCAAACCTTGTCTTGGCAATAAGGAATATATAAAAAGAATCATCCAATTTGGTGCAGTCGTTCGGAAGTTATGCGCGTACATACATTTCGGCGATGAATTTTTATAGATAATATACAGTATTATTTTTATTTTATTTTTCATTTACGTTCTGTAAAGATTGCGTTACAAAACTGATTCAGTAACTTAATAATTATTTTATTTGTTTTCTTACTTATTATAACACATTTTAAACATTTTTATAAAATAAACATTCAGTGGATAATACGGTGGAGGTCTGTCCGGCTTGGGCGGAGCACCATGTGTCCTTGTGGAGGCAATCAGCGGCGGCAATCACTGGCCCTGGTCCAGACGGATCACGGACGTACGGAGTGGCAGTGCATGGGTAGCTGTCACCTCCTTCTGCTAAGCAGTAATGCTCGCAAAGAGGGAGGCGGCATACGTGAAAGAGAGGCAGTATATGCACTCTCCCGGCCCTAGTCGCCACAGGACACCCTGGGCGTCGGGAATTGCAGCCTGATTCCCGACCCGTAGGCGCAGGCTTGCGGATGGCGAGTAATGGGTAGCTCGCTGTCTGGCAAGGACCAAGCCTGGGTCGACGGCGCGTTGTGTTCCACGCGTGACTCATATAGATGTCAGCACCAACTGGTGGAGTCCGCAAGGGCCGATGCCTGCCAGGGAAGCAGGTTGTTCGAAAGAGATACCGTGCCGTTTCACAACACAGCTAGCTCTTAATATTTTGCTACTTGCTTCCTTACAGTTGCCTCCATCTCTGAGCGCTGTTGCAATAATGCGGATGGTAAAATTATTGTCACTTGTTATAATAACTTGTTGGCAATCTGAGAAGTTCTACATTTGTGTGGAGGAAGCCAAGTCCGCATGTATACAGCGTGTGACGGATACAAACTGTCCAAGTAAGAAGAAAAGTTTTGACACCGAATATCAAAATTATTTTTACGCACCTATCAGATTAAATGTTAGAATCTGAGTAATTGAAATCTCTTTATTTTTTCATTTTGTGTTTTATCTAACTCACTTTTAAATGTATTTTACAGAAAGTATCAGACATCTTTGCAAGCGTGTGCTACAAATTAATCGGACCTTCAGTAAGATGACAGCGTGTGGCTTGTTCACAATAGACGCCACTCTACCGATACCTCTGACAGGACTTTTAACTCATTACATTATTGTACTGTTGCAGTTTACTATCCTGTGAATTTATGTACTTCTTCTAAATAATAATATGCTCATTTACAATGATTTAATGTAAGATTATAATTCCTGAGAATATACCACACATAAAAAAAACAAAATGAGAGATATTTGTATGGAAATGTAGTTGTATCACTCCGAGTGTACAGAAATATTTCATAATTATATTGATGTTCTTGAGATAAAGATAAAGATAGTTTATTTGTCAAAACATGTGCATACATGCAAATTAAGCATGCAGGATGTCACAATATGAATATTTCGAAAAAAAAATTAAAATTTGTACGCCATACGGGTGAAACATGTACTGTTTCACCCGTATGGCGTACGTAAATTTACAAATTAAATTAAAAAATAATTACAAAATAAAAACTAAATTAGTAAAGGCACTTCAATCCAAGTATGCAATGGTTAAAAAAACTTTTTTCAAAAAAATTACAACCGACGAAAAAAGTTTTTATTTTTCACTTTTTAGTTACCTACTCGAAATTTCATCATCCTTGGGGTCAAAACAATGCATACTTATGCGATAGCAACATTCGCGGTTGATTTGCTGTAATTTTTTTGAAGAGTTCCGTTGTCTGTCTCCGAAACGCATCATCAGATCTATATAAAATTTTAATGGGACCATTTCGGAATAAACCCCTTTCGAACAAAAACATAATTTTGCAAATCCGTCAATGTACGACGGAGTTATGCCCGAACATACATAAAAAATATAAACATGTCGAATTGATAACCTCTTTCTTTTTGAAGTCGGTTAAAAAACAATAATATGTCAGTAGAATTAATTTAGCATAAAATGTCACAAAATTAAGGAAAATGTAAAATTTAAAATAAAGAAAATATAAAAGAAATATGTCAAATAGTGTCATTTAAAAATTAAGTGTCTTTTTTAACATTTTGTGTAAAATCGTAATGGTTTCCGATACACGTAGTGATTTTGCAGAATATAGTCAAAAACTCTGTCTCACTTACCATTTTCTGGTTGTATATCACGTATTTCCTTAGTTACATATTGATAATGATCATCGATTCATGGCTTGTTTACAGCAAAGCGATTTTAAGTCTTGACTTATGAAATATTTCGTAATTTCTAGAGAATGTTGACAAAAAATGTCAAGAGTTAAAAAATTTGTAAAAATAAAATTAAAAGCTTCCGTGTGGTGCCGGAAGTAAAGATTAGCACTATCCCATTACTTCCCGTGGGTGTCCTAGAAGGTGACTAAGGGACTTACTAGAGAATGGGCAGCGTTCTCAATGCATTTTACCACAATGCTGCGATCGCCAATCAGCGCCTAGCGTAGCGATTATGGCAAACCCCTCTATTTTTTTGTTGGAGGTGGCCTATGTCCAGCAGTGGACGTTTTTCGGCTGAAATGATGATGATGATGAAAATTAAAAGACCAAAATTTGTTTACTCACTTATTTCGCTTTCCGTTGGAAGTGGAAAATAGTTTCAGGCGAAGACTTGAACTATCTGCGCTTTGCCGACGATCTAATACTGTTTTCTGAGTGCCCAAACGAGCTAGAGCAAATGCTCCTGCAACTATCAGATTAAAGTGCAAAAGCAGGGCTGTCAATGAACACGGCTAAGATCCAAATTATGACCAATTCCTCACAGACCACTATTATGAGCGTTCATTTCTTTTTAAATTAGAACATGAAAAACGTTCACCTAATAATAACATATATTGTATATCAAATACGAGTAAGTTCCAATTTTATTAGTCTTATTCTAAATAAACTAAAATGGATAGTGCAAATAAAAATGTTACGCTACGTAGACATAAATAAATGTTAAACAAAAATAACTGAAGACTTATTGGGTAGAAGCTTAGATTTGTCTACGAATTTACAAAACAGCTATTGCACTGAGGAAATGAAGGAAGAAATAAGACAATCAAAATCAAGTCTAGAAAGTACGCAAAATGAGTCGGATACTATTAGCATAGAGAACTCCGATCTGAGAAAACATTTAAATAACCTGAGTCAAGAAATGGCCATATTAAAGAAGTCCTTTTTCTTCATTCAAGAAAAGTATGTCCTCCTGCTTTACAAAAGGAACAAGAAGGCAACTCGTCGATCGTTTTTCTAACAGTCCCATATTTACTTAGGACAGTTAATATCTGCAACTGATACTATTCATAAAGAAATTAATAGAAGGATAGCTAACACTTGGAAGAGATTTTGGTCCCTTAGCGAAGTTATGAAGAATAAAGACATGCCAATAAAAGACAAAAGAAAAATTTACAATTTTTGTATTCTGCCGTGCCTAACCTATGGTTGCCAAACATGGACATTAACAGAACAATTGATTCAGAAAATACAAGTCTGTCAAAATAGTATAGAAATAAGTGTAGTTGGAGTCAAGAGAAGAGACAAAGTGAGATTAAAAGACATCAAAAGCATAACCAAGTTTAAAGATGTATATAAAGTATGCAAAACACAAAAATGGCGATGGACAGGACATAATGTTAAGAGAGGAAAAAGAGAAATGGACCAAATTAATAACAGAGTGGTAGGTACCCAAGGGATGGAAAACGGAGCAAAGGACGACAAGCGAAACGATGGGAAGACGATGTCAAAAGAGTGGCCGGTCCGGAGTGGATTCGACGGGCGAGACACAGAGAGAGATGGAAATCTTTAGAGGAAGCCTTTGTCGAAAGACAAGCGGTTTAAAAAGAGTGCACCGAACGCCGATACTTTAAGAAAATAATTGTAGAACCAGCAATAAAGGCTTATTTTATTTTGCTTATTTCAATAAATACATATAATTATTTTATTTATTAACTAGCTGTGCCCGCGACTTCGTTCGCGTGCATGTCGGAAAACAATAATGTGTCGCTTTGACGGTGTAGGTACCACTCCTCCGATCTTCCGATCTATCCTGGTAGGAATCTACCACAGCTTTCCATTACTTTTGGCGTTCACGCTAAACGGTACGCCAAAATGTATGGGAATGACATTACCTGCGGAAAGGACACGGTAATGTCATTCCCATATATTCTGGCGTAGAGTTTAGCGTGAACGTTAACAGAAAGGTGTTTTGTCTAGGCCTGCAGGCGTCTTTAGGGGTTATAATGATATTGCGACGAAGTCTCACTCAGATTTTTAAGAATAAATATAGATCAAAGCGCCTGGTCGAGGCTCATTTTATAATAAATGTGCACCTGCCGTAGGTACAGTAAAAGCTCTTTATTCGCGAGGTATACGTTCCGTAAAATACCTACCGCGAATACAGAAACCGTGACTATGGAATGGTAATTTATATGGGATTATAGGGGATACGTTCCTAAGTGACAAAAAAAAAACAATTTAATTGAAGTTTTTGACCATATTGATTAATTGTATGAGCGTGATATGGATGCAAGCGACTCTCCAAGGCGTAAACGATCAAGCATTTCTATGCGTTAAACAGATTTTTTCGCGTCGGAAATCGTTTTTAAGTAAAAAAAAATTTCAACATTTTGCAATAAATGGAAAGATGAAACAATAGGTAAAACACGCAAAGCGGCTCGTACCAAAGGATGGAATGTCTATTAAGTCGCAGCATTTATAAATGTGGGGGAGGCCTATGTCCAGCAGTGGACGTCTTTCAGCTGAAATGATGATGATGATGATATATAAATATACTTTATGGTGATGAGGTTGGTTTCATTATGTTTGCTTACATTCTCAAAAAACTTTTTTCAAAAAAATACCAACCGACTTCCAAAAAACACTACAAAGTGCAAAATAACTTTAATTTCGGAAGTCGGTGACGTTGGATGTGTATTTTAATTATTTGTCACCGCCTTCCGAAATTAAAGTTATTTTGCACTTTGTAGTGTTTTTTGGAAGTCGGTTGGTATTTTTTTGAAAAATTAAATACACCAATTCGAAATTTCATCATCCTTTGGGTCAAAACAATGCATACTTATTTATGTGATAGCAACATTCGCGGTTGATTTGCTGTAATTTTTTGAAGAGTTCCGTTGTCTGTTTCCGAAACGCATCATCAGATCTATATGCAGGACCCAATCTAAGGGGGGGCAAGCCGGGCAAATGCTCAGAGCGGCAAAAATGAGCGGCGGCAAAATGTATACTTACAAACATACCTACTCTCATGAATTTTTGTATACTTGTTCAGAAGCCGTAGTAGACTAACGTATGTGAATAATAGATAGTTAAAAGAATATCACATAATTATGGTCATACCATCTTTGATGGTGTTAGTGCAAAGGGCGGCGAATGTTATTTTTGCCCGGAGCGGCTAAATAGCTAGATCGGGCCCTGTCTATATGAAATTTCAATGGGACCATTTCGGAGTAAACCCCTTTCGAAAAAAAAAAGAATTTTGCAAATCCGTCTATATACGACGGAGTTATGCCTGAACATACATTAAAAATATAAACATGTCGAATTGATAACCTCCTTCTTTTTGAAGTCGGTTAAAAACACCGACCGCGGCGAAGGCGGCTGCTGTAGATGTCAAAGGCCGAACCAATACAGCGGCGATATCATTTGACAATGTACTTTAGGCGGAGTTGTACTACGGTCTATTTCACTTTTTTATAGTCCATCTGACGACGCGTTTACAAAGGATATTGGGTTGGATACCTATTGGAATCCTTTTTGTTATTTGTTAATATGTATGTACCGATGTACCGATTAGACCCGCAAATAAATAAATCTTTAGCCGCGGATATAGGAATTGGGTCGCATTTTTTTAATCCGCGAATAGTGAAAACGCGAATGAAGGAAGCACGAATAAGGAGCTTTTACTGTACTTACTCAATAAATCGACTGCGCGTCTGGTTGAGTGTGCTGAAGCATTATTCCACGCGGGGGCGGGCGCCTATCTCGGCCCGTACAGGCGCGTGTCTTTTAGCTTTGTTTAACAAACGTTGACCACTGAATAAAACCACAGCAGTGGGAATGCTCTGCACGGACTGCGATAGGCCTCGACAGGTAGCAGTGCAGTAACACCTGACGCCACCTGTCAGTTAACGGCCCGTGGGACCATGGCGTTATCACGATGAAGAAAGATCACGCTGTAAAGGTGGATACTGACCGGCGTCACGGGTCAAAATGCACCTAATATGTTACCAAGCAAGTATTCGTGCAGTCAGTAGTACCTACGGCAAAACATGCGAGCGAGCAACACTGATTTTAGCACACGGCGTAAAGACATGCTCGCTGCGAATGTTACCATTACCTACGCCCCGTAACGTCGGTCATTATCCACATTAAAAGCGCTGTTGAAAAAAAAAAAGACCAGGCAAAAAAAACTATTTAATTGTATAGCACGGGTTTTCTATGAACATAGTAAGTACGATGTTGTTGCTACGTAGTGCCATACCGCGCGCGCCCCCACCTCTCTCCCCGCTGCTGACGCAGGCAGCAGGAAGAGAGAGAGCCCGATCCCGAGGATAATGGACGTAACAGAGCGATCCTCCGCGACTCTCAGTTGCGATGCCTTTTTATTGTAAATTGTAATCAAAAATGTTTCAGTGTTTCTTTTGTTCAGCCATACATTTATTTGTGGACCAATAAATAATTATATTTAAAGAAGCGACTTTAAAATTGTCAATATTTTACTATTGTGATTTCTATTGTTCCTGTATAGGTAATGTATCCTTTGTTGGAGATGCCAAATGGATAAATAAATACATTTTTAAACTTGTTTTAACTAAGAAAATGCTTCTCTGTAAGCGATGTTGCTCGGAAGAGCATCGACATAACTACAGTTGCCCGTGTGAAAACCTATCTATTTACTCAAATCCACCAGTAGTTATGGTCGCAATTTTGGATTTTTTTTCCTGACTTTCACCATCCGACCTCGCTTGAACCCCTCCCCACCTCGAAAACTAACATCACGAAAATTTGCACATAAGTATTTTTACAACTCTTTACTCCCAAAACTCCCATTATTTGAATCGAGTAATGCTGCAAACACGCATTTAAATTTAACATTATCAAATTTCGCGCGAAATCAAGTTGTTGTCTTTGCATGTTTGCTATTCAAACCTAGATGGCGTTACTGACGCTAGAGATTAAGAATTTCTGTGGAGATGTTCCTCTAGCCGCTCTAATTTTGCTATATTATGCTAGATGGCGCTACTAAGACTTTTATCACAATTAAAAATGAGATTTCTTCCCCTCTATTTGTATTAATTTGATTGATAAAACTAATAAATATTTATCTAACATTGCATTCTAGGTATATGACTCAGAACACCACGTCAGTTAATATTATCACAACTTTTTATTTGAAATTCTTTTAGCTTTTTTGATTCGTGGGAATCAACCACCAACGGAAAGCGATTTTAGTAATCAGTATCATTACTTTTTGAAATAACACAGACACAGTAAGTAACTTAAATGAGTATGACGTGTTAATATTAAGTATTCGTTAGTACCGTTTCACGCCAATAGATGTCGCTAAGTGTTTCAACATTACGAAAATAAATTCATCTTGAACACTTTAAATTATTTAGATAGGTTGACCGAAGCGATTGCGATGAAACAAAGACTAATATAAACTCTGAGTTATAAACAATATTTGAGTATGAAAGATAACCATATTAGTTTCGTTCTTTTGACGTGATACTTGATCTATTCAACATAGAAACTGAAAAACCGAGCTACAGACAAAAATTTTGATAAGGGTTAAAATGTCATCTGTTGATTATCCCTTACCACCCCAAGCAATTATTTTCGAAATATTTTAAATGTACAGAAAAAGTTCCTTTACAGATTTATTATATGTATAGATAGATATAGATATAGATATAGATAATATTATGGAACATAAATTCATTTGTATTGTTACAGTATAAAATAAAACAATCTTAAAAATGTAAAATGTGGCACAACACAAATCGTCATTGGGCACGCCACGATTGCGGCGGTAAGTCCCCTCTTTGAAGAGTGGTCTGAGAGGCGGCATGGCGTCCTCACCTTCCGCCTGACGCAGGTCCTCACCGGACACGGTTGTTTCGGGAGGTTCCTGTTTCGGATAGGGCGGGAGGAAACGCCCGGGTGTTTCCACTGCGAAGATCGCCCTGAGGATACGGTGGAGCACACGGTGGCGGTCTGCCCTGCTTGGGCGGAGTACCACCGTGTCCTCGTGGAGGCGATCGGCGGCGGCAATCTCTCGCGTCCGGCCCTGGTCCAGGCCATGGTACGGAGCGAGAGGGCATGGGGAGCCGTCACCTCCTTCAGCGAAGCCGTAATGCTCGCGAAGAGGGAGGCGGCGCACGTGAAGGAGAGGCAGCATATGCGCCCTCGCGACCCTAGCCGCCGCAGGATACGGAGACGCCCTGGGCGTCGGGAATCCCAGGCCGATTTCCGGCCACCGTAGGCATTGGCTTGCGGACGGCGAGTAATGGGTAGCTCGCTGTCCGGTAAGGACCAAGCCCAAGTCGACGGCGCGTTGTGTTCCACGCGCGCCTCAAAGAGATGTCAGCACAAAAAATGATGGGCCCCGCAAGGGCCGATGCCTGCCAGGGGTGCGGGTTTGTTCGAAAGAGACACCACAGCCCCTGGCACACGAAGAAACACGGGTGGGTTTTAGTCAGTAAAAGTCTGACACGCCCTCCTGCTCCACCCAGAGCGGGAGAAGTTATATGATGATTTCCCACCCAAAAAAAAAAACAAATCGTCATAAGCAATAATCAACAAGGCAATAATAAACTTAAAAGTAATACAAAAATTAAATTTCAATTGAAAGAGGCTGTTGATTTTATATTTTTTTCATTACATTATCCTTTTATGTAATTTGACAGCAAGCATGATAATAATATTCAACTAAGATACGATCAAAACCCTAGAAAACCTGTCCTTATAAAAATGAGGGAATATTGTTAATAACATCGACCAGTAACAAAGAAATCATGTGGAGTAACAGAACAAATCGTCAAATTAAATTTTTACTCAATATTAGACTGGATAAAGACTTCAAAAGAATAGTTCAACCTTTCAACATTATTCTATCTGTATTCTTGACTTCAAAATACAAAATTAGAAATAGTTACATCACTCCGTGTGAGAAGAAGTATCACATAATACTGTTCTTTACTACTACACTTTTCAATGTTTTTGGTATCTATCATATGCTCAGCGATAAGCACAGTGATTCTAAGAACTTTTATAAAACGGGTATCGGGCTTGCAATGTTTTTGGTTAGTAACACTATTTATTTTATCAACTACATTTTGCTCATCATTTACAACATTGTATATAGCCGTAGCAACGTTGCCCTTATATTAAAGCTCCAAGAAATTCATAGGAACATTGACATCAGCAAAAGCATCCGAAGTTATATTGTTTGGAACTGGATCTCACTTTTTATTGTACCATGTACTTCTATTTTCCCGTCTATATATTTTCATGTCGCAAAGGGGTCCATCTATTTTATTGAAGCTTCCAGCGATTTACTGATGGCACAATATGACTTAAATTTAGTTTATGGTATCCGTCTTACAAATTTGCTGACGACGTATATGAAAGAATGGATAAAACACACACTAATAAGAAATAACGAAGAACAGAATGGTAAATATTGTGATAAGATTTTTAAGGCATATCAAAATATTTTAGAAGCTTACAAACTGTATACAAAATGTTTCCGAGTATTGGTAAGTACGTGTTTGCTTACTTTGTCATATATATTTCACTTTCCTCCGATTCATGTAATGATATTTTCTTGATTTTTAGGTACTATACCGAACATATGGCTCGTTCATTCATTGTCTATGTTTTGTGCAGCTATGTTTAAATTATTTGCAGTTGTCGTCACATCATAAAGTGAGTATATGCATAAGTAGCTTACATAAGTTTTCATTTGGTGGCAGGTATTATTTTTTTGTTACAGTATTTTATTAACTATTGTGGGGCATTTTTAACCAGCAATATTCCTATTCAATTTCCATATTATTATAGTTCTGAAGTAAACAAAATCTTTGTTCTTCATATTAATCCGAGTTTATTTTTAGAAAAGATTAAAACATCTTTTCTTTTGGTACTTCTATATAATATTCAAACACTTCTTTAACCAGATCCTGTTATGTTTCTATTTAGAATGATATGTAATTTTCGGGAGTTAATGCTTTAGCTCTACTTCCTCAGCCTTTATTTTATTCACTAATATTGAAATATCAGTTATAATACATTTGTACAAAATTTTGGGTTTTATGGTTCAGTCACTGAATATTATTTCATTTTATTTAATAAATAAGATAACGCGGTGTTTCAGAACACAGATGGTTCTTAATATTGTTTTACTACTTGCTGCTTTCAGATGCCTCTAAATCTGACCGTCCTTGTAGGCCTATGGATTGTAAATTATCTGTCACTTGTAACGATAATTTGTTGGCAATGTGAGACGTTCTATAAATCTGTAGAAGAAACTGAGTTGGCGTGTATACAGCGTGTGATGGATACGAACTGTCCAGGTAGAGAACAAATGTTTCTACTACGATTAACTTAAAAGTATCAACACTTTAATTCATCTGGTTTCAACAGTGATTCAAAAAAATTATTTGTGAATGTTGGAACTGGCGAGTTAAATCTTTAATTATTTTCTTGTAAATTTTATCCAATGCATTTTTTGCTCATTTCCTTACAGAAACTGTCAGACATCTTTGTAAACGCGTGCTACAAGTTAACCGGACCTTCAGTAAGATGACAGCGTGTGGCTTGTTCACAATAGATGCCACTCTACCGATACCTCTAACGGGACTCTTAACTAATTACATTATTGTACTGCTGCAGTTTGCTTTCCTGTGAAATTACTTATTTCTTCAATTGCAATTAATTCAAGTTATAATATTACTAAGTACTATTGACCCCGGCTGTCATTCGTGGAGCTTTGACAGTCGTTACTGGTCGTCAGAAGCCCGAAAGTCTGACAACCAGTCTTACCAAAGGCCATTATATTACCCAGTATTGAGGTCAGATAATACGTATCTAGATTGTCTCGCCACCTCTTCTTGGGTGGACTTCGGTGGGCGGCGCCGTCCATCTTTAGGCATCCACCGTGTGGATACTATTGCCCAGCGGTCACTGTGCAATTCTGCATGTGGCTGACGTGACTCACCCAGTCCCATTCTAGCCTGGTAACCTTTTTGCCTACCTACGTATACAATATATACGTAGGTAGGCAAAAAGGTTACCAGGCTAGAATGGGACTGGGTGAGTGTCATGTCGTGGCCATATCGCAGATTTGCTCACTTCATGAAATGCTCGAAAATTTCATGAAATGATCGCATTTCATGAAATTTTCGTCTTCTTCTGGTTCTTATATTACAAAAGAAGACGGGCGACGTCAGGTTGACGGAGCCCCACTGTGTGGAGCTCCTATTTCTATCTGCCGGGTTTAGAGGAACCTAACCAAACCGAACCTCGCAGTGGCCCCTGACAACGACCGTCTTCTCGAGAAAAAAAATTGTTTGTAGCTTCGAGATTTTTTTTCTATTAAGTATATATTTCATTTATTTATTTAAATACATATTTTAGAATAATTTCTTGTCACTGTTATTTACTTAGCAAGTAAAGGTTACGACTACTAAAAAGTAAAGACACGGACTTCCGAATTAAAATTTATTTATCACTTTGTAATATCTTTTTCATCGAATAAGCCAAACAGCCCGATATCAAATAACGTTTATTTTATAATCAGTAATCGCTATTCTTTATAAAGCAAATTTTGCGGTAAACTAGGTTTCCCGGTCCCGATTTACCCGGTTTATCACGGAAAACTTGTCATTACCCCGGCCCGGAGCGACGCGTGGGGAATACAACTTTTAATAACTTGTCCCGGAAAAATCTAGTGTATTGGAAATATAGTGCGATATTTTGTTGGATAACACGAACACTGGTCAATAGCAAAATGACAAGAGCATCGCGTTTGAAACAAACTAAGTTTATTTTTAATATCAGTTGTTTTCTTTATATTCATGTCGAGAATCGTTAATTACAGCTACGTAGCTCTTTGATATAATGTTTATAAGAGTAAACTGTAGTGTCCCATTTATGTTTTTTAAATAATAATTATACTGATAATAATTAATTATAATTATATTAATAAACTAATAATAATAATCAATCATAGTAGTCATCATAATCATCTTCAAAAAATTCAATATTTAAGGACATTTTGTGATCTACTCACTTACTCCGTTGAAAAACTACCCTATTTTTTTTTCTACAGCTATACTCCATTTATTAGCATTAGACAGAAGTAAAAAATGATATTTTTAATGTACACATCAACAAAATTAGTTACATTAAACTTGTTACAGTTACGATTACTTAACGCCAAAATTGAAATCTATTTATATATCAGCTGTGACACTTTATTGTAATCATTTTAACTGTTTATCTTGATAAATTAAGTGGCTTTTATTATTATAATTATTGCATTCCAATTTATAATTAAAGTGTCAATGCTCAAAACCTAAAAGAAGCAGGAGTGAACAATACCGAGAACTTTTAGCGACTAAATTAGCTGACGAAAACGAAGAAGTTTCACCAACGTATGTGTGTTGTAAGTTGTTATTTAAAATAAAGCAATAATAAAAAAAGGTCTTTAATTTCCTTTAATCATAATTAAATTTAAATCATCACGTGATTGTTTCATTCATTCATTCGTTAGTTTTGTTGAAAGTTTGTAATGTGTGATGAAGACGTTATTATTCTTAAAGCCTTATTTAAAATAAAATGACTTTTATTTCGTTTATCTCAGTATTTAGTATTACCATAAATCTATCTATAAAAATATAACTTAACTTTCAAATAAAATGCTTTGCACTCCTGCTTCTACGAGTCTCTTGCTCATCTCATGCTATAATAAATGGAGTATAGGTTCTAAGAATTTCTCTGCACATCTAATGCTTCCAAAGTATAAACGTAAAGTGTTCATCACAGACCGATAAACTCACTATCACATGTATAAAATCAGAGTGAATTCCACACACCCCAGTAATAAACCATAAAAAACATCAATTTCAGATGTCGAATTCCGTAGCGCCGTAGATCCGTTCTTCACCAATCTGGACTTGTTCACATTGCGTCGCCAAAAATGTGAGTCTTCAAACAAAAGGATTTTCACAAAAAATAAAAATGGCTGCTTTTATTTTTTCCCATAGTTTCTGGGTGGCCACTGGTTCGCTGCACTTCGTTTGAACGTTTGAGCGTGCATAGAATCTGTATGGAATCAGTCATGCGATAGCGTGGACAAAGAATGAAGCAGTAGGAACGAGGAAAATAATGGCGTAGTATTCAATCGTGTTTGTTTGAGTAACCTGTGACTCGAAGCGTACGAGTGTATGTGTTCTATTGAGAGGTCTTGTTCAGAATATAGAAATCATCTTCTAGTACCTACCTCATTTTCCTTTTCCCATAATCACTCATCCCATAATCGTCTTCTTCAATGTCCCACTCACCGAACCGACTTCATTCACTCTTCTTTCTTCGTCCAGTCTATCTCTCTGTGGAATGCGCTCCCCCAAGAAATCAGGATGGCAACCAACCGTTTGTCCTTCAAAATTAAAGTTCGCGAGTACATTCGCAAAAAGTTCAGGCAGTATAATTACAACGGTAATGTTTTCTCATTGTTTTACTCATTTGTTTTTAGTTAATTCGTTTATTTATGTACATTTATTCGTGCTTATATTTATATATAGTTAGGTATTTATATTATATTTATAGTTTAAATAGTTTTATGCACTTAATTTCTTCTCATTTATTGCACCTACCACTGTTTGTCTCTGCATCACCCAAAGGTCGACTGGTAGAAAATGCCTATGGCATTAAGTCCGCCTCTGTACATGTGTGTGCATAAAGTATAAAATAAATATATAGGCATTGTCGAAACAACTACATACTGCCACATATAATTTCAATAACTGTTTCTGCTCTAAATATGCTATTGTAAAATACTGCCTGTGAAATTACAGTCTCATGAGACTATAAGCTCTGTGTCGGAGTTCAACAAAGCCATTTGCTATCTCTTTTTTGAAAACTACATAGATCGACAGATAAGTAGGCCGACCGTTAGCTAACTAATTTAAAAGTGAACACCAAAGCATAATACAATATGAGTTGCAAAAGCAAGAAGATCACTAATGTATTGCTGATCCTAGAAACAAAGCTTTTAGCTTTTTTAAAAATAAGCTGTGGTTGAAATTGACAATTAGGTACGAGGCCTAAAAGGCCAACCAATCCTGATAAAAACAGCAAAACTGACCAATAAAATAGTCAAAAATTATGAAAGAAAGTGCGAAAACAGTCGCCTGACTGCGTCCAAAATTCATCATTTCGAACGTTGATCGTCACAAAATCCGCAGCAAACAAAGTATGAGTTGGTATCAGGCAGAATTGGATCGATTTAATCCTTTTTCAGTGAACCTAGTGTTTGTACTGAGAGCTGAACATGCCGACGAATGAAATAAAAAAGTACAAAGGCTCTTACCTGTTTTCATTAATATTGCGTTTGCTGGTTGAAGTTTGAATGTGAAAATATGTGGTGGTAGGAATAACCTTTACTCATTTCTTTGCTGTTCCGTGTGGTGCCGGACGTAAAAAAAAATTGCTATATCCCATTTCCACCCATAGGTGTCGTAGAAGACGACTAAAGGGACTTACTAGAGAATGGAGAGAAGCGTTCTCTATGCATTTTACCACCATACTGCGATCGCCAACCCGCCTGCCAAGCGTGGCAATTATGTCAAAAACCCCCTTGGAAGGAGGCCTATGTCCAGCAGAGGACGTCTTTCGGCTGAAATGATGATGATGATGAAGATTTTTTTGCTTTGGTCATAGAATGTGACAGTGTTGTAATTTTCTAGAAATATTTTGGGCAACATCTTTTGCCGCTTTAATGACATTGAAAGGGAGCATTGCTGGTAAACTTTCGTCCAATAGAATTAAAAACTGAAAGCTTGTCATAGGCACATGTTAATCATCTTTGTGTTGGTTACTTTTGTGTCAATCACAAATTAAATGAAAATTAAATAAATATGTATGAGACTTGGATAGTAGCACTATTAATAAGACGAGCTAAAGAAACGGGAACCTTCTACCACTATTAATACACATATAAACTTTCGTGGAAATACATTAAATTATGAACGCTTTTGGTTATCTTGTTTTTGTCAACTTTATGTAAAAAAAAATTGGTCATAACTGGAAGCGTACAACAAACATAACCGGATTGGGGTTCAGAACCAACCCAAGGCACGCCACGATTGCGGCGGTAAG
Organism: Polymixis flavicincta; assembly: GCA_949987655.1. NCBI lineage: Eukaryota > Metazoa > Arthropoda > Insecta > Lepidoptera > Noctuidae > Polymixis > Polymixis flavicincta. Next base: position 19,035,711 of record OX465191.1, on the reverse strand, counting down.
TACCCTCTTTGAGGAGTGGTTTGAGAGGCGGCATGGCGTCCTAACCTTCCGACTGACGCAGGTCCTCACCGGACACGGTTGTTTCGGGAGGTTCCTGTTTCGGATAGGGCGGTAGGAAACGCCCGGTTGTTTCCACTGCGAAGATAGTGGAGCGCACGGTGGCGGTCTGCCCTGCTTGGGCGGAGCACCGCCGTGTCCTCGGGGAGGCGATCGGCGGCGGCGATCTCTCGCGTCCGGCCCTGGTCCAGGCCATGGTACGGAGCGAGAGGGCATGGGGAGCCGTCACCGCCTTCAGCGAAACAGTGATGCTCGCGAAGAGGGAGGCGGCTCACGTGAGGGAGAGGCAGCATTTGCGCCCTCGCGCCCCTAGCCACCGCAGGATACGGAGACGCCCTGGGCGTCGGGAATCCCAGGCCGGTTTCCAGCCACCGTAGGCATGAGCTTGCGCACGGCGAGTAATGGGTAGCTCGCTGTCCGGTAAGGACCAAGCCCAAGTCGACGGCGCGTTGTGTTCCACGTGCGCCTCAAAGAGATGTCAGCACAAAAATGATGGGGCCCGCAAGGACACAACGGATGATTTTACTGCGTGTCTTGATTAATTCGAAAATTGTTTTAGATAACCCATAAGTCAAATAATGTAAACGAAACATAATACTTTAGAAAATCAACCCCTTTGAGGGCGAAAAGGGGAATATAATTTGACTAAAGAGTTTTCTGTGGAGAAGTAAATAATATACACATATACCTGAGCCATATTATTATAAAGCTGAAACTTGCTGAGGTGGTTTCGTGTGAAGGATGGTGATCACATCACTTTCTATTCTAAATGTGAAAGTTTGTGAAGATGTTTGGATATTTGTTACTTAATCACGCAAAAACGACTGAACGGATTTGGATGAAATTTGGCCCACAGATATTTTAGAACCTGAATTAACACAAAGGATACTTTTTATCCCGGCAGTACGTTCCCGTGAAATAATTTTCGAACTCCACGCTGCAGAAGCTGCTGGCAAAAGTTTTTTTTTTTTTTTTTTTTTTTTTATTAGCCTATACTGTCCCACTGCTGGCAAAAGTTAGTTGGATATAATTCCCGAATCAAAATGGCAATGAAGCTTGAACGCAAACACCTAAACTAACGCATTGTACGTAAGAGAAAGCAAATTGCATAGGAATCGAGGGAGACGTTTATAAATTAGATACTTAGCGCTAGAACAACGGATAATCCAATAAAATAGGATAGAACAGACTGTACCTACATATGTAGAATAGATTCCTTAGGACAATAGTGTGAAGCTTGAAGCCAATTTATAGTATCTCGATCTTAGTTGCAATCGTAACATGTGCAAGGCCTGTGTTCGTATCGGTTCTTTATTTTTGGGTGTGAAATCATCAAATGACTTCTCCCGCTCTGGGTGGAGCAGGCGGGCGTGTCAGACTTTTACTGACTAAAACCCACCCGTGTTCCCTCAGTTGCCCGTGTGCGAGGGGCGACGGTATCTCTTTCGAACAACCCACACCCCTGGCAGGCATCGGCCCTTGCGGACCCCTCGGTCACCCAGGACGGGTCAGCACAGTGGCCTCGCCCCCTACCACTTTTCGGCCGCAGGGAATAGGGAGAGCGGCCAACGCTATACCGACACTCCTCTTCCCCTGCAGCCCCACCGCGTCCGCCATCAAACGGTGGCGGCCCCGTCCAGGCCACGGAAGGGAAGAGCGCTGCTCAGAAGCACCGGCACTCCTCCTCTGCCGCAGCCCGTAACCCTCAGCCGCGATGCCTCCCATTCGACATCGCGGCCCACCTCAGTTGCGGTGCACCTCACCGCAACCTACTTTTTGGCCGCTTCGTCATCGGCTTGAAGGCAAAAGCCCTGACGAGCGGCCCCACCTTTGGGTTCCTCTTCGCTTCACTGTGGCTGGGAGACCACGGTTACTGAGCCCCCCCGCAACAACAATGCGGGAACCCACACGGGGGGGTGTTCGTATCGGTTCAGCAACATATTAAAAAAATGTTTTAAAACGATCTGGGTTATCAAGATGACCTTTATTCTTTAGGAAATGTCATGTCAGTTGGCAGATTCTCAAGTACCTATCCTCATACCCAGTTTCTGAATAGAGAATTTGAATTTGAGAACGTCGTGATCTGTACTTAAATTAATATAACTCAATCGTTTTTTCGTTTCTGAATTAAGTATTTTTAAACTCTAATCAAAATTTGAGTATTTTAACCTCGTTTACTCAAATTTGACAGAAAGCATGCTTAAGTCATGCTTAAGGTCGTCAGTTGCGTTACTGAACTAAAAAAAACGTGTTTGACAATACTCAAAGCATTATCAACGTCAAGTTAAGTAGTTGAAAATTGACAAACCAATTTCGGCTACTCAAACTGGAATCAGTTCTAGCAACTAGAGATTTTGTAAGGAATTTTGATCCTAATAAGTGACGACGATACTTCCCTGTCATCTTTGGTGATGCCTCAACGTAGACAATCACGCAGAAGAATAGCAGGACAATTGGCCTTACTGGTTCATCACGCTGTTTTAACAGAATAAAGCCTAAACTGACCTGTCGTATTCAATGGCGGGACTGCATTTCTCCCATGCAGCTTACTAATAGGTCTTAGGTTTAACGCGACTGGTAGCTTTCAAGCTGTGTTGGGGGACACTGTTTCCTTTTTTGAGGGTGGGAAATCATCAAATAACTTCTCTTCTCCCGCTCTGGGTGGAGCAGGAGGGCTTATCAGACTTTTACTGACTAAAACCCACCAGTTGCCTGTGTGCCAGGAGCCACGGTATCTCTTTCAAACAACCCGCATCCATGGCAGGCATCGGCCCTTGCCCCCTTCAGTTGGTGCTGATATCTCTTTGAGGCGCGCGTGGAACACAATGTGCCGTCAAACCGGGTCTGGTCCTTATCGGACAGTGAGCTACCCATTACTCGCCGTCCGCAAAGCCGCGCCTACGGTGGCCGAGAATCAGCCTGGGATTCCCGACACCCAGGGCATCTCCTGCGGAGGCTAGGGCCGTGGGGGCGCATATATTGCCTTTCCCTCACGTGTGCCGCCTCCCTCTTACTGCTTCGCAGAAGGAGGTGACGGCTATCCATGCACTCTCGCTTTGAACCATGGCCTGAACCAGTGCCGGAGGTGAGAGATCGCCGCCGCCGATTGCCTCTACAAGGACACGGTGGTGCTCCGCCCAAGCCGGGAAAGCGGCGGTGTGCCGCGTGGTAGAGACGGTGACTGTAGCGTGGTGCGATAGCATTTTTTACTTAAAGTCGTAAGTCAAAGAAATCCTTTGAAAATAGATTAGAATCTTAATGGATATGTTTCTTGTTAGTTAATTTAACTTGATTTCATTACTAGTATTTATATTAGAATCTAGTTAGACTGATTTATGCATTCACAAAAATATTTGAAAATAATGTCGTATAATTACGTAAGTTGAAAATGAAATTTCTCATTTAAGAACAGATTTTGATTATTTTTATTTTAAACAATAGATCTATGTACAAAAACATTTTTCCAGTTGGAATTATATAAATCGGACCACGGGTTCCGAAGTTATTGCAGATTTGATGTAAGAAAAATATATCAAACTAAATTTCATAATAGTTTTTGTTCTGGATGTGAACTGAATGTAGTATGTCCCTGTCCTTTTGCACTCTAGTACACTTCCGTATCTGAAGCAATAATAATCACAAACATCTAAATAGCGAATGTAGTAAAATTATATTATGGTAAACAATATACTTACCTAGGTTATTATGTACTTACTTTGATATTATTGAAAGAAGATTTTCTTTCTCCTATATAGTATAGTTAGGTGATCTCTTTTTTTCATCGCTATCCATTTTAATTGGTACAATTATAGGTAGTTTACGTAAAATACTAACAGAATTCCAATAAAACTTGTGTTTATTTACTTACAGATTTGACATTCACGTTTCGGTTGAACCGTCAAACACGTCAAATATGAAATTGATAAAATATGCATTAAAGAATTGCTATAAATTTGTGAATAACATAAATTTGCTGAAATTAATATCGTTATTTAAAATTAAAGTACTTTGTAAGTCTGTTTTAAATTTATAACATTAAAATGATTTAATTTTTGAGTTTTTGAAAAGTACCGGTTTTTAGAATGTAAAATGGAACGTGTCAGCTTTGATCAGGAATTCTTAAGTATATGATCAGTTGATTATTGTTTGACGTAATTCAATTTTAACTTGTGTAACGCAAAAAACTTAAGCATATACTTATGTATTTGAGAATAATCAGTTGAGATTTGCTACTTTTCTCAAATCAGAAACTGGGTGTCAGTCACACAAAAACACACGCCTAAACTTTAAGCCTTTAGCGATCAGCCCTTGGACTACATTGTCGAATGGATGCTCAACATTATTACTACAAGTAGAGCTACCTTTTAAAATAATATTGCCGATACGAAAAAGGTTGCTTATTGATCCCACTATCCTACTATATGTGAGTTTTATAAATGTGAAAGTTTGTGTTGGGATACTTATTACTCAATCACGCAAAATACTAGAACGGATTTGGATAAAATTTGGCAAACAGGTACCTAGTTTAACCTGTATAAATAAGATACTTTTGATTCCGACAGTACGTTCCCGCGGGATAACTCCAACATTCACGTGGCCAAAGTCACTACCAAAAGCTAGTTTTAGTATAAATATCACGTTCACTTCCACATTAAAGAGCTAAATGTCCAATTGATATTGGTTGAGCTACAGTTTGATCGATGCTAGAACGTAGGGACCTCGATCACTCTATTGAATGATTGTTAGCCAATTTACCAGCACGACAGCGGCACATTGCGCTAAATTAAATAAATCTACGTTATTAGCTAAAACTGAACGATTTATTTATCAATAATAAAATACTACAAGCAATGTGCCCTGCCCATTGCCACCTATGTTCGACTTAGTTTGGTGACCGCGTACTGGAAGACGTAGTCAAAGTCAAAGTCAAAGCATTTATTTCAATTAGGCACTTATAAGGCACTTTTGAACGTCAACATTTACATTTTAAAAATAGAATTGATTCTAGTCGCCCATTCCAAAATGTAGTTTCGTATGGAGAAGAACGGGCAAGAAACTCCACTGTTACTCTTTTAAAATGTTTTACATACAATTTATCATAGTACATTCATTATATAATTATATTATATGTGAAGACGATGCACCCAGAATAAAAAATTACTATACCAAAAAAGGTAACAAAATGCAACTGAAGCAATAAAGATAAATTAATTCTATGATAGATACATGGTGCTCACATATTTACAAACATTGTAAGAGTAAGCAGCGTGGGAAGGCTTCCCACTAGATGGACCGATGACTCCGCTGGATACGACAAGCACAGAACGGGCCGAAGTGGCGGTGCTTGGGGATGGCATATATCCAGCAGTGGACGTTTTTCGGCTGAAATGATGATGATGACGATGAACGAAATAGTAAGCACTTAAGTTACAAAAGAGAATTTTTTACTTAACACGACTCAAAAGACAACTTTGACTTTTAAAATAAGAACCAAAAAATATTCCTTTCAAACGATACAATGAAAAACCTAGGCTTCTCTAAATAACTTGAAATGATGTCTTCTAAAGAATTCTGTAGTACAATAGCTTAAATGCCTTTTTTGGCCTCGCTAGGCCTCCATTACGTCACAATGGTCACCATTTTTCTTTAGAAACAAAGAAAAATCTCTACAATGAGTCAGAATAATAGAATTATCGGCCTCACTCATTTGAGGGAGGAAATTAGGTTATTTTGTTCTTTAAAGGGGATTACTTTATTGGGAAAATGAAGTTGTTAAGACACAATGCGTAGGTATGTACTTATCTGATACGGTGTTACCAAGCTGTAGTTTTTTTCTTACCTTTAAATCAAATTAAGCACCTTTTCTAATAATTAGTTTCTCGGGATTGGGAAAGTAGCTAATAAGATTTAAACACAATTTCATCCAAAAACCAGTTTTTTTTTTGGTGTTTTGGTGTGTGTGTGTTGTTGTGTCTATTATAGATAACCGTCACTTTGAGACTTACATTAGGGTTAGAGAACTTGCTGACCCATATAAGCTCTTCTGCCAATAACTTGGCACTGCTATTATTCGCATACCCAACAAGATTCCAGATAAGCCCCAAAATTAAGAGTACAAGCACACCTACCTACTATACCAGGGTTATCGATTGGCGAATTTAATTTCAGCAACACAGCACGTTCAGCCGATAGGAGGTCCCTGGGGGCCGATTTGGACCCCGGAACATGCTCATCGCAATCGATGCCCGAGTTATGGGTTCCTTGCTATTTTATTATGATTTGTAGGTAACGTACTCGTTCCTACTGCTGATGCCGTGAAAAAGGAATTTATACAATGTAAGATGTATGTGACTTTCGGTTGATAATATGTTCTGACTTTTTTTTAAAGTACCGCAGTTGTGTTTATCTTTCTTGGAGGTGGTGATGCGAGACATGTCGAGAGGACAGTTTTAAGTATGAAGCTTACACGAGGCGAAGGTATGCGTTTATTGGTATTTTTTATGTCTTGTAAATAATGCATAGATCATACAGATTACCTACGTGTTACTCCGAATATACAAAAACTGAAAAAACAACATCGATGTTTCGTTTTCTTGTTGTGTTTGAGTTTTTTTTTTTTTTATAATTATGAAGCTGATCAGCAACTGTTCGTGCCAGTTTGAACCCCGCAAATGTAAAGTTAGTTAATATGATCGATACGAACGTATTTCATCCCGCATTCCTGCATACCTGCATGAAATTGCATATAGTATTGAGTCTAATAGTAATCCTTTTAAAACAAGTTTCTTGTTTCCATATTTTTTACCTTAAGTTTTTTTTTTTTTTTTTTTTTTTAGTTTTCGTTGTTGTCTGCCATACACACTTAATGTAATTAATGAATAATCATGTAGTTAATGTTGAAACGTTGACTAATTTGTTGCTTTTTTTTATTATTTTAGCATTTTTCATTCCAAATTACATGTAAACGTACAAGTTGTATTAATTTTTGCAAGTTATTTTTGGAACCGTTTATTTTGATACCCCATTCTTTATATAGGTTGAGAAAAAAAAAATACGAAAACAATTTGGCGCCAAAAATCGGGCATATTTTATTTTTTTCAATTTTGGTATACCCAGTGTCACTCTCACAATGAACATACATACGAGTACATACACTCGAAAAACATCCTTCTGGCGTAGTCGGATAAAAACTAGATGAGATCGGCGTTTCCTTTAAAACTACGCTGAGAAAAAAGGTCGAAACAAACTCTGTCTCTAGTCCAGACATAATCTTGGTCAGATCATGTGAAGACCATGTAGATTGGTGTAGTAGGGGAAGAAAACATATTTAAATACAGGTTGTACTAAAGATAAAAGCTAGGTATAGAATCACTACACCTCAGAATACAAAAAGAACTCCGTATTCTGAGTTTCCACGTTACTTGCCAAAATCACGATAAGTCTCTTCCGAGTGATGTATTTATTTCAATTTGAAAAGTTCGGTTTCTGTTAACAATGTATTAAAAATTCTCATAACTTCCGAAAATGTAGAGATAGGATTAAAAAACCCTTCCAGTATCGTTTGATATCATCCAAAGAAGCCGTGCCCTTGGTATGTATACAATACACGCTTTCCGTTACACGTTGTACATATCTATCTATATATATATAAATAAAAAGAAAGGTCCAGACTGACTGACTGACTCATCAACGCCCAGCCCAAACCCTTGGACCTAGAAAGCTGAAATTTTGTACAGAAGTTCCCTTTATAATGTAGACAAGGAATAAGGAAGGATTTTTTGAAATTCAACCCCTAAGGGAGTTAAATAGGGGATGAAACTTCCGCGCGGGCGAAGCCGCTGGCAAAAGCTAGTACTAGTATAAACTATTAAAATAAATACTTCTCGAAGAAGAACGCAGAAATAATGAAATCGATTCATAGTCAATTAGGAACAATCTACTTTCAGGTCATGCGTTTGTTCTGTGACACCTTGTGCGGTATACTTTACTTGCCCCGACCGGTGACAGAGACGGACCACCAAATATCAATGTAATACCAACAGTAGGTCAAGGTCGGGAGGCGCGGTATACAGTCTATATCTACCGGTACACGTCAAAAATCAGATATATATACCGGTAAACAATAGGGAAAGAAATCTATATAAATAAAAAGAGAACTCCTGACTGATTGACTGACTGACTGACTCATCCACGCCCAGCCCAAACCCTTGGACCTAGAAAGCTGAAATTTTGCACAGAGATTCTCTTTTTATCACACATCTCCTTAGCGTCTATCTTTTTTCTTTCCACTTCCCGCAAAGTCCACGTTTCAGCAGCTTAGCGTAAAGAAATATGGGGAAAATAAGTGCTCGCATGATCCCTCTTACAATTAAACACAGAATATAGTTATTCCAAGTTTTAACCTATGAAAATGAATGGTTATTCCTGGTATAACTTTATTCCGTGTTTAATAGTAAGAGGGTATAGCTTTTTCATGCTAACTGGTAAAATATCTCTCAACATATTATCATCAAGTACTGCACCCGTATTTGCAAAATTAAACATCTTTTATTAACCCCCGACGCAAAAACGACGGGGTGTTATAAGTTTGACGTGTCTGTGTGTGTGTTTGTGTGTGTGTGTGTGTGTGTGTGTGTGTGTGTCTGTCTGAGGCAACGTAGCTCCTGAACGGATGAACCGATTTTGATTTAGTTTTTTTTGTTTGAAAGGTGTATTAGTCGGGAGTGTTCTTAGATATGTTTCATCAAAATCGGTTCAGCCGTTTGAAGATTATCAGCTCTTTTCTGGTTGAAAAAGGGATTTTAGCCTCTTCCATGGGTCTGATCAACTCAAAATTTGGGATTCTATTACTTCAATGATATTAGACGAATAAAATAACCTTGAACTGATGCTGGAGCAACACCTGGAATTTCCAGGAAACCCAAGTTATTCACCAACAAACAGCAGAAGTATCGTGTTTGGGCTCATTGAAAAGGTCTCAATGAATAGATTATAGATAAATGGTGATTTAAGGGAGACATTAAGTTTAAAAAGCAAGAAATAAAAATTAAATTAAAAATTTAAAAAACCCCCGACCCAAACAAAAACTCTAAAAAGTAAAAAATTATATTTATAGGCCTTTTAATTTGAACGTAATATTTTAATCAGGGCATTGTCAAGTCGGAGGACGGCTAGGCATCTGTTTGGCGTTTTCATTGACCGTCCCCCGACTTGACAATGCCCTGATTAAAATATTACGTTCAAATTAAAAGGCCTATAAATATAATTTTTTACTTTTTAGAGTTTTTGTTTGGGTCGGGGGTTTTTTAAATTTTTAATTTAATTTTTTTTACATGTGTTACGATTTAAATTAAAAATGTAGTTTAAAATTAAAATCATGCAGAAGCTCTTATTCAGATTAACAAAAACTGAAGTGTTGTTCGATTTTTGTTGATAATTGATAGCACTGTCTTCTGTCAACATTTTACAAAGCATTCATAACACATGCAGTTGGACATACCATCATGTCAACATCATGCAAATAGAGCATGAAATCGACACAACGCATAGCATGACATTCTGCCAATTGGATTGACACTAAATACTGAATATTTATCCGTTTGCATCCGGGAAGTTTGACGTTGTTCCATATTCGAACACTGCACTTGCATGTTATTGAGTTTTACGAATATAGAGGATGTATATTATTTTTGAAGTATTTATTGCTAACGAGTTCATGATGTAACTTACTCGGGGATTGTAAAAAATATGCTCTTCAGAAATCTATCATCGCTCATCTGAACACGTCTTTATTTCTATGTAGATAATAGTTAGGTAAACAGTTTTTTATGTGGTCTGGGAGCACAGTTGCACTGATAACGCCCCCAACTACAAGTCAGGTCGTGGGTTCAAACCCAGGCAGGTTGCTTTACTTTATGTAAAGAATTTCACTACCACTGCTCCCAAAATGGTAAAGGAAAACAGCGCGAGAAAAACCTCATCATCATAGGACCAAAAATTCAAAGACATATGACATCTAGGAACCCGCACTGGGCTCGCGTGGTGGATTACGGCAAACACAACAGTCGGTGGGAATATCACAGCATGATTAAATTTTATTTTTTGAGCCAAAACTGTAGCTACTGCGCTGAAATAGTCAGCCATAGAACAACCTCGGTTTTTTACATTTTATTTGATTAAAAATATGAATAAAACGTCACTCCCAAAAAAACAGCTTCCGTTTCACAGTCATACCTTTCATAAATCCGAGGTATACCAGACATGGACATGTAGGGTTGTAGGTATAGTCAACAAAAGCGATAGGTGACCAAGACTGAGGGAACACGGGTGGGTTTTAGTCAGTAAAAGTCTGACGCGCCCTCCTGCTCCTCCCAAAGCGGGAGAAGTTATTTGATAACTTCCCACCCTCAAAAAACCCACAACTCAATTTTAGAAAGTTAAATTTTTGACATAGTTTACTGAGTCTTTGTTGGTGTATATAAAAGTTACAAACCAACACACTCACGCCTTTTTGCTCCACAAATCACTAAATACATTTAGTGCTAAACATGTATCCAACTTTAAAGATATGAAAAAATAGAATTACGCGTTGATTTAAATTCGTTTAACGTGGTCAGTGATCAGTACCGCAAGTCTACTTTAGTGTGAAAAATAAGACTCAGTAAAAGCTCAGTAAATGATGTCAGAGATTTACGCACACCATCACCCACCTACACACGCACGCACGCAAACACACAACACACCCACACAACACACACACACACACACACACACACACACACACACACACACACACACACACACACACACACACACACACACACACACACCATCCCACACTCATATGTGCACAGTTATTGCATACCATTAAATTAAAAATTTAAAAAACCCCCGACCCAAACAAAAACTCCAAAAAGTAAAAAATAAATATTTATAGGCCTTTTAATTTTAACGTAATATTTTGATCAGGGCATTGTCAAGTCGGGGGACGGCTAGGCCTCTGTTTGGCGTTTTCATTGACCGTCCCCCGACTTGACAATGCCAAACTTATAACACCCCGTCGTTTTTGCGTCGGGGGTTAAAAAGAGCTTGCATGCATCTTTCATTTCTTTTATTTTACCATGTTTTTTTCTTTTTTATTTTGATTACCTAATTAGTTTTTTGCACAGACTGTCATGAAATGTACCACAAACGGGTGAAGACACTGGCTCCTGTAACACAGGTTGCTACCTAGCTCAGGAGCCAGGGCTTCAATTAAGTATGTTCCACCTGTATTTTGTGTCAATAATTTTTTTATTTATTTATTTATTACCATACACAAATCACAGTTGACATAGCCCACATACTAACCAAGCTGAAATAGCAATAAGCCCACCATCTTAACTTTAGAATGATGACCTTTTTAGTAAGTACGCGTGTTCTTGAGTAGAGGCCATGAATCAAGGGTAAAACACCATGAGGCTAGCTGAAGCAGCGATCATTGCAAGATGGCTGATAGCCACTGGATGATTGGAGTGACTAGACTGCTATTATCAGGCTAACGGTGTGCCTCCGTAGAGCAAATTTGATACATTTTAGCTGATAACTAATGGAGGATAAATGTTCCACTTTAAGTTTTTTTTTTCCTCGATTTCTCCCCCATTTGGAAATCGAGGGCAACCCTCATATTTTGTAGGTATTAACAATGTTTTTCATATATTTTCTAAAGCAATTGAGACATTTGCGTATGGTCATCATCATCTCATGACGCTGAGCTGAAGGAAGGTACAACTCTTTATCGGTTAGGAGTTGGGTGGAGCTTCGGGCATAACTCCGTCATAAGACCGATTTTCAAAATTGATTTTTTTTTGTTCGAAAGGGGTTTATTTCGAAATGGTCCCAGTTAAATTTCATATACTTAGATCGGATAATGCGTTTCGGAGACACACAACGGAACTCTTCGAAAAATGACAGCAAATTAACCGAGATTGCTGCTATAGCATAAATATGCACTGTTTTGACCCCAAGGATGATGAAATTTCGAATTGGTGTGGGGTAGGTACTACTAAAAAGTGAAAAATAAAAACTTAAAAAAAAACAACCGACTTCCAAAAAACAGTAGAAAGCGAAAAATAACTTTCATCTCGGAAGTCGGTGACTTTGGATATGTATTTTATTAATTTTTTGTCACCGCCTTCTGAAATTAAAGTCATCTTTCGCTTTCTAGTATTTTTTGGAAGTCGGTTGCTTTTTTAAAAAGTTTTTATGTGTACTGTACACGAATCCAGTCGTTTCCGTCATTCACATCACTAGGTATTACTCCATAGAGAATATCCACGAAAATTAAATAAAAACAGAATACCGGTACCCATACAGACACACGCCATTCCAGAATTTTTGCTGGTTCTTGTTTTGCAATCGGCTTTGTTATCATTTTATGGTGTTGGATTTTCAATTTTACGTCTGATGCTATTTCGTGCTGTAAGGCTGTGAAGCCCAATGAAGAAACACCCCTTGACTTCATTGATTATCATATTGTATTTTTAATTGAGGGGCTTGTGGCTAAGTAATAACAGCCGCACGGGTCGGTCGATCAGGTTAAGCTATGCTTGCCGCGGTTGGTCTGTGGATGGGTGACCATCATTACATACCAAGACCCCTCCGTGCCTCGGAAAGCACGTTAAGCCGTTGGTCCCGGCTGTCATTCGTGGATTTTTTTAACAGGTGTTAAGGGTCGTCAGAAGCCCCAAAATCTATAAGCATTCTTACCAAGGGGTATCATGTTACCCAGTAACTGGGCTGTGAAGGTCAGATAGGCAGTCGGTTAGTCTGGAAGCTGACCCAAATATAGTTGGAAAAAGCCTAAGCAAATGATGATATGATTGCATTTTCAATTGAAGCGGCTGCTTACTTTACTTCTAAACAAACTTTAATTACTTACGTACTCCTTTTTTCTCGTTTACGTTCATACCGTTCACACATCTCCCAGGCTGATTCCCGGCCACCGTAGGCACGGGCTTGCGGACGGTAAGTAATGGGTAACTCGCTGTCCAGCAAGGACCAAGCCTGGGTCGACGGCGCGTCTTGTTCCACGCGCACCTCAAAGAGATCTCAGCACCAACTGGTGGGGTCCGCAAGGGCCGATGCCTGACTGGGCTGCGGATTGTTCGAAAGAGATATCGTGACCCCTGACACACAGGCAACTGAGGGAACATGGGTGGGTTTTAGTCAGTAAAAGTCTGACATCCTGCTCCACCCAGAGCGGGAGAAGTTATTTGATGATTTTCCACAAAAAAAAAATCAATCTAAGCTGTGAAACTCTTTTGTTTATCATATCAATACATGTTGTTTAAAACTTTGTTGTTGTTAACAGTCCTCAAACATCATAGACCCATTTTACTTCATTTTCAATTAAAGTAACTGCAGCAACCGTTCCAACATAAAATCTGGGGCCTAAGTCTACTAATTTATAAACGTCACAATGGTCTCTCAATGGTAAGTTTTTGACAGATTTGCCATACAAAAACTGTCAAAAACACACCATTGAGAGACCATTGTAACGTTTATAAATTAGTAGACTTAGGCCCCTGGTCGACTATCCAGTAAAGTCGCATTAAACGTGATTACCTCCTAAATCATTATCACGTCATTCTCCTCGCCAGAATCATTTCCCTTCAACTTAAAGGATAAGAAAGCCGTATAATCACCCAGAAGGGCACTAAACTGACACTCACTTAAGTCTACCGCCACTAGAAGTACCGGTTTACTCAAGGCAGAAAGAATACCAATCCTTAACATTTCACCGTCTTACCTTCAGGCATTACGGTAGGTAATCAACCCCTGAACACGAAACAATACAGGTAAAAAACTGACTTACTCCTGAAATAAATCTTAGGGCGTTGTGGTAAAGGTGTGGGTAAGTGAATCTGGGTTTGAGAGCTACAAAATGTAACTTTGTTGCCAATTTGTAAAGGTGTGTACATACATATGTTATTAGGAGACGTTCGATTTGTAATAAGAGATTATGTAATTTTCGGGTAAGACTTCGCAATATCCTGATAATGATAATTATTTTAGTAATGGCTCTGGTACAAAATATCTTGTCCAAGCGCTCGAACTACACTTTAACTTTTCGCGGTCCTGAAAAACTTGGAAATCGAACTATAGTTGGATAACAATTTATTTGTATTTGAGTTACCTTATCATGATCCTTAATTCAAATAGCCTTAAGAACTATTTATTAATACAAAACCATCAGATTTTAATTCACAAAATACAACAAAAACTTCTTACAAGCAGAATCCACTTTTACAATCGACTGTATTACTATATCCACCAGCTCCACGGTAATGCCCACAGAAACCACCCCAAAGAGTTTTAAGATAAGAAATTTACATATCGACAAACCGAATCGTATCTGCAGGCGCCCTAACCAATCGCTTCAGCGGTTGTGTAAAAACTGCTATAAAACTCAACGAGCCTCTAACTCCTGAACTTTAAGAGTAATAAAGTTCTAGCAAAACCGTTTGAAGCCAAGAATTTACTTAGATTATGTTGGTATGAAGCTTTTTAATCGAAAGATTGTGTTTGGGACTGTGTTTATTTGGGATAGTTCCAACTTCAGCTAACAGCTTTATTATCTGCATATGGCAATAGCTTGAGTGTATGAATTGTCAGGAAATGATGTGTTCCGCATTTGAACAGTTACACCGGTCACTGCTCGGGAAATTAATTGTCAAACTAGTTGAGTAGGTATCAACTTAAGTTGTTCGTATACCTATTCAAATCACAATCGTACGAAATGGCTTTCATACGGAAAAATGACGTAGGGTGTCAATTTGCTGACTGTACAAAAAAGAGCGATTTAAGAATATCGTCAAAGACAGTAGAAGTCCTCTGCCTGCTAATATAAAACTGTGATGACTAATGCCCGGTTTGCCAGGGTTGAACTGATCCGTGACTACCTCAATCATACCATGCCATGCATCACATGCATCTGATAAATCATAGCGATCATAACGAGACCCATGTGAGTTAAACCTCTAAAACAAGACGCTTAAAAAATACCTAATTCTAAAAATATCAATACATATAGTTGATTTGCATTGGCTATCAGGGAACCATGCAATTAAACAATTTTTCAGGACCAATTTTCTTTTTATTACAGCGCCATCTATGTTATCATACTGCAACGAATAGTCCGACAAAGTACAATAAAAACCTACGCGTTGTACTGATAGTAAAATTGAAAAGTCACCATCATTGTAATGCTGAGCACTTCCGACAGATGGCAGTACACGTGTTGTTAGTTTAATAATTTAGTACATTTTTTATACACCAGTAGAGGTTTACCTATAATGCACCCATATTTCATTTGTTAAGTTTAAATACTATATAATAATAATAATAAACTTTATTTTCAGAATCACTTCCATTTTGTTAGTAACAATGTAGACTTACAAACTAGTGTTAGTAACATTAATTAATAATGGGGAGAGCCTATTGCTATCAAGCGGGCACAAAACCAGACTCCAAACAGCTACTGAGAAATTTGGAAAAACCCAATCACAATTGACTATTCCTGGGAATAAACCTAGAAAAAACTGGACATTTAAGGTCTACATAAATGTTCAGCCTGGGTAGACAATCTCTGTACTTATTTCTTCCAACCAGGCGTCTTCACACCACGCTATATATCGGAGCCAATTCCGCACTTTTGGACAGAAGGACCAAATAAGAATCAAATAAGCCTTTTTTGCCTGTGATGTAAGAGGTTGATGATAATCACATACGTAACTACATGAGGGTAGGCAGAAAAGAACGCCATCTGGTACGATCCTTACATACTCACTTTTGCTTCGTTTCCGTTCATATATCAGTGGTTCATATATAGTAAGTAGTGTGACGCTTCGAGCGAGTTCGGTGCTCCAATTGATCCGTCACCAAGCCAGGGCCGATCGGAGCGCCAAACACGCTCGAAGCGTTTGATCGAGATGGTTAAATGAAACTCACGGACCTCTGATCACTCCCGCACGCCTCGCCGCCGCCGGTTGTGAGTACTACGCACTAACTTGCTGAAGAAAATCACCACTTAGTTCAATATAAGTCCTCTTAGAGCGTCCCTACAGGCGTTTCCACTCATTATGCCTTGTTAATCTTTTGTTAGTATTAATAGGCAGCAGGAAACCGGTGGATGCGAGAGGCATAGAACCGATCGAAGTGGCAGTGCTTCGAGGTGGCCTATGCCCAACAGTGGACGTCTTTCGGCTGAAATGTTGATAGTCATAATTGCAGTATACAATTATAATGATAAAAACAGTGGGTGAACTTCAGTCAGTGAAGCTGAAAGTTATTCAATCTTCTTCTTTTCCTGTCGATGGTACTCGTACACTTAGAGCCCATTAAGTGGCCAGTTATCCAATAAAATACATGCTTCGAAAAAAATATTTTAATTTTTACACATAAAATAAATTAATACCTCAGGCTGTTTATCTAAGTAAAAAGAAAGAAAATACATTTGTAAGTACATTTTTTTAAGTAAGTACAGTAATCACTATTTCAATATGAATCAGATGTTTCTTTTCATGTTTCACAAATGACCGAACGCAGTATGGAAATTGAGCGAATATTTAAACAGTGATAAAATTAGAGCCCAGCCTTTTTAAATGTATCCAACTATTAATAACTACGGCCATTGTTACATGAGATTCAAAAGGTTTTATGTTTTTCAGATCAACTTATTTACAGACAATAACAAAGACAAATACACCCGGAAACAATAACGTCCCACAAAGAAAAAAATGCAATCTCGAAACTAATTTTAAATAAATACGTAGGCATGATTTGTAAAAGAAAAAGCATGTACAAGTACACGTTTTTTTTAAATAAATTAATCTGTTATCACAAAATAATCACATGTTTTATCAGAACATTCCAAAATCAAAACTACTCATTCAAACGTCTTATCAATAAAATCGCCTGAATAGCGCAAGCGCAGCTGCTGACGTCATCACGAGAGTGGAAGTGTCCAGCTGATGGCCACCGTTAACCCTGCATGTATCTTCAGTATTGTTGAACGTGAAAAACTGTGTGTCTTGAAGGCTGTAGTTGGCGATAGCCTGGTCCAATTTTGCAGCATCTGTGTCTTTTAGATGCGGTGTGCGGGTTAGCTTCCATATTTCATCTGTAAAGAGGGAAATAAGTGTTTTAAGATTTATACAGGGTCATTGGAAAAACACCAACAACCTCTTAAGAGGTCATTGTACTCATCATTATGAACACCTTCTACTATGCCAATTTTATGTCTCTCTCTCTTGCTTACAAAGGCGTATTGAAGAAATAAAACCCCAATTGTTTAAGATTGCCCACATAATAGTTAGCAGTTAAGTCATAGTAGGTAGCTCATACCAGACTTGACATTTTTTTCGGACAAATGGCCAAACAATTTTACCTAAAGAAAGTTGACTAGCCGAACACCAGCGGGCTTAGCGAGACGTTTTGTATTTCTACGAAGAATAGACAGTGCTTTTTCAATACAAAGTGACATTTCGTTCCTACATTTTTGTTATAGCACCGTAGATATCCTTCTACAATCTGTCATTTAGTCTTTCGTTTCTAACGATATTTGTTTAGGTCTTTATAAACCATTTCAGAAGAATATTTCTTCCCAAACTGTCAAAATCACACAGACAACAAAACTTTCTACTCGACGGCCACAAAGTATATACGATTATCTACAAAAATCATGATACGTTTAGAACGCATAACTGTGAAAATGATAGAAAAACATAGCTATTTTATCCTATTGTACATCATTTATTTAATAGTCATGTCTATTCTTCCGTCGACAAATAGTGCTCGTGCTAAGCCTGCAGAGACTTTAAACGTACTCGTTTCAAAGTTTCTCTTGTTTCGTAAAGCTTTATAAAAATGAGAATAGGAAGCCTCCTTGACTTTATTATGTAATCATCTACCATATATGTAGTAATAGGTATCTACAGAATGTTTAAGCTATCAAACTCCGAAATGAGTGAGTTGGCTACAATAATCCTACTTATTCAAATCCTATCCTACTACATATATATCCCACTTATATTACAAATGTGAGAGTTTGTATGTTTAGATATTCAGTTGTTTGGATGTTTGTTACTCAATCACGCAGCAACGCCTGAACGGGTGGGTATAGATGAAATTTGGCACACAAATAGTTTACAATCTGGATTAACATATAAGATACTATTCATCCCGGTAGTACGTTTCCTTGAGAGAATTTCCGACCTCCATGCGGAAAAATCTAGATACCCGACTGGTAATTAGTGACCGACATTTAAACACATGATTGTACTCATCATTATGAACAACTGTTACTATGGGACCAAACCTGAAATCGAGAAAAAAAAATCAGCTGTTCCCTACATTTATGTTCGCATAACTCTTCCAAATGTAGGGAACAGATGATTTTTTTTTCGCGAGTTCGGGTCCCATAGTAAAAGTTGTTCATGAGAAATATTTATGATGAACACGTCAACACTGACATGTCATGGATTGAATTTCGTGAAATGTGTTCAAAAATATGAAGTGAGCCGTTCAATTACGTTGTAATTAATAAAGATTGTTCTAAAAACAGAGGATGTCACAGAAGTAAATTTGATGAAGAGTACAATCATGTGTTCAAATGTCGGTCACTAATTACCAGTCACCCTATACAGGAAAAGTTTTTATCCAGTGCGCAAATTTTAACCATGAAGTCAGCATATCATTCTAGACCCCCTACCGCAGAAATTTTTCGCCGGTTATACAAAAAAAAAACAGCTGTTCCATACATTTTGACCGCGTAGGTATTGCACTTTTCTATGAAACAGCTGTTTTTTTTTTTTGTATAATCGGCGAAAAATTCCCGCGGTAGGGGTTCTATAATGATCTGCTGAATTCATGGTTAAAATTTGCGCACTGGATAAAAACTTACCCTGTATAGTGCTTGCCTCAAACAATCCTAATCAGGGAGCTCTTCAACTATCTTTCACCATCTTTTATATACTGTACCTACTGCGATTTAACTAATAGCTACCAACTTCGATACAAACAGCGGCATAACTAAGTAGATGAACGATTAGATTACGCCATTAAGTATTTTCTTGATAAACTAAAAAATCTATGTAGACCATCTGATTCTTTGAAATGAACTACGAATGTCGGAAGCTAATCGAAATTACAGCAGCCACACGTTTAATTAAATAATCAGTCGTCCAAATAAAAGTAATTATGTATTTAGATGAAGAGGTTTAATTGGAGTTAGGATGCGCAAAAAAAAAATGATTGAAAATCAGGCAAGTGTCTATGCAGGGATCAGTATATATTTAGAGACAGTAAATATGTAACGCTACTTCTTGTTTAGTAAATAATATAATATTCGAACGGTCAGAGACACCCGGTCGGAACGCAGATCGATGAACGAAGAAGTGTAACATATTGTATAGCGTGCGATGACTTCGTTCCAAAAACAAAGACTATAAAATATTCTATAATCACCCAGCCACATACTAAGGAAAAAAAAGTCGAACCCAGAACGAATAATTAAACCTATTTCACCACAATGTGCAATATTACTTAAAAAGTGTAGCATAGCTGAAATGTCGATAATATTATCGAGGTCTGATCAGAATCGCTATAGAGCTAAGTGATTGCTTTCAAATGGCGTACCAAGTTCTATACAAAAGGTTTTATCGAGTCCAAAAAAGAATAGCTGTAGATAAGATTCCCAGATTTCCTTGCATAGTTTAGGAAAGATATCGGGGTGTTATAGATGTCAGAGGTCAATTGACAGTCATTTATAGTACCTACCTACCATATTAATACTTGACAGAAATAGGACACCTTGTATCTTGAAAATATGTTTTCCTCGGACGAAAGGACCAAAATTACATTAAAAGATTATAATGTCACTTAAATGCAAACTAAAATGACCAGCACCCTAATTGCGTAACTCACGATTCATCATAATCTGTATCGTTTTGAAACGGATTGTTAAACCATTGCATCCTATGTTCGAAAAATGTGTCTGTTCGACAACATAAATAACGCAATGAATATTGTTTAACTGTGAAGACAAAACCAATTATGATCAATCGTGAGTTACGCAATTAGGGTGCTGGTCTGTTAAAAATAATTAGATCAAGCCATTATACGACATTCCTTTACTTTATAAAATGCTTCTAGTATCTACGGAACCTTTTTATACATTCTCGTAAATGAGCAAGTAATTGAAAGGTAGGTATTACGATCGGTCAAGTTTCCGTTTGACCGCGCCTGGCCGCCAGTTGACCGGAAAATTACCGTCACTACCGTTTACCGCAAAAACTTAATGTAATCGACATTTTTCACTTTTGACTGCGACTGGATCACCTGCGGTTTTCCCCATTTTCGTTATTGTTTGACCTTAACTTAGTATACGAATACCTATATTATAATATTTATTTGCATGTAAAACTCACGCTCCTGTCATGCCAACTTAAAATGTCTGACTGCTGGTGGCGCGTGTGTTATATCATTTGGTTCCCTACAAAATAGTTGAGCTAGATGGTACTGATCCACGCGTCATATTCGTAAACTGTCGGTTGAGACTGCTCATCTCCTAACTTCCAGGGCATATTATTATTAATCTTACATTTGGAAATGTACTGTCATATTTCTACATTGTCCTTACATAAGGTTAGAAGCAACAAGAATAATGTAGCCAGGAGTTTGTAATATCTTGATTTAAAAGAGAGTCCTTTGAGTTTCTTGCCCGTTCTTCTCCATAGAGATCTACTTTTTAGAATGTTCTAGCTTCAACTTTCCGAGTAACTGATCGATTTATTTGACACTTGAAAAGTGGTTTAATTGAAATAAATGCTTTGATTTCGAGTTTGAAAATCCCGATGAAAATATCCTACTTCCTATTAACATTATAAACTATGTCAGCAGCTTCACCCCCCATTTAACTCCCATAGGGGTTGAATTTCGAAAAATCCTTCCTTATTCCTTGTGCAAAATTTCAGCTTTCTAGGTCCAAGGGTTTGGGCTGGGCGTTGATGAGTCAGTCAGTCAGGACTTTTCTTTTTATTTATATAAAGATAGATGTGAAAGTTTGTATGTTAGGTGTTTGGTGGTTTGTTTGGTGATTGTTTGGTTGGTTAGTAGGTAGTACATTCCCGTGGGATAATTTCCGACTTGACCGAAGTCGCTAGTATAAGTATTCATTTAACTCAAAACATACAACTGCAGGTCACACCCTTGTATATACGAGAAAACAACAACAACAAACTCTTCCTTACACATTGATTGTGAAGACATACAAGCTTCTACCCGGGCTGTTATTTACCCTAGTAAATCTTTGCAATCTATTAAGAGTGTTATCAATTTCGATGTACGCAATTGCTGTCCATACTTTTGCAAATTGTAGGTACGGCTGATATAGGAACTGCCAGTACTCTTCAAACCATTTCATTTTCAGAAACGGTTTGATGCCTACGAGTACATTATGTAAACATAATCAACACTATAGCGATGGACACCTTGAAACAGTGTAAAGTAGAATCACGTGTAATTTATGCGAGCCAGCCCCAGCAAACAGCGTGCAACCCAAGCGTGTAATCCAATTTTATCACGCGTCTCGAAACGACAAAATCGTGGCAGACTGTATCGAGACAGGCGTACTTATTGTCTCTAGAATTTCAATAGCTGCTATTTTTTGCTACGTGTTCTTGAACCCTGTGGCGGTCATAGGGACCAAACCGTCTTTCTCCACCTACCTAAGTACTGGCCGAACACATATTTGTATGATGAGTTTATTTATTTATTTATATACTCTTTATTGTACACCAGAAAATACATGACAAAAATAAAACATTAAACACTAAAAACATACAATGGGCGGCCTTTTCGCTTTAATTACGCAGTCAACGTCCAATAAAGTCATTTATAAGAAATAAGATGAAAGTCCTATCACCTTTTGGTCAACAGGGGTTGTAGTCGGTCGGACATATAACGATGGTGTCGATACCATTATTTGTGCACTTGAAAGTGCTACAGCCCTGCTGTTGAAAATGTGAAGAGGAGGAGAATCGTGTGAATTTATTGAGTTCTATATAAATACCTCAAGAAAGGAAGTAACTTATGAACGCAGGAATCCGTACTCGCCCTTGGTTTCTCTACGGAGTGTGCGTCGTTCAAGGGCAACTTCTAGCATTTCTACTTGTGTACTTCTCTGTTCCGAAAAAAGTTTTTTATATTCGTTTAGGATCCTTTGCATATTTGCATGTTCAGTAAACCAGTTTTCATTAAGTTAGTTGCGTAGTCATTGCTCACAGAACAGATGGCCGATGGAGGAGATGGAGCCGAACGATTCTTGAAGGCCTTCCACAAGAGGGACCGATGATACTGGTGAAGGCCAAAGGAATCCGCTGGATGTATGGATTGCGGTGCTTTGGGGAGGCTTATGTCCAGCAGTGGACGATTCCGGGCTGAAATGATGATGAATATGATAATAATCAGCAAAATTAAAGCTGGGTACTTACAAGTACTGCTGTTTCCATCTTCATTGTTGTAGCAAGCGAAGACGACGGCGTAGTGATCGTAGTTCACATCCAGGAATGAGTACGTTTCAATCTTTTCATCTGTGAATTTTAAAGCAGAATTTTAAGTGACAATCATGGGTTACCTACAGACATCATTGAATCGAATGATTTGATTTCGGGAAACTCAAACTCAAACTCAAAGCATTTATTTCAAATAAACCAATTACAGGCACTTTTGAATTGTCAAGGACGGTGAGTTAGAAAGATGAAGCTAGTTGCCCATTCCAAAGCGTAGGTACCTATGGAGAAGAACGGGCAAGAAACTCCATGGACACTCTTTTAAAATCAAGATTTTGTTACAAAAAGTTGGTTACATCATTATGTTGAAATTATCAATGTGAGAACGATGTAAAAAGTGCACATTAAAAGCGTCCGTAATTAAAATAAAATAACAATTAAAATAAGCCGTGGGAGCTAAGAGATGACCAGTCCCTACTGGCGGCGCCCGTTCACGGACATGATGTATGCATCAGCACCATTCAGCTCAACCATTTTGAAGGGAACTTAATGATCCAACACACACGCCACCACCAGCGAGACATTTGAGTGAGCATGACATACTCTCAGCTGCCAGGGCACATTCAAGTCAATGAAAGACGTACCCTGTAAATGTTTGCTTTATAGTAGGAACATAGTGCTCACACATATGCTATGCAATTATACAATACAAAAATTTGAATTTATACAATGCAAAGATATCTAGCTTTTACAGTCTTCAGCAGCTCCAACAATGTTTTCAATGTTATCCAATTTAGTTTAAGCTACCTTGTGGAGCAGGACAAGCAGCGTTTAGCCAAGCATTTTTGTCAGCGATGTAATCCCCCAACTTATAATAAGCATGGCTGCATAGTGTGCGTTTTATACAAGATTTAAATTTCGATTCATTCAGTTCGAGTATGTGGGGAGGTATTTTATTGTAACATTTTAAACAGTACCCCATGAAGGATGAGTCTACTTTAGCCAGTCTGAAGCCTGGTTGAACCAATTGGTGCCTATTTCTCGTTCTAATGGTGTGTCTTTCACCTCGTTTACTGAAAAGATTTAAGTTTTTCCTAACGTACATGATGTTCTCATAGATATATTGACAAGGTACCGTCATGATATTAATAACTTTGAACAGTTCCCTTAGAGAATCCCGCGTACGGAGGCCATATATTGCTCTAATGGCTCTTTTCTGCAGAATAAAAATAGACTCGATATCTGCAGCCCGTCCCCATAGTAAAATACCGTATGACATGATACTATGAAAGTAACTGAAATAGACTAGCCTCGCGGTTTCTACATTAGTGAATTGGCGGATTTTTCTTACAGCATATGCTGCTGAACTTAGCCGTCCTGCAAGAGCTGTTAAATGAGGACTCCACTGTAGTTTTGAGTCGAGCGTGATCCCTAGGAAAACAGTTTTATCGACGAATTCTAGTTTCTCTTTATTCAATACTACGTCACAATCAGTACTTTTAACATTTGGTAAAGCAAATCTTATGCATTTAGTTTTTTTCCCATTTAACACTAAATTATTAGCAGTGAACCAATTATGTACCAGCAGTAGGGCATTATTTACGTCGTCAAGATTTGATGCACGTCTATTTATTTTAAAAATTAAGGATGTATCGTCAGCAAATAACACCATTTGTGGTTGGTTATTTAATAAATGGGGTAGATCATTAATATATACTAAAAAGAGGAAAGGACCTAATATTGAGCCTTGTGGAACACCCATTTTTATTTTTAAACCATGTGAATTGACACCATTTATATGAACTTTTTGCTGTCTATCATTTAAATAAGATTTTACTAGACTGAGCGCAAGTTTACCTAGTCCGTAATGCTCAAGTTTTAAAAGCAAGGTTTCGTGATTAACGCAGTCAAATGCCTTGGAGAGGTCACAAAAAATTCCAATGGCATCCTGAGCCTCCTCCCAAGCTGCAAATATGTGTTTTAATAAGGTAACACCGGCGTCAGTCGTACAACGTCCTTTGGTGAAACCATATTGCTGATCGTGTAAGATTTTGTTGGTATTAAAATGATTAAGCATTTGATTGAGCATTATCTTTTCGAACACCTTGCTGAATACCGGCAGCACGGATACTGGTCTATAATTGTTGGCGTCTTTGCTGTCCCCAGATTTGAATAGTGGTAGAACCTTACTATATTTCATTAAATCTGGGAAGACTCCTTGATCCACACACAAATTAAATATTAAAGCCAAGTATGGTGCTATGGTCTCGATTATGGATGTACAAACTGTTATAGACATTCCCCATAGATCTTCGGACAATTTGATTTTGATTTGCCGAAAAGATTTTAAAACTATTATAGGGGTTATGTGCTTAAATTGAAATTCAACTGGACAGCTTGGAACGTTCGCTCTTAATAAATCAATTGAGACATCGGGGGACGAATTTAAAGAATCCGTCGTTTTAGATGGTATATTAGTAAAGAATTTTACAAATTCTTGAGCTACTTCTATGTTAGAGCTTATGGCACCACGCGAAGTCTCCAATGTATAATCCGTATTTCGTATTTTTTTCCTACCAGTTTCGTTATTAATTACTTTCCAAACTGTTTTTATTTTATTCTCTGCTGTTTGGATCTTGTTGCTAATGTACAAGGCTTTAGCTAACTTACAGGTATTTCTAAAAATTTTGGAATATGTAGCAACATACTTGTTGAAAGTTTCGGTATTTATGTAAGGCTTAAGGCCATACAGCTCGAACAGTCTTTCCCTGCTTATCCTAATACCTCTAGTAGCCCAGTCACTAAATACAAATTGAGGGCAAATATTTTTGGTTTTCTTTTCTAAAGTTTTACTGAATTCAGTGTGCACTACTGAAAAGAAATCCTCATATAATTTATTTGCATCGTCCATATTATTAACGCCCAGAACATTTAATTTATTATATAGGGTACTATTGAATTTATTTAATTTGCCCGTCGTTATTGGTCTAAATTGTATTTGCACTTTTTGCAAAGGTGTTCTAAACTTAAAATTAACCGTTTGTCCACTATGATCAGATGGCAGATAATTTACGATGGCTTTCTCCACATATTCACAATCGCAGAAAATATTATCGATACAAGTAGCAGAAGTGGGAGTTACTCTAGTCGGTTCTATAAAAACATTCGATAAATTGAACGATTTAAAAAGGCTAAGTAATCTACTGCTATTTGAATTTTGTTCCAAAATATTGATATTAAAATCACCACATATAATTGTGGCTTTATTACTGGATGCAAGTTTCGCTAGGGTATCTTCCATTATTGACTCAAATAAAGAAAAGTTCTGATAATTAGGAGGTCTGTACACGCACACTACAACATGCATATCTAGCTCAACACAGGACAGTTCAATACAATGTTCCACTGATAAACCAACTATGTCATTACGTTGCTTAGATTTTAAACAATTTTTTAGCAATATAATAGAACCTCCACGCTGCATAGATTTACGGTTAAAACAACTGCCCACACTATAGTTTTCATAATTAATTAGCATTTGGTAATCCTTTAACCAATGTTCAGTGAAACAAACAATGTCAAACTTTGTTTTTTCTAAAAACAATTCTATTTCTAGTAATTTGGAAGAAATACCTTGAATATTTTGATGAAATAATTTCAAGGCTTTCTGCTGATCTCCTTTTTGATGCTTAATTATTTTAGAGCAAGAAGATACCTTGTTGTTGTTGATAAGAATATTGGTACCTTCTGTTGTCTTACAAACTAGTTTAAAATATTATCCGGAGTTAACCCCAAGACTTCAATGACCTCACCAGGCATTGAGCTCATTGTGAGTGAGGGACATGGAACCTCCTTCGTACAATTTGTAAACAAACTTATAGCATTTGAGCTACATTCGTTCAGGTTCACCACTGATGTGGTGTCAATAACACAAGACTTCGACATACTATTTATGTCTGAGTTTATATAAAAAGCTAATAGCCTTGCTATTATGTGTCTAAAACTAACAGGCAGATACACAGTACCCCTAGTCGAGTTTAAAGTTTCCACAAAACTGTTGGTGTCAAAAAATACAAGCTTGTCACTATAATGACTAACTAAAAAGTGCATATGCTTATTAAGCATATGAATATAATTGTTTTGTCTATTTGTCAATTTTTTAAAATATGGGAAAGCACACAATGTTATTTTACTACAGTTTAACTTTAACAACTCAGTTACATAGTCTGTAATTTCTTCTTTTCTGACCTTAGAACTATTACCTACAAACACAGTAATGTTGGTTTTGGGATTATAATCATTACCTGTTACTGATGCCATTATGCGTTTGTAAGTTGACCCTGGCATACAATAATTTTGAGTGGAGTAAGTCAGATTATTACTAATTAATTTACCTAGACCTCTACCTATACTATCTGAGAACATAACTGAACGGTAGCAATCATTACTACTAAACAATGGACAACTACCAATCTCGAGCTCTGCCACTTGTGATAGATTCTGTACAATATCAGATGCATCTTGGTTGAGAATACAGTCTTGAGACAAACTCTCAGTCTGGGACGGGTCCTCCGTTACCTCAGGCTGGACAGCATCAAAGTTTGACACATTCTGACACGTACACTGAAACCTTACTAACTCATTTGCAGCAAGAATGTGTTCCTTAATTTGGTTCTGAGAACCCACATATTTAATGTAAAGGGAACTAAGTCTGTCCTCAAGTTCCTGTATATCAGACTGTAAACGCTGTGTATCAATTTCATATATATTTTTGCAGTTTTCTAATTTAATTTCATAATTGTTTAATTTACTGATTAGATCAACACGTTCTTTCCTCAGTGGAATATTTTTGGAAAAGTGTTTTTGTTGTTTCTTAAATTGGTTACATTTTTTAATTATTCTATTAAGCTTTGCATATTTTTTAATTTTTTTGTGACTAACTTTATAACTATAATTCTGTTTCAGCATGGAATCTTCAGTAAGGTCAATTGTTATCATAGAATGAGGTTTACCATCTGTGTTTATTAGTTCATTATATAGGTGGTTAGTTTTTTCAACCTGGGTATATTCTTTTTCTTTCTCTAATTGGATAATACGACTATTAGCATGAATTAATTCATCTTCTAGGTCCCTAACTTTGCTTAAAGCCACCTCATACAAATTGCTACAGTTGTTGAAACCATCCGTGACCACCTTAAGTTGATTGCGTTCTTCAACAACATCCAGATATTGCTGATGTAGGTCTACTAGCTCCCGTTTAAGGCTTGTGTTTTTGTCAACTATCTTCCTGACTTCCTCCTCACTTTCATCATTCTCCTGCAGTAATTGTTGATATTGGAGTTGCGATGCTTCAAGGTTTTGGAGGGCCGTTCTTAATTTAAGTTCCATATCCTGAGCAGTAGCCTTACGGGTCATCACTGGCATGGTTTCAGTAGTTGTTACTTACTGGAATTATAATAAAGAAACGGTGAGATCAAGTAGGACAGACAGACAAAATAAAGTAGGAAATGAAAGGGAAAATGGTAGAAATTAGTGCAGTTCAGTGATGAAATGAGGTTGTGTATTGAATTAGCATGAAGAGCTTTATTATATGATAGCTAAAATATCAGATTGAATGTAAAATGATTCTTTTAATGTTTAGGATTTTTCTTTTTCCTATGTGGGTAGGGTTCTTTTCATAAATGTTAAAGTTTTTATTTGTTTATAAAGTATAACGCCAATGCAAAACTAGCTATCATGAAAGTTTATAATGTTGTATTTTATTTTATATTATAATAATCAGCTAAGGAATAATAGAATCTTCGCTAAGTTTTGTTTTCTACGACGTAAACAATGCAAATTTAGACCCAATACAGAGTGCTAAATCAACGAACTATTAATACTAATACTTAGCAAGGATGTGCACTGGAATTAAAGAGATGATTGTGTGCTATTATAAAGTAAAAGTAAACAAGTACTCCCCGTTAGAATCCGCAGTTGGAACGTCAGCTGTTGGTTTTAGGTTACCGGTATGTAACCAAATATTGTGTTTTACTTAGTATATTCACAAGAAAATAATAATCCTGAGTATTTATGCAATTATTTTACATTTACACATAATTTTACACCTTAATTTCACTTAATTACTAATTAAAATTAATTTTAAAATACGGAACAAAAATTTGACATGTCACTCGGGCAGTGTTGCCATTGCATCCATGGAGTCGTTGTTATGACGTTTTTATATCTAGAAACGTTTCCTCTGAGAGCCTGACGTCTGAATACGTACCCGGTGATGGTAAACGGCTCGCTCCCTGGTACTAAACCGTAACTGAGGGAATTAGGGCGAAATATGGGCACACTGTTTAACCCTTGGGAAAAACTGGCCCGATGTAATGTTATGTTATAAATACACAAGTATGAGCTAAAATACGTTTAATTTATAGGTTACAAACGTTCGTAACCAACATTCGTTTGTAACCAACCAATGAAGGTTTGATACAATCTACCAAAATAAGGAAATACAATATGCTTAGTTAGCGTTGTCATAATCAAGGTCGATTCCGACATGTTTCTGAACTAATCCGATTTGCCAGATCCAATTACTGATCATCCTATTATTTATCCATTCACACGTATTTTAGATTTCTGATAGTAACTATACCGAGATTTATAGTATTTTATTGTGTTAAGCAGATCTATACCAATTAATAATATAAAAGGCACAAATTGCTTGTTTGTATGTAAGGGGTAATCTTTAGTACTGCCAATCGGATAAAAAAAAAAAAACTAAACTACGACTCTTAGAAGTCGAATTAGAAAAAGAGTTGGAAAGAACGACAAAGGCAAAACAAAGTAATATGGCATTCGAAAACTAAATAAACTTTAACGCAAATAGGCACTGAGTATATATATATATGCTGTGGACTCTATGCATGCTGTGGCTATGGGAAATTGAAAAAGTGGACTGGGTTATAATTTACTTAGGTTTTTAACAGGTGATCTAGCTATTTACGGGTGGTTATATTGTATAGCTGTTAATTCACTTAGAAGCAAGTTGTGGAAATTAGCGCGGAAGCATTAATAGTTGACCGTATGTTGACGTGTTTGTCAATGTTTACAAAATTTCAATGTTTTCGTTTCATTTCAAGATTTTTAATCAAACTTTTTCAGTGCCAATACACTGCTTAAAAAAGTAGGTGAAAACCAAAGAAACGTTGGATGAACTGTGTGAAAGATGATATTTCTAGAAAAGTGTTAACTACTTATGTGGACTAAAAGAAAAGTATGAAAAAAGAAGACATTTTGCGCCGATCACAAATTAGTTTGGATAAGGCAGGAGAATGATGAATAAAAATTAAAATAGCGGTAATGAATGAATATTCATATGCATTAAATAAACGGCAACAATAAGTGCCTCATAAGTACATAATACGATACATTTCTCTAGTACCATCATTAAACGGTGTCTCCTTCCACCATGAGAACCAAATACTAAAACTGTGGTTAGATTATATTTTGGAGCAAAGAAAACAACGCCTAGAAATAATGTCCTACGATTTTGTACAGGATTCAATACCTTACCATCATATGTAACCAGTAACAGATCCCCAGTAGTATTGCTATTCGGATCCGGGATCAGAGCAACGGATCCGTTGTAAAATGTCACAGTGTTGTTAGTAATCCAGCTGATAGATACATCTGTTGTATTCTGATGGTCGAAGTTGACGGTGGCACAGTCACCTTTTACTACCATGTCTTCTGTTGCTACCGCTGTTAGGTACCAGACTCCGTCAAGCTGTGGGGTTGAAAAGATGCTGTGGGTATTACGGTTATTAAAGATGGGTCGAGAAGAGCTGGTTTCACCAACGACGTTTAAATTCATGTGGCAGATAATTTTATGCAAATTCTATTCGTACATCATAAAACAGGCCCCAAGAGATGTTATACTCTTTACATTGGTAAAGCCATTTTGCAAAATATATCACCTCTCGCGTGGCAATAATGTTAGTAAGATGTTTATTTGCTGTTCGTTCTCAGTCTTAAATGTTGCCACCGTTAGGAATTAAGCCTCCCCTTTGTGGTCTCACGTGTGGGCTATCGTGTACCACCATGCTGGTTGGTAGATGATGTACCTTAGAGTTTTTTGTTTCTAAAAGCGTTTTTTCATTTTGGGCTTTATCACTTAATACATGAGGTACATGTTTCTAGTGCTGTATGTATTTTAGCTTCAACTTCATAGCAACATTGAATACAATCTGGGAAAAATTGTGAGATCTTGTTTGGCGCTGTAACTGTTGTTGACGATCTAACGGTTGTTTAAACTAGAACAGATACCGGAAATAGACTGACAACATCAACCAAAAAGGACGTATCTACCAGACCCAGCTTTTCACTACAAAATATTCAAAAAAATCACTTGACTTACCGCTTTCCAGTCCAATTCTCGTGGGGTCACCACAGGACAGCTCATATTCATCATCGCACCTTCCACATTTAAGGCCAGGACAGCCAACACAAAACATTGGACCAACATTGTGACAAACATAGGCTGCCGATGCTGGCATGCAACTGAAACCTGACGCAAAAAGTTACGTCTTATAAAGAGAATAGTTTTTGTTGGCTTCAGTTTAGAGTTCCGGGGAGGTTTGTTGTGTAGACTTGAGGGTTTTGTGTCAAGGTATGGATTTGTTATCACTGTTACAGTGATGAGGTCTAAACTTTAATTTACATCATTGGGTATGCTCACGTTTGTCTATCATTTCAACTGCAGTTAAGTCCAAGCTATGAAACGGTTGGCGATGGTACACGTTTGTAAAAAAGTAGGCGATGAAGGCATTTCACATCGCTATTCGTATTCACGTATTCGTTTTACTTAACCAAATCCATAGATGTGAAGTTATTCGCCTATATTTAGCTTTTTTCACAAATGAAACGAATACGAAGATACACGAACACTCATAAGTGCCATTTGTCAGTTTTTGATCACATGTCAAAGGATTATGAATATACGAAGATATTATTTATACATATGACGGTGGATGGTGTGTTCGAGTTATTCGGATTTTTACACTTTACAGTCGAATAAACAACACGAATACCGAACAGCGATGTAAAGTGCCATTAAAGCCCCTACGTTAACATTTAAGGGATTTGTATCTTATTTGGGATACAAAGAAGCTAAAAAAATGAATTATATTCAAGAACTATAACAATGAATAGACTTTATTTCTGTCTGTAACACAAAATAGAAGGTTAATTTGCAAACTACCTACGGAACATCTGCATACAACGTGTCGTTTTCACGCTATGCTTTCATTGACCGGTATAAGACAGGCAAATTAGCAATATGGCAGGAAAACGTATGTTGTTGTAGTAGTTTTAACACGTCACTCTCACCACCGGTAAAGACAAGCAATACATAGGTAACCTACTTTATTTCCGGGATAGATTTTAAATTTTTGTCTCTATACAGGACAAGTTTTTAACCAGTGCGCAAACTGTTATCATGAATTCAGCATTAGAATTATAGACTCTGAGCAAAACAAAATCGTCGGTTTTACAAAAAAAATCTGCTGTTTCATCATCATCATCAGCCTATAATGTTCCCACTGCTGGGACACAGGCCTCCTCTCGGGGAGAGGGATTGGGCCGAAATCCACCACGCGGGCCCAGTGCGGGTTGGTAGATGTCACATGTCTTTGAATTTTTTGGTTCTAGGACATGCCGGTTTCCTCACGATGATTTCCTTCACCGTTTTGAGAGCAGTGGCGATGAAATAATTTACACAAAGTAAAGCGCCTGTCTGGGTTCGAACTCACGACCTACATACAACTCGTAAGTCGCGGCCGTTACCACTTAGCCACCACTGCTTCATAGATAACTGCAATACCTACGCGGTCAAAATGTATGGAACAGCAGTTTTTTTTTTTTTACAACTGACGATTTCTTTTCCCCTGGGTGGACTAGAATGATATGCTGAATTCATGGTTACAGTTTGTGCACTGGTTAAACACTTATCCTGTATGTATCAAGTTACTATAGGCCCAGAAAGTAATGGTGAGACGACCTGGACGCGTACTGCGAGCTGGCTTGAGGTGGCGTGGGAAAAGAGTTACTGGAAGGACTTTGGGGACACTTTTGCCCAGCTATGGGATAGTATCATCACCATCATCATTTCAGCCGAAAGACGTCCACTGCTGGACATAGGCCTCCCCCAAGCTCCGCCACTTCGACCGGTTCTGTGCTTCCCGTATCCAGCGGACTCCTGCGGCCTTCACAAGGTCATCAGTCCACCTTGTGGGAGGCCTTCTAACTTTACGTCTTCCGGTACGCGGTCGCCACTCCAGAACTTTTCGGCCCCAACGGCCATCTGTTCTGCGAGCAATGTGCCCTGCCCACTGCCACTTAAGTTTGGAAATTCTTCGGGATGGGATAGTAGGCTAAACAATAACATTTAAAAAGTATGCATCTCATTTTGTGCTGCACCTGTTTTCGTCATCACGTCAACGCCGCTGAAAACCAGCAGTGTGGCTCTGTCTTGCATAGAGCCACAGCATTTTGCTGAGGGAAGGCCGTTTTGCGTGGATGTGACGCAGATTTCCCCGAACTAGTTTATTTTTTTTTGTGTTTGGTTTTCTCATTGCGTCATGTTTCACCGCAAATAAACTTAACGTTTCTTCTTTCTTCTTGCACTAAGTCTTACGATAAGTTCCTGCTTAGTAAAAAATCTGATAGAATCCAGATTGTTCTTTTTAAGTTCCCGCCAAAACCTCTAAAAGCATTGTTAATTATGTTCTAAAAAAGGTAACAAATTATTTATAATAGTGTCTATTATTATAAGTAAAATAGGAAGTTTAGGTACTTCCTTTTATTTGAATGGATCAGTTTTTGTTAGCACGTGCTATTACACTGTTAAAAAAAAATATTAAGGTCTTCTTTTGTTGCATATTTTTCTATGTTTAGATTGTTTTGTTATATTCATCGGATGTTTATGTTTAAAACTTTTTCCTCGATGATTCGTAAGTTTTGTTTGTACTGCAATCAATCTTGCACTTATCAGGATACCGAGTTACCTACTCATAATTTGTGATAGTCTGCACGGTATAAAAGTTTTTAGTTCAATATTAAGTAGGTAAGCAACTGCAGCAAACATTAGAATTTTTTCATAAAAAAGTTTAACCTCTCACGTGTTGTACCTACGTACTTAGTAGACGTCTACAGTTTCACCAGCTAATTTATCTGAACTGATTACTGACCAAAAAAGTAGTTTCGTTTATTTCACTTTCACTGACAAAACGTGACATAACATCACGCCTGTAATCTTGTCTGTCACCCGTCTCCGAAACGCATCATCAGATCTAGATTTAATTGAAATGGGACTATTTCGAAATAAACCCCTTTTGAACAAAAAAAGTATTTTGTAAATCCGTTTAGACATGACGGCGGAGTTATGCCCGAAAATACATAAAATTTAATGTATATTATAAAAATGTCGAATTGATAACCTCCTTCTTTTTAAAGTTGGTTAAAAAGATAACTTACCCGCCACCATTTCTGATAGCAGCGTCCCGCCAGATTAAGATAGGCAACAATCTAATCTGACTCAGTGAGATCAGATCACGAAACTATTCACTAAGATCAGACTCGGTAAATAATAAATATGTGTAGGCAATTGTTTTTGGTTAATTTCCTGGTGGTGACGTGTGGGATGTTGTGTGGTGGACAGGTGCTGCAGTTTGGGACCTGTGCTGATGTAAAGACTATGCAGTATTTTGATTTGGAAGAGGTAAGTTATTGGTCGGTTTCGGTATGCGTAACTGTGTTTGGTTTCTTTTTCTTGAATTTCCGGGATTTTTGTTGTTGTTGGAAAGCCATCAAATAACTTCTCTCGCTCTTTGTGTCAGACTTTTACTGACTAAAACCTACCCGTGTTACAAAAGTTGCCTGTTTGCTAGGGAACGGTATCTCTTTCGAACAACCCGCACCCCTGGCAGGCATCGGCCCTTGCAGACCCTACCAGTTGGTGCTGACATCTCTTTGAGGCGCGCGTGGAACACAACGCGCCGTCGACCCGAGCTTGGTCCTTACCGAACAGCGAGCTACTCATTACTCGCCATCCGCAAGCCCGCACCTACGGTGGCTGGGAATCAGCCTGGGATTCCCGACGCCTATGGCATTTCCTGTGGCGACTAGGGCCGTGAAGGCGCCCGGCTCCCTCCGCCGCCTCCCTGTTCGCGAGCATTACTGCTTCACAAATTCCAGGGGTTAAGTTACTGGAGTCATTACCTAAATATTACTATAACCCAAAAATTAGTAAGCTTCAAAACTAAAATACATCAGCATTATTATGAGGTCCCGCTGCTCGTACTCAGGCCTCTTTATTGCCAGATAGTCACAACGCGGGCCCAGTCCTGTCCAGCATAAGTTTTCACAACCATTCGACACGCTTCCGTACCGAATCGAACGTCAATGAATGTTATCGTAGAAGCCCTCTAAACGTTGTCCGCAAATATAAATCCTGAAAATGTTGTCAGTTTAAATCAAATAGGGGGCAAGGCAGAGCAGTGGTGGCCAAATGGTAACGGCCGCGACTTACGAGTTGTAGGTCGTGAGTTTGAACCCAGCCAGGCTCTTTACTTTGTGTAAATTATTTCATTACCACTGCTCTCAAAACGGTGAAGGAAAACATCGTGAGGAAACCGGCATGTCCTAGAACAAAATTCGAAGACATGTGACATCTACCAAACCGCACTGGGCCCGCGTGGTGGATTACGGCCCAATCCCTCTCACCGAGAGGAGGCCTGTGTCCCAGCAGTGGGAACATTATAGGCTGATGATAATGAGGGGGCAAGGCATACGTCATTGGCGATACGACAACCTGTTGAATGAAATTTTGAATTGCTATGCAGGTTGGTAATAGGATATGTTTTTGAATTTTTATAAAAGAGCATAGCAGAGTATTCACTTATTGATTGCGAGGTCCTATGGATTCGGTCTTTTTAGTCGAGCCTACCTTTGGGACTGTTGAATTCCTTACACAACAATTTCTCCTTCTTCCAGTTCTTAGGACAATGGTATGAAATCGAGCGGTTTCCGATCTGGTACGAGCAGTTTGGAGATTGTGCGTACAAACGTATCCAGTACTGCGGGCGACGCGTGGAGATCGAGCATGTATATGTGAGGGATGGCATACAGTTCGTACTGCAACTTAACACAACTTATGTACCGGGGGATGAGGCAGTGTTTGTTATCCAGGAGAGTAATATTGGTAAGTTCTTATTCATTTTTCTTTATCTATGTAAATATGAGTGTGTGAAGGCAAGAAAAATTATAAAGTCAATCGATCAATTCAGGCGATTAATCCACACTGCTGCAGGACATAGAACACAGACGTCTCCCATCTCCCATGTTGAGTCAAAACACTGACTTTGATATTCACGAAGTCGAAAATTTTCATAAAATCATGGAGAAGAAAACTATCAAAATGGCACTGGCGCGGCGTAGCTAGCTAATTCCCAATACAAGCTAATAATACAAGGAATGAAGTGGTTTTATTTTATTTTAACGAAAATGATGCGTTGTTGTCTTCATAAGTAGGTACTCTGAAGTAATTGGTGTCCACCGCTTCCCGAAGGACCCTAAAATCAGAAGATTGTGGATTAAAAGCTATTCGTAGAGATTTGGAAACATTTCAAAGAACGTGATTACGGGGAAACATATGTGTATAACTCATAAAAGTTCACAAATCACCGAAAATAACAAAATAGTTGAATAAAACCAAATACATGAATGAACGAAATGTCAAATTTACCATATGCCGGGACCTAGCTATGATCATGCCATCTGCAATTTTATTATCTTTTCCCAACTTTTCCCATTGCTTATTAATGTTTTCCATCCGAGCCCACCCTGTCAAGTCAACGTCATTCGAGCGCCTAAAGATCCTTACTCCTCCTTACTTACTTGTAGAAAAACAAAGGAATGTGGAATACCAGGAAATAATTTCGTGTCTACATATGTGTAAAGTTATCAATGCATTGTTATATTCTTATCGTGACAAACAATATTGTCAAATTAAACCAGTTAGTCAATCAATTAATCTGGCTAGTTTTTCCAGCTAGTAGTCATATAGGATGCACTTCAATTCCAGTACCTATTTTATGGAGCGACTGCCTATGTTACATTCACAACCCAGTTATTGGATGATACGAAAGGCCTTAGTAAGACTGGTTGTCATACTTACGAGTTTCCGACTACCCGCGCGCGTAACGACTGTTACAGATGTACACACGGGTACAGCTCAAGCTATAAATTTCCTGTATAAGCTGATCTCTCATTGTATAGGATTTCCGTATAGTGCGAGATCAGTGTAAACTGGAAATGTATTGCTTGATGTGTAGCCGTGTGTACAAATAAAAGCTGGGACAAAACGGCTTACCGTTCTTTCCGAGGCATGTAGGCAAATTATACCAATTAGTATTAGGTGGAAACCAAATAAAATCATGCCCAATGCATCACTTAAGGTGAAACAAGTCCAAAAATTTTCCATACAAACTTCGGGAGGGTTTTCCTCCACTGTTTGACAGTGTACATCAAAAATTAAACATGGTATGGTTTTGTCTCATTATCAATATTTTCGGCACGGAAACAGAATACTAAAATAAAAAGCCATTAAAAAGTTATGAGCCAACAAAGATTCGTTTTTCTTGCTAATTTAACCTAACTTTGAGCGTGTTTAAGTAATAAAAGGAGCGTAAAATCTCGAAAACCAAGTCGGTACCGACAAAGTTCAATTATCGACAAGTTCAATAAACTTTATTAGTCACTGATTTATGCCGTGGTTTTTTCATAAAACCCGATCTTCCGAAGGACTTTTCTTAATTTTTTCGCGAATGTTTTGCTTTAGATGCTCCTGCATCTCACTCAATATCGTTGTGCGTGTAGACTAGCGTCTAACTGCTCATCACTGATACTATCTCTGTCGGATACGAAGCCTGGTGAGACAGCATGATTTTTAGCCAGGCCCACCAGTGAGTTCGACCCCGCGAAAACTGTCCCCTTAACATAGTTTTTTCAAGTTTCTCTAAATGATAAACAGGTTTATGCCATTTCTTATACATGCATTTCATTTTATAATTGAAGTGCAATAATTACAGTATAATAAATGTATTTTGCTACTTACGTGCGTTAAACCCAAACAGCAATAAAGATTAACATTATCGTTATTTATCGAAAAGAGTGCATGTTCATCAAAATCAGAAATCACAGTTCTACAAACACACTTAATGCAAATGTCTAGATAAATGGATAAATAATTACTTTTTTTATCAATATTTAGGTTAATATTATCCACACATACATGTAAGAATAAGTGTAGTGTGTATGCATGTGCGTGTGGGCAGTGTGTGAATTAATTCATGGAAGAAAATATATTTATGAACCTCAAAATATAATTCTAGGTACCTACAATACCTACCTATAATTTCTGGTTCAGCTTATTAATCTTTAATGCCACACAGAACATAAATATGAAATAATCAAAAAGTTTGCTATCTGAGGCCTTAGTGCGAGTTTCATTTAACCATCTCGATCAAACGCATCGAGCGCGTTTGGCGCGCTGATTGGCCCTGGATTGGCGACGGACCAATCGGAGCGCCGAACGCGCTCGATGCGTTTGATCGAGAGAGTTAAATTAAACTCACACTACGGCCACTGTATAGCTTACAATGTGTATCAGGAAGCCGTTGGTCAAGCGTGGTGATCATACAAACTGTTCAGTTGAGTGATATTATTGTAAGGCTCTTAAAACCTTTAGAATAGAGGGAAACACTTACTCAGGTCTTCTAGAGGAAAATAACGGTAGTGCAGGTGGAGTTTGAGGGCTTAATTATTATGATTGGTATCAACTTATTTTGCACACAAGTGCACCGACAGCACTATCACTTACATTTCAAATAAACTTACATTTAAGATCGGCATTTCAGTAACCGTTCAAATAACAGGTATGCACGTTATTGACGTAATGAAATTAGAGACAAGAATAAATCTAGAAGATCACAACAAACTAAACACCAGATAGGCTTACATTGTTAGCACTGTTTATATAGGGAGCGTCCGTATGAAATGAAATTCATAGAGAAAACTTCGATAGGGTAAACCGTCAAGTTGGACCTTTCATTTAACATATAAACATGTCACGTGCCAAGCTGAGTGCAGTTTTGAAGTCTCTATTATCAATCTTCTTCTCATATATGTATCTTCAATGGCTTACGTTGTACGCGGTCTATCAGTTTGTTATTGTTTTATATTATGTTCCCTTATAATTATTTTTAACAGTATTTTTCAGGGTCGTGGCTTAGGTACGAATGGTCATGAGTTCGAGCCCAAGCAGGCACTTTACTTTTTTTGTTGAAATTATTTCATTACCGCTGCTCTCAAAACGGTGAAGGAAAACATCGTGAAGAAACCGGCATGACGTAGAACCAAAAAATGGAACACATTGAGATATCTGGCAATCCACACTGGGCCCGCGTGGTGGATTACGGCCGAATCCCTTTCACCGAGAGAAGGCCTGTGTCCCAGCAGTGGGAACATTATAGGCTGATGATGACGATGATGGCACTGGGTCCATGTGGTGGATTATGACCCGCTCCCTCTCTCACAGAGGGGAGGCCTGTGTCCTAACAGTGAGAACATCCGCCAAGAGCAATTTCAAATCCTTAAAATTATGTTTTTCAGATCCGATCGGTATCCCGTTGACTGTGATATCAACAGATTACAGGAACTACGCCATCGTCTATGGCTGTAAAACAAACGATGCTTCAGGACTGAAATATAGTAAGTAATACAATAAATATATGTTGTCTCTTATAATCTCCGTATGGTGGTGGTGGACGCAACAGAATAGCTCCATCCTATTTCTTCCCGTGGTTGTCCTGGAAGGCGACTAAGGGACTTACTAGAGAATGGGCAACAGCGTTCTCTATGCATTTTACCAACATACGGCGATCGCCAACCCGCCTGCCAAGCGTGCCGATTATGACAAAACCCCCCTTTTGGGGGAGGCTTATGTCCAGCTGTGGGCGTCTTTCGGCTGCTATGATGATGAATCTCTGGTATGGTCCGCAAAACCAATATTGCTATTAAGAGCCATCCATAAATTACGACACACAATTTTCATGGTTTTTTGAACCACGTCCTTGTTACAGGTGGTCACACTTGTGAAATTCCCTCCCTCCCTTGTGTGACGTCACATATTTTTCAATTTTATATTTAGAAGTACATAGTTAAATTAAAACGGTAGCTTTAATATTATTTGAATTAAAAATAATCTTTAAGAAAATTAACATAAAGTCATGTTTACACGTCACGTCACATACGTGTGTGTACACACACACACTGACATGTGACGTCACAAAGTTTTTGATCACCCTGTTCTTTGCCACACAATGTCATATTACGTTGACCCCCTCCCCCACCCCTTAACCTGCTGTGATTGCGGTAAATTCTTTTGTTAGTAGGTAATGAAGTATTATAAATAGACGCGTCATTCACGAACATTAGAGCACTCAAAAATAGCGTAAACCATGAATGTAGCTACCTACTAGTACATACAATCACAAAGTGCGCGGAAGACAGGAAACACTCATACTGATTCCTGTTGTTAGAAAGAGATAACGACGTCACTAGAGTTGTGCCGCGTCACTGGATGGTAGCTGACTAAATAACTCGACAGGCAATTACCTTACATTGTATCTTGCCAATATTGAGCGCCAGCGCCGGTAACGCATCTAAAGGTAATATAATAGGTATCATTGTAAGTAGGTTACTTAAAAGTAGAATAAAAATGGCCAATACAATAACGCCCAAAGATTTTGTTTGTGCAAGAACTGTTCTGGTAATTAAATTAAAGGAACAGTCTGGATACCTTCATGATCCTAATGAATTAATGCGTTCTCATCCAGACATATTACTCACACACTTGAAACAATAAAATCGTGTGCTGTCGGCGGAGCTCCGTCGGGGACGAAGTTCTTACGCGATATTTCCACGTAAACACATTCGTGTATAATAGAAAGAGATATAGTGAGAGAAAGTTACATGGAGGGGCATAACGGTTTTTCGGTTATATGTCAATTTCTACCAGTTTACTCCTACCGCAAGCCGCATTTAAGAACTTCGTTCCAAAATTGAAAATAAAATCATTCGACAATATTGTCCAG
This sequence comes from Polymixis flavicincta, assembly GCA_949987655.1. Taxonomy (NCBI): domain Eukaryota; kingdom Metazoa; phylum Arthropoda; class Insecta; order Lepidoptera; family Noctuidae; genus Polymixis; species Polymixis flavicincta. Next base: position 18,994,901 of record OX465191.1, on the reverse strand, counting down.
TACGTGTATGCTTAGGTATAGACTATTTAAATTATCTATAATAATATTATAAAGAAGAAAGATTTAATTGATTGTTTATTTGTTTGTTTGCATTGAATAGGCTCCGTAACTACTGAACCGATTTGAAAAAAAGAGTCACTGTTGGATAGCTACAATATCCCCGGGTGACATAGGCTATATTTTATCCCCGTATTCCCACGGGAACGGGAACTACGCGGGTGAAACCGCGGAGCGCTGCTAGTATATTATAAATCATGTTCTTTAAATATACCTTTTCATACAAATTCTTCAAGCATCAATAGAAAGGTAGCTATATGCAAAGACTGCCTCGTTGTTCTTGTAGTAGTAAGCGGTACAGATGAGGATAGGCCCGGGATCAATTCCCAGCTTTTGCAAAGTGTTGTTAGAGTTTTACAATAGGAATAGCCCAGTAGCAGCACGGAGTATAGCAATAGGCTCGCCCCTATTTTATGAGATTTTTACATATCTGACCGCAAATGGATGTACGTCGTTTGTGGGTACACCTCAGCCTAAACCTTCGGGGAAAACAGGATATTATGTTTGTTAGTCAGACCAATTACTAGCTACCAACTTCTTAAATGGGCAGACGGGCTCTTTATATTTTTTAATTGCAATGTAGGTACTGCCTGTTTTTCGTATGGGAACAACTATTTACGACCATATACCGGAATCAATTAACATTTTAAATATTCACCTGTTCAAAAACCATTTTTAAGAACTTTCTTATAAATTTTAATATAACCGAGTTTCTGAACGATAAAATATCACTATAATTTTTAATCATTGACATGTCTTCCTTTTTCTTTTTTAACTGTTGCTTTATTGCTGTTAGATTTTAACTTATTTGAACGAACATTACTTATACTAATTTTAAACAAAAAAATCATTATTTTACTTATTTATAGACTTTTCGCTACTTTTGATGTTCACAAAGGGTACCGATTCAGTGTGCAGTCTTCGAATTTTCTTTGTACGTGTCCCTGGTAATGTAGCACGAATCATTTTATTTTATTTTAACTGTTGTTACTTGCCATCTAATTTTAGTGATATTTTTATGTTAACCTTTATATAATTGTTTTTTTTACTTAATTGCAATATGATTTTGACTTCCAGTTGTGTAAAACTTATTCATAATTATTTGAAATTTATAAATGTTGATAATATTTGTACGGCAAAACATTGAAGAATTTTAACTAATATTGTGACATCTCACACACCTCTCAACTACGTATGTTTGCAAATAAAGATCGTTATTCTTATTGACCGTCTGCTTGTTGTTTGCTTAACTAGACTTGCTTATTGCAGCCTTTGTGACCCACCATTAACTATAGCACTGTGACAGTTTCAGCCTGGATCCTATCCCGATTGCCAACCCTACCTGACGAGTTCTTGAACAGAGCATACAACGAGATTAACTCCTTGCCTGCAGTGAGTGCCATATATTTGGAGAAGGTGAATCAAAGCGCTATGAGATGTCAGTCGCACTGGACAGCGCACGTTCAAACTGTTAACTACAACGAGGATGAGCAGGAATAAATTTATGGATGATATTGTTGTTTTTTTTTGTGTGTTTATGTTGCTATACAAAGTGTGACGGAATAGACGCAAGGCTTGAAAGTAGTTCGTTCCTAATTGACTACTGAACCGATTTCAGTAACTGTTAATATAAGTATTTTTTTTTTATTATGTATTTTGCCATACCTACTACTGATTGAGCCAAAGAAAATTCAATCTTATTTCAGAAGAAATAAGACTCAATTTTATATATAAAGTAATGCTTGGGTCGACACGTTTTTCTTAATAATATCAGTTAGCTTTAAAAGAAAAATTTGGCCATCATATTATGCTTTTAACTCAATACTCTAAGTCCCGTATTACAGAACGTCACTCAATACTCAAGCATTACTTAAAATTAATTTCAACCAATCAAATGGCTTGAATCTAGTTTTAAGTAATGTTTGAGTATTGAGTGACGTTCTGTAATACGGGCCTAAGTGGGGTGTATGAGGTCTTGCGATAATTATGTTTATATAATAATTATTTTATGCATTCTGTTTAAGGTAGCGGTCCATTGGAACAAAAATATTATACAGGGTAAGTTTTTATCCAGTGCGCAAATTGTAACAATGAATTCAGCAAATCATTCTGGAACCCCTAGCGCAGAAATTTTTTCATGGTTACAATTTGCGCACTGGATAAAAACTTTTCCTGTATTCTATTGCCCCACTCCATTCAAACACGACAGTGTGGCAGTTTGGAGTTCTGCACGGAATAAGTATAATAATTATATCTACATTACCAGCTTTTGCTAGCAGCTTAGACCGCGTGGACGTCCCAAAAAAATAACCCACGCGAACGTACCCACTACCGGGATAAAAAGTATCCTATGTGTTAGTCCAGGTTATAAACTATCTGTGTCAAATTTCATCTAAATCTGTTCGGCCATTTTTGCGTGATTGAGTAGCAGACATCCAAACATACAAACTTTCACATTTATAGTATTAATTATAGTAGTATTTGCATATGCCTATTGCCGATAATTACTAATAGGATTATTCCATTAAGTAATGATAACATTGACATAAATTAAATTGGTTCTAAGATTTCTTACGATAAGTTTAGCGGATATTTCTTGCAACAAAAAAAAGAACATACTGTCGCCGATATGTAAGTATCATTAGATCGATTTAATCATGAAAACTTAGACTTTCTAATCAAGCTAAATACAATGAAATCATTACGTCTTGCGACTTATAGGTACACGGTAATTAATCTATGTTTAATATTATATTATCTTATGATCGAGGCTGCTAATCACAATACATTTTACAATTCTAATCAAAGATTATTATGACGTGCGTAGTGCCGTCACAGCAGGCGCAATGGCAGAAATGGAGTTCCTTTTAAACCAAAAAGTTTTTGGCACAAGGACGTCCAGCTAATCCTTGCTGCTCTCTTCCAGCGACGCTTGAAGCTGAGGTCTGTAGGTAGGGGGTGTGTTGCGTTCCAGGACCCTATCTACGTGTGTAAGGAAACTCTGGAAATAATAACCAGAACTGAGATTAGCCCTTGATGCGAACAGCGAATTAAATTAATTACACCGTTGAACGGCCTTGATGACGTCACCACACCCATTTGCGCCGCGGGCGGTCCGCGGTTTTATCGCAAACTCGAAAAAACAATGGATCTTTTTATGTAGGTTGGTTGGAGTGTTTGGTGTTTTGTATAGCTGAATGAATTGGCGTTTTAACGTGTGTTACTTTCGTTTAAATAGATGTTCGTAATAATTTGTTGAAATATGAGCGCGTGAATGTTTATCTTCTCAAATAAATAACAATAACAAAAAAATACAAGCGATGGCCTATATGTTTTATGATTTTAAATGCATGGTGTGTATATTCTTAGCATAACGAATAAATAAAACCACCTACCTTTAGTACAAAAACAATTATTCAAAAGCATCACAAAACAAAACAAACACAATCGACTGACGTAAGTTTTATTACCACTCATGCAAAACCAATAGATTACAAAATATTTGATTGCCAGTATAATAATCAAGGTACCTATTCATTATTTGACAATAGGTAGGTCGCAACGCGTACAGTGCTCGTGTGCATAGAACGGTCTTTCTTCCGAACTATCCCGATCGGTGCGTCGTCGGTGCCGTACCTCCTCCTTCGTATGTTTTGTACCCTCCGTGGTCCGGCCGGTTAATACCAAACAGGGTGCTCTATGCGTGTTTAAGACCTGGCTGGAGGTCTAAACTTAAAGCCTCATTCCACAGGCAAATCCAGTTAACCAGCCGAAAACTTTATTGATTGACCTGCGAGATGTCATTCCCAAAAAAAAGGACAAATAACAAAAATAAAAAACACGTTTTACGAAAAATTTCATTTATTGAGCGTTTTTACACCCTAATGCATAACTACAGCGTTTCTAAAAGTCAGCGGTTCAGCCTGCTTATCTTCGAAGTATTTAGGAGAACACCTGGACCAGTCATTTTTTATCAACTTCTTGGGGTCCACTCCGATGCGGGAGAGCGATCTGATGGCCAGTTCTTTGGATACGTCATTCAGGATTTCATTTCTTGATAAGATCCATACGTAAACTGAAAGAATAGGATGGTTGTTTAGGATTTGTTATCCAGAGAAAGCTATCGGAGCCCTATTACTAAGGCGCTGCTGTTTGTTTGTCAGTGGGCTGTATCTCATAAACCGTAATAGGTAGACAGTTATTTTTTTTAGATGGTGTGTTTTCTATTGCCACTTTAACAACAAATAGTAAAATAAAATAAAGTTAATAGAAATCACATAACATACAGGAAACGTGTTTTTTCCACGTTTTTTACTGGTACGGAACCCTTCGGGTGCTGGGCACGCCACGATTGCGGCGGTAAGTCCCCTCTTTGAGGAGTGGTTCGAGAGGCGGCATGGCGTCCTCACCTTCCGCCTGACGCAGGTCCTCACCGGACACGGTTGTTTCGGGAGGTTCCTGTTTCGGATAGGGCGGGAGGAAACGCCCGGGTGTTTCCACTGCGAAGATCGCCCTGAGGACACGGTGGAGCACACGCTGGCGGTCTGCCCTGCTTGGGCGGAGCACCGCCGTGTCCTCGTAGAGGCGATCGGCGGCGGCGATCTCTCGCGTCCGGCCCTGGTCCAGGCCATGGTACGGAGCGAGAGGGCATGGGGAGCCGTAACCTCCTTCAGCGAAGCAGTGATGCTCGCGAAGAGGGAGGCGGCGCACGTGAGGGAGAGGCAGCATATGCGCCCTCGCGACCCCAGCCGCCACAGGATACGGAGACGCCCTGGGCGTCGGGAATCCCAGGCCGATTTCCGGCCACCGTAGGCATGGGCTTGCGGACGGCGAGTAATGGATAGCTCGCTGTCCGGTAAGGACCAAGCCCAAGTCGACGGCGCGTTGTGTTCCACGCGTGCCTCAAAGAGATGTCAGCACAAAAAGTGATGGGACCCGCAAGGGTCGATGCCTGCCAGGGGTGCGGGTTTGTTCGAAAGAGACACCACAGCCCCTGGCTTAAGGGCTACTGAAGGAACACGGGTGGGTTTTAGTCAGTAAAAGTCTGACACGCCCTCCTGCTCCACCCAGAGCGGGAGAAGTTATTTGATGATTTCCGAACCAAAAAAAAAAAAAAAAAAAACCCTTCGGGTGCTAGTTAGACTTGAATTTGGCTGTTTTTTTTTTTTACATTTCTTTGCATTGTTGGTTTAGCTCGAAAATAAGTATATCCAAAGATTTAATCACTTGCCTTCGACTTGGTATTTCAATTACAAAATTCAAATGCGTATATTTGCAATATACAGCACGCAGAATGTATCTACCTATTTAGGTATGTAATTCCGCACTGCAAGCAACCAATTTTTGGCCTTTAAAAAACTATTGCATAACGACTAAAAAGTAAGTTGCCGCACTTGAAGCTACGAGTCAGTTGTCAACTGTTAAATTCTACGCTGCCTGCATTTGTATTTGTTACTAAAAATATACTTTGTCACACCTTGACTAAAAACCTTTTTACAAAAACCTGTTGATGATGATGATGATGATGGGACTCCCTTTTCCGCACGTAGACTCCCATTCGGTCCATTGTGCGTGGGGATGCTGGCTAGCAGAGCCAGCCTAGCTCCGCCCAAAAGCACAGAAGCTTCCTGGGAGCTTCACAGGCTTCGCGGAGCGACCTCACTGTTCCGAGGATTTCTTCGCGTTGAGAAGCCACGGCCTCGCATTCCAGGATGACGTGGGCGGACAAAAACCTGTTATTTACTCTCATTAAATAACAGGTTTTTACAGACAGTATTGTAGGATACTTACTAAAATGTTTGTCGATAAGCTGACTGTACTCGCACGTGTAGACAGTCGCGTAATAGTTGTAGTTGGTTGCCAGCACGTGGAAAGGATATTTCCTGTTTATCACTGAAAAAAAAAAGAAAAAAAAAGATACCTTAACACCAACATCGAATATATTGAATAGAAACACCATTCTTACATAAAATGCAACGGTGAAGCTCGACCTGAATCAACATTCCGGCGACGCGTCGTGAAAAGATGCCCCTCCTATATATAAATACCACCCGTCTCTACATGATGTATATCCGGAAGGCTCGCAATGCTTTCCTATCTTAATGGCACGTCTCGTCTACCATCACAGCGCCCCCCGGTCTACACTTTGATATGGCAATGGGCTCTGAAGCACCATAAAAAATGAGGCCCTAGGGGCTAGTGCAAATCTTGGGATTCATTCGATTAATCGGGTCTGGTCAAACCACGCTGGGATTGGTGCATTTTATTCATTTATAGCAACACAATTCTTACTAGCTTCATACATAATTTCCACAACCCACGGCATCGCCCGCGTGGGTGTTTGAAATGATCTCACGGGAACATGCTACTGGGACAAAAAGAAGCCTATTTTAGCCTCTTTACAATATCAACTATCTGCCAGGGAAAGTCCCGTCAAATCGGTCCAGCTCTTTCGGAGATTAGCTGCAGCCCCGGATCTAGGGGAGAGCAAACCGGGGCCCCCGCCCCGGGCGGCAGTTTCAGGGGGGTGCCAAAATCAAAATATAGCATGTTTAAAAATAAAAAAACTTGCTCCACAAAGCGCCTAGAATACGGAATTCTGGTTGGCTCATCGCCGACTTGTAAGAAAAAGGCGCTACAGACCGCACCGAATTTATTTATCTCAAAAGCTGGAGAGAGGGGCACCTCTATCAAGTTTCTGCCCCGGTTCGAAAAAATCATAGATCCGGGGCTGATTAGCTGGAATAAACAGACAGTTTTTTTTTTTAAACTGTGTTATTTTGTTGTAAGTTCCTATTGAATATAGTTTCATATGGATTTAGAAACAAGCTGTTACTTTGATATTACAAACATATACTTGTACGTATAGATAATAGATCTGGTACTACAACGAGCAGAGAAGAACGAACCAGTCTCCCAATTTTTTTCTTAACCTTGTTAGCGACGGCTCCCAGCACAACCGGGACCATATCGATCAGAACCTGAATAATTTTGAAGGATATAAGGCTAATCCCCTGCTTCATTATGTTCGAAAAAATTGTCTGTCCAACAACGTAAATGTTGCTCCGGCTGTCGCTGAAAACCAGCGCTGGGGCTCTGTCTTGCATAGGGTCGCAGCAAAATGCTGAGCGATAGCCGTTTTGCGTGGATGTGACGCATGTTCCCCTCAACTTTTTCTTATTTTTGTATTCTTACCTGTTTCTTTTTGCGTCATGTTTACCGCAAATAAACGTTTTTTCTTTCTTTCTTTTCTTTTTATATAACACAATGAAACCATTCCTACTGTTAGTGAGTTACGCAATTAGATACCCCTCTGACACATCTGAATACCGGTATGAGTACTAGTGCTTCTCAAAGTCTTGGTAATCCATCGTATGGATTTAAAAGAGTTACTTGTTCTTTTGATAAATTAAAAACATGCAATACTTACATCTCCTAGGCGCATCATCAAACCTAAAAGTGACATCAAGTCTCGCTCCATCCTCAATACTGATCGGTATGCCCAGTTTCCCTATACTGTATCGGTGAAACAGCCCACGGTCGACCCTGGATTGGTTCAGGTAGATGCTAGTGGGCCTGGTCTGCAGCTCTAGGATCGAGCAGTTGTTCTGCTGCTGGCCATCGCTGGAGTAGTGGTAGGCTTGGTACCATTTGTTGAAGAACTGTCGGTTAAAATGTTCAAGGAATCATTACTAGCTCCATCACGTAACAAAACGCACTAAATAAATGAATTAAAATATTGCGAGCCAAAATCTCTACTTATATTATAAATGCGAAACTAACTCCGTTTGTCTGTCTGTTACGCTTTCATGCCTAAACTGCTGAACCGATCATCATGAAATATGGCAGAGATATAGCCTGAGAAATGGAGAAGGATATAAGCTACATTTTTACGCGATAACCGACATCAATCAAAAAGCTAGGAATATTATGAAGATGTATTTGCTATTAGTTTGAATGCAGGGAGCAATCTCTGGAAATACCAGTCGGATATCAAAATAAAAAAATCAAAAGTCATTTATTCAAACTAGGCTGGTGTCAGCACTTTTTGAACGTCAAAAATTACAAAAGACAGTTCCCCAAAAACGCCCACCCTTCACCACTTCCTAGTGCTTTAGCTGGGAAGAAGAAGTGGCGAAACAAACTCCCCAGCAGCACAGCTGTCTGTTATGTTAGAAGAACTTGATTTTATACAATGGTAGGATACGAAATATAAAAATTTAAAATTGTTCTAGATATAATAGACCAATTATCGAGGTCGCTAGCTAGCTACATCTTGTAATTTAACTCATTATTAAAAATAAAAAACAATGAGTAGATTATGTCAACACTAAGTAAATTCAAATGAATTTATACAGTCAAATAAAAGCAAACAATTAAGTTAATAAAGATATGACCTGTCAGTAGGCAAGGAAACTCTGGTGATAGAACACAATATCGATATCAATATCAATTCTTTTAGCCCAACTCTTGAAGAAGGTTATAGGCTATTAAACATCAGACGACACACACACTACGACCATTCTGCCAGGGGTGCGGGTTTGTTCGAAAGAGACACCACAGCCCCTGGCATACGGGCTACTGAAGGAACACGGGTGGGTTTTAGTCAGTAAAAGTCTGACACGCCCTCCTGCTCCACCCAGAGCGGGAGAAGTTATTTGAAGATTTCCCACCCAAAAAAAAAAAAAAACACTACGACCCTAAGGAGCCGAGAAAAAATACCAAAGATGTCAGAAAGAACGCTAAGCGAAAACAAAGTAATGGGATAAGATACAGACGAAGTCGTGGGCAGAAGTTAGTTTGAAATATTCCTAGTCATCACTGACTGAAAACTACACCTAACGGTGATTGTGAGTATGCTTGACCAGGTTGCCGCAATTCGAGTAGGTATCGCTAGGCTATGCAGGTATAAAAGGATAAAAAGAAAATGAGTGAAAAAATAAGGCTAAGATGACATGAATATAATATAAGAGTCCTGAATGTGATGTGAGGTTTCAATACTTACACAATTGTAAGAAAACTTTGCATTAAATTCAGACTAAAGTTGAGACTTGCTAACATGCCTAAAACATCATAAACACAAAATGTTGCATTCTTCTCAAAGAATTATACTAAAGACACCATAATCAGCATAGATAATTCCCACTGCTAGAACACTGGCATCCTCTAAAGAGGAGTACTCTGTAATCTACCAAGCGGTCCCAGTGCGGGTTGGTAGATGTCACATATTTTCGAATTTTTGGTTGTAGAACATTCCCGTTTCTTCACGTTTTGGCTTGAGACGGTCACGGTTTGGTTTTGGTTTTGAGAACCGTAGTGGTGAAAATATTCACGGCCTCGTCAGAACCGTAACCACTATTCTTTTAAGACACAATATTCAAGCATTTACTTACATCGGCTAATCGAAACTCTTCCTGAAGCTGCACAGTCTCAGGGCATTTTCCCGGCAAAGTGAAATACCCATAAACACTACAAATACTAATAAAAAATGATATTATTAACAATTTTAGCATTATTACTTTACTCTCGTTTAATCTATGTGAAGATACAAACAGTAATGATTTAAATAATAATGTTTGTGTTTTATTAAATCGATCTTTGGGTTATCACAAAGTTCAAACGGAGTAATCGTTCAATTTCTAAGAAGATATAAGAGAGTGTTTTTAAAGCGATACGGTACTCTTATGTTAATTACTTAGAATTGATTAAAAAAAAAAACTCAGGTCTTTGGTTCACCTTGTGGGAGGCCTTCCATCGCCGGAAGAATAGGTGCACTGGATGGGGGAAGTATAGTACCGGTCGAAGAGGCGGTTCTTAGGGGAAGCCTATGTTCAGCAGTGGGCGTCTTTCGCCCTATTACCTGTCAGATTTTGTCAATGGTTATTAGTTGTCGATAGGTACTCTATGCTGTCTATATATCAGTCAGTCGATTTTAATCTGAAATGTACCTTACTCTTATAAATATTGTACAACATAGATCTTCGCATATACCGCAATTTCGTATACTAAGTATTATCCTAATAGAACATAAAATATTAATTCGAAATGTACCTAAAGTCTTTGTACATAACCATTTAAATCAACCTAATTAAGTAAATGTAGGTAAAATTTGTACTTTGGAAACGTAGTAATCTCATGTATTATGCGCAAAGATCTTATTTTTCCTCCAGGGTACCTAGTAACTAAGCGCAACGCAATAAATTCGCACTTATCACAACTAGTTTTGAAAAACACTTCTTAGTAAAACTACAATTTGTTTTGTTTGTTAGATCTCTGTTCTGCGAACGTGTAATCTGTTAAATTAAAAGTGTTAATGTGGGTTTGACCCTATTATTGTAAAGAGGTGTACATAATGTTACAAGACTATGCGAATTACAGTTATTTCTTTTTGCCAAAAGAGTGATTCTTTTCGCGAATCCAACGAAGAAACTAGCTTTTGCTAGCGGCTTCGCCCGCGTAGAGGTCGAAAATTATCCCACGGGTACGTACTATCGGGATAAAAACTGTTTTATGTGTTAATACAGGTTATAAAATACCTGTGTGCCAAATTTCATCCAAATCCGTTCAGACGTTTTTACGTGATTGAGTAACAAACATCCAAACATGTAAACATACATACTGTCACATTTATAATATTACTAGCCGACCCGGCAAACGTTGTTTTGCAGGTAATTTCTAGTGAACAACCCTTATCACTTAGGGGTATGGAAAATAGATAGTAGCCGATTCTCAGACCTACTGAATATGCATATAAAATTTGGTAAAAATCAGTAAAGCCGTTTCGGAGGAGTAAGGTAACTAACATTGTGACACGAGAATTTTATATTTAACAAGTAGGATTTTGCTAACTATTTAATGTATGCTCTATAATAGAAGAAGACTGGAGAAAGACGAGAAGGTAAAAGTAAGGACTCCTCGATAGAGGTATATACGTATATAATTATTATACTTTATGATATAGACTGGATTGTTTTTTCAGAAACTTGATGAATTAATGTTAAGGGTTCCAGTTGAATATAAATTTAAGTAGGTACTGTTTAAAAAGTTATAAAAAAAATTGGAAAGTAACATAATTTAGGTACAGCAACTTCTAACATAACAAAAATTTGGAAAGCCCCTTATTTCACAGCGACTTCTAACATAACAAAATAATCAGCGTGAAAATAATTTCAACAGATGTAAACCCACTTTACACTACCTGACTTTGCTCCAATTACGTACAACAAGCGAACATTAACCACATCCTATCCTGCAACGCAAAAACTTACGTAAACATCATGAAACCTATAAATTAGACGAGAGGAAGTCTACATCAGGTCGCAAAACGTGGCCAATTTACGTCTATTTCAGTATAAAAACGTCTTTATGCCTGGGGTCGGCACATTGGATAATTACCGCGTAGGACGGGAGTGCTCACTCGTTGTCTCATCCTCGGACGATCCAGTTGTTTTAAAATGTTTCTCTTAGTACTCTCCCTGTGTTTGACAGGAGTATTTGGAGCTGATTATACCTTGCCAGGAGAATGTCCTGATATGAAGCTGCAAGAAAATTTGGATCCTACTAAGGTGAGTGTGGGATACGATCATTATATCTACAGGTACACTTTACACATTGTTTTTTTTTTCTTGTATCAAATAAATGCAGATGTTTGCGAGTACACAAACCTACTTTTACCGAAAGTTATTTTTGTTCCTTCGTGAACTCATTTGGTCCCACACGAGGAGCCTAGACGAATTTTATAATTCAGCAACAGAATCTAGTCACTTGATCGTTTTGTATTTTGTTATCTTAGTGCAAATTGTTTGGTCAACAACACTATCATTCAAAATATTTCCGTTCTTCGAATCAATATGAGGTTATTGGGCTAAAGATATAATCTCATTATCTTGATTTGATTTTCTGATTGTTAATGACGGTTTCTTTCAACTTCGGTAGTAAGAATCTGATTACCAAATACAAATATTTTGTTTACCTTCTAAATATTATTGAAAAAGATTGATACCTATAATATAATGTTTTCAAACTGATATCGATAGTTTAAGGAAATCTTTCAGTTAATCTATCACCACAGACTGAGCAAGCTTGAAGATCGCAAGGCAAAATGGTAAAACGATGGTACAAAATTAAGGGGTCCATGGCAGGCTAAAATATAATATATTTAAGTACTCGTAAAAACACTGTAAACTTGTTTTTTTTTACAATTTTTCCTTCTCCTTTCATTGAACCCGTATCTACCCTTGGTCTTTTTAATAATTAGTTATAATTTTACATGTTATACTTACGTACTTTTTTGTCCACAAAAACGGAGCAAAACTCTATTTTCCTCTGCTTTTGTACCAACGAAATTGTTCTCTTTTTTATTTTAGCGTCATCTCATTTTCTGCCCTTCTCTAACAAACTTTCCGTATAGTTTTCAGGCCTATGGTACAACGTGGCTAGCTACGCCAGTGATGGCCGTGAAATCTACGACTGCTCCACTATTGAATTCCAAGAGGACAATCTTGGCTACATGTATAAAGAGACCTATGTGCAAGAAAACCAGGGCAACAGAACCCACAAGATGTACCAGGCAAGGGTAGACCCCACCTTCGATGCGGGGAAGAATGCCGTATTTATTATGAGCCATGAGGCTGGTGGTGGGTATCTTCAATACTTATTTCTGCTGCTTAAACGGATAATCTTGTAGTGCGTTTACAAAATAAGGTTTCCAGCCAGGGCATAAAACTTATATACGAAGCGACCATACGCTATAGGTAGCCCTTTTTTGGGAAGAACCTTGGCTAAGAGTGTCGCTGGAGGAAAGCAGCAAGGGACAGGGTAGATTAGATTAATTTGGGACAGATAAAAAAAATAAGGCTTAGCCGCGTGGACTGCCTCGAGCAGGGGTTGGGGCGAGGTATCTAGGTATATTTACGTATACAAACCTATTTCTATATTTTTGTGTAGTAAGTTGGGCCGAGGCACAGCGGGACGAATAAGCAGTGTTTGTGAAAACTAACACCATGCCTGTTTGAATCTAGAGATACCTAGAGAAAGGTGTAAGTTAACACTTTTCCAGACAACCGTTTTCACAAACACAGCCGTGATTGTGTTTATGCTTTTGATCTCATCAAAACATTAGATACTAGGAGACCGTTCTACTAAATACGCTTTCCACACAATTATAATATTTTTGAGAAACAAGAATTACTCTCGTGTGGATACATCGATTTTGAGATTGAGATTGTTACTTAAGTATTATTATAAAGCCAGTTTTTCAATAGTCAGCTAAGTATTATTTGAGGACCAAGAGATGGCTTTTGATCGATATGCCAGTACTGTCTGTTTGTTGTTAAGACATAACATTAAAAAAATAATCTTTAATCAATATACGTCATTGTGCATTCCACTAATAATCGATATCCAGAATAAAACCTTTAATATTGTTTTCAGATAATGTAATCCAGTTCCCATTTTTCATCTTGTCGACTGACTACGACGGCTATGCCATCGCTTACACTTGCAGGTGGCTCAAGGAGAAGATTAGGATGCACTACGGTATGTCACAGCAAGCACTTGTGTTGCCGATCTTATCTAAACTTAGACAAGTATTAAAAACAGAAACGTTTTTAATTTTTTGCATGTTTGTTTGTTAAGCTTTCACGCTAAAACCGTTGAATGGATTTGGATGAGATTTGCCACATGGGTAGATCATCACCTGGATTAGGCCGTAGGATACTTTTTATCGCGATATTCCCAAGATATCAATACTTATAAATCTACAGTACTTAAACTTGTCCCACTGCAAGGCAAGTGTTCCAGCGGTAACGACTGCGAGTTACAAGTTTTAGGTGGTGTGTTCGAACCCTGACTGGGACATTACTTTGTGTAAATAATTTCATAACCACTGCCTTCAAAACAGTGAAAGTAATCTTTCAACCAACACGCACTGGGCCGGCATGGTGGGTTATGGCCCCTGCAGGCGTCTAACAGAGAGGAGGCGTGTCTCCTAGCAGTGGGAACATTACAGGCTGATTGTATTTATGCTTATGCAAAGGCAATGCAAAGGGCTCAGCCATACCTACTGCACAACAGATGCCTGTTGCGCACACAAAAGTAAAACAGTTTTATCTGCCCATAACTTTGTCTATGACCCTTGCGAATGTGCTTTTCTTCGTTGCTTACATAAATATTTCTTCCTAGTTAAACAGAGATCCAGCAGAGAGCCTAGGTGAAATTCAATCGGCGAAAATGATGATGGACAAGTCAAATATAAATTAAAATATTTGCGTTTGTTTCCGAAAAACTTTTAACAATCCCGCTGAAAAAAAGCTGCACAGATACTTGGCCCTCAGATTTTATATCTTGCTCATCAAAGCTGAAATGAAGTGTTTAATGTTTACTTTTCAAAATTTTCAGTATTCGCATGGGTGCTCACTCGTAGCAAGGAAAAGCTGCAGGGCGAACTTCTGAAGAAAGTTGAAGACAAATTGTCCAAATACACTGACTTGGCGGAACATAGACAGTCATTTGTTTTCAAAGATTTCTCAGACGCGAGCTGTGCTTACACTAACAAACTTGAATCTGACTTCTTTACCAGCAATTTCTGGTGAAAACCGACATATTCTTGTATTAGACTGTAATTAATAAAAGCTGTTTGTAATTGTATTTATTTATTTCTGTACCCTGCAAAAGACCTACAACATCGTGTCTTAAATTCCTGGAGAGATCCAAGTTGACCTAAAAGGGGTTAACCAGGCTCAAAACTCTGCTGCAAATTTCTTCTGGGAAACCCCAATGACACTCGAGCGAACCCGGGACTTCCAAGGAGTTGGTATGAACAACTTCTAACAATAAAAGCAATGTTGGATTTCACAAGTGAAACTGCACCCTAAATGCGTAGCACACTATCAATCAGAATCTGAATAATTTTGATTTATCAATCCATTATTTCACATGTTTGAAAACATTGTCTGCTTTGCAACTTAAACAACGCCATGAATGTTGTGTTGAAGCTATGTTGATGATGTAGACTCCTCTCAAAAAGCCCCGATTAACTGTCTCGAGAACAAGCCTAATTAGCTCATAATTAAAAAAAAACGTTAGGGGACGGCTAAAAAAAATGCCAGGCCTGTTTAGCGTTTTCATTGACCGTCCCCGACTTGACAAAGTCTTGATCAAAATATTAATTACAACTTAAACGGCCAATATGATTTATTTTTGAGTTTTTGTTTGTGTCGGGGGTTTTTTAAATTTCCTGCTTTTAAAACGTGTTGTCTCGCTTAAATCTGCGCAACGTTGCGTATGTTTCCCTCAGTGAAGTTTGTTACTAATTTATACTCATTCCTCGTCTTGATCATCATCTATCTATAACCTATTCATTGAGACCTTTTCAATGAGCCCAAACACGATATTTCTGCTCTGTTTGTTGGTGAGTAACTTGGGTATCCTGTAAATTTCAGTTGTTGCTCCAGCATTCGTTCAAGGTAACCAAATTTCGACTTAATTAGAACCGTGGAAGATGCTCAAATCCCTTCATCAACCAGAAATGAGCTGATAATCTTCAAACGGAAAAGAACACTCCCGACTAATTCACCTTCCAAAAAAAAAAAATCGGTTCATCCGTTCGGGAGCTACGATGCCACAGACAGACACACACACACACCACACACACACACAAAGACACGTCAAACTTATAACACCCCGTCATTTTTGCGTCGGCGTAAAACAAAACTCTCAACTATAAACTGAATAACAGAGTTTGAGGTAACTCCCAGTAAATTATCAATAACTAGCGGCCTCGCCCGCACGGAACTTTCATGCCCGTTTAACTCCCTTAGGAGTTGAATTTCCGAAAATCCTTCCTTATTCCTTGTCTACATTATAAAGGGAACCTCTGTGCAAAATTTTGGCTCTTGTGATACAGGAATTCCTAGTACAAGAGCCAGGGCTACAATGTTGTTGTTATTTGAGTGAGTAAATAAATAAAAAATAAAAAAACAGCATTCTAGGTCCAAGAATTTGGGATGGGCGTTGATGAGTCAGTCAGTCAGGACTTTTGTCTTTATTTGCATAGATAGATAGCAGACGCAAAAGTTGTTGTAATTAATCTACAACGTTAAAACAAAGAATGAATTTTCTGAACGACGTAATACAGGGCTTATCTAGATACCACAATCAAACAGATTAAATTCTTTGACTCTGATTCATGACAGAGTCGTGATAAACTTAAAGTTAATGGGTCATAGAAACAAATCATGGGGGTTTGTGGCTAAATAATAACATCAGCAAGGGTCGATCGAAGATTAAGCTAAGCTTGCTGCGGTGAGTTCATGGATGGGTGACCATCACTACACCAATCCGTGCCTCGGAAATCACGCTAAACCGTTGGTTCTGGCATTCGTAGTTCTTTGACAGTTGGTACGGGTAGCCAGATGCCCAAAAGTCTGACCACCAGTCTTAGCAAGGGGTATTGTGTTACCCAGTAACTGGTAATGGCGGTCAGCTAAGCAGTCGTTCCATGTAAAATACTGGTATTTAATTTAGAAAAGGCTTCTCTCGTGCAAAGAAACAAAGACATTTCACCACCACATTCGTTTCCCCTACTGGTCTGACACTTAATTTCAAACAAAATCATGGCCGTTGTTTTGCTTTTGTGTACTTCGCAAAGGACACCATATCTTGGACTTACTTAGAAAATCTATGCTTAATCATGTATTAATTGTTAAGTCACAGCCACACGTTTGAAAGCACTACCATAACCTTACATAGTGTTTATAAACCTAATTAGTGCATTTTCAACGATTGCTTACGTTTTTCTCCAGTGATCTACACACTACATAAAATCTTTATAACTAATATGATTAATTTTTTGCCTCTTACTGCACTGACTGTGAAATGAATAAGTAGCTACTTACCTACCCAATGGGCGACTTTTACCAATGAAATTGAACGCAATCAGCACGTAAACCACGTTGTCATTATTTTCTGTGGAATAGTGACATTGACAGCTCTTGAACGCGGTTTAAATATGCTGATCGCGTTCAGTTTCATTGGAGAAATTTGCACTAAAATGGATATTGAAGGCTGAAGTAGTGTTGCAAAGGACACGAGTCCTCGAGTCGTAATTTTCAAGCAAGACTCACCGCATAAAAAGGACTTGAGTACACAAAGAGACTCGAGCTCTCATGTAACATTCAAGAGTTCGTAGAGAAATCAGTCGTCTAGTTTTGCAGTCCTGTTTTAATTCATCATCCGAGTTGGTTTATACAGGATTCGAAGACTAGTTCTTTGCAACACTACACTAGTCTGAAGTAAACAATGTATTGGATTGACATAGGCTACCGAAAAGTTTGTCAATCCTGTTGAAAGTCGTTGTAGAAATACGAGACGCCTTGAAAACGTTTTCTACAAATCTATAGGTTTTTTTTAATATATTTTATGGGGACCAAATTATATTTGGAGATGCTGTGGAGAGGTCTTTGACCAGTAGTAGATATCGGGGGTTATTGTGATAAGGTGAGAATATTTAAAAATCAATTTACAAATTATTATATAGAAAAGTTTATTATCCAATAAATAGTCCTAGACTAAACAATTTTTATCACAAACGTTAGACCGATTACAATCAGTATTATATAAAATGAAAATAAAAGATAAAGGGTAATCATAATTAGTTGTGTTTTAATTACAATTTTATTAGGTTTCACTAACACACCTTTACAATGGTTTGTAGGAAGAATAATTTGTGTTTGGTCAGCAAATTTCAACTACTTAATAAAATATTCCGAAATTGATCTTCATTAACATTTTAGTAATATCAGTTTGTCTAGATACACACTAGTCTTACGCCAAACTATTAATAGACTTAATGTTACTATAAAAGATATAAGATAGCTTTTCTATATACATACATCACTATGAACGAAAAAAGTTAGAAAATGTGAAAAAAATTACTTAAAACTTGGTTTTTATAATACTGTTAAAACTGAAACTAAAATTGACGTCAGATTGTATTAAACTAAGTTCAATAAACGAATGTCTAATATGATTAAAAGTAATATTCGAAGAAACTGAAATATTCGAGAACATTGCGTCGGTTTTTCAAGTTTTGTACAATTTGACATCAACAAAACTATTAAAAGTAGCCTCCTTTTTGACACCCATGCTAAATAACATACTTTACAAGAAACTCCAACATATACATAACATGAAACTACAATACATATTACGATCTCAGACATATGAAATAGAGTTCCAATTGCTACACCTTTATCAGAGGTCTCAAAATGAGGTCAGGATATCACGAAGGTCTTACGTGGCTAATTTACTCTTCTAAGGTCCAATATTTAGGGCTTGGCAGTCTGTTCAGTCATGACACTGGAGCTAGTGAACTTGCAGGCTTCTTCGGAGAAGTCGGTTTGGACCAGCTTGGTGGAGTCGATGATTTTGGAGTTCTCCTTCAAGAAGTTGTCGACAAAGGTCTTGGCTTCACCCTCCAAAGCCTTGCTGCGAGACAGGATCCAGGCTTGCTCTGTAATCAGAAATTGATGATGAGATTGTGTGTAAGATTTCAAGAAGATATCGTAAAATCTAGAAATAGAAATTCTAACCGTTGGCTTATAAAGCTCTAGTACGCGAATAGTGTTTTTTTTTTGCCACAGTTAACTGAACTCACGACGTCACACGACAATAAGCAGAAACTGAGAGAAGAAAAAAATATTAAAAGATATACCTACGTCATTTCTATATCAAATAGAATAGAATTCGAATTTAGAATTTATTTAATAATAAAACGTATACAATAAAAAAACAGTACATTTAGTCAACAGTAGTAAATTTCCCAGACAATTATAGTGCCTAAAAATAAACTATTTCTAAAATATATTTTACACAATACAAATGCAAGTGATAATGTTCCGGAATTAGAATGTTAGGTTGCGACTCGCCCGATCTTGGTTTATTGAAACCTGTGTTTCGGGCCATCACTTTACATTTCAATTAAATTGAGACAGTAACATTTAATTTTTTATTTTTATTTTTTATCTATTAACAACTATGAGAGCATGTTGTGCAAAGTCGAAAATCAAATCCAAAATATTATTATTATTATTATTATATTGCATTAATCATATAAATAAAAAGTCACTTGCAATGGTGTAATCTACTTCCGTGTACCAAGATACGGAGTAAACGTCAATACCTATCTGTACCTAATAAATATCGATTAATTTAAAATCTGATTGCAGTTTGTCGACGTCGTCGGTATAACTTTTCCTATCATTATATCATTCAAGACCCCAATCTTATACGTATTTAAAATCAGTTGTCAATACTGAATCTTTATGGTCTGGTGGCTGTTTGGGAAAGCTGCTAATTATGTACCAGCTTTTAGTAGGAACTGAACGTTTTTTTAATACAGATACGACATTATTACCCCTATTTAACTCATTTAGTTGCATCTTCTTTTATCCTTCCATAGTCCTCAAATAAAGATTGTTATGAAGTATATGTGCGTATAGACCGGATCCGCCGAGAACCGAAATGTGCGAAGATCTCGACGTCGAAAAACGTACTATGGAACTCAAGTGGAGTTGGGCAGGACATCAGTCAAGGAGTTATGATGACAGGTGGAGTAAAGCCGTAACCGAGCGGCATCTGGGACGGGACGTGGGAATGGGACGCTCAGCGCCGAGATGCGGAAAATACCTGAAAGAGGCTGACCAGGAGTGGGTGATCGGGCTGAGGTTGATGATGATGAGAGGTGCGTCTTTTTAAATTCACTGACAGGTAAAGCAGAGCCCAAACGAAACTGGGTCTGACAGTAACTGTCAGACATAACATTTGTAAAGCATTCCTTTTAAAACGAAGGTGCAGCACCAAGGAAGGATTTATATTATTTAATCGCTTTTGCCAGCGGCTTCGCCTGCGTGGAGTTCGGAAATTATCCCACGGGAACGTACTACCGGGATAAAAGTATCCTATATGTTAGTCCAGATTATAGACAATCTGTGTGCCAAATTTCATCCAAATCCGTTCTGCCGTTTTTGCATGATTGAGTAAGAAACATCCAAACATCTAAATCATTATACAAACTTTCACATTTAATCTTATAAATGTGAAAATTAATTCATCCCCTAAAGAGTTTGGGAATGGGAGACAAAAGTTTGTATGAAAGTTCGTCATTTTCGTGGTACTTAGTGTTCCATTTATAAGTTAACGTTAGTTTTATCATCGGTTTCTTGAAAACTCATCTCGTAAGGCTCCCAAGAACTTGAAGATTGCATGGATTGTTTTATTACTTAAACATTTTTACATAAAACAAAGAAAAATAGTCAAAGTAAACCTCAATCAATTCTAGCCAAAGTAAGCCTTCTGGTCATCCACATCCTTTCTTGCAACAGAGCGATGGATCTCTTACAATTGGACAAGATGAAGGTAAAAGCCACACTAGCAATGGATGGCATAAATAAGACTAAGCCCAAAGCACGGTTAGTTCAGATTACCACCAAGATCATTCTAACCTTCAAACTAGTCTGTAATAACTATAGACTGTCCACCACTTCCTGGTAGATAATATAGCTCTGAAGTATTCAGAAAATTTCCGTAAACCAAATCTTCTAGCTATCTACGATTGTATTACAATGCTTTTGGATTAATGCTTATCGATCGTACGTTGTGCGGTACATAAATAAAAATGTGAAGTACCTGTGCATGACGTGGCATCCACGTGGGCTACACACATGGTCTGTCGTGTGATACCAACCTTAATCTAAGTGCTATCAGTAATGATTTTTTCAGTTTTAAATATTATGTTCAGTGAATTTTTTTGTACACATCAAGCAAACCAGACATTAAATGTGAAGATTGTTCACTTCAGAAAGTTTGACTAATAAGAGAGCCTAAATAAGTGGCAATCGTTTCGTATTTCTAGAATAGAATAGAAGAACAGAAAACATTTATTCGACAGCGACTTTCAACAGGAGAAGCATCATATCTTTTCGGTAGCTGATGTCAATTCAAATTTTTGACTTGCCATTATCGCTATGGCTGATAGATTGTCACTTTGCCTGAGCCCTAAGGATTATGGAAGCGAATAACAAGACACTGAAAGAGAAACAATCCTTCGCTAAAGGAAACTAGACGTATCAATCGCTTAATATACGCTACGGCTCTAAATTACGCGTGTAACTGTAGTTTTGCTTATCAAATTATCTTATGAGAATATAGTTGGCTGGGCTAAAGTGAAGATCTTCTCAACAACTCAGTTAAGTTCGCCTTTTGAACCACTCATCCCTCAATCACCACACAATTCATAAATGGTTGTGACTAGCAGATTATGCCCATAAGTAAGTACGCCTGAATACTTTACATAAATTAAAAACAAACATTTGCCTAGCTCAGAGATGGGGAACCTTTAACCTCTGCGAGACACTTTTTCCAAAAAAACATTTCATTCAACAAACAATCTTGACTTATTGACTACTAAAAAAACCAAATACTTTCACAATAATAATTGGTACTTAGTCTTTATTTACAAACAGAAATAGACTTGTACTACACTATTATACATCACACCAGCTTATTTATACGACAGAAGAAATTAGTGCAAGTTCTGGTGTCTACTTTTAGATTCATAGGTATATTAACTTTTAGCAGAATGCAAGCTTAACTAGAATCATGTGACAGGTACGGTTTCTGAAATTAATGACTCAGGCTTAAGAAGATGAACTTAGCACACCCAGATTTCTATGTTTGTTACTGTGACATAGGCTGCCGTGCCCAAATTATTTTGTTGCGTGCCATTGTTTCGCCATCCCTGACCTAGCTTTTCCCAACTATGTTAGGGTCGGCTACCAGTCTAATTGGATACAGCTGAATATAAATATATTACATCTGTAATACGATACCTCTAGGTAAGACTGGTTGTCAGACTTTCGGGCTTTAGACTAACCGTAACGACTGTCAAAGATCCATAAATTATAAATACGTGCTGTTGATCACATTATTATAGTATAAGTAACTAGTTTGATAACATTGTAAATATGAAATAAGTAACCTAGTAAGTGGGATTATGGCTTAATTTCCCTCTAATACGTGACATTATAAACCAATCGATATTGTATATATTATGTGCACGTTTTATCATCAGCTGATTGTTAATCTATCTTATAAAAACGGATAACTACGTAGAAATTGTGGGTCACTATTCACCGATATTATATAGGTCAGTTTTAAGAAATAAAAAGCTCGTTTAATGTGTGCATGAAATTAATAAATATACGACAAAAAACTAAAACGAAAAACCCGGAAGAGAGAACTACATTGACTCCTAAATCAGGAGATCACAAAATCCCTGTGGAATTTCTAGACTTATATAGACGGATAGCATTCTCTGCCATAACATAATCGGTCTGTTACAATCTTATCACAGGACTTATCTCTGTGAGAGTATATTGTAAAATAATGCATCACGTGGTTTTAGTTGTAATTGGTCGATGTTACAGAACTTACGATTGTTTGTTCCTAAAGCATAATCATATCCTATATCACGTTTTTTTTTAATATTGCTTGTAAAAAAATGGTATATTGATGACGTAATCACTAATCCATCCAAAGCATGGTGATCATACTAGAGCAAAGTTTTCTTTCAACGATACTAATACTGTAGTCAATGAAAAGTGCTGAGTTGACAAGGAAGTTTTACAGGCTCATAATGATTAATAACTTAATAACTGGGCTTACATCGCTACTCCCAGTACGTGACATTGTAAACCAACTGATATCGTATCAATCGTGGATTGCTGATAAATACTACTAGTCCTCAATAAATTTGATTTACCCTCTGCAACATTCTATAAAATGAATGGCAGTTACTGCACTTAGTAACTTCAATTAACTTTGACTTTTACCTGAAGAAAATTTTTGGTTGTCCGAGATCTATAGTCGAGAACACCAGCAAAGCACCAAGACAGTGCAAATCGTTGAATCCCGGAGAAATGCTTAAACTGTCTTTGAAAAGCATCAGAAACAGCGAGCTCTCGTTAGGCAGTTGGACTAAGAACTTAGTTCGGAAAGGTCATCTAGATGACCTGACCTATCTTCTAGAACGCTTCTAGCTTGCTTCTACTTTCTTGCTTGGTACCAGCTTCTCATGCGCTACTAATTTCATATGTACGAAAGTGTTTTTAAATAGTTTATTAAATTAATTTATTAAACTATTTAAATGTTTAGCGTTACTTTTTATCATGCTCTTCTTTCATGGTTGTAAATAAAATGGTTTGCCAGTTAATTTTTGATCTTGCGTCCGAAATCTAAACAAGGCATGTCACTTTATTTCATAGCGGTAATTCTGTGTTCAGTATGAACTGGATCAATTTAAATATTTATAAATAATTGACTTTCTGGCCTCTACACAGACTGAATATAAATATAATCGTGGTCGAAAAAAATAATCTAGAAATGTCTGAATATTTAATTATACATGCTTGCATGCATGATTTCACTATCAATCTATTTTCTGCATGTACAACAACGTGCTTCGAATAAAATCTGTATTTCTTTATCATGTCCACGTTAACTTTGATAAACAACGAGATAAATAAATTATTATTGGTAAATATCGTATTATACAAAATGTTTTAAAAGTTCTTCTAAACATTGGATTGCACAATACGAGGAGTAAAGAGTTCCTTACTCATGTCTTCTTTCCGGCTCTTCTCCATAGGAAGCGACAAATTGGAATAGCTTATAGCTTCTGACGTTTTATAAGTGCCCATGCAGGTTTGTGTGAAATAAAATATTCTGATTTTGTTTTTTTTTATTATTCCAGCACTATATTACGGCAATTTTACTCCATCTATTACAAATATGGAGACTATTGGACAGGACTGGGTCCAGCAGTGGATTTATATTAGTTATATAGAAATATGAAGACAGAACAAACGAGTAATAGCACAACACCATCAAGACATAGACTAGCTACTACATATATGAGTTTCTGCATCGTTACAATGCAAAGGAAACGTAAGACTATCTATGTAGGTAGATTTTGCTGAAGATAAGATACATTGAGCCCTTGGTCTAAATAATGACGGCTAATTTCAATGCTTCCCAGTCGAGCCAATAAGACATGCTTGAAGAATTCTACCTCATTGGTATTCTCAAGGATATCTTATCTCATTCTCAGATCAAAGCAAAGAAAGAGATTTTCGTTAAAAGTGTACTTACCATTGTGGGTCTTGGTTTTCTCGTTGTATTTGCAGTTGTAGGCAATGGAGTAGGTGTTGAAATCGGTGGCGAGGATTAGCAGGGGAGACTCGGAGACGAAATCTATGGAGAAAAAGAACGTCATCTCTTATTAACGATGCTCCTAAGATTCAAAACGCCGTATTATTATTTAAAAATAGTACTTAAAGACAGTTTACAAATCACAACTAATGAAAAGAAAGAAAATATAGGAACGGAAGATAAAAAATCAATTACAATTATCATCTGAGTAGATAATTAAAAATCAAATTGCAGTCACTCCACAAATACTTTTTTTATATATGCTGGTAAGATAAACTTGAAAAGGTAGATTAAACGTGATTATACATCAGTAATCCGCTAGATTAGTAATTCTCGCGCATTACAGAACCGGTCGCAGTAGCGTGTGGGCGAGACTTATGTCCAGCTGTGGATGTCTTTCGGCTAAAATGACGATGATGAAGACTGAAGTAAGGGACTGTTCCTTGGAGCTGGAGTCAAGACCAGCCAAAAACTTTTCAGAAGAGAAAATGTTCATTCCATTTTAAATAGTCCTTGTGCCTAAGTTTCAAAATTGAGGTGTCTATGTTACCTCAGTACAGTAACTTCCAACTTACCTCCGAACTTGAAAGAGACGACAAACTTGGCGGCTGCGTTGGCATCAGCGGCAAACTTGGCAGTTCCCTCAATGAACTTCTTTTCTCCGTCGATGACATGGGAGTTCTTGACGGTGACCACGTCGCCGTTCAAAGTGTATTCTGCCTGGGCGCAAGCGCCCTTGCCTTCGGAAGCGATGGGCAGCTTGGAGATTTCATACCAGACGCCTTGGTACTGAAAGGAAGAATTTAATTTATTCCAAGCCCAGCATTATACAAACGTAGTGATGAATGCTACATGATCTCTGTTTATGTATAACCCTACAGTATTTGCCATAAAGTAAAACAATAACTTTCAAATAATTCGCTGCCCTTTCCCACCTGAGTGCAGTTTTTTTTTGTTTAACATGAAACGAGTGTTTACTGACCTCTACAGCTTAATTATGTACGTTCTGGAAAATTCGAAGGTTAGGACAGTCGGAGTCCGACAAATAAAATGTTAATTATGTGCAAAAAAAAGACAAAACGTAAGGTTATTTTCACTATATCCAGAACACCAACGACCTTCCTCATTAGCATGGAAGTTTAGACACACCCATTTAAAAATGCAAGTTTACAATACTACATAGTAACTATGAAATAACATCAAATACAAGTAGACTTCATTCGTCCTTCACGGTTCGTTTGCTAACTTTGTGTCGCCTGGTCAACTTGAATCATTCAATTCCGTGGTCAGCTCAGACGCACCGTATCTAACTACCTAATTGATCACCGTTTATCGGCAAATTAGTTTATTGTGTGTGAATCAGCAAGGTTTAATAGTTTAATGGATTAAGGTCAAATTGGTACGGCCTTGATCTTGAATCTGCTCTGTGACGTGTTTGCTGTTCCGCTGTTCACCCTCTGTTTATTTGAAAGGTTCCTTTTGTTCACTTCATAGAATCGAATTCCAAGCTCTGTTTGTTTAATGATAATTGAAATGCGTCAATAGATTTCCAAAACTACCTTTTACGATTATTTTGTACAGCCACGCCTATAATGTTCAGACACACATATAGTTCGTACATAATAGGTATGTATATTATGTATCAGATTTAAAAACCTCTTTCTTTGAAATAACGTCACCTACAACACAAACAAAGCTTTCCGTCCGTTTGGTAGCTGACGCTATTACGAATACGACGACTGACGCTATTGGTGAAGACCTTAAAAGAAACAGTAATGCTTTAAAATTCTACAAGGATACGTGGTCGTCAACCTAGCACAACTCATACTTTGTATTGTGTGGTATCAGCAAATTGTATTTGAATGACAGTATCTTTTTAAGGGCTCTAATGTCAAATTAAGCGCTGGATGCAGGACTATTGCGAGCGGAAATCGTACTGTGCACGCAAGATGACAACTGTAAGGAAAAAAACACACGTCCGTGCACAGTACCAGTTCTGGACCGCTCACAGCATCGATGAAGTCTTTCACAAACGCTTAAATTGAAAATACCCCAAAACTCTAATGTAATACCGTGTAATGCGCGTATGAACTGTTGCTCAAATACACTTTTCCCTAGTCTTTTGGTCCTATGTGAGGTTTCCTTAGATACTTACGCCACTCTATTTGCGTATTGATGTCAATAAATACCTCACGGGAACGTAACCGCGATTAAAAGTAGCCTGTGTGTCAATTCAGATTATAAAGTATCTGTATACGTGCCTTGTTTCCAATAAATCTGTTAAGCCGTTTTTACTCCAATCCGAAACATCCAAACAAAAGGACAGATAAAAAATGAGCAGATACAATTTCCAAGCGTAGAATGTTTTATTCAGGAAGAGATCTGCCCTGCTAATTGTATCTGTAGTAATCGATACTTTTGGGGTTTTCACTTTTCGCAAAAATGGCATCCTTAGAGGAAAACCTCTATGGGAAAAATAAAAATTTTGGGTACTCGCACTAATTTTTTTTAATAACGAGATTCAAGTACCTACTTGCAAGAAAATTTTACTATTCGATTTCCGCGTTTTTCTCGAAACCGCTTTTTTGTAAGTGCTACATTTACAATTAGCAGGGCAGAGATGTACAGAGTATAACCTACTGACAGACCCATTAAAAATATAAAGATTAGAACGATCAACGCAAACAATAATGCATTACCGAATTAGAAAATAAGAACATAAACTTGTACTGATAAAGTAATTATTATGCATACAAAATGACCGATATAATATCATCGCCATATTTTTGTATCAGCCTAGTACCTAACGGTAAAACATTGAACAGTCATGTTAAAAAACATAGATATTGATCTGAACCACGCCTATAATTTGAATTTGTACACTCCCGTTAGCAACAAGTTATAACGATAGCAGTTTCACGTTCCGGTTAAAAGTTACTTGCTTATGACGATAACGAGTCGGAAACAAAAGCGTTAAATGAGTGCCGCTAATTTCAAAAGTTAAGTCAATTTGGGAGTCATAGGAATTGTATATTCAACTTCCTAATTTTAAGGGGGAAAATGTATTTGTTGTAATGATACAATAGATATTATGGGAGCTATTGAATGGAGCTGATAATCGAGTTTAGATTATTAGAGTTCGGGAGTTTGTTGCGCCACTTCTTCTTCCCATCTAAAGCACTAAGAAGTGGTGAAGGGCGAGCGTTTTAGGGGACTGTCTTATGTAATTTCGACGTTCAAAAAGTGCTGATTTATTCAAACTAGGCTGGTGAGCCCAGTTTGAATAAATGGCTTTTGATTTTCATTTTGATTCTGCATCGCAATTTAGCAAATCCTGACGAAAATCGAATCGCTATGCGATTGTAAATTTAAATGTTTGTTATGTAGGTCTGTAAGTTACCAAAAGCCTTAAAGAAGCACAGGAAATAGTGAGAGTTAACATCAGAACTGAAAATGACAAATCATAAAAAAAATGTGAAGATTGTGCATTTAATTAAGAATTAACGATTAGGTAGGTACGTGAACTAGGAGAAGTAGTTACTTGGAGACACTAAGTTAGTTAAAAAACTACCGGTTTTATGAAAGAATTACTAGTTTGGAAAACGTACCATGTATAAGCAGGTATGTGAAGTCAATTAGAAAACTTTTGAGGATTCATACGAAAACAAAATTTAACAAAATTGAAAATAGTATCTTTTTGACACACTTTCAGATAATAAAACTAACTGAACCTGAACAATATTGAAACAAATCTATACTCACAGCTGTCAGGTTGAAGTTTTCAACTGGCTTGACTTCAGGGCAGGCTCCATCATGAGAATCGGCCATCGCCACCGCAACAAAAGTAATAATCAAAAATCTAAACATTTTGGATTTTAATAAAATATTTTTGGTACAAAAATTAAGTCGTTTACGCCTCTCGTGCTTGGACGGTTGTCAGAGATAAACTGGCGGCTGTGGGTACAGACGCATCCTTATATACCCAAAGCTACAGAGGTCATGGACAGACACAATTCGTATCTCAGGATTATTTAATTGACAGAATTGCGAATGAAAAGGATGAAGCGATCAAAGTTCTAGAGACATCGGGCGCTATGCGTTTGAATGTGCTTTCCTTGTACGAGTACCTACGTTGTGATTGCATTGCAGTAATTCCGAGAATTCCTGGCCTTAAGATTGTGAGATCTTCGTCTAAAACATTTTACCTTCTGTTGCTGTTTTTTATTTTTTTTTCAAATGATTAAGGTATTTATTTGAAAGTTTTGTAGAAGTTCAAACATCGTAATTTCTTCGCAACCCAGTTAGGGCTGCTATTGATCAATGATCAGGCCTCAAACCCATTGTCAGATTAGCACAAAAAAGGAATGATAACAATCCAATAAAAATCGTGTTTTATTCAGGAGTGTCAAAATTAATCTAAATATATAAAGAAATTATTTCAGTTAAATAAAAATAAAAAAACAGTTTACTAAACTGACATTTAATCTTAAATAACTTTTGAATGGCACACTTAAACTCGTAATTAATAATGATGGTAGAAACTGCATCAAAATTCTTCCGTGTGGCAGAATACTGGGCTGGAATACAGACAAACATTTTTTTCTTATTTAAAAGTAAAAATCAAAAGTAATTTATTCAAATTAAGCTGAGAATCAGCACTTTTCGAACGTCAAAATACATAAAACAGTCCCCCAAAAACGCCCACCCTTCGAGTTGGTAACAACATCTACATCATCCGCATAGGCCCTAGAGTTAATTCTATCGAAATCTTTTTATCAGAATTTATCCATCTTTTTACTATATCATCCAATTGTCAATTGATAGCAATGAAGGAATTCGAAATTCTGAGTAGATAATGTGACTGGCATGCGCATGAGTGAGTCATTTTGGGCGGAGCATTTTGTTTAAAAAGTATTGCATCACTTAAACGTAACTGTGAACTGCCACTGTACCGTGCTTGTATGTTTTTGTTTTAAATTTTATTTTACTAATCAACTTTATTTTCCTTTCATGGATATGGAAGGAATACATGATATTATCTAAAATGGCAGTGATGCTTACGGTAAACCAGATTTGGTTAAAATACGTACACATTTTATTATATTTTACACACATATATTTTTTATACCCACATTAAGAGACAGAGAGGATGAAAACATTGACAGTAAAAAGTTTTTCAATGAACTAGAAGAATATGGCTAGTCTTGATGATTGATCATGTAAAGCGTTTCGTGATAACCGAGTATTCTTTAAAAGGAATAAATGTCGTAAGGACACTTCCGTCTATTGTGATAAGTTCATGGATATATACTCAAGAAGAAAAGATTGTAGGGTCCCAAAAATATGGGTTCAATGCTGTTTTAAGACGTCAAAAAGGATTCGCCATTTTACTGTTGAATGACACAAGATTGGTAATTAAAAGAATCAAGTGAAAATAAAAAGCAAGTAACATTAATCTTCAGAATTGCTGAGTTCATATTCAGTTGTTTAGATCATGTTGGTCTCTAATGATCATCATGATCGATTCATCCATCTATATCTTGATTATCTTGGGAAAAACCCTGAAAACATATTACTTACAGTCATTTTTTATCAACTATCTATCAAATGTCAAAAATCTAGGGATTAAGTCGTTGTCACATCGAGAGGTTTCCCACAAAAACTTATCATGACAAAGGGCCGCAGATCATCCATAACCAATTATGATGTTCATGATAAATAGAGCGGAAAGTGAACATAAAGGCAAAACTAATTGCAACCTGCATGCTCCTATTGTAGTGCCAACACAAAGGTGCATTTTGTGGATACAAAATAAAAAGTGAAATGTACAGAAACTTCCAAACAATCATGCAAATAACTGCTCTTATCTATACTTACAAATCATAACAAATCATGTTGGCATGACTTATCTTTAACGTCAATGTTCTTTCAGTATCTTTAGTGTCAAATTTCAATTAAAAAGTACCTATACAATTTTAATTAGGTAGCGATATGTAAATGATGTTATATTTATAATTCTATTCTTTCTTCATATTGTTGTACTTCACACACTTTTGATTGCTGCTCATTCTCATATTACTTTATGACTCAATAACAACTCTTGTTACTAGTCACTTTAAGGCACGATATACATAGAGACGACAGGACGTAAGCAATGGACATGAACGATGCACGGAATCTTGCGTTGTTAGTAAATGGCGCAATTGCATATACGCCCCTACTACGTCCCGTCTGCCTGTGTGTGCAACGAGCCTTTTAAACTATGTGAGTTTTATTCGGCCGATCATTTATAAAATTTAAAATATTCAGAAAGTTCCACCATTATTTTCGTCTGACGTGAATCATTTTAATTTCAGCGCTTTAATAGCTAACCTTTCCTGAATAATCGAAACTGCAACGCTTACAAGCTACAGGTTCTTCAGGGAATCTAGTTTTCTATATATATCTAGGTACAGAATTAGATTAATATAAGACACGCTGAGATATTGATCTGTTACCTGTATTAGGTAGAACTCTTTATCATGCTTTGTATACTGATGTTATCATTAATTGCCACATTTTCGACCACATTAGACAATGTGAATATTTCATAACGTTTATTTATTTTGCCTCCGGCTCTTCTCTTGTGACTGTTTTACAAAGAAAGACTTTGCGTTTCATAATAATTAAAGTGCTGTTCAAACTCATTAATTTTTGAAGTTAACTGGACTGTTGTTTTCATTGTATTAGGAATTAAATTAGCATTCTGAGAATTGCTCTATTGACACTTGTAGATTTCGGTTATGTTTTTATTATGACCTTTTTCCTTGATGAAGCCTTATTCATATTATTTCAGCTGACTTGTGGCTGGAATAGAATTAAGTTGTTGTTGTTTATTTGTAGATTGAAATTACCATTTTTTAGACTCCTGATAAAACTATCAATATTTTGTTGGTCTTTCTACAAAATAAGAAAAAGAATAAAATGTTAAAACAACGAGACTTGGGCGAGGCGCATCAGTAGCATCGAAACTACGTTAATTAATAATGCTAACAATATTTTATTATTGCTCACATCGTCACACACACAGCACATCGTCGCTTTAGTATGACTATAGCCTAATAAAGTGATTCTGCAGCCAAGACAGTAAGTGCTCAATTATAATAAATCCTCACCATGTATTATGTGTAGGCCCAAACCTCACTTCCACACTTACACCCACTACTCACATACACATTCACCACCATTACCTCCACACCATCTCCACACTTAACACACGCGTTCCTTTTTGATGTTTTTCTTTTCGTTGTTTTGTTTTTTATTGGTTTAAGTTTATATAATTTATTTTGTTGATGCTCGTTTTTCTTTTCGTTGTTTTGTTTTTTATTAGTTTAAGTTTATTATTTTGTTGATGCTTAGAAAATAAATAACCTGGGGAAGGGCGGATCATCCTAACACAAGCAAGCTATTTGCTTAACAGGATTCTCCCCATTGTAACTAGAATAAGCTATTTAAGTTGATGCAATTTTTTATTTTTTATTTATGGCTAGACTCTGGATCCAATGGGTCAAGCGAAATCACAGCAATTCTAGACGGAGGGGTTTTTTTTTTTGGTGGAAGTCATCAAATGACTTCTCCCGTTCTGGGTGGAGCAGGAGGGCGTGTCAGACTTTTACTGACTAAAACCCAGCCGTGTTCCCTCAGTTGCCCGTGTGCCAGGGGCGAAGGTATCTCTTTCGAACAACCCACACCCCTGGCAGGCATCGGCCCTTGCGGACCTCTTGGTCACCCTGCGACGGGTCAGCACAGTGGCCCCGCTGTCTACCACTTTTCGGCCGCAGGGAATACGAAGAGCGGCCAACGCTATACCGACACTCCTCTTCTCCTGCGGCCCCACCGCTTCCGCTATCAAACGGTGGCGGCCCCGTACAGGCCACGGAAGGGAAGAGAGCTACTCAAAAGTACCGGCACTCTTCCTCCGCCACAGCCTGTAGACCTCAGCCGCGATGTCTCCCAGTTACTGAGCCCCCCCCAAAATGACAATGCAGGAACTCACTCGGGGGGGTAGACGGAGTGACTTGGACTCGTCTAATACAGGTCCTGGCTAGCTCTCGATGAGGAGAAGTAGAAAGGAGGCCTTGTCCTGCAGTGGCACAGTAGGTACAGACTGGTAATAATAATAATGGTAGTTGAATTAAAAGGCCATCAGCGTCACTTAGGCGATAGACATCTATTGCAGAACATAGGGCTCTAGCTAACCACCTCAATGTTGATCGCTTAATAATATTGAAAAATAAAAATAATTCCAATCCATCCTAAACGTTACATAAACATCAAAACAACAATGTCAAACCGACCACAAAAGCTACTTAACAACACCAATGAATCATATTTTCCATCACAACAAACAAATTATATAATTTTCTTAAGAATAGCGGCTGATGGGCACATCACGTTCCAATTCATGTGCACTCAACATCATGGAAAGTTTAAAGGATGAGACAATTTGGACGAGTCCAATTGAACGCTTCCAGCAGCACCCCGCGATGCTTCGAGACGGATTTAGAGGACCATTCCGTTGTGTAACACGATTATGTTTACAGTTTATTTTTTGTGCTATATTATGTTTGAGCTACGTCAATAATATGATAATGTAAGTAAGATTAATTGGGAGCTGGTTTTGATTAATTAGTCAACTTAGGTACCTTTGTATTATTTTTGTGGAATATCATTTAAAAAAAAAACAGCGTAGCGTACGCAAATGTGTTATCCAGTTTAGAGGTGTTAAAAAAGGGCCGTGGTTCATATTTACCTATGTCCATAAATTTCTATTAATAGAGGATCATCGTAATATGTACATATTTACTTTTCAACTTTACACATAACTATGAAAAGTCCCTCGCAATAAGCAGAAGGTTTGGTTGGCAACACGTCAATGTTTATTTTCTTGAATAATATTATCTCATACAAGTTCAATGCCATTGCCGGGTAACTCGGTAAATAAGATGAAGTATTAAATGAAAAAAGTGTATGAAATATAATAATAAAATGTTAATAGCATTATGGTATGTTACGACACTACAACGTACTGTACGTAATGGTGTTAGGTAGTAGTAATTAATTAATGCTTCATTGTTGAATAACGAAACGAAAAAGTAGGCTTGTGGCTAAGTAAACAGCCGCACAGGTGGAACGCTCAGGTAAAGCTACGGTTGACGCGGTTGGTCCGTGGATGGGTAACCATTTTTACATACCAAGACCACTCCGTGCCTCCGAAAGCACGTTAGGCCGTTTGTCCCGGCTATCATTTTTGGATATTTGACAGTAGTTACGGGGGGTCCATATTGGCTCAACTAAAGTTCTTTACCCAAAATTGTTCTTCCTAACGATTTGTAATCCGAATGATCACTCTTCCTAAAAATTTTCATCCTAAAGTTTTCATTCATACTATTTGTAGTGCTACCGGCGATGTTCCTAACACTCATGTTTCCGAAAATTGTAATAAATAATATCATTAATGTAAATATATTTAAACTCCTACTGTTTTTTATCATAACGCTTTTATCCCTAAACATAATTACCATAATATTTTCACTCATACTCAGAAAGAAACATTTACCATGACCATGCATGCAGCAGGCATGCAGCATGCAAGCATGCAAGCAAGCATGCAGCATGCAACATGCAGCAGGCATGGTTTCTGTCACGGCTCCGGCGCTGTGGGGCTCCGGCGATCCACGCGGTTTAACGCTCACCACCGTAGCTTCGGCTTGCTGGCCGGCATAGCCGGCCAGCCTCAGCCTCGGCGGCGGGCGTTAAAACCACCTGCTCCTCAGCTCGCTGGCCGCCTCGCCCCTCCGCGCCTTCGCGATTTTAAATAACACTCTAGGGGTAGGGCAAACAAGACTACGTGGAGTCGATTTTGCAACGATTCGTTACTTGGGGGCACTATGAATAATAGTATAAAAGATGGTTATGTTGAGAAAATATAGGGAAACAAATAAAAGTATAATAGATGTTTATTGCTACTGACATTATGAAGTTGAATGCTTCGGAATTATGAACATTAGAGACAGAGTAGTTAAGAATTGTGATTGTTAGGATGAAAAATGTTAGGAAGAACATTTTCGGATTTCCAATTATCGGAGTTGAAAATTTAGGTGAACTTTGGCGCACCCAGTTACGGGACGTTAGAAGCCCGAAAGTCTGACAACCAGTTAAGACTGGTTGTCAGACTTTCGGGCTTCTAACGTCGGTATTACGCTACTCCTTGGTAAGCCAAGGAGTAGCGTAATACCTAGTAACTGGGTAGTGGAGGTCAGATAGGCAGTCGCTCCATGTAAAATACTGGTATCCGGTTAGACTGGAAGCCGGCCCCAACATAGTTGGGAAAAGGCTAGGCAGATAATAATGTTAAATAACGAAACCGTATTTATTTCCTAAGAACCTATATCTTGTAGGATGAACCACTACATCAAAATGTCTGCTTCTAAAACAGGACCCTCCCTGTTTTAGAAGCAGACATTTTATAATGTGATAATTTACTTTAATCATCACAGCATATACAATTACATAACATAAATTCATTCATGTCTAAATTCCCCAAAGGTATTTAGGCAGTGGTTGTAACTACAGTACGCAAGTTCGTGAACCGGCGCCCGCCGTCGCGTCGGTTGAGACTGGTCATCTCATAAAGGGCATATTTTTGCTCTTACATTTTAGAATAAGTTAAGTTAAGAGTAATAATTGTTGAGTAAGTGACAGTGCTGTTGGCTTGCTTATTATAAATAAATAACGATCCTCCTAAATTTAAGTACTCACCGCCATCGTCTGCAAAACCACAGGCAAAGTCGTATACTTTGCCATCCAAGAAACAAAGCTGGAGGTTTTCGCGCCTACCACAATGGCAACCACACCTTTCAAGCTTGACCACGGCAATGTTGCTTGTCCGAAGAAACTGTAGTAGTACAGTCTGGCCGTCGAGAGAATACGTTCTTGAGACCTATCAGTTTCATACAGACGAATTCGCGTTTTGCGAATTTGATCTAGATATTAGTTACTCGAATGGTCGCACTAATAGATGTCAGGGGGCCTCTCTAATGACCGATTCCTATTACATATTTACGGATAGTTGTAGGGTAAAATTTTAAGAGTCGTGTATCTTTACCAACTATGTAGCAAAGACCTAATACTTTCGCATAGTAGACCCGCCCCAAATAGGCGGGTCTACTATGCGAAAGTATTAGGTCTTTGCGAAAGTATTAAGGTGACACTTGTTCACATTTTTTCCATACAAACTTCGGGAGGGTTTTACTCCACTGTTTGACTATGTACACCAAAAATTAAACATGGTATGGCTTTGTCTCGTTATTATTATTGTCTGTACGGAAACAGAATACTAAAATAAAAAGCAATTAAAAAGTTATGAGCCAACAAAGATTCGTTTTTCTTGCTAATTTAACCTAACTTTGAGCGTGTTTAAGTAATAAAAGGAGTGTAAAATCTCGAAAACCAAGACGGTACCGACAAAGTTCAATTAACAATAAGTTCAATAAACTTTATTGCTCATTGATTTATGCAGTGGTTTTTTCATAAAACCCGATCTTCTGAAGGACTTTTCTTAATTTTTTCGCGATTTTTTTGCCAAAAATGCTCCTGCATCTAACTCAATAACGTTGTACGTGTAGACTAGAGTCTAACTGCTCACCACTGATACTATCTCTGTCGGATACAAAGCCTGGTGAGACAGCGTGATTTTTAGCCAGGCCCACCAGTGAGTTCGAGCCCGCGCAAAGTGTGCCCGTAAAATTAGCTTACGAAACTATTGATTTGTCCAGTTTGGAAATAAAAAATGCCATTGGTATACAAAACAATCCTTTTTTTAACCGGCTTCAAAAAGAAGGAGGTTTCAATTCGGTATGTTTTTTTTTAAAATGTGTAACTCCTAAACACCGTGAAATTTTAGTTGTCTTAAAAAGATGGTTCACTCAATGTATCCGACATAAAATACCTCTAGGCGCGATTAAAAATTGTTAGATAATAGGTAAAAAACTTTAAAAAAAAAAATACAACCGACCTCCAAAATAAACACTACAAAGTGCAAAATAACTTTAATTTCGGAAGTCGGTGACTTTGGATGTCTATTTTAATTATTTGTCACCGCCTTCCGAAATTAAAGTTATTTTGCACTTTGTAGTGTTTTTTTGGAAGTCGGTTGTAATTTTTTTTTTTTTTTTTAGTTTTTATTTTTGACTTTTTAGTTACCTACCCCACTCCAATTCGAAATTTCATCATCCTTGGCGTCAAAACAATGCATATTTATGCGATACCAACATTCGCGGTTGATTGCTGTAATTTTTTTAAGAGTTCCGTTGTCTGCCTCCGAAACGCATCATCAGATCTATATTAAATTTCAATGGGACCATTTCGGAGTAAGCCCCTTTCGAACAAAAAAAGAATTTTGCAAATCCATTTATATACGACGGAGTTATGCCCGAACATACATATGGTGATAACCTCCTTCTTTTTGAAGTCAGTTAAAAAAAAACGATGCTTTAGAATTATGAAACACCATAATGTTCACGTATCAAAGGTAAGAAGATACCTATACCATTACATTCCATCATTCACTTCAACTCCATATCAGGGTGTTTCAAACTGCGTCATGTGTCATAGTGTTTTTTTTTTTAATTATCCATGAAAGTTCAAAAAAATGTTTTTCATTATTTAAATGTATTGTAGTCATTGGATACATGAAGTGGGCTGCCGTTGTAAGACGACTAAAATGTCACGGTGTATAGACGGATTTGTTTTTATTTTTCGAAGGATATTTATTTCGAAAATGGTCCCATTTGGATAAATTTCATATAGATCTGATGATGCGTTTCAGAGACAGACAACGGAACTCTTCATAAAATGACAGCAAATCAAATGCGATTGCTGCTATCGCATAAATATGCATTGTTTGACCCCAAGGATGATGAATTTACGAATTGGTATGGAAAACTATAACTATAAAGTGAAAATAAAACGATTTCCAAAAACAAAATGGTTTTCCGAAAACACATCAAAGTGAAAAATAACTTTAATATCGGAAGCCGGTGACAAAAAATTAAAATACATAATCCAAAGACACCAACTCGGAAGTAAGGAAATATGTCAAATCGGTTGTCATTCATTTTTAGTTCGGCCCCCGAATTAATCTTTGAAACGGAGTAGGAAAAGCCCGTACTTCGGCCGAAACTACGGATTTCGTGATAAGCGAGTAGACCCCCAGGAACGCATTCTCTCGTCTGTAGTAGTTCCTTACTTACTTTGCTACTGCCTCGAACCGCCGTACGAGCTCCTTTTACTCATAGACTATAAATTATTACACGACTGGCGAAGTGCGTTCGAAACATCTCTTCTTATCCCTTTGGCCTTCAAGGCCTGCTAATTAGTACAAAAAATATTGTTTGTTATAATTGGTAGATTAATCCTAAATAGGTACTTTTCTCAAATAGGCCTTCCAAATAAATAAAAATCGTTGCAAATAGATAGTAATTAGCAATCACACACGAAAATGCACTTCACATCGCTAAGACGCTGTGACGGAACCTTTTAGAAAGCACACACATTAATAATGTTAAGGAATAAAATACTGATACACAAAATCTCACTAAAAACTTTAATTCGGTCTTTTCGGGTTTTAATTGCAGATGCGGATTTATAGACACATTGATAGCAAAAATCACAACTCGTTGGGATTATTCACAACAATGTGTTTATTTGCACTCATAATAATATTGGTCAATAAGATTTTTTAGATTAAAAGAAACGATAAATGTAGCTACGATAAGATTTTATATAAATTAACAGATAAACCATTATTTGATTAGTATGCCAATTGTGATGTGCACGAACATAACCATGATCTCATAATGTCGAAATTAATTTTATTAGTTTTTAGTCTCGTTGGACTATTTAGTGTGTGTGTGAGCCAAGTGATACAAGATGGACAGTGTACAGGTCTTCCTATACATTCAGATTTTGACATCCAAGAAGTAAGTAGTTCAGTTTCAAATCAACCTGTGA
This sequence comes from Polymixis flavicincta, assembly GCA_949987655.1. NCBI lineage: Eukaryota > Metazoa > Arthropoda > Insecta > Lepidoptera > Noctuidae > Polymixis > Polymixis flavicincta. The sequence continues at coordinate 18,956,525 of OX465191.1, read as the reverse complement.
CCGGTTCCCAAAATTAATAATAGATAACTTAACTGTAAAATTATTAAGTAATTAGTGCTTTGAAAAATGTGGTTACATACTCGTACTTTGACAGTAAAATTTCCTGCAGATTTTTTTTTTAAATCAGATCATATCATTTATTGGTTTGTATAATTTCAGATCGATTTAGAACAGATTTTTTTCAGAAGAAATTATGTTTCAGACCACCATTCAAGGAGTGATCCTCGAATGGTGGTTTTAAAACATTAATTCAATTGAATAATATCCATAGCTACTGTGTGCAGCCTAAATAATTAGATTCGGTCGCATTTTCTAGAATACCTAATACCATATCGTTTGCACGTATGAATTAGCGACATTTCTATCCGAAGATACGTTGGTCTGACGGCGCAATATAAGTGATTAAAACAATTTGACAACGATAAGAAAGCCACTGTATAATGCTACATACACACGTAACGACTTTGATCGCCGACAACTCGCTAAGCCACTAGGAACACCTACATGTCGCCAGTTATAATTAAGACCGAAAATACACTAAAACATTATATACTATATACAAACACACCTAAGAACACTCCACACAATATCTTACAGTTATACAAAATATTCTAAGGGGAGACTAATCAGCTCCAAACTGCAGATATTCTGCCACGATGGTCTATTTATCTAGATTACAATAAAGAAGCAAACAATAATCGCGTTACAATGGCAACACTTTGTTTAAAACACAACACGGGTCACGAGATGCGAGCAGATTATTTTCTGCAATAAGCTATTATTGTTGAACACGTTGAGGGACATTAATCGCCCCCAGACACACGTAATTACGATAAACCTTTTGTCTCGTTAGATTGCTGTGCTGCAAGCCCTACTTCCGAAGTGTTTTCCCATCGGCAAAAAAAAATACGAACTTCCTTTCAAACTTGCATCCCATAATTAACCTCTTTTAGGAAAGAATTTTCAAAAATCCTGCTTAGCGCTTCTAGACCCAGGACCCTAGGCTGTGCTGTGTTAAGTCGAAGATTGATTCAGTAGACATCTATGTTAAATATTTATTTAAAATACACATAAACCTTCTGGGTTGAATTATCTAAATAATGGTGAAAACCACATCAAAATCCACCGTATAGTTTAGAAAAACTAAGCGATCAAAAAGACAGTAGAAAAGCAACCTTATTCTATAGATGCTATGCTAGATTATAGATAAACGGCATAGAGAAGCATTAAAAGGGCTTGAAGCCCTTCTAATGCTTCTAAAATATGGAAATGAGAATTCTGACACAGAGCCAGGACCATCGAAAGCATATTATAGCATGAAGGGATGCGATATAATATTAACATTCTTTCTCTTTAGTTTTTAGGTAAATGGTATGAGTTTGCACGGACAGACAACCCGAATCAACAAGGCGACTGTTCAGCATTTGAACTGACTGATAACAATGGACTTGAAGTGTACCACTCTTCCGTCAATAATAACTTCTTTGAAGAAGCAAAGGGTACAGTGTCCCAAGATGGCAATACTGCTAGACTTCAGCTCACCATATCGTCGTTCCAAGACCGTAAGTACCAGTATCTAATACTTTAGAGTATTATCCATGCCGTGCTTTCCTATAATTTAGAGACATGTGACATCTCTAACTCTGACAACGGCTGTGGTTTAATGTTATGTATATGTTTACATTATTTCTGTGACAAATTAAAACAATTTTTCTTTCTTTCCTTCTTAATATATGAACAAACTTAAAGACGTGCAAACATTGAGTCACGCATTTTCACATGACAGTACCTAGGTGGAAACTACAGAACGCCGCATTAAATTTTCATCTTGAAAAACGCTTGTTCAAGTTTTGTTGTTATACCAATTTTAAATCGCGTTATTCACAACAATGTAATACGAGTTCAAACTTTTGAATAACTATAGTGCAAACCGCTAAAAGCCTGACAGCTGCCAAGTGGATCTACTCGTATATCGATCCCAGCAAGCGCGAATATTTCAATCCACGTGGGAGCTGTCAGGCTTAAGGCTTATAAGGTCATCTCGTCAACATACAGACACATTAATTCTTTTTCTTTTCTTGCGGAGCCTATATCTTAAGTTCACACTCGTTTGTTACTCTATGGGTCACAGCAATGAGGAATATTGTAGGGTATTGTGACTTTTACTGGCGGCTTTTTTTTTTTTTTGGGTGGGAAATCATCAAATAACTTCTCCCGCTCTGGGTGGAGCAGGAGGGCGTGTCAGACTTTTACTGACTAAAACCCACCCGTGTTCCTTCAGTAGCCCTTAAGCCAGGGGCTGTGGTGTCTCTTTCGAACAAACCCGCACCCCTGGCAGAGCGGCTTTAAGTTTATATTGCAATTAATGTCATGTCAACAGTATTTTAACGTAACAAACTGTGCACAAACCAATTATTAAAAATGTGAAATACCTTTTAAAATCTTTTTTACAGCCATTGACTTTTGGGTACGAGACACAGATTATACAACATTTGCAATTACTTTCTCGTGTGAAAACATTTCGCCTGCTCAAAGGAAGCGTAAGTATATTTTAATCTTGCTTTAGCTATAAAATAAACCACTAACACCCTTGTTGTTATGACAGATCATATATTTTTTCCTGTTTTTCCAGACTAGCCGAAAGGTAACAGTGTCATAAAGTCAGCCATGCTCGGTATGCCATACGCAACCGTCTCTATCTCATTCCAACATTTTGTTCACAGTTCACATATGGGTGCTCACAGGACAACCAGAGTCCCCTTCTCCAATGGCCCTCGCATTCATAAGCACAACAATTCTTAACACATTTGGCATCGAATTTTCTACGTTAAGAACTATTGACCATAGCCAAGCTACCTGCTATGTTCTACCAGTTATTGAACCTGGAGAACCTATTATTTTCCCAGGACTGTGTGACGAAAATTTGGACGTTGTTCAAAACTTCAATGTAGATAGAGTAAGTATTGGAAGTGGCACCACAAATAAAGACAGACATACAGAAGGCCTAGCCTGTATTCCTCGAAAGGGTTTCAAGGGATCACCCTCGTTTCCTCAGTTTTGTTTAAGTACCATAAAACAGGGAGCAAACTTAGAGTATACGAACACAGTATGACTAGTACCTGGGACGAATCGAGACTCTAAGTTAACCAAAAAATACAACAACAACAACAAAAAGTTTGGTCGTAATACAAACCTTGACTAACTTGTCTTTACATTGGGTAGTATTTAAACGCAAATCAAAAAATATCCTTTTTCTATGCAATAAGATTCCGAATTCCCATCAAAATTACTGATTGCACAGCAAAATATTCAACTCAAAATATCACTAAACACACTACAATTTATTTTCGCAGCGTATAGCGATTTTCAATTCCCCTCAATATTAGTGAAAAGAAAAAGCTTATCACAACAAAACTTAATAAAAAAGGCTCTGATAATGTCAGAGGTAACTGGCAAGGCAGGAGTGGGTTTTAGCCGGTAAGAGTCCGGCACTACCCAGACTGCGTCATTAGTGAGGCAGTCTGGGTGTCCATGAGGATTCCCAACTCCTGACCAAACAAAAAAAAAAACCTAACCTATCAAAAACTCCAATGCATATTAGCGTTCTATCGTTTATATTTTTTCTGACTCTCGACGACACGACCTAGCGCTATCTCTATCTTACTCGCTCGCGCCACTCTGCACTCCAGTGACGAAAAAGCGCACGAAGCCGCGAACCTTTTTCAGTTAATTTGTTCTGCTTTTAGAAATAATGCAATGTATGTGACAGGATTTTTTTGTTATAATAATCATTAAATTTGCCGAGCATGGCTTCTTGAAAATTAAGACAAATATGATGAACAGGTTTTGTTGTACTTACTGGTTAATATGCGACTGGGATAGTTATTTTGCTATGAAATATGGAAAATTTGCTGTGCAGTCAGTATTTATGCTATGTATGTAGTATTTTTGTACAAAAAATAAATTTAACTGTAGGTATTGCATTATGAGGAAAAAAGTAATGTCATATTGATGTATAATTTCGAATTATCTGCAGTTGGAGTTTTGTTAGACATTTAGTTTATTTGTAGTGAAGTAAGTTATTTGATGTAAAAAAAAATATAAATGATGAGTATGTATTGATAGGCGATTATTTATTTGATATGCAATTTGTAATATCCCCTTTACATTTAGTTTTTAGGTCTCTGGCATCAAATTGCAAGCTACGAAACGCCCAATGGCAATGGCGCTTGCGTCAGGGCGGAGTACAGTCGGGGTGATGGAGTTGTGAACGTACTTAACAGTCAAGTGGTTGACCAGAGGGTACTCACGATCGATGGCTATGCGACAGTCAGCAGTACTGATGCGAAGTTATCTGTGGTGTTAAACATTCCAGGAGCACGTAAGTATTATTTTTCGTTAATTTTATATTTTGTTTCTATGCATTACATTTTTTCTCATAGGCGTCGAAATTTAGTGTGAATGAAGCCTTATGCAATTAATGTACTTACGATCTATATTGTATCTTTATTGACTTGTATCCAAGGTCTATTCTAATCTGTTATCTAATTATGAGTTTGCATTGTTCGAATACTACTGCTAATAATTTAAGCAACATTATTGCCTGTAATATCTTAAAATTAGATTACTTTTATTAAATGAAATACAATAATTATAGTGAGCACCCATACTACAACTATTGCATCTTTATCGTAACGAATGAGAAAATTCTGAATGATAATGATAATCTTAAAAACTAAGGATAGTTTTTATGATGTGTGCGTGAAAATTGTTTCGCCAAGTTATCCTGCAAAGAACAATTGGCCTAGAAAATATTCAGAATTTGTCAAAATCGAAGGCAACAAACCAAAAATTTATCAAAGTAGAAGAAATAAAGAAGTTATAACTTCGCTCTCTTTCATTCACTCTCTCGTTCAAACTCAACGCATTTATTTCAAAACCAATAACAGGCACTTTTGAATTATAAAGAACGGTGAGTTAGAAAGATGAAGCTTGTTGCCCATTATAAAGCGTAGTAGGTACCTATGGAGAAGAATAGCCAAGAAAGAACTTGGCGGAGCAATCGTAACGCATTTCGTAAAATATTGATCTAGAACTTATAATTCTTTTTTTGACAAATTCGGTCTTCAATCGACAAAAAGAATTAGATCTCTAACCCAAGTAGTTGCTGAGATCTCCGTGGCCTCGCAATCCTCTACATAACGTTCGCGCGGCCAACTTAAAACCCTTATTACTTCTTAATTTCTACTTTGACAATTTTTTTATTTGTTCCCTTCTATTTTGACAAATTCCAATCATTCTCTAGGCGAAGTTTTTTTTTTGTTTGGATAACTTGGCGGAGCAATCGTAACGCACACTTTATGATATCGCTGAGCAGACAAACAGATACCAGGCCGATTCATCCCGATGGCCTAAAAGCGGATTAAAATAGATTTACTATTATTACATTTTGCTGTCCTTAAAAGAAGTTCCGTAAATATAATTTACGTCTAGTTTTACCAAACTTAAATATTGATTTTAATTATTTATAGCTTCTACACCACGGGAATTATGGATTCTTAGGAGTGACTACGACAACTACGCAATTGCTTATACATGTGAAAACATTGGTACTGACCAGCGACGAGGTAGGTGCTACCAAAACAATAACCAGTAACTTCTGATATTGCCATTTTGTCTTCAGCAACACTTTTCTAATATTAATGTTTATCTCCAGTGTACAGCTGGATTCTCGGCAGGTCACGACAATTATCGCCAAGCTCTGAAACAGCAGTCAACGAAGCGATAAGGTCCTACTTAGATCTGAACTCTGTTTATTACCAACCAACTGACCAGAGCGATGCAGGCTGCTTCTTTTATCCTGAACCGAATTACCAACCTGTGGTGTTTAGAGGTCAATGTGAATCCGTTAACGTACAGGCAATGTCAAACTTTGAAGCAGACAGAGTAAGTTGTTGTCAATAACGCATTTGACAGCTACATATCGTTAGTATCATAAGCATCTATGTGTCAATTACGAAAGAAACGTAAAAACTGGAACTAAAAATATAGCAGTGCGTTTCAAAAGTCTATAGGGTTTTGACACGCACATTTTTTTTCAATGTTATACTGTGAATCTTTGTCATCAAAGATCGAAGATGGTAATCAAAATATGGATTAATCATCATTTCACTGCCCGACATAGGCCTCCCTGAAGCACCGCCATTTTGACCGGTTTTGTGCTTCTCAAAACTAGCAGATCTCTATTTCTGCAAGGCCAAGAATTGTTTCATAAGGAAATCGTTAAAATACCCAAAATTAATATAAGGCATCAGATGTCAAAAACTCTTTACAACGATGAATTAACTTTTTTTTTAAATACTATGTCATTTTCTATCCTAGTATATGGGCACATGGCACAATATTGAAATGTACCCATCACGCTTCCAAGATGGGACGTGCAGCAATGCGTTTTATGAATTGGTGGATGGCAATGTCGCAGTGGTCAACTCTCAAGTGAACGATCAGAGGTTGGAAACTGTGAAAGCTGTGGCAGTCCCTGCATCAGATGGTTCAGCTAAGTTAGTTGTTAACTTTCCGGTTCCTGGATCCGATCGTAAGTTTTGCAATCATACAGTACTCTTGAAGGATAGAGAATTAGAGAAGGATGCTCATTTTCAGTGACTTTTGACAAATCTTTACAAAGTTTTTTTTTTTTTTTCAGAGACTGTGTCAACTGATTACTGGGTATTGGCCACCGATTATTCAAATTACGCTTTTGTTTACACATGCCAGAATTTAGATGAAAATGAAATGCAAGGTATTTGAATATAGTATTAAAATTTTAAAAGTACCAACTTTCTTAAAATATTTTGAATGTGGTTTTATACTTATAAAGTTACTAGCTTTTGCCAGCGGCTTCGCCCGTGTCAGTCAGTCAGGACTTTTCTTTTTATTTATATAGATAATACTTTTTTTAAACACTTGTATCAAAGAAATCGAAATCAACAAACCATATCTTTGAACAACACATAATTTAATTTAATTTCCGCAGTGGGTAGTTGGAAACTTAGCAAAACAAAAGAGCTATTGCCGGGCTCTGAAACGTCTATCAACGCAGTAATGAGTACCACACCATACCTCGATTACCGATACTACAAGAAGGTAGACCAGACTGAAGCAGGCTGTTTCTACTTCCCTGAACCTCAAAATAATGTACCTGTGGTGTTCCCTGGACAATGTGACGAGACTGTTGGAGTAGTACAAAATTTCAACTTCGCAAACGTGAGTCGTCTTTCCTAAGTTAAAATAAAATTAGAAATAGGGGTACTCAATTAAATTAATCGAGAAAAATAATTTGGAATTCCATTCTGACTTAATTTGTCCCTACAATGCGACAAATGCAAAACCTCCAGCTTTTATAAAGTCAGCAAAAACTGGTTTGTTTGTTTACGTTTCAGTTCGAAGGTACATGGTACGATATTGAATCATATCCTAAAGCTGAACGGACAGGACAATGTGTCAATCACCAGTTCAATTTCGTGGACAACACACGTCTCGATCTGGTTTCTTCTTCAGTCAGAGACCAGTTTAGAGGACAACTAAACGGAGTTGTATCTCGGAGCAGCGCTACTGACAACAGTGGAAAACTCACGATAACCATTACTGATGCCAGTGGGCAAGGTACGAGGAATTCCATAACTTATTGTTATTTCAAATATATTCACGTCTCTCGAAATAAAGCAAGTGTTGGGATTTTTTCGGGTACTGGCTATTCAAATTTCGGCGTTAAACTGAGCATTGCGAAACCAACAGACTGCATCCCAGAGTGCGTCGAAAAAACGTGTTTGATTTTCAATTCTCAGCGCTGCGTTGGAAAGCCAGTACACGAAAAAATTATACCGCCGCGACATTTTTACGTCCGTCCGAACGTGGACTAATTCAGAAAGCCCGTAATTTGACTGCAGAAAAGGATTCTACTTAATCATCATTCATCATCATTTCAGCTGAAAGACGTCCACTGCTGGACATAGGCCTCCCCCAAAAGGGGGTTTTTCCATAATCGCCTCGATTGGTAGGCGGGTTGGCGATCGCAGTATGGTGGTAAAATGCATAGAGAACGCTGCTGCCCATGCTCTAGTAAGTCCCTTAGTCGTTTTCTACGACACTCACGAGAAGAAATATGATGGTGCTATTCTTTTACGTCGCGCACCACACGAAACACTCTACACTTTTACTTGATAACCAATAAGTAAAATGCTTTTATTTTATTGTTTCAGCAAAAAATATACCATTCTGGATCCTAGCCACAAGTTACAACGATTTTGCGTTTGCATACGCTTGTGAAAATATCAATTCTGATTTTAGAGCTGGTAATAACATTTTCCTTGATTTTATTCATATACCAACTACTTTATTGTAAAACTAGAAATAAAATGATACTATTTCTTTCAGTTTGGAGTTGGAAGCTCAGTAAAACAAGAGAGTTATCGTCAGCAGCCATTACGGCTATTAACGACGCTATGGCAAACAACGTTGTATTGCAAGAGAGTTACTTCGAGAAGATTGACCATTCAGATGAAGCTTGCTTCTACTTACCAGAACTTGTACCTGGTGAACCTGTTATCCTTCCAGGTCCATGCGACTCTAATATTGCAGGAATATCTGACTTCAACATTGAAAGGGTAAGATTTTTCCCAGTTCTAATGAAGAAAATGTTATGAACACATTTAGGACTAAACTGCAAAAGAGTTAAGAAAATAAATAGCAATAACAATCACTCTTTTGTAGCCCAATGAAATACCAAAAATCAAACGTCACTGAGCAACAACTCTTTCACAAGTCACCCTCAAAACCACATCATTGGCATGCGGAAAACTCGCTATCCACGGAATCGTTTTCATAGTTGTTTTGTCATTGCAATTGAGCAGTTTTACCGCTACGGTTTGCGGTCTTCTGTCATTTCTTTCCAAATTTAACAATAAATATTTTTGCAGTACGCTGGCCGTTGGCGTCTCATTGAAAGCTATGGGTCTGATTTCCAAGATGGCACATGTAACGTAGCTCGATACACCCAGCAAGCCAGTAACATACTCAGTGTCACCAACTCTCAGGTTGTGAATGATCAGTTGGCATCTATTTCTGGAACTGCTACTATTTCTAGCACTGATGGAAGTGGACAACTAACTTTCAATTTGGGTAAGTTTATAAAATTACTTTGTACGCACTGTCACGAATCGTCGTATTAGGAGCTACTACATTTAAATTACATTCAAATTTCCCCTTAAAACTAAAAACATAGGTATATAGAAACAGTCACGAGCACTAATATGTATACATATAGCCAAATTAAAAAGCGGTATTCTCTTAAATAACAATTGCAACCTTGAGATTACCTATACTCCATTTGAAATAAGATTTGACATTTAAACAAACATTTTTACAGTCCATTCACTCGATTTTGACTTCTATTCGTTAGGCAGAAGGATGGCATTAAAAGCAAAAACGTGGTTACAATACCAACTGTTTACTGCAGATGCCAATTAACATGCTCCCAACGCAATAGAAGTGAAAATCAGTTGAACGGACTGTAAAAAAGGTTTGTTTAAATGTCTAATCTTATTTCAAACGGAGTATAGGTGGGTAGTCATTTAAGAGTGGGTCCCAAAATATTATTTTCATAATCTCTTTTAAAGTTGGTAAGCGATAACATATTAGTGCTCGTGACTGTACTCGAATATTTAAACAGATTTAAGGTAACTATCAATTTATTTTCAGGAGGCGAATTCTTCAATGTAATAATACTTGACACAGATTACGACTCGTACTCACTTAGCTACAGTTGTGTCAACTTGCCCGATACTAATCAAAGGAGAGGTAGATATTGATCATGCATCATTCAAACCAGTTAATTAATACGATGTTCAAAGTACTTAATAAAAATAGTTTTGCAACCTATTCACTTTTATTCGATTGTTATGTGACAATACATCTCGAAGGAACATATGTACGTAAGTACATATGTTATATATCCTTAGAGAAGTTTTAACTACATAATTACCTGCCTTAATTCTAACACATTTGCTATCAAAATTTAGTTTACAGCTGGAAAATGAGCCGTGAAAATACCCTGAGCCAAAATGCGATCGACAGCATAAATCAAAATATTGACAAGATCCAGGTGTTAAACAACCGTTATTACTACCACATAGATCGTACCAACACCGGTTGTTTTTACCTCCCTACACCCGACCCGAATTCTGGTGTCAGATTCCGAGGGCAATGCGACCAAAACATACCAGTAATGACCAATTTCCAGCCTGCAAGGGTAAGAAAAAACTATTTTGATTTGACATTTTGAGTATATAGTTTCATTCTATTGTCAAAATATTCTAATACTTCTTTGACAGTACTTGGGTAGATGGTATGACATCGAGTCGTACCCTGGTGACTTCCAAAATGGTAAATGCAACACCGCCACCTACAGCGAACACCCTGAGTCTGGTATAGACGTCGATGTGTATAACACGCAAGTCATCAATGAAGCTCTCTTTTCTATAAGAGGTACTGCGGTGCAGGATCCCAGTACAGATGGAAGTGCAAAACTCACAATAACATTCAGTGTAGGAGGTACTACTGGTAAGAACGCAGAATGTACAATTTGCTAGCTCGCTTTGTATAATTTGTTACACCATAGACCTACATCAACATTTTTTTTACAGTAACTTCAAATTATTGGGTATTGGCAACAGATTATGATTCATACGCACTCGTGTATTCCTGTCGACCCATTGATGACGAGTACATGCAAGGTACGTAGATAACTTGGGGGCTGAAAAACAGTGTCATCGTCATGGTGATGATGGCACTGTTTTGTTCATGTTCATCATCATATCAGCCGAGACACGTCCACTGCTGGACATAAGCCTCGCCGAAAGGGCGGGATTTGCCATAATCGCCACGCTTGGCAGGCGGGTTGGCGATCGCAGGTGGTCAAATGCATAGAGAACGCTGCTGCCCATTCTCTAATAAGTCCCTTGGTCACCTACGACAACCTCGGAAAGAAATGGGATGGTGCCATAGTTTAACGTCCGGCATCACACGGATAAACAGTGTAACATTTTTTTTATGGTTTCGTAAAGGAGGAAGTTTTCAGTTTGTACTTTTTTTTGTATGTATTTTCATGTTCCGCGATATTTTCTGCAGTTTTCGATCGTTTTCCAAAGAAATAGTGGTAAAAGCTTTAAGTTTGTAATTCAAACTTATTGTATTCTATTTAAACATTGAGACTTGACTGGCTTGATACTTTCATGTTTTTATTACTAACAAACATTAATTGTACGCCCTCGGGAATAACATAGCGCACTCTATATTACAAACAATATGTATGCGAAAAATCTATTACTCCACAGTTACTAGCTGGAAACTGAGTAAAACGAGAGTGTTAACGTCTGAAGCTCGAGACGAAATCGATAGAGTGATGAGCACCATTCGTGTTTTGGAGCAGAGGTACTATATAGAACGTGATCACACCCCTGAAAGCTGTTTCTACTTCCCTGAGCCCCAACCCGGCGTGCCAGTAGTGTTTCCTGGACAGTGCGATAAGAATATTGAGGCAGTGCCGAACTTTAACATGAATGACGTGAGATTAATAAATTTTACGCCTAACGATTTTAATACTGCACTCTATTTACAAAGGCACTTGTCAAACGAATGCATTTATGTTTCAGTTCCAAGGAACATGGCACGAAATTGCAGGCTATCCTAAAGGTAACCAAGATGGGCATTGCATCAGCCAACAGTTTACTGTTAATGCTACGAACAGCATGCGCCTAGATTCATTCAGTGTACTTGACCTCACTCAGTCATCAACCGAAGGCCACGTCACATTCGCCAGAGATGATGATCTTAGTGGAAAGTTGGAAATCAATATTTGGGTTAACGGACAAGGTAAGTGTCACTTTCATCAAGAAAATAATGTTTTTGGATGTTGCAGTAATTTGAAATAATCAAACATGGTTATTATTTTCCAGCTCAATCAATACCTTACTGGATTCTGAGCACGGACTACACCAACTATGCGTTGGTTTACAGTTGTGTCAATATCGACAAGGATTATAGAGGAGGTCAGTTTAAATAAACGTGAAGGAACGTACAGATTTCTTTGAACATTAACACCACTGAATGCAACAAACTGTTCTAGTGTGGAGTTGGAAATTAAGCAAAACCAGACAACTGTCTGATGAGGGCACCGCGGCCATCAACGAAGCCATTGCGAAAGTAGATGTTCTGAGGAATGATTACTATGAGAACATTCAGCAAACGGACGCTGCCTGCTTCCATTTACCTGATATAACACCCGGGGATAATGTCGTTCTTCCTGGTCAGTGTGATTCTAGCATTAGAGGAATGGCCAATTTTGACATTGCGAGGGTAAGAGTTAAGATTTTATTACTTGTTTAACATTAAAACGGTACATACAAGCAGATGTTAAAACTTAATGTTGCCACAGATTTAGATATTAAACAACAAAAGACCTGATAAATTTTAATTAAGCATTGGGAGTAAAGTACCTCAAGGTCGATTTCAAGATTTATACATAGCGAAACTATATTTATGTCTACCTATTTAACAAATTTACATTTTAATTTGATTTAAAAAGTATGCTGGGGAGTGGCGTCTTATCGAGAGTTACGGATCCCGATACCAAAGTGGCACATGCAACGTAGCTCGATACACCCAGCAAGCCAGTAACATACTCAGCATCACCAACTCTCAGGTTGTGAATGAACAGCTGGCATCTATTTCTGGAACAGCTACTATTTCTAGCACCGACGGAAGCGGACGACTTACTTTCAATATAAGTGAGTTTCATACGTTTTGATTCAATCTCGCTGTGTGTACAATGTGCTGTGATTTTCTCTGTAATTCTTTATTACTTTATTTGTAAACAAGTAACGAAATTGTGTGATTCATTGCTTGTTTTTCTCCATTTATTAGGTGTGACATAAAAATTGATCTTCTTGCAGCCCGTCTCCATCTTGAGATTTGACGTTGACATTCGGTACTGAATATTCATGTTATTATCCTAATGTACCATTAAATTAATCAAATCTTTTCCTTATAGGAAACCGTGAATATGTAATGTATATACTCGAAACTGATTACGACTCATTTGCACTAGCCTATGGCTGCGCCAACTCAGGAAATAACCAAAGAAGAGGTAAAGTAAATTATTTTAAATATCTCGAAGCAAACGTCGACCTGCATAATTATCTTGTAACAGCAATTTTTACCTTCCATATTTTATTTTATATCTCGCACGTTATTCCTTTTTATTTTTATTAAACTTTTTATCTTTTCTGGTGTGGTATTAAGTTTTAATTTTATGTTTTTTGTTTAGTTACCAGCTGGAAATTTAGTCGTTCTAATTCCTTGAGCGAAGACGCAACCAACAGAATAAATCAAATCATAAATGACATCGAAGTCTTGCACCAACCTTACTACTACCAAGTGGACCGCTCCCCTGATGCTTGTTTCTACTTTCCTGAGCCTGACAGAAACACTCCCGTTAGGTTCCGCGGTCAATGTGACGAGTCTATTTCCGTGGTTCCCGATTTTGATGTAGAAAAAGTAAGTCTGTGACTATCAATTGAAACCTATTCATCGAGCTGGCAGTAGTCAGCTTACAGGTACACATGGCTACACATCAAGCTATACATTTCCAGTTTACGCTGATCTCGCACTGTATGGAAATCCTACTTAATGCGAGCTGAAACCATCAACTGTCGGATGCATGATGCACAGATCTCACTGAAAATTGTTGTGTTAAGGAAGCCCAGAGGGTTTTTGAGCATATACAGGACAACATTTTAAGAGCTGAGTTGGTGCGGCATGATGAGAGAACATCTAAAAGTAATTTTGAAAAAAAAAATGTCGTCCTACTTAAGGAAAGCCCACAAGTTCTTAATCAGATCTTTGCCTAAATAAGTCATCATGGGTTAGTTCGCACACATTCATACCAAAATCAACGGCTCCAAACATCACTTTATTTGGTCCATTTTAGAAATATGAAAGTAGACTCCTGACCACAAGGCTATCTGAAAATTTTCAATGTATTTTCGGTGTTCTCTCATCACGCCGCACCTACTCAGCTATCAATTTGCCGTCCACACACTTGCTCAAAAACGCCCTGAGATCCCCCAACCATTGGTACAATCGTAAAGAACAAAATAAGAACAGAGCTTATTATGGTACACACTTGTTGGTATGTTTCTGTATTGTGTGTAATATTAATTTAAAGTTTAATTTAATTTATTTGTGTAAATTCAAATACAAATTATTGTTAATGATAAAATTACTATGTCTATGATCCAGTTTCGCTCCTATACGAAGTAATATTTTTTCTGCCATACGAATAGCAATGGAAATAACTTTTACCTTACTGCGACCAGTTCGAGTTGGGTTAAAAGATTAATTGGAACTGAATATGTTAACAGTATATGGGATTGTGGCACGACATTGAATCATATCCCGTGGCCTTCCAAGATGGCGAGTGTCCCAACGCTCGTTACACAGCACTCGACGGCAACACTGCTTCTGTTTTCAATACCCACGTTGTTGACCAGAGTCTCGGCGTTATAAAGGGACTTGCTACAGTAGCGTCGACGGATGGCAGCGCAAAATTAAAAGTAACATTCGATGGGCAAAATCCCGACGGTGAGGATTTGAAAATAAATAAATAGGAAGTGCATTAATATGAGCGATAGCTTATTTTATTCTGTTTTTGTTTATAATTGTTCAGCTGCTTCTGATTACTGGGTACTATCTACTGACTACACTTCGTACGCATTTGTTTATTCTTGTACCAACCAAGATGAAGACTACATGAGCGGTAAGACTTCTACTATGTTGCAAAAATTGATAATTCGTTGAACAATTTTCTCAAACCAGTGCTTAAAACGCCTTTTTCTGTATAATTTTAGTCGCCAGTTGGAAGTTGAGTAAAACAAAAGAGTTAACTTCTGAAGCTAAAACCGAAATTGACAGAGTGATGGGCAACATTCGCGCTTTGGACCAGAGATACTTCGTTGAACGTGACCAAACCCCCGAAGGGTGTTTCTATTTCCCTGAGCCCCAACCTGGCGTGCCAGTTGTGTTTCCTGGACAATGCGATGAGAATATTGCAGCAGTGCCGAACTTTAACATGAATGACGTGAGATTAATTTAATATAACACCTTACTCTTCAAATAATTCAGCAAACAAGTTATAAGAGCACTCGTTATGTATTTGTTTTTCAGTTTCAAGGTACATGGCACGAAATAGCAGGATATCCTAAGGCTAACCAAGATGGGCAGTGCATCAGCCAACAGTTCACTGTTAATGCTACGAACAGCATGCGCCTAGATTCATTCAGTGTACGTGACCTCACTCAGTCATCAACAGAAGGTCACGTCACATTCGCCAGAGATGATGACCTTAGTGGAAAATTGGAAATCAACATTTGGGTGAACGGAGAAGGTGAGTGCCATTTTCATGAAGATATCAATATTTTTGGATATTTAATTGTGCCGTAATTTAAATTAATCTAATTTGGTTTTTATTTTCCAGCTCAATCAATACCTTACTGGATTCTGAGCACGGACTACACCGACTATGCGTTGGTTTACAGTTGTGTCAACATCGACAAGGATTATAGAGGAGGTCAGTTTCAACTAACGTCCCTTTTACATTATATGACGCAGATCATTTTGTATATTAACACCACTCAATGCAACAAACTGTTCCAGTATGGAGTTGGAAACTCAGCAAATCCAGACAACTGTCAGATGAGGGCATCGTGGCCATCAACGAAGCCATTGCGAAAGTAGATGTTCTGAGAAACGATTACTACGAGAACATTCAGCAGACGGACTCGGCCTGCTTCCATTTACCTGACATTACACCCGGTGATAATGTCGTGCTTCCTGGCCAGTGTGATTCTAGCATTATAGGAATGGCCAATTTTGACATTGCGAGGGTAAGAGTTAAGATTGCATTACAACATTAAAATTATACATACAGGCAGATGTTAGAAGTTAACGTAGCCACAGATTTAGATATTAAACAACAAAAGCCATGATCAATTTTAAGTAAGCGTTGAGAGGGAAGTACCTCAGAGTCAATTTCAAGATTTACACGTAACGAAACAATATTTATGTGTACTTTTTCAACAAATTAATATGTTAATTTGATTTAAACAGTATGCTGGGGAGTGGCGTCTTATCGAGAGTTACGGATCCCGATACCAAAGTGGCACATGCAACGTAGCTCGATACACCCAGCAAGCCAGTAACATACTCAGCATCACCAACTCTCAGGTTGTGAATGAACAGCTGGCATCTATTTCTGGAACAGCTACTATTTCTAGCACCGACGGAAGCGGACGACTTACTTTCAATATAAGTGAGTTTCATACGTTTTGATTCAATCTCGCTGTGTGTACAATGTGCTGTGATTTTCTCTGTAATTCTTTATCACTTTATTTGTAAACAAGCAACGAAATTGTGTGATTCATTGCTTGTTTATTTCCATTTATTAGGTGCGACATCAAATTGATCTTCTTGCAACCCGTCTCCATCTTGAGATTTGACGTTGACATTCGGTAATGAATATTCATGTTATTATCCTAATGTACCATTAAATTAATCAAATCTTTTCCTTATAGGAAACCGTGAATATGTAATTTATATACTCGAAACTGATTACGACTCATTTGCACTAGCCTATGGCTGCGCCAACTCAGGAAATAACCAAAGAAGAGGTAAAGTAAATTATTTTAAATATCTCGAAGCAAACGTCGACCTGCATAATTATCTTGTAACAGCAATTTTTACCTTCCATATTTTATTTTATATCTCGCACGTTATTCCTTTTTATTTTTATCAAACTTTTTATCTTTTCTGGTGTGGTTTTAAGTTTTAATTTTATGTTTTTTGTTTAGTTACCAGCTGGAAATTTAGTCGTTCTAATTCCTTGAGCCAAGACGCAACCGACAGAATAAATCAAATCATAAATGACATCGAAGTCTTGCACCAACCTTACTACTACCAAGTGGACCGCTCCCCTGATGCTTGTTTCTACTTCCCTGAGCCTGACAGAAACACTCCTGTTAGGTTCCGCGGTCAATGTGACGAGTCCATTTCCGTGGTTCCCGATTTTGTTGTAGAAAAGGTAAGTCTGTGACTATCAATTTAAACCTTTTCAATGAGCTGGCAGCAGTCAGCTTGCAGGTACACACGGCTACAAATCAAGCTATACATTTCCTGTTTACGCTAATCTTGCACTGTATGGAAATCCTACACAGTGCGAGATCAGCTTATATTCATAATATATAATAGCTTGATGAGTAGCCGTGTTTACCATCAGCTATCGGCCATGCCTGATGCACAGATCTTATTGAAAATTGTTGTGTTAGGGGAGCCCAGAGGGTTTTCGAGCATATACAGGACAACAGTTTAAGAGTTGAGTTGGTGCGGCATGATGAGAGAAAACTGAAAAAGTAATTTTGAAAAGTTTTTCGTTTTCGTCCGATTTAAGTAAAACCCACAAGTTCTTAATCAGATCTTCGCCTATTTAAGTCATCATGGCATAGTTCGCACTCAATCATACCAAAATCAATGGCTCCGAACATCACTATAATGTGATACATTTTAGAAATCTGAAAGTCGACTTCTGACCACAAGGCTACCTGAAACTTTTCAAAATATTTTCGGAGTTCTCTCATCACACCGCACGTACTCAACTATCACTTTGTTGCCTTCCATACACTTGCTGAAAAATCCCCTGAGATCCCTTACCATTGGTAAAACCGTAAAAAAATTGCATTTATATTGAGTGATCTTTTTTTATTTCGTGACAAAATCTGATTGTACATTTAGTCAAAAAAGTCAAAACTCATAGCCTAAGGTAAAAAATAAGAATAGAGCTTATTATGTTACAGCATCGGGTAGTAACTGTGGTTCACATTTGTTGGTTTATTTTTGTATTGTGTGTATAATTATTATTTATATTAATTTTACGTATAATTTAATTTATTTTCTGTAAATTCAAATACAAATTATTGTTAATGATTAAATGACTATGCCTATGACTAAGTTTCGCTCCTACATGAAGTAATATGTTTTCTGCCATACGAATAGCAATGGAAATAACTTTTACCTTACTGCGACCAGTTTCAAGTTGGGTTAAATGATTAATTTGAACTGAATATGTTCACAGTATATGGGATTGTGGCACGACATTGAATCATATCCCGTGGCCTTCCAAGATGGCGAGTGTCCCAACGCTCGTTACACAGCACTCGACGGCAACACTGCTTCTGTTTACAATACCCACGTTGTTGACCAAAGTCTCGGCGTTATAAAAGGACTTGCTACAGTAGCATCGACGGATGGCAGCGCAAAATTAAAAGTAACATTCGATGGGCAAAATCCTGACGGTGAGGATTTGAAAATAATTAAATAGGAAGTGCATACAAATGTGGGAAAACTTATTATAATCTGTTTTTATAACTTTTCAGATGCGTCTGATTACTGGGTACTATCTACTGACTACACTTCGTACGCATTTGTTTATTCTTGTACAAACCAAGATAAAGATTACATGAGCGGTAAGATTTCTACTACGTTGGAAAAATCGACAAATCACTAAAGAAAATTGTCAAACCAGTGCTTAAAACGTCTTTTTCTATTAAATTTTAGTCGCCAGTTGGAAGTTGAGTAAAACGAAAGAATTAACGTCTCAAGCTAAATCCGAAATTGACAGAGTGATGAGCAACATTCGGGCTTTGGACCAGAGATACTTCGTTGAACGTGACCAAACCCCCGAAGGGTGTTTCTATTTCCCTGAGCCCCAACCTGGCGTGCCAGTAGTGTTTCCCGGACAATGCGATGAGAATATTGTGACAGTACCGAACTTTAACATGAATGACGTAAGATTAATTTAATTTAACGCATTACTCTACAAATAATTCAGCAAACAATTTATAAGAGCACTCGTTATGTATTTGTTTTTCAGTTTCAAGGTACATGGCACGAAATTGCAGGATATCCTAAGGCTAACCAAGATGGGCAGTGCATCAGCCAACAGTTCAATGTTAATGCTACGAACAGCATGCGCCTAGATTCATTCAGTGTACGTGACCTCACTCAGTCATCAACCGAGGGTCACGTCACTTTCGCCAGAGATGATGACCTTAGTGGAAAATTAGAAATCAATATTTGGGTTAACGGAGTAGGTTAGCGTCATTTTCATCTAGAAATCTATATTTTTGGATGTTGTGCAGTAATTGTAATGAATCAAATACGGTTATTATTTTCCAGCTCAATCAATACCTTACTGGATTCTGAGCACGGACTATACCAACTATGCGTTGGTTTACAGTTGTGTTAACATTGACAAGGATTATAGAGGAGGTCAGTGTCAATCAACGTCCCTTTTACATTATATGACGCAGATCATTTTGAATACTAACACCACTCAATGCAACAACCTTTTCTAGTGTGGAGTTGGAAACTAAGCAAAACCAGACAACTGTCAGATGAAGGCACCGCAGCCATAAACGAAGCCATTGCGAAAGTAGATGTTCTGAGGAACGATTACTACGAAAACATTCAGCAGACGGACGCTGCCTGCTTCCATTTACCTGATATAACACCCGGGGACAATGTCGTTCTTCCTGGTCAGTGTGATTCTAGCATCAGAGGAATGGCCAATTTTGACATTGCGAGGGTAAGAGTTAAGATTTTGTTACTTGTTGAACATTAAAATGGTACATACAAGCAGATATTAAAAGTTAACGTAGCCACAGATATAGACATTAGACAACAAAATCCATGATCAATTTTAACTAAGCGTTCAGAAAAAAGTGCCTCAGGGTCAATTTCAAGATTTACACGTAATGAAACTATATTTATGTCGACCTATTTAACAAATTGACATTTTAATTTGATTTAAACAGTATGCTGGGGAGTGGCGTCTTATCGAGAGTTACGGATCCCGATACCAAAGTGGCACATGCAACGTAGCTCGATACACCCAGCAAGCCAGTAACATACTCAGCATAACCAACTCTCAGGTAGTGAATGAACAGCTGGCATCTATTTCTGGAACTGCTACAATTTCTAGCACCGATGGAAGCGGACGGCTTACTTTCAATCAGAGTGAGTTTCATACGCTTTGATAAATTTTTACTGTATTAAAAGTATTATAATAAAGAGTATTAATAGGAGCTACTGAATATTCATATAATGTAATTATTTTCCTTATAGGAAACCGTGAATATGTAATGTACATACTCGAAACTGATTACGACTCATTCGCACTAGCCTACGGCTGTACAAACTCAGGAAATGACCAACGAAGAGGTAAAGTAAATTATTCAAGTACCTAAGGAAAACTTCACCTGCATGATTCTCCTAACAGCTACTTTTTATTTGGCTATTTTGATTTTTATTTCTTACACATTCCTAAATTGAAAAGCTTTTTTCATATATTCTGCTAATGTTTTAAGTTTTAATTTTATGTTTTGATAAATAGTTACCAGTTGGAAATTTAGTCGTTCTAATTCCTTGAGCCAAGACGCAACCAACAGAATAAATCAAATAATAAATGACATCGAAGTCTTGCACCAACCTTACTACTACCAAGTGGACCGCTCCCCTGAGGCTTGTTTCTACTTTCCTGAGCCTGACAGAAACACCCCCGTTAGGTTCCGCGGTCAATGTGACGAGAGTATATCAGTTGTTCCAAGTTTTCAAGCTGAATTGGTAAGTTAATCATCTTATTTATGTACTAACACTTATAAATAGACAAGAAGAAACCAACAGAAAATACGTACAAAGTTCATCCTGGTATTTCTTAAAAGATCTCTTCCAGCATACCGACGATAGAAGTATAGGTAGAAAGACACCCTTGAAATCCTAACCTTCAATAATAGTACATTATGGTACAAGTGTGTAACGTTGGTGATAATCGCTGAGGCGCCATTGAGGCTTAAGAGAGCCGAGGACGATAATCATCAATACACACGTGTATCATACGACGTTCTTCAACACACTTGCGAAGAAAATAATACTACAAAATCATCATCATCATCATCATCATCGTCATCTTCATCGTCATCGTCATCGTCATCGTCATCGTAATCGCCATCGTCGTCATCGTCATGTCATCGTCATCGTCATCGTCATCGTCATCGTCAACGTCATCATCATCGTCGTCGTCATCGTCATCGTTATCGTCATCGTCATCGTCGTCATCGTCATGTCATCGTCATCGTCGTCATCGTCATGACATCGTCATCGTCATGACATCGTCATCGTCTTCGTCAACATCATCGTCATCATCATCGTCGTCATCGTCGTCATCGTCATGTCATCGTCATCGTCATTGTCATCGTCGTCATCGTCGTCATCGTCATCGTCATCGTCGTCATCGTCATCATCATCATCATCATCATCATCATCGTTGTTTTTAAGAACAAAGCAACTCAACCAATTAAAAAACAACCTATAACTCACTAAGAACAAAGCAACTCAACCAATTCTATAACTCACTAGTGAATAATAGTAATGAAAAAGTCACAGTTTGATAATAGGTGTCATTATGTGCCTAACTGCAGTGAAATTAGAGCCATTTTATGAGCAAGTGTGTTGAAAAATGTATTAAAACGTACCTACTTTCTATTTAAACAAATAATTTAAATACTAATTTTGCTGATTATTTTACCGATGTTGAGTAATAAGTAATGAATCCTTAACATTCAGTACGCGGGCACATGGTATGACGTTGAATCCTATCCGACGAACTTCCAAAGTGGTACTTGTAACACCGCTACGTTTACTGCCAATTCCGATGGAACTCTTGATGTGACAAATACCCAAGTAGTGGATCAACTTCTACAAACTGCAACGGGAATTGCAGTTCGCACCACTACGGATGGCTCTGCTAAATTTGATGTTACACTAACAAGCAGCAGTGGTATTGGTAAATATACAATATTTTTCAACATTTAGACTTGAGACCAGTTAACCTGTAACGCAATTCGTAATTCATCATAATAATTTGAATTAGGAAGATGAAATATAATTATTTCTTGTTTTCTGTTATAGCCGTTACCACAAAGTATTGGATCCTGGCCACGGATTATGAAACATATTCATTTGTGTATTCTTGCCGAAACATCGATAACGAATACAAAGAAGGTAAATTATTGATTGTTTTAATAAACATTTTGGTACTCCATCGGTAAACGGCATGCGCCAAGCCACAAAATGTTTTGTTTGCAATAAGAACTAATGATATGATTGGAAATCGGAAAAGTAAAATTGAGTAGAAAAGTAATACAGGACAATAATAAATGATTCATGAATTTAATGTCTTAAACAGTTTACAGTTGGAAGTTAGGTAAGGGAGAACCTACTATACCAGAACCCGCTGTGACCACTATCAACACTGTTATTGATAGAGTGCAAGTGCTAAGTCAGCAGTACTACGTCTCAAGAAGCCACACCAGTGAAGCCTGCTTTTATTATCCCGACAACAAGGGTGGAGATGTAATAATGAAAGGTCAATGTATTCCGGACGCTGAAGTGCCAGTTGTCCCCAACTTTAATGCTAACGCGGTCAGTATTCCAACCATGTATCTGAACACAATTTATCATCATCATCATCATCATCATATCAGCCGAAAAACGTTCCCTGCTAGACATAAGCCTCCCCCACAAGTGGGAGGATTTGCCATAATCGCCACGCTTGGCAGGCGGGTTGGCGATCGCAGTATAGTGGTCAAATGCATAGAAAACGCCGCTGCCCATTCTATAGCAAGTCCCTTAGTAGCCTTCTACGACACTCATGAGAAGAAATGGTATGGGGCTATTCTTTTACGTCCGGTACCACACGGAATTTATCACATCGACAATATTAATGAATTAGTATATCTCACTATTTACCAGGCGTGATGTTATGTACCTATTGTGTAGTATAAGTCTTGTTTTGGAGTTGATTTTATAACATTTTCTCGTGTCTTACTTAGCCTCATTTATAGTTTCTTTTAACCTTGTCTACTGCTTTTTGAAGGAAAGTTTACCGACCGTCGAGAAGTGAAAACGCCTGTAATCGAGCCTTCTATTTGCTTCTAATGTGGGTTAGGTTGCTACATAATGTGTACACACACAGTCAGCCCATGTTCCCATTGTTGGGACACTGGCCTCCTATCTGTGAGAGGGAGTGGGCCCAGTGCGTGTTGATAGATGTCACACGTCTTTGAATTTCTGGTTCTAGAACATGCCAGTTTCCTCACGATGTTTTCCTTCACCGTTTTGAGACCGTGGTGGTGACATAATTTACACAAAGTCTCACTCGCAAGTCACGGCCGTTTCCCATGGGCTGCCACTGCTCTCGCACACAATGTGTATTCCGTATTAATAAAAAAAATATTTGTAGTTCTCTGGAATTTGGCACGAAGTGTCTCGATTCCCGTCTGCGCTCCAGAATGGTGAATGCACGGCTACCGAATATGCCCTGAATGGTGCTAACAGCTTCGATGTTATCCAAACGAGTGTGAATAACGAGGAAAATTTGAGAACAGTTACACAGGCTTCAGTAGCTTCTGATGGTAGAGGCGTCATAAGTATCAACGTAGATGGAGGTAAGTGTCAGCAAAAAAAATCCGGAAAAATGGGATTTAGAAAATAAATAGGTATCCTTTTATGTGAGAATTGTTGTTTGCGAACATGTGTTGACTTTTATTAATATTTGCTGCTAAAAATTTGGTACAGAAAGTCAACCTATTGTTTAGACACAGCTTAGTGTCACTTAATATTAAACATGGACTGACGCCCATTTGACCTCAATCGCTCTACGCAATACCGATTTTTGCAAAATCGAACAATGTATCATTCATCCTCAGAATACAAAAAGAACCAGAAGCCGTGAGAGCGCCCAATACTGAAGCCACAAAAACTACTCTTAAATGGAGTAGTTTGACGCGCAGCCGTTCAGTCGTTCTGTGACTGTCGGATCGCGCGACGTGTTTTACCGGTGTTCAATTTATTTAAATTATGCCGTCTTGTGTCGTTCCTACCTCTAAAAATTCAGCCGGGCAAAGCAAAAAATAGGATGGGATCACATTTCATGTGCAAGTATTTCAGTTATTATCTTATTTAATTATTGAATATTTATTTCAATTTGTAATTGTCATCGTGAATAATTGTACGTTTTGCCAATTTTAGAGTTTTGATTTCCCTTCTTTTTATTACCTACTTGAGGGCTTTTATTCATTATAGTATGTATAAAACTACTTGAAAAATGTTTTTAACGACTTGAAAAAAATATGTTTTCAAAGGAAACCGTATGAAATAATGCATGTATAAAAAGGAGAGTAAAATTTTGTTTAAATTAAATTAGTTTTTATTACTCTCAAAATTTACCCCA